>OW799211.2:10570000-11195000 GCA_941918905.2 Xestia sexstrigata | reverse complement strand
AGAGACGCGGCGTCGACAAAAGAGACAAGTAATTTTCATTGGATCGATTATATCCATTTACAAAGAATTGATTGTTCATTGCTGTCAATACCTGCATAATTGCAAAAAAGGAAAAATTATGATTATTTGATGTATAAAAGAGTTTTCGAATTTTCCAAAGAAAATGTAGACGAATAGCGCCGTAGAGAAAATGTTTGTCGCCGTCTTAATTTCCTACCGGAGATTATTGTGAGATCCGCAGAGACAATGTTGCGTTTTTTGACTTTATGAAAGTGATTTAATTACGGAACGGTATTATGGATATATCAAAAAAGCTTCGTTTAAAAATACTTAGTGAAATAGAAACAGTATACCTAGCTCTAACAAATATGAATCACTCGGCAGATCCTTATCCAATGTAAGTTTTCTTTTCTCAGCTTCGGCCATTTTATAATTAGCTCGCGCGGCTAATTGATCCCAATTTAGCTCACGCTCACGCATATTTATCACATTAACGAAATGTCGCTCTGATTTAACGTTATTTTGTAAGTACAAGCAGAGAGACGTAAAATTATCCAAATTATTTAACGCCAGAAGTCCCTCATGACAGCATTATGTGTGCCATCAAAATAAACATCACAAATCATCAATCCAATTTGAAAACAAAATAAATTAAAGTGTCACATATTATAATTTAAGTTGAGCAGTAATAGACGGTATTAGTCACTCCAAAACATAAGCAAGTGTTACCAGTTCACTTAGATTTGTCGCTATTTCGGTAAGCTATGCTTTCAGGGTTAAATAACTTGAAGGAGCATTTGTGTCCTTTAGTGCGGCTGAAGGAGATATTTTAAACACGTCCAATGTTGCGCGGTATATTTAGTTTATGGAGATAAATGCGTTTTAGTGCTCGGATTGTGTTACTAGCTACAGCATTGATATGGAAAACAGAACTAACTGTGGAGCATTTTCTATGTATAATGGAGGAAAATTACAACTTGCTTGTTGTTTTTGTAACCCATAATTACCCCACCACGGCAGTTAAATGATTATCTTGTATTACTGATTTTATTGAGATCAACGGCGCGTAAATGATTGAAGCCTTCGCAACTAACAGACGATCTTCACTCATAGGTAGAGGTAGAGATGCACGATTGCACGCGGGCGTTAAAGTACACTTCACCTACTATTGTAATAGTTTGATATTAAACGCTTCTCACAATCTTTTGCTTTTATTAGGAAACAGCTCAATGGAGTTTTCAATTTCCCACGCTTATTTTCCATATTTCCATAGAAATTATCACGCGATGTTTTTGTTCTGAAACTGTTATGCAATGCCCGTAACAGATTATTTTAAAAGGAGAGTTGATATTCGAAATTTTCGATAGGCACAGTTGACTCTGGTCAAAGGCTGCAAACGTGGAAAACAGAAACAAGAATTAAACAAGACATCGGAAATCACAATCAAACTCCCATCGAAAAAATAAGTTAAGGCCCTTCTAACCCTAAAATTAGCAACTCTATTTGTGGTAGTTCAAACTTCGTTTGAAATACTGTTAGAATAAAGTTCTAATCAGCTTGCACTACAAAGCGAATGTTACGTCAGTCACTGCGGCCGAATAGTGCGAAATGAGTGGTTTTTTGCGATTTACAAAAAAAACTATTGATTGGACTAAAAAAATAAAACACATAAGACCTGCTTTGCTTTATAGTTAGTTCAGTCAGTATGCAAAGTTTCATGATCTAATTTGAAGTACTGTTTCAATACCAGCGGTTTATTGTTTGATTTGGAGGTAACTTTGGATTTTTTTTCTATCGAAAAAAGTTTATGGAATCGTATTTTCGTCACACATAGCATTAATTCTCAACTTTACCATATATTTATTTCAAAATTAATGCTGCAGTATTGTAGGCGTAATGGTGGATCATGCTAAGCCATTTGAGGCATGTTAGGCCCTTAAACTGACACTGACAACCGAAACGTCAACACAACTTTTAATTCAAACCAATATACAAACAAAAGAACGATGATACGAACGAAACCATTTCGTTCACACTAGAGTGTTAACTACGTAAGTACCTACGTCAATAGACGCAGAAGCCACTTAGCACCCCACCAGACCATGCTTGACCAATATGTTGCTAAAAAATAATTTGCATTTCAATGAATTTTGATTGGAATTGTTGCGAACGACAGTAGGATTTGCCTATCTTTATAAAACTCCTACGCAGAAGATCAACTCCAGTCTGTAATCGAGACAAACTGTACTTCAATTTAAAATGTTGTTTAATAAGTTTCGAGCACTTTGTTTACATGAAACGGAAGGCTATTCTCAACACTGACATTTACATTTCGGTTACATATTGATTTTGAAGAACCTGTTAAAACAGTCAAACTAATCAAACAATCACTTGGAAAAACCTTGGAGTGGTCGTTCCCCAAGGTCCCAAGTAAAGAGGTGTCCTAGTAACAACTTATGTAGATACTTAAATTTTTAAAACCATTGAAAGTTTAATGTTCACATTTAAAGTGCCCTAATGAATGTGTTTCCAAAACACGTTCACTTGAAGCCGGTTCGCAGTGTTGCGTCATTTTAGTGCATCTAAAGTAGGAGCTATCGTAAAATTTTAACAAGCTACGCTTCAATACACTACCCCAGTTGCAACCGACGATGCACGAATGTCTGGTTCCTACTAATCGATACTTTCGCAAATGAAATGTGAAATTGTATGTCCAACGTCTGAAAGGGTTGAAGTAATGGAATCATTGTTGTTCCAAATTGAATTTAAGTTTTATATTGCTGTTTTTTTTTATTGAATGAGAGAAAAATTGCTAGAGAAGATTTATTTATTTGCAATGGTTACTAATCTAAAATTGATGCGTACCTAATTTAAAGATTTACTGCTGACAATAAACATTGAATATAGGGCAAATCTCAATAGTTTACCATTTGTCTGGTAACATTTAGGTCAAAGATACGGCTTTATGTTCGGTTATTTTAGTTGCACCTATAATACCGGCCTGTTGATGTAAACTTGTGTTTTTAACTTCAAAGATAACTAAATTACAGTCAGATTATCGCACACACAGTTTGTTGCGCAAGATCTCCTACTATTCAAATTCTTGTCTGTATTTATTAGCTTCAATAAAGATGTATCGTTAATGGGTTTTCGCAAATCTTATTTCGAAATGTAGAATTTAAAAAACAACAATAATATGTGAAACCTTAAAGTTTATTCCGTGCAGATAACATTGACTGAATCGACAAGAATAGCTTTAAGATGATGCCACTCAAACAACAAACATACCTACTGGTATGATTATTACCTAGGTGCAGCCGTTACGACGGACACAGCGTGACGATGCTTAATTCTAAAGTCATACAAGGTAATTTAAGCCTTATAAGTAAGCATATAAAGAATATTGTCTATAATAAATGAGATACTCAACAAATGATCGCCACCAGCGAGCCGTGAATTTAACGTCTGTATGTTGTTCTATTGGTAGGTATTTGAAAATCACTCTGAAAAAAGTCAAAATGCTTCTGAAAATAACGTTGACTATTGAAACCGCTCTCTAATTTACTGGAAGAGTTTCATTTCAAATAAATAAAAAGCTTATTTTGTAGTTCATACTTTGGAATCTGTCAGTAAAATATTCAACCGTTAAGTGTTAAGTGTGACACATAAATCTAATAGTTTTCAACGTCTCTTTTCGTTTGGAGATAGAAAGTATGTAAAACAACCGTAACTGTTGGTATTTTCTACTTCGCCAGTAGGTAACTTCTGGCATTTCAACTCGTGACATTTTGTGAGTTTGACCTATCGACGAGCGGTCAGTTGAACCACCTTAAAAATAAACTGTTTATTTGTTCCATCTAAGAGGTTAACAGCGGGGAATATAAATGCCTTGTTTTTTTATGCCTCTTCGATCATTGAACACCGCTATGATAATAAAGAACACGTCTAATTTGAATAAGTTTTCCGGTTTCAACAACTAGTTTATTTTACACACGGAAATAACAAACAAGAAATAAAAACTTATCTTAGATAAAAACTCTAGGAAATTACCACCCAGAAGAATCCGTAAAATTAAAATTTCGTAATACAAACACAATACACACGTCTATCGCACAGTTTATGCTCCAAATATCTCCAAAAATAGGGCTAGTCTACCTGAAATCGGTCACCGATACGAACTCACCCATAAAGTGACTACGGACGACTGATTTCGAAACGGATGCTGTTCTGTACCACGAGACACACGAACTACAACCTGAATGACAGGAGACTTCAGGTAACTACTCTAAGCACAGCTGTCAAGTCTTCCAGCCGCCTGGTTAATAGCCCAGAAAATCCGGTCATGCGAATCTTTGAATAGACCCACTAAATAAGATAAACACATCGTTATACTCAGATCAGTACTAAATTACTAATGTTCCATGCAATAGTAATATTCATAACGCCTATTGCGAAACTGTAATGGATCGAATTGACCGATTTCATACCTAGTTATTTTTAGCAGTTCATGGAAGGGCCTTGATTCTAAATAAATATCGCAGCCCTATTCTGCTTAATTTTAAAATATTATTTCTGGCGTTATTAAATAGTCTGTTATTAAATAAAGGTAACCGAACAATTTGGGTCAACGGCCGAGTCATGGAGAAACATGGTAGCGTTAGCAGCTGGCGTGGTGTCGATCAGATAAAATTGTTCATTTCAAACCTAGAATTTTGTACTGAAAGAAAATGTTTGTGCTGAACATCCATTCCATGTTATATGGACATGTAAACGTTAACTACTTATGCGTACGTACGTCGTACACAAGGTTTCAAAGAACTAATTTGATGTAGATTCATATTGACTGTTATTACAAATGACTTGTAATCTGTATTCTTAGTTAGTATTCCTACCTCTTACCTTAGCCGATTACAATCAAAAAACAATGGCGAGGACAAGTAAGCTTGTGTTTATAATTAATTTCGTACGTCCTTAAATCCAATTCGCAATGCATTGCAATTTAACTGAACAAGTTAATAGAGTATCGTGCGTTTTCGTAATAAATAATCACGTCATATCATAATAGCTTCTGAAAATGGGGTCATTCCTGCCTACTGCAACAGTTTTGGCGGAATTTCGTAATACAAAACATCGCAGCGACTACTGCTGGCTCCGAGCCAATTGCAGTCGACTTTAAAGGAATTGAGCTTCAAATGGTTCAACACCTTTTTGAAACAAACTTTAAAACTCCTACCTAGAAACTGCCTTGATAAAAGATGTTTTGGTAACGTTGACGAAAGTTGACATAGGTACTATTTGGCAATCAAAATTATATGTCATTATTAACATTCAGTTGTTTCGTCCGTTAACAATGGACATGCAACCTGTGCAACAAATAGTACACAGCTCAAACCGTCCACAATTCAACGAGGCAAGCCTATACAATGTCATACATTCAAATGTGTGTTTCTATTTAGTAAATAGCTACGCACGTTATAACAAAACTTGCTTTAGCTTGCTTTGCACAAGCATTTGTGTCAACAGTTATTATGAGCAGCAAGAGATCCAAAAGTCACGGAGGTCAACTTCGTTAGTACTTATAGCATTCATACTCTCGGATAGGTGCTCAACTGTTCATATAAATTCAAATAGCTAATTGCTCGCTTGCACCCATCATGGGTATCGCCAACGAGATTAAATCACTGCGTGAGGACACATGCAGAGATTAACATCCGGCACGTGATTGACTTGGGCGGCTAAAATGGCGCTGATCGGCGCTAACATTTTAGGCGATAAAAGTCAAATTCGAAATGGAATGTTCTGTAACAAATTGCAATAAATAATTTTAGAGGACTAAATCGTGAAATATTCAATTTTAACATGATCTAGAATTCTAGACTGCCGTGTAGACGCAGTCGTTTGATCTGAATGCAATACACAGATTTTTTATTGCAACAATTATTTAAACCAAGATTCAATTCGTTTGTACTGATGATAATCTCTAGTTTTTGCCTATTTAAAAAATCTTGAAAAGTGTAAAATCTTTTGAAACACCACTATGTTTGAAACAATTGTTTTATTTTGCATTGCTAAAAGAAAATTAAATATACTTTTTGAATGGAATGTTCCGACGTCCCGTCACACGCCTGAGAATGATCCTACGAAGCGATCGAACGAAAGCAAAATAATTATTAATGTCACGTAACGTTGAATTATGAAGTCGCAACGCGTTCCTATTAGTTACGCGAGCTTGTTGCGAGGCGACCGGCGACCGTGCAACAGACATGCAGACAACATAACGCGCTCTCCTAAACAATATCCGTAGCTTAATTACCACTTCTAACGGGTTCCATGTTGTAAATATTTTGATATCTAAGAGATACAAACTATTGGTCTAACAGTTAGTACTCATCACTTTTTAGATACATGCCTTCAAGCATATAATAGGCACGAATTAGTGCTCTTCAGTTGCCTGCATCGCTAACTATCAGATATCTACTCTCTTGCATTACTAGTTCATTGTCTAATCCATGTCAAAATTCATATCAATAACTTTTGCCACGTAACTTTCATGAACAAAGTGCTATTAGTTTGTCATGCTTATCTGCTTATCTCATCTCAATCAGTAGCCTAAAAAATCCCTAATGAGCATATTAAATATGTAATTAAGCACTAGAGAAAATAAAACACTAAATTGTTTCGACTTCTAATACCAAGTAAAAACGTGACGGTAATACCAACAAAGTTGCGAACGGAGATTTGATAGTAACATTTCGTTAGCACCAATACGTTGAACAGTAGAGCACATAATTGAACACATCCGCACGTAGCGGCAGTAAACGTCGGCTTGTGACGGGTATATCAATAGGCGAGAACGTACCAAAGCAGACAACGCTAAACAAGTTGCGGCAAGCAAAAACAACACACAAGTAGCAATTACTTTGCTTTCGAAGCAATGTCTGTGCTTTCATCCGTTCAATCTCACGAAAGCAAACCTTACAAGGAGACTCCGTGGTTCAGTATTTCACTGAAGTCGCAGGCGGTAGATATAGCTTATGGCGATACCAAAACATACATTTTCCGATGAAGGAGTAAAGTCCGATGAGAAAATTGTTGGTCCGAAAGTTTCTCACTACGCTTGTTAAACTTGACTGCGTAATTGCTCTAATAGCTTGATGATAACACCTTTCTAAATAATGAATATTGATACTAAATAGTTAACTCTCACATACATTTAACTATTAGAAAAATATTGGCAGGCATAGGTACATAACTCGGACCATTACTTCATTGTTTTATAATATATGATTCTTCATTTCTTGATCAATTCCGATTTCAAAAGATATATTACCTTCCCTGGTGGCACAGGGCCTGATTGCGGCACTCGGCTCTACACCGGTACTTACAACTTCCCTTCAAGTAAAAGTAGTCCTGACACGAGCCGAGCACAAATGATATCGGTTCGTTCACTCACTGGACAAAGAAGTCGGTTTCCAACAATACGAAAAGGAACCTGTTCTTTGTAGGAATCACCTGTTACTATCTTGCGCTGGGACCGGTTTGCTGCGGTCAGAAAACCACAAAAAGGTGGTCGTCACACTTTCGACTACTAGGAATATAAAATTCTATGCAATATTGTACCGCTTTTTGTGATATAGATGTAATTTCAGACGAGGGTAAAACAGCTACTATTGTTGCATTATTTTAAATGTCCCCCGATTCTAGAAAAATCTTAAATCTAAAAGAGTTGTTGTAGAAGCCAAATGGGACATGCTCGCGAGTTGCAAAAATTTCAATAGCAACTCCGTTCCCAGTAACTCATACCGTACTGATACAAAATAACGATAAAATCAACATTCATCATACGCGCGATTGTAATGTCATTTCTCGGAATCGCAACAGTTTATAAATGAAACAAACATCTCGTGGGAGGCTGGAGCGAACTTAGCACCAAACAATCAACGGGAAACCATACTGGGAACTGTAAAGTGGTAACCGGTATCCATTAAAACGGTTTACGTTTTTGTATCTAAACTAAGTGGCTTTGTAACAACTAAATCGAATGGACATAAAACAATACTGCTACCGATTTTCTACACAATACCTGTTAAACGCAATGATTTGCATCTCTAGCCACCTCGGATTCTTTAAGAAGACGAAAAGAATCCACAAATAATAAACAACAAACAATCAGATGACTTGGGTGTTTTATCTTTGGCGATTTATTTGGAATCGAAAGTGAATATGAAAGGTAAAGCTGTCATTAAGTTTATCATAAATTCAGAAGTCGCCCATTCTCTCAATAGGGTAGATGACAAAAAATCTAATTAGTGCGTCAGATAGATTTCCAAAAAAATTTGGACACATATTTTTTTTTTCACGTGATCTAAAAATTAAGACGATACAGTACGTCGAAAATTACACACGTACACACAGTACATTTTTTACTCAAATGTGACGTCACAAACAAATAATATGAAGATGTTATGAAGTCAATTCAAAAGGTAGCTAGGTAGTCAAATCACCTTGATATAATATTTTGAAGGATCGAAACTTTTGGTTCAAATAATATATATTCATGCTTCAGCCGTAACGAAACAATGGACTGTTATTAACAATTTGCATAAGGCAAAGAATCATTTTGAATTGGTAATTCCTAAGCTAAAAAATTAAGTGTTGAAGGGCTCATTTGATAATTATTTCGTTTGCAGTTGCAAAACCCAAATCAACCTTCACGCAGTTGGCTTGACCTATAATAATAACACTAGTACTGACTTGAGAGTTTTAATTGAAGTGCGAATTTTCGATGTCGGAAAGATTGGCTTTATTTAAATGGCCTTCACGAACATTTCAGGTGGTATTTATTTAAGAATGCTTCAGAGGCCCTACTCTCTAACGTCCGTCCGTCTCTATCCGTCTCTCTTGCGCACGTCTGCAGATGAGTGCGAGTGAGAGAGACGGATAGAGATGGACGGACGGACGGACGTTAGAGAGTAGGGCCCCAGATAGTTATAGTTTGGTATAATCTCGAACATCTTAAATTGATTGATTAGCTTAATATCGCAAGTGATGATAACCACTATCTCTGGCAGGGTTTTATCTAAGCACAAGTATCTATAGGGAATTTTGATTGGAGAGCTAAATGTCAAAGACAAGATGAAGGACCTACGAAACCTCATTCTGTAAAAAACAAAGTAGAGAGAAAAAAGTGCAAAACTCAATTTGAAAAGCTTTTAGCCTGAAACAGTCTTGAAATTCAATGACTGTAGTATGTGGTAGTATGTGGACCATAACAAAATTTTCTAGAATGACATAGTGGGCATGTTTATATTATAATCTGATAGCATTTTATGGTTTGAAGTTCTAGTGGGTTGCTTATATGAGCATGCAGTGGGCGACCCTATACATTTTAACTGCAAGCCTTTGATGTCACTAATGACAGTAATGATATAATAGCAGAACGCCGTGTCACGTAGGCTTTTAGGCCATGGTTTAATAGCTTCGAATGTGGGTCAGACGAGACCTCATAGTTCGGCTGAGTACACATTGGCTTGTCCTAGAATCGATTCCAATGAGATAGAATTAGGACAACTATTTAAATATTATTTTCATAGTCCATTGGAAGAAGACATTATATTTATTTTACCATCAAGCTGTTCGATACAGCTGATAACAGGTAGGTTTCCAATCTAATGAATTTTATTGACATTATTTGCAAAGACCCAAATATTTTCCATCACTAAAGCAATAAAAACCATAATTATAAAATAGCATCACCAAGAATATTGATCGGTTCTTCAAACGTTTGAGCGAAACTAGGTTAATATTGGAATCTCGACAACATTAACAGCGCAGGATGGCTATTTTGTAGACGTTAGTGATCATACTGTCAGCTGGACAGTGGCTGGGAGCTCTGTCAGATGTGGTTTTAACATCAATAAGTAGTGGATGAACAGTTCGCACTCGGTTTCGCCTTCACCGACGGGGTCAACGATTCTCGACTCGTCAACAAATCCATCGACGAGAATAACCCGTTACACTGCATCGGCTTCCAGCGGATTTCACTCGCAAGTATCGCCTAGACCATTTATACTGTCCCCACTTCAAACTATATTTTTAGGGTTAACCTTAAAAGTCTATATTTGGCAACCTGCATCGCTAATAATATCATTTCTATACCGAGTTCGAGTAAAGCTACGATAAGCATTCGAAATATAACCGTTATGATTACCGACGTCGAAGTTCTGGGTTTTAATTAGTTAACTAATGAAACGGTAAAACCGTCAGGATATTTTAAGAACCTATTAGTATTTGGATATTTTTCTTTCCTCTTCCGAATGTTCTACATTTAATATTTTTATCGTATTCAGATAAGTAATGGTCATTGCTGCAATATTTATCTATGATGTGATGAGTAACGAGGTTACTACAACGTGGTACTTACTACAATTTAGAAACTAGTTTTTAACTGTATAGATAAAGATCAAACTCTTGTTACGTACAATACTTTAACGCTACGTTTAATAACTTTGTTGTGACGTAAAAGTTTGAACATGTTAGTAACAGTCGTTACTTCACACGTGTGGTTTATGTTTATGGCAAACCGAATGCCATTTATTACCTTCACTTGTTTTGTTACTTTCATAATAATAATATGTATATTCACACAAATATCGAATACCTACATCATTCTCGTCAATATTATCGTCCTGAAAGATAAGTGGGTCGGGATAAGATTATACGAAGATCCCTTCAACTTAACCGTTTGTCTGAACCTAACCACATTTTGGATTTTCCTATTGAAATTGAATATGTATTAACACATTCCTGTTTATGTACCCATGGCTTATGTTTAGTAATAAATAATAAAATCAATGCACGATTTGAGGTGAATTGAGGCTTGAAATGGTAAAGTACTAAACACAGCAATGCGGTTATTTGAAATGTTATAATAAGCTAACTTCACGTAGCCTGTCGCCTGCACTTGCGACATTAGCACATTTTCCCCAGCTGTCTCCAACAACTTCGTTGTCTATACTTATTGTTATATCTACTACGTCCTCCTTTTAAGTTCCATTTGTTTTAAAATCATTTTAGCATGTTTTTTCTTAATTAGTCTCATTCATTTTGTAAACTCTTAGCTGATTTGTATAGAAATGTGAAGTAATATCTCTATTGTAGAAATTTTCGAGAAAAATATCACGTATAATTTCGATTAGGAATATTGATACTCGATATCTAAGAACCGTTCAGTTGAAATATTTCAACATTCTTTCAAAAGCTTCTCAAGTAGACGTGAAAGATAAAATTTATCTATATCATGACTCTCCAATTTCATGCTTTCGAATCGAGTTAGCTGTGTCAATTAAAAATTTCGTACAATTACTTTTTGCGTGTAGAATATAGTTACCTCTAGATATTGTAATGTGTACGTTACTAAGTTACAGTGAAAGGTGATACAGATTATTTTATTTCGATTACGTTACCTAAGGTGGTAAAGAAAAGTCTACTCAGGTTTTAGCAGTTAATTGAATCCATCTTTGTTAAATAGTTCTTCGGTTTGGCTTTAGTCTGAAGAGAAAATGTGAAAAACTAGTGTCTCCGTAAAAACAATACAAATTGTGTGTGTTTGTTTATAAATCACTTTTTAATTATGTGGTGGAGACTACGTTGCATGTGAACCGAGCATGTGCGTTAATGTACTTTCTATTTGGCCCATTATTTTCTGCTGTGTCTGCTATCTAACAATGAGTTACAATGATTTATGTAATACCCACCTACACTGTGTTAAATAATCGATTTCTAATGGGACTTGTTACTTGTATTAAGTTACAATTGATATGCAGTTGCGTTTCATTAGCCGTGATCTTTGATTCGTTAACTAGATAGCTATCTATATACAGCATGCCTGATCCGAATATCAAAGGATTTAGCCGTACATTTAATTACGTTTTGATTCTAAATTTGTTAATTTATGATCATTATAAATTGAAATAAAGGTCGAAGAAAATCAAATGTTAATAAGCCTACAAGCATGAAAATGTAACAATGATATGTTTAAAAATAATGGCTTGGTGTGTTAACTTGTTTAACCAGTTGTTGATACGACATGAAGTTAACGAAGGACAGTCAAGTAGGTGCTGTAAAAAGCCAGTGATTTAAAAAATACCACAGGACGTAACCGGAGGACGTGCTTTCAATTATTCAAAGGACAGGGAATTCTTTTTAAACAAACAATAATGATTCCAAGACTTCGTGACAGTCCACAAGGTAAACAACAACACTGGTACTTCAATAATGAAAGGAAATGTCAAGTGTTACGTTAATTAACGGAAATAAACAAACGGAACAATATAAAAAAAATAACTTAAAATATGACACCACACAAAACAGAACTTGAAAGTAAACCGTTCACGTGACGCGTTGCATTTTACATCGTAGTGTTCTTATCATTATCAATGAATTAGTATCCCAGGTGCATGTATCGTCAACACTTCACTGACATATGACACATTTTCTTTGAGAAAATGCGGTATGCGGTTAACCTTAGTGTCGGAGGGGAATCCATTGATTTTTCGCGTTGCAAGTTGACGTCACGAACGCGACAGGCTGGCGGTGGCGGCGCGCGCCGGCTCGCGTCTCACCGGCGACTGGCAAACTGAACCCAACCGAGAGGAAACGCTCGTTGCCATGCGGTCTCAACTTGCCTGCTCCCTTTGCTTGTCGTAGTCAGCCGTAGTGTTGACCTTCCGCATCGATTGGTGTGTTCCTTGCACAGCTGATTTTTAATTGGGGTGTGCAGCAAGGACTTTCCGTATATACTTTTCGTATATTCTACTTAATACAATTCTAAACTCAATCGTTCACTCACAGATAACGCAAAAAAGTGCCTAAACACAGGTCTAAAAGCATGAAATTCTGCATAAACTTCTTAATTTCTAAACCTATAAAGTGAGCACTAAGGAAAGATTTTAAAAATTTCATTCCTTATAGGTGATAACAGGGAATAAAAGTTTGTTACGAGGTTCGTCATAGTGGCCAATGAGAAGTATCATCGGGCCCACCGCTTGTTATGAAAGAAAGATGAGAAAAACACCGTGTCTATACACGTGTTAGTGTGTTTCTACTGCAAAGTCTAGGAAGATCCATTTACCAATTAAATTAATTTGGAAGATACCTAGGTAGATTTGTAAATTTATCCTTGATCAGTAGGAAAACAATCTTCATGTTTTTACCTATAAGAACATCTTCTTATATAAAACCATGATTATTTTTATCTGGTATGTAAAATAGCGTTTCTTGAACTTTAGATTGCAATTTGCAGGTATAATTTTACTTCGCTGCTATTTTATCGAAAAATACACATTAAACACTACACAGATCTTCCTCCGTCTCCCAAGCGAAATATCTGATTAAACACTCTCAACTGAGTTCGTCAAATGCAAGCAATAGCTTATAAGCAAATCTTTGCATTACAAGCTATGGCAGGCGCCAAAATTACATAAAATTAACAGAAAAATGGAACTTTACCTTAGTTCCTTGTTTTCTGTTAATTTTATGTAATTTTAGCCAGTCCACTTCTTAACTACCTATGTTTTCTAATTCTATAGAGGTATTGATTTACTAATTAATGGTCTCAACTTTTATTTGAATTTAAATTTCTTGGATTTGAAGTACTTATGTACGAGCCAATAATGCTCATACAGCAAAAGTACGTTTCTGTGCACGTAATGAATTACGCTAAACGTACTTTATTAATTATATTCTAACATAAATTCAATCGTCACTAAAACTCAGTCACAAGTGCGGCTCAGATAACTAAACAAACGTAACTTAAACGTAATTAAACTATTGAATATAACAGCGGGCTTGGTGTGAACTAACTACCTTCCTACAACAACTACCGGGGTATCTGTCTACGACGAGATAACCCCAAAAACTTAAATCAATATTTACAAGTGCCTGATCATTGCTGCATAGCAATAACTATGTCTGATGCATTAGTCTGACATATGTCTTAGGCACTCAATACAAATTTAAACAACTACTGGCTTTATCACTCACTTATATAAAATATCCTACGTGGTAATCCAGGTTATAAAAACTATCCGTGTGCCAAATTTCATCCAAATCCGTACAGTAGTTTTTGCCTGAAAGAGTAGCAAACATCCATCTATTCTCAAAATCTTTCGCATTTAAAATATTAGTAAGAAATATTAAATAAGGAATAACCAAAATGCAGTTAAAATTTTGGATAGTTTCAAGAAAAGTTATTAAAGTCTGAAAGTTCGTTCGTAAACTCACGATGTCGAGACAGTCGTGTACTAACACGATTACTCGTATGTGATAATTGCTATCACCAATACATAAGGAGGTGCTAAATCACACGAAACCTTTACAAGCAAGGACAACACATTGCCATGAACTCCTCACTATATCATAGTAGAATTTACACAAGAATTAGGAGCACAAACAATAAGCATCGGCACAAACATTGTGGCTTGCTACTGTCACATTGAATATTCATAGAGAGATGACGTAGATAATACACAGTAGCGATGGCTAATGAATAGAAAATGTTATAACTATAAATGGTTTATGAAGAAAATGAAAATTGCATTTCCACGTTTTATGAATTTACTTTCAAGAATATTTTATGTATTAAATTTAAAAAAAAAAAATATTATACAGGGTGTAAAAGACCTCATCACGAAGCCGTCAACCAAGCATTCTGTACATCAAACTAAGTAACTTTAAGCAAAAATTATTGCTGGGAAACGACTTTCTTTTTTGGGGTGAAAAATCATGTTTTGTGGTAGAACTCAATGTAACGCACTCAAAACATTGTGCTGATGGATGAATTGAATAGTACGGGGGTCGTGGAGGTGTTTAAAGTAAAAATATTAGATTAAAAACTTGTATTTAAAAAAAACTTGTCAAAAAGTTGGAACTTTGACCCCCAATATCTCCGTAACTACAAGGTTCCCAGGTATGGTGTAGAACAAAAAAATGATTGCAATGACGGGGAGAACAAGTGCCTTTCGGCTTCGTTAAGAGGTGTTTTACACCCTTTATAGCGGCTTAAAATCAGCCCTCACACACACAACGTATCTAGTTCTAATGAGTTGCGACGTGCAACTGTTTAAGAATTCACACATTTCATTGAATCACATGAAGTCAATGCTAGCCAACCTTGAAGTAGAGTGGTATGTCAAAACACAGGTTTTACGGCGATATACGTGATCTTTGATTTTCCTACAAGTGAGCTAAACAACACTGTTTTAGTTATTTGCGTAGGTGTGTTTGTAAATACTACCGACTTTACTGACGGTCAAACACTTTTCAACCTTATTGCTGAGAAGCAATAAGGTTGAAAAGTGTTTGACCGTCAGTAAAGTCGGTAGTTCGTACTCCTGTATTTCATGTCATCAATGATAATAATCTTAGAATATGATTGATCTATGATATCGCTTCTGACACAGGAAAATATAAGATTATCTCCCTACAGTTTTGATGGTCTATGTGATTTTAGTTGACGTCAACTGAACCCCAAAGGCCAGCTCTAAAAGAGTCGACATGTAAAATCTTGTTCCATTACAGGCAATCAAGTTTTCCAGTTTAAAGGAATGACTGTTACCGTTCCTAGTCAATTAGCATATCTGTTCGCAGAGGATGCTCCATCTTATCCTCTTGAAATTGTAGCATTTTAGCATTTTAGATTCCTAGGAGCTAATGCAGAAAGAGCTTTTCCTAGGCTCACTTCCACTGGTATCAGGCAATTTATACTGTGCTAAATAATCATTTTATTGAATTAATGTAGAAATATTATAGGAAGAAGCTCCAGCCAAATTCAGATTTTATAATGCGTCGACTGAAACAATGTTTCAAGTGCAGCTAAGTACTCATACAGATTTTGTTTACCAGTTCTTTGTGTGTTCTTCTCGCATATCGTTACAAACAGAAAAGAGCCTACACCGACTTTGAACAAATAGGTGCCAGGCCAGTCATTGAGGTCGTAGACAGGTGGACTGCCCAGAGCCAGCCGAACATTTAAGAGTTGCGCCTCATCTAGCAGCAAGGAATCGCTGAATTCATCGTCGAAGCTGCTGCGTGCGATAGCACTCCCGCTCTGTTTCTCGCTCTAGCTAATGACGGTTCTGAACAACGGAAAAGGATAGGAACATGGAAAAATGCGATTCCGTGCTGCTACATGAGGCGCAACTCTAAGTATGAAGAACCAATGAAGGAAAAACAGATCTTGGAAGGTTCAGTACTTACTAAGCAGGGGGAAGCGGCCGGTGGAGTGCTTGCCGAGCGGAGTGCTGCTGGCGCTGATGTCGCTCTGGGAGCTGTGCAGGCTGCTCTTGCCGCTGCCCGCCGCCGACCCCAGCTCCATGCGCATACGCATGTGGCGGCTGCACACAAATATTATGGTGAGACACAAAAAATATAGGAAAACTCTACAATATCTTCGAAAAAGATTTGTTCTTTAACTAAAATTACTTCTTCAAATTAATTTTTTCACATTCGGCGTTCGGTGCATTCACATAAAATTAATTGACTACCACAGCTGGATGAGGCTCTATTATACCATAATATTGTGTTGATGAATAAGTATTATAGCAATTAGCTTACTAACCAAAGTTTACAAATCCAAATTGCGTAATAAGAACCAACTGAAAATCATTCATAAACCTATACTTATTCAAGATTTTAAAGCTGTAACTTATAATGATAATAATAGACGACACCGAGGTTGTTTCCGCGAAGAAGTGTAAATTACTTAAGGTACTGCAATTTGGTTTTAGAAAGTAAACTGCTAATATTAAACATGATTTATGATTGTAATGGAGGTGTCATGCTCGTTTATTTGAAAGAATTTCATTCAGTTATAAATAAACATCCTAATATTTTCAAACAGTTTCCAGTTTAATTGTGCTGCATTTTCTATTCTAACCTAGTATATTATGTTACATCACGATCGTTACACAAGTGTATACCTAACAAGATATTAATGATCACTCACCTTTTAGGTTTCACGTTGTTATTTGTAGATTTTGAGCTTAACATTCTACTCACACTACACGAAGTTTGAGATCGTTGTAATGAGAAAGAGCAGTCCACCTTTGACTTTATATCTTTGAAAGATTTTATCTTATAATCGTTCTTTGTTTCAATAGAACTCTTTTTCGCCAAATTTTCTCTTCTTTCGGTCTTTTTAACAGTTTTTGGGCTACTCTGTACACTGTTATCCGCATCAGTCTTTCTGTTCGCGAGCATACTCTTCAGTTTACTTGGCACATCACGCTTAGGCATTTTATACTTCTTTAATGTAAAGCTTCTCTTCTCTTCTTTATTCTTTTCAGTACATTTCGTATCTTTCACACTGTTCAACGAATTTCTTTTGCTGGTATTTTTTGGTGTCTCATCATCGTCGATAACGTGAGACGTATCCGATTTATGGTCATCCATTGTATCTTGCAGTGGTGAAAAATAAGCGTTCAAATTACCTGTGCTAGCGTTTTTTTGACTACATTCCGATCGAGTGGAAGGAGTAGACCCATCAGGAGACATGTCATCGATGACGTTCAAGAACACAGGAGATGTACGATGATTTTCAAAGTCAGTGTACACTCCACTTGATTCCATGCAAGAATCTTCGTTTCTGTTTACAATGAGAGGTGGGTTACCATTTACTTTCTTTCCACCATAAAGAGCTCCATCAATAACCTGAGCTCGGCGGTCACCTCTTTGCATGTGGTCATCTAAACCATCAGCATCACTTTCTGTAAAAAAGTCTGAATCAGTCATGGGGTCCGCTCTCCTAGCCACCGGCACATTTTGCCAGTCCATTTCAATGGCATCTTCGCGATGTTCAATAGAATGATCTGCTCCTCTGCTCACGGGTCTAGACATTTCACCATCTCCTTGGTAACCATCCAAACTTGTAATGCTAGTAATACTTGTTATGAAGCTATTGGACACTTTAGAAGTTTCCATAGATTTTGGGTAGTCATTTTTACCATCTGAATAAGTCTGCGAGTCATGCAACGTTGATGCAGAAAACTGAGAGTATGTACTTATTTCGCCATGAATTTCTGAACTGTCTAGTGGCAAATCTTCCGGCGATGGTGTTTGTTCAATTCTGATGGTATTTAAAAGATTTTCATGTTTACAATCTAGAGCTATTTGTAAATTGGCGACATTTTCTGCGATAGAACTAACTGGCTCCAAGATGCTGCTATGTATAGAGGGCATGAATTCTTCGTCTATTAAATTCGAAGACAACTCGTCCTTCCCTATTGTGACATCTTGAGAAGGCATATCAAAAGTCCTTGAAGTAATTGACAATGGTTCTTGAATAGACACTGACTCACTGCATTTATGAGCTGGGGAATCATAGAACGTTAGTGAATTGTGGTCTTCGCTATTCATGATTGTTTCCAGGCTTACAATCGGAGCCAGTTGTCCTTCAAACGTGGACCTTTTATTCTCTAAGCTATCAAATCCATCATTTTGAATAGTCGATGCTGCCGAGTTACTTTCAGTCTTATCAGTCGATGGGGTATCACCATTATCTGGAGATATTTTGCTTTCATTGCTATCACAGAAAATTGGTAGTCCCTCCACTGTAGGCGAAAAAGCGTTTTCTAAATAACAAATATCATCCATTTGGTCTGGAGTCAGAATGCCTAAGCTATCGTCTAGTGAATTCTCTTCATTCGTCCTACTCAATGAGTTTTCATTAGGACTCAAGTTGGTTTCAAATAATCGTGGATGAACGTGTGTTTTTAATTGTAAACAGAGATCAGATCTGGAATGTGTGTTAAATGTTTTTTTTGCCGGGAAGGTAAACTCGTTTTCGCAGGAGTATTCAAATTCTCTCATTGGCTTTTCGTCGAAATTCAAAACGTTCGGCAGCCTGTCAGCGCTCTTGTTAATAGGATTAATTAACTTCTTAAAGGTTTGACAGTGCGTATCACTCAGTACCTCTGATTTTGGTCGATTCCAAACGTTCACTGCTGCGCTCTCGGTAAACGATGTAGAAGGATCGGACTGTAGATCAAACAACAAACTGTATGGGCCAGACTCGTCTTCATCTTTCTTGTCAACCAGATGTTGTGTTATATCATTAATTAGTCCTTTTGTCTTCTTATCAACATTATTACTATCTTGTTTTTTTGTTATTTGATTCAACTTCTCACGCAAATCTAATATTCTCGGGTTTTGCTCAATTACTTTTTCCAAATTCAAGCTCATTTTTGGTATGAATGATGCATAAGCCTTACAAAAAACTGGTTCCTTTATATCATTTTTAATTTTTGTAACAGAATGAGACTTTTCTGCAATCTCAGCAGTTCTTGAAACATCAAGGGATTTTAGCGTTTCCAAACTTTTAAATTTTGAGGCGGAGTAAACTCCTCTTAACTCTAATGTTCTGAGCTTGCCATTCTTATCCACAGGAATCTGAAACAGATAATAATTAGAGATTAATTATTTTAATACTATTATAATTCCTTACGTAGTACAAAATTTGCAATAGAACAATAATAACTGACCAGCTGCCTTAGAAGCTAATCTTTTCAGTACGTTCAAGTTTGCGAAAAAAATACGATTACAAAAACAGCAAACAAAACACCCGGAATACGGATTAGATCCAGTCACTTATTAGGTATCTCTAATCTAATTAAGACTTAGTATGTCTCTATGATTCATACAACCAATTACGCTAATGCTCTAAACTTGGGTCCGTGCTCAACTGCTGAGCACTCCCTATTGTCTGCTCATCACGGTTCAGAGAACGGTCACGCATGGTGCTTTCCATGCATACACACTGTTGTGGGGGGCACGTGTACTTACATTGCGATTGCAATGTGTTATTTTTTCTTCATTGAAGTAAGGTCATTCCGTATATTCAATGTAGTTGAGGTAGGTACCTTTACTTTTCCATCACATTATCACGGCTCGTTAATAGGTACGACACAACCTAACACTGTCTTCTATACATAGGATGTCACGATTTTCAGCCAAAATAATCGTCAATATTACTTATTTTCCACAAAAACTTATTTGACGCCAAAACACAATAGAGAGGTTGTTACTCGTTGGCGAGGCACCATCATTCATCGTACCTACGATAGAGTATAAAAACGTCTACATGTTATTGGAGCGCAAAGTCACGAATGAACACAACGATACTAGGAATCTTTGACACCAGCATTAATTCCAAGTGAGAAGACAACCGGCACATCTCAAGTCTCAACCTGATTCCTCCCACGAGCACGACTGCTCATTCCCACTCATTATTACACACTAACTTTGTCTAGTCAACATCGCCTTTATTGTTAAAAATTTCGTTCGTGTTTCCACGTCGAAAGCTGATTTCGTACTGAAGCTGTGAAATAATAACACTGTCGTTTTAGATACACATACATATTATACAATGAAGTTACTATTATCGTGTTAAATAGCCCCAGTACCATTGCTAACGTGGATACTTATACCAAGTAAAATGGTTTTATTAGTTCGCGCATTGAACGTTGCTCAACCGTCAAAAAGAATTAACTTTTCACAATGCCAGTACTGCGGTCATTTTCCCTCGAACGGTAATGAATACTTCAAAACGTTACGTTAAAACAACAGCGAATCAACGTATAACGGGTCTTGGGTAATATTTTATGCTTATTTATTTTTCATTAGACTGTTTGCAAATCAGGAACTATTCTCCGGTTATGGAATTAAAATAGTAAGTATCGTGTTATCTATGATTCGTTTATTTTGCAATGTTGTTATCACTTAACTGTTCCACAAAGTCAACGTTAACGCCTCATAGATTAGATATAGATACCTACTTTTCTATCTAATAAGTAATAACACATGTTACGAATGAACTGCCCAACACTTAATTACCAAAATAAAGAATTTTTGTTCAAGTACCTGAAATTAAATATCTTTCTAATTCGGGTGATGACCAACAAAGCTATATTCATAAGATCAACAATATTTTTATTAAACTTTATAATCCGAGGACAATAGTGTTAATTTGATTGCTACGAAAACGTACTAAATGAAAACATAACATTTTAATCAAACGAGATCATATAAAACTGTGTTGATTATCTAGTAAATACACAAGAATTAATACTCAGCGGTGAGTTTATCGTGTAGGTAGGTAGATGTTTGAACACAATATAAATATGTGCCTCATACGATTGTATGTAACATAGGTATAATTTGATAAATCAAACAGCTCATTAATTAATGTTACTTAAACATAGATAAAATACATAGGTACAATTCTACACAGGTTTGTACCTACAAACAGGTAGTAAGTGAGCAATTTCAGTAGACGATGATAATAATATGTTGTAATAATCAATATCAGTTTATCTTTAACTGAATCATTCTTATAAGAAAGGACTACCTAGGTAAGTATACATAGTGGATGATACATCGGTAACTCCTAAACTAACACAGTGAAAATAGACTGTCCTGAGTAAATGGTGCATGCTCCAAAGCAATTTTATTAGATACTTAGGTATTTTATTGATTATTGGCCATTTAAATAAATAGGTATTGAACATCGGTCTGCTACAAATTTACTGATATATCTTCTATCTCGTACTAAGTACCTTCTGTTTGCGAAAATAGAATGATTATTTAGCCACGTCATTTTGGTCCACATTATGACACCTGGGTACTTTACCGAGTCTGTGACCTTACTTGGTGATCTAATAACAGTGGATGATGCTAATGTATCTAATCCTCGAGCAAATAACACTGCGGGTATTCCACTGATTACATATACATGGTCGATAGGCAATAACTTACATACATGGAACACGGAAATATACGTATAATAGAAACAGGTTCAGTTACGTAGGTACATTTTGGAAATACAAAAGAAATTAGCTTCTATCACTTATCTAATTAACAAAATTAGATAATACATTTATATTGTATCTACGAGTAGGAATCAATTTGTTAATATCTATCAATTCAATTATAGATACATAACTATTGATAGGCAAATGCATAGATACCTAGATCTATAAATATATCAAAGAACATTGAACAATATTAATTAACGATAGGTGCGTAAACGTATTGATTATTACCTACAATCTGTCAAGTTATTACATTACAGATACTAGTAGTCAGATACGTTACACATACCTACGAGTGTCAAAGGTGATTTGAAGTATTATAGTATCTGGGTTATTCACGCGGCCTGCATTTGAATATACTTTTATAAATATTATGTATTTGTAGCATAAGGCGGTACCTACATGAGTGTGTAGCAAAAGGGACGAGGTAAGTAAATTAGGAGCCTGTACAGACACCAGCACATCAAGCTACTACAATATGTCAAACTTCTTTAATAGATTTTCAAGGTTGATTGGGAAAATTTGAAAAAAAAATATGTATAAAAAAATCTACTTTATTTTCCGAATTAAATGTTCCGCAAAGCTATACCAGGGGCTCACCAGAAAATTCAATAAACATTGCAGATTGCATGTGTAAAATAATAAAATAACTTCCTACGCCCTACGCGATGTAGTGCTCAAAATAGACCCTACGCCTACTGGCTACGAGGCCTACGCTGCGGCTACGGCGTAGCAAAGTTTTAGATTCATTACTTATGGCCCTTCTAACCCTAAAATTAGCAACTCTATTTGTGGTAGTTCAAACTTCGTTTGAAATACTGGTAAAATAAAGTTCTAATCAGCTTGCACTACAAAGCGGTTGTTACGTCAGTCACTGCGGCCGAATAGTGCGAAATGAGTGGTTATATGCGATTTACAAAAAATCTATTGATTGGACTAAAAAAATAAAACACATAAGACCTGCTTTATAGTTAGTTCATTTAGTATGCAAAGTTTCATGATCTAATTTGAAGTACTTTTTGAATACCAGCGGTTTATTGTTCGATTTGGAGGTAACTTTGGATTTTTTTCTATCGAGAAAAGTTTATGGAATCGTGGTTTCGTCACACATTGTACCTAGCATTAATCCTCAACTTTACCATATATTTATTTCAAAATTAATGCTGCAGTATTTTAAGCGTAACGGAAGATCATGCTAAGCCATTTGAGGCATGTTAGGCCCTTAATATTTATTTTATTAAATCCCTTAAATACCTAGGTCAATAAATTTTCGTCAGTGGTAATTTAAAGTTGCTTTTCGTGTTAAATCTTTGTGTTATAAAACAAGAAATGGTTGTCTACATAAGAACGAATGCAGGCAAAAATAAAATTAGAAACTTAACAACCTACTAATTCACGAGCATCTTGCTTTCGTGAGAACGTTCAATTAGTATGTAAGAACTAAAAACGAACTTATTCACCCGTTAGATGGTAGCTATAGTATATAGGTATTCAGAATTTAAGATCGTGCGAAAATACTTTGAATCTTCCAAGAGGAAAACAATGACAATCTCTCAGTAAATACAAAACATATTTCTACCTAGTTTACTTATTTCTTGTGTTGTTTCTTCAAAACATCGTGTGTTTATAAACTCATATTCATTTCATCAGGCAACACTTGGTTTAACTATTTGATCTTTATCAAAATCTCATTATACATATAAACCAGTTCGATATTTCTTAAAGTTTTTATAGTCGAATTCTGATATGCGCCGGTTAAGGTCATTGCCTAACGAACAAAACAAGTCATGTATTTAAATTAATACAGAAGATAAACACGAAAAGGCCATTTTAATCTAGATATGGTAATAAAATCGAAGTGTACGGCGGTCTTTAAATAAATAACTTACAAAACTACTATTCGCTTATTAATTAAACCTTGAGACGTGACCTGGGTCGAACTGCTAGTTTTATTTAAATTGTTATTCTGATTAGGTATCTATTGTAATCGTGTGAATTAGGTAACACAATCCTGGTAACAATAATATTAACTTTTCAAACACGTTAATTTTCAGTTCGCTGCAATAGGTATTCAGTATTTCAGTAGCGATCAATACAGTACGAGTTGCGACAGAACACTGAATTTATGGGTATAATGCCGTAACCTTGGGGCGAAGAGGGCTGTCTGGCAATATGCCCTTTGCTACACAAAGCTTCATGAGAACCTGTTCGATAAACATAGCTATAGTGAACCCAGAACAATGGAAGATTAAAAACAATATGACATTAAAAAAATATCAACAGGTGATCAGATCTTTCCAGGAAATTAAGATTGTCTTTCAGTTTCTGAATGTAGGTTACATTATTAACCAATATGAAGCGATAATTGTACACAAAATAGAAAAGCTATTACATGTCATGACATCACACCTACTGACTATGTCACCGGTCCATTGTAATGTCAAACATTATCATAGCTGCGGTAAACGCTGGTCATCATTTACAGACCGCAGCCATTACGTAAATTAGAAATTATTTGTATTTTTAACTTCCTCGGTTCACGGCTAAATCAAACAAATCAACAACTCATTCATGTCATTCATGTCAACACTTACCTAGTCATGTTTTGGAATATTTCAAAAATATTCTCACCGTGCAAGGCATGGTGAGAATAATGTTTTAATTCTAAACAATCTCGTTTTCAAATCAGCATCTTCAACGTTTGATTAATTTAATAAACTTATTTATCTAAACAAACCTTGATGTCATTATTACCTGAGAACTGAGTAGAAATAATAATGAGTGACGCCAGCAGCAGCGGCCACGCCAGACCACTCATGTCTGATGTCATAAAGTAAAAAATGGTGAACCAAAAATCCAGATTGTACCGTATTAATGTACTTGGAAAGACGTGTACATTAAAAACCAGACTTTCCCCTGTAGTATTCTACATTTGCCTTGAAAGTTGTACCTATTCTTAAGTCAGTGCACGCTAAGAAGGAAATGACTGCATTTTAATTTGCTACTTTGTTAGCCATCTGCCAACTACTGTATATTTATGTAGGGAGTCAAATACCACAGATGTTCTTACTTCTTGAAACTTGGTAGTTTTACCCACATGAGGTTAAGGTATCTGACCTAGAAAGGTAGGTACTAACCCAATCAAGGACAATATACCTAATAATAGTATGAAGTTAAAGGCCCAAGAATTAAATATTAACATCGTTACCTAGTTTGCGGTTCAAGACGTGACACAGTAAAAGGTTATCGATTCTTACTTGGGGCAATATTCTCAAAACCATTCAAATGTAGGTTATATTGATTTTACATAATAAACTAAGAACAAATGGACTAATGGAGTTACTTAGCTCACCGACTGACATTAATCTTGCATGCTTTCGTGTAGACATGCTCTTGCAATAAAACGAGTTTTTTTCCTCATACGGGCTTAATCCTTGACCATCATTTCTTACGATTGAATCAAGCACCATACAATAATCATGTTTAATATCTTAACTACTAGTATCTTAATAAAGATTATTAACACGAACCACGCAATTTAGGTAATAGGTAGTTTGGCATGGCAAAGGTGAAATTCTCATTCTTCTATGAGCTCAAGAGTTTTATGTTGTTCTTGATATTTTTCTTCTTTTCAACCCTAAACTGGTTTAACACTAGAACTTCGTTTCATGAAAACAAAAAGAAAAGTTGGAAGTGATCTTGAATTATGTGATCGGACCTATAATAAAGTTACAGTTTGTAGATTAGAGAAAAGTAACTGACGATTCTTCGAATGCAATTCAGGATGTTTTACACAGTGTTACCTTGAACTTAATTTTATTAAATAAATTCAATTGTATCAGGAACTTTATTCTTATAACTTCCTCTACATCGAAAACATTAATTGGAAATTGTTCTAGTTTAAATTATAGAAACCGTTCCGCTTTGTGCAAAAAATATTAGTTATTCGTTATTTATTGCCATTTATTGCCCGTTACCGAAGCAATAATTTACGCATTTTATTGAACTACCGACGGCGACGTAGACAAACTAACTTTTCTACCGAATTGATTGTTTTATAAATACGATCAAAACTTTATAGTTTCTGTATAAGTACCTACAACTTGCAGTTATAAGGGTGTAAAACAGCTGTTAACGAAGCCGAAACACACTTGTTCTCCTCGTCATTGCGATCATTTTTTTGTCCTACACCATACCTGGGAACCTTCTAGTTACGGAGATATTGGGGGTCAAAGTTCCAACTTTTTGACAAGTTTTTTTTAGATACCTACAAATTTTTAATGTAAGATTTTTACTTTAAACACCTCCACGACCCCCTTACTATTCAATCCATCCATCAGCACCATGTTTTGAGTGCGTTACATTGAGTTCTACCATAAAACATGATTTTTCACCCCAAAAAAAAAAAGTCGTTTCCCAGCAATAATTTTTGCGTAAAGTTACTTAGTTTGATGTACAGAATGCTTGGTTGACGGCTTCGTGATGAGGTCTTTTACACCCTGTATACCTAAATGAAAAATATTAACATAACACGTGTGGTATTTTGTAAATAGGAACTTAACAATATGTTAATCCTCATCTTTTTGGTAAAAGACATCTTCAGCTCTCGGCGTGTTGGTACCTCGGTCGTGAACACTTAAGTATTTTCCATAAACACAAGGCAAACACATTGGTGCCTCCGGCCTGAGTTCGTGGCAAGTCACGACTTCTCATTATATGCGAACACCTCCTTGTAAGTATTGAAAATACCCAGACATTTTAAATTCTCAAATGGTTGCCTTCAAGCTTAAAATAATTTTAGATCTATAAAACCAGTTCAAACATAATAATATCAATAACAACAACAAATAAAATGCAGATAATCGGTAGCGTTTTATTTAAGTAACAAAGACTTAATTTGTTAAGGTGCGTAGGTAAGTAGTATTCTATATTTATATATCTTTGATTGCTAGACTAATTAATTTTTATGAGAATTTTATACAATTTTGCATACCTATGTGGTGGCCAAATCAAATTACTGTATGAAATATGATCAACAAGGCAGTTTTAGAAATCATTACCATGTCTATCACTATACCAATTGGTTTTATTAATTACTTTAAGTTTTTATTGCCTACAGGCACAGTATTGATTACCCTAGTATTTCCGCCCGCAGTGTAAACTTTTTGCCATAGACATTAAAAAAATAAAAGGAAAGGTCAGTGGCGCCTCATCAAGGCCTGTGTGTTGTAAAGAGATTTAAAGCACACTTTAATGCTACAAAATTAACAAGCATACGGAAATTAGGCACATAAATCTAGTACTCCGATCACTTTAGTTTGTACCTCTAATTAATCCCGTTCTCTTTACCGAAAGATAGTGGAAAAAAAAAAATTAAAAAAAAAAATTATATTTGATAATGCCAAGAACGAAGCTAACCGCATAACCCTGATTGTAAGAAACAAATGGAAGTGAACAGGCTATTTATACTGCAGATCGTGTGGTTGAATAAACAAGTGTTGGATGAGGGTGTCCCAAGACCGGGATGATTGGCGTAGAATGGTGAACACCTAATCTCAGCATTGAGTAGATAAAACAAAGAGAAGAACAAGTCAGAACCACAATTCTCATCTTTCCCATGATGAAAAATGTTCCTTTTCGAAGGGCGGTTGGCGTTTTGGGGGACTGTCTCTTGTAAACTTTGACGTTCAAAAACTGCTGATTATCAGCCCAATTTGAATAAGTGACTTTTGATTTTATTTGATTTGATGTCAGAAATGGTCCGAATCTAAGTGAATGAAGGTTCTACAGGCCCCAGCCAAACGTAGTACTTACCTCTTTTGTGTTGCTTTAGCTGTTCCTCTGATGGATTTAATGCAACTCAGGCAAGCTGGCTTGGTTTCCTCACGATGATAAATATTTCTCGACGGCATCGGCATGTAAAGCCAAGTCAGAGGCCCATGAGCGGCATAAAAACTCTGACTCAAAGTTATGCACTAACCACACGAAAAAGAAAGAAAGAATGCAAATGAACAATACTATTTTCTGTGTTTATACTTTTTTCTTACAAAACTTTATCTAGGGTAGGGTACCTATCAACCAATAAAGAATCGAATTGTTCTAATTGTATGATAAGCAGAAAGTCATGCCCGACTGAATTGCGTTGTTTTGTAACGAGAACATCAACTCATTTGCGTTGGGGTCCCGGTAACCCAAAGAAAGTATTTATTATTTTCGAATACGAAAGTACAATAGACGCTAACACGGCACCGCTACACTTTCCCTCGTATCACTGTTAACAAAGTAGGTAAAAACGTTAATAAATTATTGACGATTGCCAACATCGTAACGCAACTGCTGAAACGTGCAATCCATACTTACCGATCCGATACGATGCCATACGATACGATACGTCAAAAATAATAATATTGTAAGGACCGGTTTATAATCTGGTGCTCGATTGTATAAATATTTATCCAAGGTTTTTTGATAATCTGTGCATTTAATTGTTCAAAAACCCGCCAACTGTTCAAAAACGCGCTAACTTTTCAAAAGCCCACCATTCCTAACTCATTGCCCAATATTGATTGTTCGTACCCAAAACCATTTCGTGAGTGCACCCAATTTCTAGTATTCGTGGTGCAATGGAAATCAGTTTACAGTTTGAAACTTCAGCCACGATAGCTTTCTACGAACTATTCGTAGCGGGCTGAAGCATGTATTTGGTCAAAAGCATATATGTAAGTAAATAACTAAAGGTTCTAAGTATTCCACCACTATTTTTTATTTCCTGTTAGGAAGTAACTACACTGAATCAAACAATAAATAGTGCGCAATTATAAGGTATTACATTACGCGGTAACCTTTTTTTCAAGCCGGAAAACGTCGTAACATCCTACGATTTCAAAGAAATAAACATTTAAGTAATGCGAAATTACCTATAATATCAGTCCAATCCAAATCAATTGTACAGTTTTCAAAGCGTGCATCGATTTGGTCGTGGAGTCCATGGACTTGTGGGCAAAAAAACTCCGGCATTGCCCTGTCAACGACCTGTGTTTTTTGCCATGCATGACGTAAGCTAAGATTAGGGTAGCTTTGAATCATGTTGGCCCCTACTTCTTATTAACACTGTGAGCACAGAAGATTCCACACGGTACAATATTGTTTATGGGTACAAAGGTACACCCTAAATTGATTAACTACTTCAATTTGCAAGCAATTGAATTTAATTAAGATCTTTGCCGGGTAAAATGAATAACGTGGCTAGGTATGATCTCATAGAATCATAAAAACGTCGCAATAATATAATTATGGTGGGAATTAAAACAGATGGTGTAAAATAGACTCAGATAGTTAGATACAGTTTTGAGTGCGGCAACGAGTTAAATTGGCGACCAAAGACCCATGCTGAAAACGTTCCGTTGAATCAAATGAGCTCTAATTAGGTATGTATCGCCGATAAAACTAAAAGATCAACTAAGAAAGACCCCCAAATATTAACTGAAGGCGAACTGCAGACAAAACTGACATTACAAGCTACTGCGAAGATGGCGATCAAAACAGGCTCTGAAAAACCGGCTGCCAAGCTGAGAGCATACACGAAATTAGTCTGATACGGCGACACTCGGGTTCTTATGGTGTTGGTAATCATTTTTGTATCACGTGAAATATGAAATTTTAAGAAAGAAAACGGCACAAGCTGCGTTGTTTTACCAATTAAATCTACGAAATACTGTGCTAATTTTGTAAACGTACTCTCAAACTGAACACAATATTTTTTAATAGCTAATAATATTGCAACAACTGTTACAACCCTCACAATAGGGAATTGATCAATATTAAAATGATACAGCTAATTACAGCTTGAATGAAACCGGATTGATTCATTTAATAGATGCTGCAGAAAACGTCGCTACTCGCGAGATAAAGGCACTATACATTAAATCATGAAGGTCTGGACATGAACGCATGTTTTGTAAAAGTATATATTAAATCTTATCTACAAAGTTACACTAGAAACGTATCGGATGTAATTTTACAGGCTTCGCCATATATCGTTTTTTATGTAGCTAAAATCGTATTAGGTCGTAGGTAGGTTGTAATTGTAATATAGATCAACAGAGCACTGCGGTTTACATCTATTATTTCGCCGAGTTATCGGAGTAAAAAATTATCTGGCAGGAAGAACTGGTTGTAATTTTGCTTGAAGTATGAAGCACTAGAATATCCAAGCGCACTAAGAAATACTATCCCAATAGTGTAACGCAAAGACGGGTATTTGATAGAACTATTGTGCTTCAAATCCATGGGTTGGTGTTCAACTAAATTATTCGTAGTCGTTTCAACATTGGGCATGAGAAAACCTGCAAAATCTACCACATAACGTCCCACGTCCTTGGCAGTGATTTTTGCAGCTACCCGCACCACCACAATCCAAGTTCTAACAATGGCTCAATGCGATAACGCTTACCTTGGACATTTCGTCGACTTGTAGAGCTATCACTCTAAACACCTTTTCTCACTACTCCATTTTGAGCGTTTTTATAAGTTAGCGGGTTTACAATTTGCAGTCGAACACAGGTTAAGCGCGGAAAAAATCGTGTCGCATTTTCGAGACGCCGTTTCGTGGCGAACACCCGATCAATACTGTCGGTCGCTCGGTATGTCGTTACCGGGGGATAAGGTAAAAAACACAGTGTAAGCTACGCGTGCGCGCGCAATCTGTTGTTGACTGACACGGCGCATGTGTGTCGGATGCCGCGACCCCTGCCTTCCCAACCACCATACCAGGGACATGAGTCCACAGCAATGCATTACAAGATTCACAAATGTGACTATACAATAATAAATACGTTGACAAGCTAATTACTTATGCGATAACGAATGATAATTACTGATTGTGATTAAAGGAACACCTATAGCTACTTACATTTTGTTCTACACTATGTTTACTGTGCTTAAAAGACTAAACTTAGAACCATTTTTTTTAAGAATTCAAAAAGAAAAATATTTTTTTTATCGTGTTAAAGAAACTATGATGGATTTGATAGATAACGAATAATAAAAGTAGTAAGTATATGTTTGAGTTATCAAAAAAGTATCTTATCCACCAGGTATTAATTAGGTATACCTATTAAGAAACAATTTTACTAATCGATAGACTAAGCTACAGCATGAGCGTCCCAGTCCCCAGTTATTTTCTGTAGTAGGTACTAGTACCTACCTAACCATACAGTCAGATCAAAGTTAAATATGTACTACAAACAATTCTTCCACTTCATAATCATGACGACTCGCATAGCGGTAGTGAGGCTGCCTTACGTTCTTAGGGTCCCGGGTTCGAATCCCGGTAGGAGCAAATGTTTGTGTGCTGAGCATGGACATCTGTTTCCGAGTCATGGATGTTTATATGTATAATAAGTATGTATTTACAAACAAAAAGTATCTATGTAGTATATCCAACTATCTAGTGTCCACGACACCAGCCTCGTTGCTTAGTGTGGCACTAGATGGCGCTGTGTGTAATGTCCAGCGATATTTTTTACATTATTTATTTATTTATTTATCATAAAGATCTGACTCAAGAATTGCGTCTTTGTACTAGAAAGCGCAGTTAGGCACCGCCTCCTAGTACAAAGACGCAATGAGACGTTTATTTTTGAGGTATTAAAAAAAAACTTAGTTTCCAAGAACTCTATAGATGGCGTTGAACTGACTACGATAGTTGGTGCCAAAGCCAAAACTCTTGGGAAAAAAACATTGCGTCACGTCGCGCTCGTTGACTGACACTTTCGTTTGCGATTTTTTTTTTATTTTTTCGATATAACCTATAACCTAGTTTTCTCGCGCTTTGTTAAAATCCGTTTTTAGTTCGGTTCTTGCATTAACGTACTAAGTTCAGCGCCATCTATCCAGCGACTAGGGAAGAGCTAAAAAGAAAATCCCTCATTCTTAGGTAAATAGACGATGACAAAATGGATATCTTGGAATAATTTTATAAGACAGTAAAAACAAAAGAGCATTCCATATCTCCATTGATTACCTGCGTTGGTTGGTCTATGATAAGAAAACTGAACGTAGATACACCAGTCTAACTACATAACAGGAACAATCATTGAGCTTTAGCCCACAACTATAGACACGGACAGAAGATCTTCGGAAGATCCTCCTCTAGAAATGGAGGATGAAGAACATGCAACTTGTTTCCCTGTACATACCTCTAAACATAAATGGTATATGTGAGCATACTGTACATTGTACGGTATACCCCTGCCTACCTTGTTTGTGGAACTCAAGAGTAATGTTACGTTTACTGAAAAGACTAATACCCAATTCTTTTCTTTTTTATAAAATCTCCGACTAACAGTGACACTGACATATTATGACATTTTACTTTGAATGTTTGTTGCAATAAAATTGTTTTCGCATTTTTGGTGCCTGCGCTTTGCCTCCCCGACCTCCCCGTAAGTCACGAAAGTCAAGTACGGTGATACGAACGAAAAAATAACGATTACTAGATAAATAAATGAAGTAAATATATCTTGTGTACAAACAGTGAAAAAATGGGGTTGACAGCATTGACTATTCAAGATCTCATACCGTATGGGGCAATTAAAACTTCGAAGAAAGTGGATAAGGATGCTGTTTTGCCGTATATAATTCTTCCAGGACTGTTTTTAATAGCCACCATATCACGACCAGTCACTATCATAGTCATGGTGGTGATTGGAATGGGGGCTTTATACGTACACTCCAGACCGCGGCAAAAGAACAGGTAGATACACTCTCACTTTCACTTGATTATAATATTGCAAAGTTGCGTATGCCAGGGAATTGAAAGAAGTTTTACATTCCATTACTATTTAATGGCTTACTTACCAAGTGTTACTTGGAATGTAGACAGTGCCTTATTTTATTGTCCATAGACTTTACTGTATTTTTATAGTAACATGATTATTCTTTTATTTACTTTCTTTACTTAAATATTTTCATTATTAAATATTTGTTTGAAAAAAACGTAAGGAAAAACCGGCCAAGTGCGAGTCGGACTCGCGCACGAATGTTTCCGTGTTCTGTACCATTGGAAAAAAATAACTTTTATTGTATGGAACCCTACTTAAATATTTATTTTATTTTTATTATTTGTTGTTATAGCGGCAACAGAAATACATCATCAGTAAAAATTTCAACTGTCTAGCTATCACAGTTTATTTATTTATATTTATCACGGTTCATGAGATACAGAGTGGTGACAGACAGACAGACGGACAGTGTAGTCTTCATAATAGCGTCCTGTTTTTACCCTTTGGGTACGGAACCCTAAAAACATTGTTTTGAATAGAAAAAAATAGTAGCCACCGGTATCGGGAACAGGCTCCAAGCTGGGGGCTCCAGAGAGACGAGCCGTGTCCAGGAGTACTGCTTTCTGCCTTGATCCAGCTGCCTAATGAAAGCCTCTTCAGGCTTTCACAAGGTTCTCGTAATGCAGGACTGTTATGTCAACAATCATTGAGTGTGGCTCTGATCGATCCACCACCACTATATCAGGCTTATTGGCTACAATATTCCTGTGAGTGATGATGGATTGATTCCAGTTCAATGTGATATTGTCATGTTCGAGAACTGGGTCAGGCACATACCTACAGTATGGCACTCCTGATTCCACAAGGCTGTATTTTAGAGCAAGTGTATTTTAGATTATTCAAATTATTACCAATATCTTAACAAATTAAGTAGGTATGTTAATACAAGTTTATCTTCACCATTTTCAGGTCTGCATTTTTCTATTCTTGGACAATGTCTTCTGCAATATGCATGATTGTGGTATTTGAGAATGGAGTGCTGGGTTTCTTTGAAATAACACAACTGGAAAATTTCGTATTCCTGATACTTCTCTCATGCACTTGTTATTTCTTCTACAAAATGAAGGCAGTTGCTGATTTTGAACTAGCCACCGGATCATCGAAGGGAAAGGAATACAGGTAGGTCGGAAATAAGATCTTGTGCTTGAGGCGAAAATAAAAATCAAAGCATTTATTTGAAGTAGGCCAGATAAAGGCACTTTTGAATAGGGTATTTTACTCTATTGAGAAAAAACTAAAAATATATCATTGAGATAGTATAGACAAAAATAGTCGGAAAACGTTAGTTTTAGTTCATAAAACAGCAAACTAAATTTTAAAATTCAATTCAAAGGTTTCAGCTTTTTGAATCTGTTTTTAACACCTTTAAAGTAGTCGCCATGTTATTACGTCGTACGGCTATGTAAACTTAGATGTGTCAACTGTCAACTTCAAATATCACTGCATTTGTTTACACAGCCAACTGACGTCATGACCACAGAGTAATATGGCGTCCACTGCGTCCAGCGTTTTCGTAAAATTTGAATATGCTAAATTTAAATGCATTTTATGGCACTTAACGATTGAATGAATTTTTTGTGAATTTTTTAGTGGTTCATTAGCACTTTAGAATCTTATTGAGACACTTTTCAAAAATGGGTGCAATACCCTATTGTCGAAACAAACATGAAAATTAAATGTTGATACAGTCCCAATCACAAGACATAAAAACTGTGAAAGTACTGTAGTTGCCCATTCACTAGCGAGACTATGGAGAAGAACGGGCAAGAATCATTCTTCGAATCTTGCAAGACAAATAATGCACTTGTTAGCATGTTGATGGTAATCTATATAGGTGCTCCCTCGCTGGGAGCATTTGCCTTTAATGCAACAGTTCAGATTCTAACATTACATCAGTGAGGAAGGAGAACAGTGTGCTACCTGTTACCTGTAATGATACAATTTATAAAGTTCACTTCTTTATGTACTAAATCGAATCTGTAACATTTCATGTGAATGCTCCCTCACTCCCTCCCTCACATTTTAGGCCGCCGTATGTAGCCACCTGCTCAGGGGGTCTACAAATATTTATTTCCGTGATTCTAGGTCAACGGGAACTACCATGTAGGTTTTCGACCCAAAACCCATATGGTACTGTTGGTTGATCTAGAATTGACAATTTTTGTTAAAAGCAAGGTCTTACAGCACAAATAAAGGGAAAAATCCGAAAACAAAAAAGTTGAAATTTGTTTTTGGTAAGTACCTATGTACTTACAAATTTTCGCAAAAATCTAAATTTGCCCATATCTTATATCGTGTTGACTCAGGACCTTGATTTTTATACAACTAAAAGGGACTATAGACCTCAGTATCTGGTATAAATTTCAACTTGCTAGGTCCACCCGTTCCTGAGAAAATCGGTGGTGACACACGGACAGACAGACGGACAAGATAGTGAAGGATTCCTTTTTTTACCTTTTGAGGTACGGAACCCTAATTAACAACATTTTATTTTTTTCCAGCCCAGTCCTGACCTCAGATTCACATTACTGTCAAATATGCCAAATTGAAGTCAATGAAAGATTTTTCCATTCAATATGGTAGGTAATGTTTACTTACCATTAATATTATATCAATTCAATATGGTATCATTTTCACTAACTAAGTCACTCTACTATTAGAATGTAATCACTAAAATAACAATTTTTCTTTTTTTTTATTCATAAATCATGTGAGAATGTCAATCCTATCAAACTTTTAATTAATTTAGCTATTGAACTTACTCTAACACTCACAAAACCCAAATTAACTTAATATAATTACTTGTCTAATAAAGAAGTATATATATTTGTTACTGCTTGAGGTCTTAGCAAACATACCATGGAACACTCTATTTTTCTTTTTAGGTGGGACTGCTGTGTACTGAGGCCAAACTATATTTATTTCCTTGCTGGCCAAATATTCGCTTTTGCCACACTTCTCTTTGGAACCAATTTGGGTCTAACAACAGTTTGTCAACCCTTTATATTATATGACGTTTTTCTAATGCCGCAGGATTGCGATGATGTCTATTCTGATTTCAAGTAAGTATTAAGTTAATAAACTGAGCGTCTGAATATGTATGGTAGCCCATTTGATTTGTTAGCTTATGGACAGATTCGCTTTACGCCAGATTCGCGATAAGACAGATTATCAGAGAAATATATAGGTATTACAGTATTTATAAAAGCATTCATAGTCTAGTGGTGTGACCGTCTGACTGCCGAGTCATAGGTCTCGAGTTCGAACCCAAGACGCGCACCTTTTATAAAAAGCATTGATAGTCTAGTGGTGTGACCGTCTGACTGCCGAGTCAGAGCCATCCTAATCTCGTACAGGCTGATGTCCGGGATGTCTTCGGTATAGTGTCGGGTCAGTCTAGCTCTTGGGTCGTTTGCTAGATCTTCGACGGGTTTAATGGTTGACGTGTACAACTGTCCAAAGAAGCTCTCGATGTCCCTCAGAATCTCCGGTTTGGCGGATAAGATCCTACCATCGTCGGTCTTCAGTTTCGTAAGCTGGCTCTGCCCAATAGCCAGATCTCTTGCAAATACCTTTTAGCCTTTATTCCGCTCAATCGCGTCTTAATTAGAGATCCGTCTATTGAGCTGCCGGTATTGTCTGTCTGAACACTGCAGGATCATCTCACGCCGCTCCTTCATGAGCTTGAGAGTGTGATCGGATAGCTTCTTGTTCTGATCTGTACGACGTGCCTTGAAGAACTTAGACCCGGTCGTATGGACAATTTCCAATAACCCATCGTTGTATTCGTCCACTGAGCTTCCTAGGCACTCGAAACGGTTTTGGAGTTCAAGCTGAAAGCTCTCAGGGTTTTGGATTTGGATCTGTGCTGGACGGAGCGTAGACTTCATCAGTCGATACCTTTCAAGCTTGATATTGATGTTCAATGTGCCTCTTACCATGCGGTGATCGCTCCCGGTTTTCACCGAATTGATCACCGAGACATCATTGAACATTTGCTTCTTGGTGGTCAATCTCATTTCTAGTTGCACCATCGGGGCTCTGCCAGGTCCACTTCCTGTGCTCACGCTTTCTGAAGAAGGCGTTCATCATATAGAGTACCTCCTTCTCCATAAAGCTAGCCAGTTGGTGACCCCGGCGATTCCGACGTCCAACTCCAAATTGCCCCACCTGCAGCTCATCCCCGTCTCGTTTGCCCAGTTTCGCGTTGAAGTCCCCCATGACAACGGTGAAGTGAGTTTTGGAGCCATGCATGGCTTTAGAAATATCCTCATACATGGTCTCCTCTTCGTCGTCGATTTGTGCCGAGGTCGGGGCGTAGACCTGTATGACCTTCAGCGAATATCTTGAGGATATTCTGAGTATAAGGTACGCCACCCTCAGTAATGCTAGAGAAAGAGGTGGCGGAACGTGAGAGGGAGAGAGGGTGGCCGGGGGCCACCACGTGGCCCCCGGCCACCGTAGGCTCGGGCCTGTGGATGGTGGGCTATGGGCTATCTCGCCGTCCGTCCGTCTCATGACGATAGGCCGTGTCGACGGCGCGTTCGTGTTCCACGCGCGCCTCAAAGAGAGTCAGCAAAAGGAAGGGGACCGCAAGGACCGATGCCTGCCGGGGTTGCAGGACTGTTCGAAAGAGATACCGTGGCCCCGGAACACAAAGGGCGATGAAGGAACATGGATGGGTTTTAGTCAGTAAAAGTCTGACACTCCCTCCTGCTCCGCCCAGAGCGGGAGAAGTCATTTGATGATTTCCCATCAAAAAAAAAAAAAAAACAAAAAAGGTACGCCACCCTGGTCGACACACCACGTTGTTGACTGCCGGTCACCGTCTCGGAAATAGAGCAGGTTGCCGGATTTCAGGATTATGGTGTCCTCCCCCTCTCTTCGGACTTCGGATAATCCCACAATACTCGTTCGCAGTCTGCTCAATTCCTCTTCGAGTTCCGTTATCTTCTCGTCGGTCCGGAGTGTGCGCGTGTTGTACGTTGCCAGGTCCAGTCGTTGGTATTGGCAGCCGGATCCCTTCCGGAAATTCTTCGCACCCCTTTACTACATTCCTTTGCCGAATGGTAATTGGCATCTATTCTTCGCTTGTCACTTACAAGTTGGGGTTTGGCTTACTCTACGACGTACTAATTGGACAATATCCCTTAGTCGTTTCCTCCTACACTTAACTCTCTACCAGTACATCACTACACTGCATCCCACATTTTTGCACACCACTGCGTTTACCTACTGGTACTGGTACTCAGTCTTCGCTTGGCGTGTTTTTAAAACCATTTCGTGGTCACTACCAAGTTAGGGGACTGAGATACTTCACGACACTGCAGGACAATATCCTTGTAGTCAGTTATACAAACCTATACGTCTACGTAACTCCTATTACAAATACTTCACTATCCTCCTAAACACTTATATAATATATTCATACAATTATCATCTGGGAATCTTATTGAACTTACGTTTAGTAACGTGGGCTCTCAAAATATTTATCAACTTGTTATTAGACATTGGTTGCTAGGTAACATGCCATGGAGCATGGGCATGGAGTACTAGTCTTTTTGCGGTGACAAAAATAGGTAGTGGCAAAAATAGGTACTAAAGTTTTTCAAACTTTATGCATTCGTTCCGAATTTTACCACCAACACAAATAAGTTTTCATTGGTTTACGATTTTTTTATATTGTCATTAAATCGACTCTCTTTGGACCCTCTGTGTCTTACTCTTAAATTTTTAAACACTCTTGGACCGTCTCCAGCACTCGGACCCTCTTGACGTTTTACTCGGAGCTTACCGACTACTGTATTGCGGGAGCTGCCCTGACGTTTACTCGGAGCTTACTGACTGCTGCCCTTGACGTTTTACTCGGAGCTTACCGACTACTGTATTACGGGAGCTGCCTTTATTTTTATTTTATTTTTTCTGATGGGAAATCATCAAATGACTTCTCCCGCTCTTCTGGGCGGAGCAGGAGGGAGTGTCAGACTTTTACTGACTAAAACCCATCCATGTTCCTTCATCGCCCTTTGTGTTCCGGGGCCACGGTATCTCTTTCGAACAGTCCCGCAACCCTGGCAGGCATCGGTCCTTGCGGACCCCTTCCTTTTTGCTGACTCTCTTTGAGGCGCGCGTGGAACACGAACGCGCCGTCGACACGGCCTGTCGTCATGAGACGGACGGACGGCGAGCTAGCCCATAGCCCACCGTCCACAGGTCCGCGCCTACGGTGGCCGGGGGCCACGTGGTGGCCCCCGACGCCCGGGGCGTCTCCCGCGGCGGCCGGGACGCTGTGAGGTTCTCTCCCTCTCACGTTCCGCCACCTCCTTCTCTAGCATTACTGCTTCGTAGAAGGAGGTGACGGCGTCCCATTCCGTCTCGCTCCGGACCATGGCTTGCACCAGGGCCGGACGCGAGAGGTCGCCGCCGCCAATCGCCGCTTCGAGGACACGGCGGTGCTAGGCCCACGCGGGGCACACCTCCACCGTGTGCTCCACCGTGTCCTCCGGTCGATCCTCGCAATGGGAACACCCGGGCGTTTCCTCCCGCCCGATTCGGTGCAGGAACCTCCCGAAACAGCCGTGTCCGGTGAGGACCTGCGTCAGGCGGAAGGTGAGGACGCCGTGGCGTCTCTCAAGCCACTCCTCAAAGAGGGGACTTACCGCCACTATTGTGGCGTGACGGGAGCTGCCCTGACGTTTACTCGGAGTTTACTGACTGCGGTGTTGCGGTTCTGACCTGACCCCTCTTTCCCTCCTTCCCTATTAAACTCCTTTAGTATTTCAAGTAGGAATCCTTCTTCAGAACTCAGATCCTCTAGACTCCACGTTTATACTCTTTTACACTCCTTTGCTATCCCTATACTAATACTTTTGTTATTTTCGTATTATACTTACGACTCATCTCTTTCTTCTTTCCTCCTTCTATAATAGAGTTCTTTTCGGATTATTAAAACTCTATTTATTTTCTAATTCATTCATCGGTTCTTAAACCATTAAAAGATTATTTTTAATCTTTCTTTATTCTTTTCAATATTTTCTACAATGATTAATTTGGTTCTTACTATCGACTCTAAAAGTTGATTGCAGCGGCTGACAAATTAATTAAAATAGGCCCTTGTTAAATACCAACTAAAGTCGATTAGGAGCGGATTACAACTTCGTTAAAAATAAGCCTTTGTTAAAATCTTTATATTTCATCTCATTAGTGGTTTTAGACGTGAGCGGATTGCAACTCCGAAAATAAGCCTTAAAGTTATTGACTTATCAGGTTAAGTAGTGATCATTGAAAGTGAATCCTACCTGACCTACCTTCGTAAGATGTCGGTGTGTTTGAATGAGATAAGGTAAGTCTTGTGAATGCTGTAATACTTTAACCTTAGCAAAATTTTTGTTCTAGGCCAAAAATTTTCTCGGGGTCGTTGGGGAAATATAGTATTTATGCTATACTTACACTTTATATTCATCATTCATAATACTATTTATTATCCTTTTATTTTGATAGGATCAAGTAGATTTGTTACAGTATCTAATACATACACATATTATATTATACAGAAATATAAGAGAAAACAAAAAAAAAAACTTTCAGACATCGTTACTAACCAAAAATTAAATCCCTGTAGGTACTGATTTTTACTCCTATTTTTTTTCTATATTATCCAAATTCGCTAAATGTTATAAACATTCTAAAGTTGAAATTTTTCTCTCTCTGTCTGCTAGGCGGTAGGGTCAGTGCACACCGAGCCCTTGCTCCTCCGTTGTGCCCTCTGCGTTCCAGAGGGTCACGCGGAACAACACCCCGTTAGTCCAGGTTGGACCCCTCCGTATCAGAATATTCGCCACGGGCGGCCAGTAACATTCCACGAAGAATAAGAATCTCTTCCTATTCTTTGGGAAAGGGCACTGCCCGCGTCCAGGGTGCACCGGCCCAGCAGCTGCTGTTCCCTCCAGACGTATCAAGAGGGACCGGCCGGCAGCCATCAGGCACACGTGGAGGAATTATGACAAAGCACCTCAGGATTCTAACCCCTTGCGTGGCAGTTCGGCAAAAAACAAAGGATTTTTATGCTGCAGTCTGTACATATTCTATCTTTAAACGAATCTGTCCTAAAGCGAATCTGTCCTAACGCGAATCTGGCGTAAAGCGAATCTGTCCTTAGGGTTTAGGCGCAAAATGCCTAATTCTCAAAATTAAGAATAAGAATAATTTATTTAAAAAGTAAATATTACAAAAGTGTACATTTAGGTGCAGCAGTGTTATTTCTTAGTCTTGTATAATTAGTGCATAAAAGTAAACTATAACTACAATATATAATATAACAGTTGCAAGTAAAGAAAATCTCGAATTCAAATGTTAGGTAGCGACCTGCCTGATCTAGGTTTTTTTTAAACCTGTGTTTCAGGCCATCACTTTACATTGGATAATTTAATTAGGTCAGTAAAAGTTTTAAAATAAATAAATCTATTAATGTCGAATCGCCACAGCGAAATTTAGTGTTAGCAGCCTATACATAGCTATTCATATGTACCTATGCATGTATTTACAGTCCACATTACTTTAAATTAGTCAGTGAGAAATAAACCGTGAAACAGTCCACACGTTGTTTTATTACGAGTAACTACAAACAAAAATCAACCTTATCGCGTGTACATTTGGTCCTATTTCGAGCGGATGATTGCCGGTAACCGGCTGTAGACGGACGCGTCGCGAGAACAAATACAAAGCGATAAGGATTCTTAGAAGTGTTTTGTGATTGCTGATATTATTGAATGGGAACTGTTGTGAACTCGTGAGTTATAAGAACAGTGTTAAAAATACGAACATAACTAAGTACTTATACTATTCTGTGAGTGCTCGGATTACGAGATTTTACGACAAATAAGTGCTTAGTAAAGAGTGCAACAATAAACCCTTTACTTGTGGACATTGTGAACACAGAACAGTACATTTCAATTGACGAAATCCGTTGACTATTCAAGTTACATTGTTGGGTAAAGCAAATTTATTGTGAATATTACCATGGAGGATCTTCTGGTTTATCAGTATGAGCTATTAGAAAATTTAAAGGCTGCAGAAAGAAACTTTAAAAAGTCCCCAAAGGATAGAATTAGAAAACCATACTTGGAAACGAGGCTTGAATTGCTAGAAGAACTTTGGAAGAACTTTAAGGACGGACACAAAAGCATTATTTTGAGCATAACTAAGGATAAAGAAAGAGAAGATCCGTACTTTAAAGACAAGACATACGATGTATTCCAAGAATTGTATGTACTATATAAGTCAGCTATAAAGGAAGCTTTTCAGCCATTTCTCGATTCAGCGGTTCAAACAGCAATGCTTAGTGCAGCCGAAGGTCAGGTAAGGTCATCAGACAGTAACGAAATTCAATTACCAAAAATTAAAATACCTACCTTCAGCGGCAAATATGATGAATGGCAGACGTTTTTTGATCTGTTTTCTACCTTGATTCATAAAAATATGAGATTGTCGCCAGTACAGAAACTACATTATTTAAAAGGTAGCTTATCAGGAGAACCAGAAGTAATATTGCGCAATTTTACTACAACAGATGCGAATTATGATGACGCCTGGGAAGTATTAGTGAAGCGATATAACAACAAGAGGTTTAATTGTAACGCAATATTGAGAGTTCTTTTCACACAAAAATCTGTACATACTGAGTCAGCGGGTTCACTTAAACACCTGGTGGACACAACTTCAACCTGTTTGAAAGCCTTGAAAAACTTAGGCGCTGAGTCTGACAAATGGGACTTGATCATTAACTACTTAGTTCTGTCTAAGCTGGATCCAGAATCAATGAAGCAGTGGGAACAACACTTTAGTATGAACAATAGCGACCAACCCACTTGGCAAGATTTGAGAGATTTTCTGGAGTCAAGGTTTAGATCGCTGGAAATGATCGAAAGTAACAATATCAAATCTTCGCAGCCGAAATCAGCAGTTAAACCTAAGGCTTTTCATTCCAATGTCAACAAGGATGGAAAAGAACGCGAAAATAAGTGTGTAATTTGTAACAGCGAGCACTATATCTACCATTGTAAATCATTCGTCGATATGTCTACCAAAGAAAGACAGGAGTACGTCCAGAAGAATAAACTGTGTTTCAACTGTCTTGCACCATCACACTCGGTGAAGAAATGTCGTCAGTCAACGTGCTGCAAAAGGTGTGGAAGGCGACATCATTCCCTTCTCCACTTCGAGAGAGAGCAAGCAACGGAGAAGGCAAAAGAAGAAGGAAACACGGCTACAGGTACCATTAGTGACGAGTTAAGAGGTAAGTCCACTCCTTCTTCAAGTGATGCCATTGTTTCTCACCATTGTAAGCAAATACAAACAAATTCTGTGTTATTAGCTACGGCTAAAGTGTTAGTAAGTAGTAAGAACGGTTACGAACATATCATTAGGGCGTTGTTAGACCAGGGGTCGCAAGAGTCATTCATATCTGAGGCGACCGTTCAGCTACTAAATCTTAGACGTAAGTCAGTGAGTGGTTGGGTGTCAGGTCTGGGAGAGGGGCAAACGAGAATCAAACACATGGTTTCGCTCTGCGTGAAATCACGCCACAATCCCAGAGAGTCAGTTCAAGTAAATGCGTATGTATTGCATACCCTAACAACGCTGCTACCAACCATTAATCTTAAATTGCCTGATTGGTCTGAACTTAAGGAACTTGAGTTGGCTGATCCAGGGTTTACAACACCAGGTAGAATAGATATTCTACTTGGAGCTGAGGTATACGGCGACGTTCTGTTAGACGGCGTTCTTAAGCACCCCAATGGAAATCTATTGGCCCAAAACACAGTCCTAGGATGGGTGATATCGGGAAAGATGTTACAAGCATCTACCTCAGCAAGGAGACACATTACAACCTTACACGCTCAAGTTAGGGAAGACGAGCTATTACGACAATTTTGGGAGATAGAAAGGGAACCAAATAGCATACGAAAGATATTATCAAAGGAAGAAGAAAAGTGCGAAGAATACTATGAAGCCACAACAGTTAGAGATGAAGAAGGAAGATTCGTGGTAAGATTACCGTTTCAAACTGAAGATCCGGAATGTCAATATGGTGGGTCGAGAGAAATAGCAGCAAAAAGATTTAATTTGTTACAGAAAAGGTTATCAAAAAATCCTAAGCTTCGGGAAGAATATCATAAAGTTATGGAGGAATATATAAACCTAAATCATATGGTGCAAGTTAATTCTTCAGAGATTGATAACCCAAAGGCTGTCTATCTTCCTCACCACGCCGTAGTCCGAGAGGATAAGACTACCACAAAGCTTCGCGTAGTCTTCGACGCTTCTTGCAAGGGTTCAAATAACTTTTCTTTAAATGACGACTTACGTGTGGGTCCTCAGCTACAGCAGGAATTACGTCATACATTAATGAGATGGAGAACACACAAATTCTGTATTACAGCAGACATCATTAAAATGTACAGAATGGTTCGTGTAGCGGAAGAGGATACGGACTACCAGAGATTATTATGGAGGTCTGCACCTCATGAGCCAATAAAGCACTTTAAACTTTCGAGGTTAACATTCGGTACAGCATGTGCACCGTACCTTGCTGTAAAATCACTTCAGACACTTGCCAACGACGAGAAAACGAAGTATCCTATTGCTGCAAATATTACCGAAACTGATTACTATATGGATGATCTCCTCACAGGATGCGAAACAGAGAAAGAAGCTGTCGATATTTATAACGAGATGAACAAACTTATGAACTCAGGAGGATTTCAACTACAAAAATGGAGCAGTAATAGTGAGGCTTTGTCACAGTACATTGGAGCAAATAAGCGAAATGATAATGAGTTGCCTTTTAAGACCAATAGTGTTGTCAAAGTATTAGGTTTGAGCTGGAATAGGGAAGCTGACGCCTTTGAATATACAGTCAACCTGCCAGAACTAAAGCTGCCCATAACCAAACGCCATATTCTTTCAGAAATAGCTAAACTTTATGATCCTTTGGGATGGATAGCTCCTGTTGTGGTAATAGCAAAAATGATCATGCAGAAATTGTGGAAGGCAGGTCTAAATTGGGATGAGCCTATTCATGGTGCTTTACAAGCAGAGTGGTTACGATATCGAGAGAATTTGACGCACATCAAAGGACTAAGTATACCTCGATGGTTGTACTACACACGTGTATCAAGGGTGGAGTTGCATGTTTTCGCAGATGCATCACAAGCCGCATACGGAGCAGCAGTGTACATGCGAGTTATCAGTGAAGAGCGAGTCTACGTAAGCCTAATATCCTCCAAAACCAAGGTGGCTCCAATAGAGAAGCAAGTTTCCATTCCTAGATTAGAGCTTTGTGGTGCCGCATTGGCAGCCAAATTAATGTCGGAGACGTCTCAAGTGTTAGGTGTACCTAAAAATAGCTTATTTGCGTGGACCGATTCCACTATTGTTTTGGCTTGGTTGAAAGGTGGACCAAGCCGATGGAGCACATTCATGAGCAACCGAGTGTCAGACATATTAAACATTATAGATTACGAGCAGTGGGGGCACGTGTCTACAGATACGAACCCAGCTGACTGTGCGTCACGGGGCTTACAAGGTCCAGAGTTGTTAAATCATTCAATATGGTGGAATGGACCGGCTTGGTTGTCTAGCTTAAACATAAGTATTAGTGTTCCTAATATCGAAGATACACAAGAAGAAGAACGTGTGAGATCTTTGGCTACAATAAGTAATGTCAATGAGGAATTTATTTGGACTAGGTATTCTACTTTATCAAAAATGTTGAGAGTCATTTCATATTGCAGACGATTTATTAATTTTAAATTACCTAAAGATAAACGTGAAAGTTGTTCTAAATTAATTACACCAAGAGAAATAAAGGAAACTTTAAACAATTGCATTAAACAAGTCCAAGCTACTAATTTCAAAGAGGAGATGAAGCAGCTAAATTCGCAAGGCCATGTACCTAAAAGAAGCAAGCTTCGGAATCTGTGTCCCGTTATTGATAAAAACAGGATTTTAAGAGTTGGCGGACGCATCCAAAAATCTCAAAAATCCTATGATATTCAGCACCCTATAATTTTACCCGCTACAAGCCATCTTAGCAAACTAATAATTCAGGATGCTCATCACAGAACATTGCATGGTGGTCCTCAAGTAATGCTAAATTATTTAAGAACAAAATACTGGATTTTACGAGCCAAAGATCTAACAAAAAAAACTTATCGAGAATGTGTTACGTGTATTAGGTATTCCAAACAGAATACCAAGCAACTGATGGGGCAGCTGCCAGAAGTGCGAGTTAAACCCGACCGAGCTTTTAAATCAGCTGGTGTGGACTACGCGGGTCCCATAAACATTCGTTTTTCACCGGGTAGAGGAGCTAAATCGTACAAGGGTTACATATGTTTATTTATCTGCATGATAACGCGTGCCATACATCTGGAAGCAGTCACTGACATGACAGCGAAGGGGTTCATCGCAGCCTTCCGGCGATTCACCTCAAGACGAGGTCATTGTTGCGATATTTATAGTGACAATGGTACTAACTTCGTGGGAGCAGACAAACAACTCAGAGAAATGTTCAACAGTGCCAAATCGTCGATTCCTGGTAAAGTGGCAGAGTTGTTAGTCCTGGAACGTACTACATGGCATTTTATACCTCCTCATGTACCCAATTTCGGAGGTTTATGGGAGGCTGGAGTGCGCAGCACAAAAACTCATCTTAAAAAAGTAATTGGCGATGCTACTCTCACTTATGAGGAACTAGCCACAGTATTGGCACAAATCGAAGCGTGTTTGAATTCTCGACCCATAACTGTGCTAAGTGATGACCCTAATGACCCTCTACCGCTAACACCCGGCCACTTTCTGATTGGCGAGCCTTTGTTAAACTTAACTGATGAAAACTATACAAATTGTAATATTTCTAGTATAGATATATGGCGACTAACGCAAAAAATGGTCAACGATTTCTGGAACAGATGGCATAAAGAATACCTCGTAAATATGAACCAAAGATATAAGTGGAACACCAAAACCACGGAGCCAGAAATCGATGACGTAGTGATTTTAAGAGAAGACAATGTTCCTCCAAGTAAATGGATATTGGGCAAAATAATAGAAAAACATGTGGGCCCTGACGGCATTACTCGTGTGGTGTCAGTCAAATGTAAAAATAATGTTTATAAGCGACCTACAAGTAAATTATGTGTCCTACCTAAAAAATAGTCCTAGTGATAAGCCTAGTAGTTAATTTTAACCTATTCTTGTTTAGCTATTTTACACTTACTTAAGTATACCTGGGTATTTTAAGAACTTTCCTGTTTACGTTGCTTAAAGTGTGAATTGACTTGGTTAAGCATTGCTACTTAAACTTACAACTTCATACAACCTACCCACCTACCTACCTGTGTATGTGTAAGTGAGCACTTACTTTATTATTAGGCTATAATGGAACGGTGGGCGGTTAGAGGTTGGGAATGCAACAACCTTACTTATTTTGTACCTCATACCAACTATTAGAATAGTTGCGCAGTATATTATCAGTGATGTATGTACCTAGACCTAAGATATTCATAATGATACTTACATAATTACGTTTAGTTACTTATTTCTTTTATAATCATTTATCTTTATGTTTCGGGAGTTGTGGTGACGATGGTTACTTTCTGATTTCTTTTGTTGTTCAACTAACATCGTGTAGTACCAATTTTATTTTTTTTGTTTTTGATTTAATGAAAGGATAGATCCTTTGGTGGGCGGTATGTCGAATCGCCACAGCGAAATTTAGTGTTAGCAGCCTATACATAGCTGTTCATATGTACCTATGCATGTATTTACAGTCCACATTACTTTAAATTAGTCAGTGAGAAATAAACCGTGAAACAGTCCACACGTAGTTTTATTACGAGTAACTACAAACAAAAATCAACCTTATCGCGTGTACAATTAACGACTATAACAAAAATCAAATTGGTAAAAAAAACTTAAATTAAACATTAAAACTAACCTAAGTAACAATAATCAAACTAGGACTTCTAGAAGTGTTTCTGTGTCCGTGTAATTATGTATCGCTAAATAATCTGATATTACAAAACTACATTTCCTATAACTTAGACTATAGAAGTTTAGTTTCTTCTTGAGACTATTATACAAAAATGGTCCTAAAAACACATAGAATCGACTAGCAAAAGCATGTCTAGTTTGAGGCTTTGTGCAAACCAGGTCCTTCCTTCTCCTATCGGAAGGAACTGGGTCATAGGGAAGGGTAGAGTGCTGCTGTAGTATAATTGCAACAGACTCGCAAAAGGACTAATTCTCAAAATGGCCAATTCGCAAAAGGACTAATTCTTAAAATGCCCAATTCGCAAAACGACTAATTCTTAAAATACCCATTTCACAAAAGGACTAATTCTTAAAATGCCCAATTCTCAAAATGGCTAATTATCAAAATGGCAAAGGAGATGGAAAACAGTGGCGAATTAGTCCTTTTGCGAATTGGCCATTTTGAGAACTAGTCCTTTTGCAAGTCTGTTGCCATTTTGAGAATTAGGCATTTTGCGCCTAAACCGTCCCTATGCTAACAAACCGCGCATTTGTACTGTCAAATCGTCAAAAATCTAATTTCATCTTGTGTGATATTTTTAAGGCTTTTACTTACTTACATCAATAATGATAATCATAAACCCACCCTTAAATTATGCTCTATGGCCTAATAGGACTAAAAACTAAGTTTGTCGATTTTCAGGCGTAGGTAAGTGCGTAAGTGTATCTTGGGTTTTTTATATTTATCAATGATTTTGTAAGTTAAATTTTAAGGGATGGAGCTGAAGTTCTTCTAAGTACCGATATTATATCTATACTAATATTAGAGAGAGGAAAGATTTGTATTTTTGTATAAAACGAATAAACTTAAAAACTACTGAACCCATTTTAAAAAATATTTCAGCAATGGATGCTGGATGGAGCTACATCATCAGCGAGTAACATAGGCTATATTATATTTTATCCCCGTACTCCCACGGGAGCAGAAATTACGCGGGTGAAACCGCGTGACGTCCGCTAGTCTAAAATAAAATAGCCACCTCAAAAATGTCAGCACCTCAGATTAGTTAGATTTTCTATACCTACTTGTTCATTAGAAGTTATTATTTTAGTATATAATTATTTGAAAAGTCTAGGAAATAAAAGAAAATTTAAGCTCTCCACTCCAGACAAGTTAGCTTTTCGTTAGTTTTGTTATTTATTCAGAAATAGATGTAACTTAATCGACGAGCTCGTGGCTAAGTAATATCAGCCGCAAGGGTCGATCCATCGGGTTGAGTTACGCTTGCCGGGGTTGATCCGTGAATTGGTGACCATCTTTACACACTGAGACTCCTCCGTGCTTCGGAATGCACGTTAAGCGGTTGGTCCCTGCACTCTTATTCGTGGACCTTTGTCAGTCGTCACGGGTCGTCAGAAGCCCGAAAAGTCGCGACAACCAGTCTTACCAACGGGTATCGTATTACTCCGTTACTGGGTTGTGGAGGTCGGATAGGCAGTCGCTCCATGTAAAATACTGGTATTTAGCTGTATCCGGTTAGACTGGAAGCCAACCCCAACCCATCCCATAGTTGGGAAACGGCTAGGCAGATGATGAGATGTAACTTAATCGACTAAAGGAGAAAATTTTTTGACACCCTGTCTTGGACAGGTTAGAATTGTTCCGATCCTTCTTACAGAAGTTACTTGGTTGACTTTTAGACAAAGTTAAGATTCAAGAGAAAGTAGTCTGCAAGAGCGAGCGAAGCGATCTTACCTTCAATAAATTCAGATATGTAATTTGAGATCAAAATACTGTAATCAGCTGCATCCGGTTAGACTAGATGCCGACCCCAACATACTTAGTTGGGAAAAGGCGAAGCAGATCATGATGTAAGGCCCCGCAAGGGGCAAAGAGCTCCTAATTTGTTTATACCGCCCATGTAACTATTGTTAACATTTCAGCTCGACAGTGTGTTTCGTGGCCTGCGTCTATGGATTGGGATACTTATTCGTTGTTGCCCTGGTTTTAATTCGACAACTTCTAGTCTACATACCGAAATACAGCGGTAAGTCGAAAAAAGACAATTTATACTACACTTGCTTGGTAAGTGTACCAATACTACCCCATTAAAAGGCTTGAAAGCTGTTCATTAAACCTTCTCTAAAATCTAGGCAGTTATATTGTATGGAATTTTATTACTGCCCTGAAAATCAGGGTAGTAATATGTTACTAACGCGTTTTGTTATTTTTTTTTAAGTCTTAATGACGTTGGCAATCAAACGATTTCATTTTACCATAAAAAGTACTGGCCACTATAAAAAAAGCACTTTTAAAGCAGGTAGCATACATTCCGATAATATGTCCGGCAACTTCAAACCTCTATGCGATAGAGCGAGAGATTTATAACACTCTCTCGCTTTAACACGCGCTTGAGTTGGAACCTGCGAAACAGGGCGTTTTTACCTTCTCTAACGTCTTTTGGCGCGAAAACTGTTTGACGTGCTAAAATTTAATTAAAAAAAAACTTAGTTGGTTGACGTATTTTTTAGAGACAATTTTCTTGGTAAATGGTGTAACAATGTCAGTAGAACTTTTTAATAAAATTGTTTTTTTGCTATTTTGTCTTTTACTTCTTTGTGCTTAAAGGTTAAGTGTAGTTTATAGCAGTCTATATCACTCGAGGGTAAGTACAGATTACTAAACTCGTGTGGTTCACGGCCCTCCGCTTCGCGTCGGGCCTCAAATGCACACTCGATTAGTAATCTGTGCCTTACTCCCCTTGGTGAATAAATAGCTATTAAAACATTTGATTTATTTTTTTATAAAGCTTTTCGTTTTCATCAACTAACCACCTAACCGGTAACTTGCTTTGTTACAGAACCACAATGGAAAAAGCTAGTCAATGTGCTGAATGTATGAAGAGAACACATCGAATCTTGGATTACCTTATTATTTATAAATGCGCTCTAGTAATTTATTTTCAAAGCGTTCTTTAATACGTCTTTTGTTTGTGTAGTGAATGGGATATTACTTATTGTATTGTGTAGCGGGCTGGTGTCCGCAACTCCACGTCAAAGCGCGTATTTTGCGTACGGGTGCGAAATTTATTCGATCCACCCTAGCTCCCCGAGAAAGGCCAGCAGCGCCTTGGTGTTGCTGACAATCTCGCCGAGAGTACCTGGGTTACCGAAGTACTTTGCCCTGTATGTTGCAACCCCTGGGCAGTGCAGAAGCAAGTGGGCTGCTGTGTCGTCTTCCTCCATGCAGGCACGGCACAGACGGTCTGTGTGTCTGTGACTCCTATGACAAAGAGGTGTTTATTAAAAGAGCCGTGTCCAGTAATGGCGGCTGTAACTGTGCGCAGCTGCGGTTTGGTCAACCGAAGCGCGCGTTTGGTGAGGCGGCGGGGGATATTACTTAATAATAACAACGTATCTATTTATTATTAATAGGTAGGTGGGTTATGGGCAAGAGAACGATGAGGTATTTTCATGAGTATTTGGTTATACTCAAACAATTTATTTAATTAAGTAATTTTGTAGCATTTCAATGAATGTACAATTCTATCCCTGTGCGCACCATCACAGTCATGTTATAATATATAATGTTTAAAATCTCCTGAAATATCTTAGGGTAATATTGTATAGTTACTATATTATGGATAAAATGTAATATTCAATCATTACCGTACTACCATTTGATAAATAAATAAAAGCACATATCACTGAAGTTAATAATTTATTTCAATACTCTAAGCAATAAAGTAGGTTTACATACTTTCTGTCTATAAAACGCTGTAAATATTATTATTGTTCTTATACAATATTAGATAGGTACTTAAGTGTACATCAAGCGCATTGCGAGATACACCTACACACATCAAAAATGTCTAGGGATCAAGCATTTTTATGCGGATTTCTTGAGATTGAGATGTGGCTTTGTAATAAATTTATGATTTTATAAATTTATATGGATCCTTTTTGGTGCATTTCATAATTTGAATCAGGAACTCTCAATCAAATTCGAGTAAAAGATGAAAATAAGCTGTCAATATTTTCCCTATAAAAACATACAACGCATTGAAGACATTATTAGTGCTACTGTTTCCCTACTACTGATTAAAACCAACGTTATTATGGAGCGGCGACGTCATTTAAGCAGGGAAGAAATGCTCAGAGCCGTGGGAATGATAGAAGCTGGTTCCCGGCAACGTACTGTAGCTTTAGCTCTGAATACAAGTCAGAGTGTTATCAGTCGACTTTGGACACGTTACCGAAGCACTGGTACCGTGGCTGAGCGCCATGGAGGACGGTATCGCTGCACCACACGGAGACAAGACCGATACATTCAAATCTTAACTCGAAGAGCTCCAACAATAACCGCCATGATGTTAGCCGTGAGGCTTCATCACTCTTCAGGGAACTTAATTAGCGACCAAACAGTCAGAAACCGCTTGCATGAAGTGAACCTTCATTCCCGAAGACCGCTACGGGTACCACCTATAGCAATGCACAATCGTAGGATTCGATATCAATGGGCTCTTGAACACAGAAATTGGGCAGAAGAACAATGGCGTTTCGTGTGCTTTTCTGATGAGTCTCGTTTTGGTATGAGACCGGATACAAGACGTATACGACACTGGAGAACCCCTGGACGCCAACAGCGATTAAAATCCTGCCAGGAAGTCCATCCTTATAGTGGTGGAACCATCATGGTATGGGCGGGTATTTGGATCGGCGGAAGAACTGAGTTGATTTGGATCAGAGGCAACCTCAACGCTCAAATTTATGCTGAGACGATTGTATCAGACGTCATCGTTCCTCTACAAGTGCAAATCGGTCCCTTATTTCAGTTAATGCATGATAATGCACGACCGCACACCGCAAGAGTTGTAAGACAGACTCTCGCCGCAGCTAACATCAATGTCCTGCCCTGGCCTGCTCAGTCGCCAGACTTGAACCCGATTGAGCATGCATGGGATATGCTACAGAGAAGAGCTCTGCCGAATATGGAGGGTATCCAGTCGCAAGAAGACCTTTTTTTGTTGTTGCAACGAACATGGGCGGCCATTCCACAGCGTGATTTGGATGAACTCATTTTGAGTATGCCAAACCGATGTTCTTGTGTTGTTAGTGTTCGCGGTAGAAACACGGATTATTAATTGTTTAAGTTACCCAATAAAATTTTAAAGAAAACTGTTATTTCAGTCTTTTTTTCGAACTTTAATGTTAGTGGTTCAAATGTCAAAAATCCCTTTATTAGGAAAATGGCAAATTTCTTTATTAATGCAAAGGTGACTTGGTTTATCGTTACTGTGACAAACGAAAACACTTTATTTGATGAATCCTTAAAGAAAATTTTAATTAATATCAATCAGGAGAAAAGTTATTGCAAAAATATATGTTGATCCCTAGATACTTTTGATGTGTGTACTTAGTGTGATTTGCATTACAAAGATTTTGAAATTTTCCAAATGACTAAGGGTGAAGCGCAGCTCAATTTAAATGCCAAACAAATATCAACATTGCACTGTGTAAATTAAAGTTTGAAATGCACACTCAGACGAGCACCTCTCCCCGCGAGATATCAACTAGCGCAAGGGAAATATTTGTTTCGCACTGACATCCGCGCTAGTCTACGCCTCGCCAGACGTGCTGTACTGGCCTTATGGCGTGTACTGAACGCAGGAAGTCATCGAGGATCTAGACTCGCTCTTGTAGTCATATTAATCGAAAAGCGGATTTATGCTAAGCACATTTTTCGGTGCGGCGTATGAGCGCGTATGTATGAGCTCGTATCGGCTTAATTATGAGCGTACAACACGTTTAGCGCTTCAAAAAAATCGAACGTGCGTACCAGCGCTCATCCGGCGTGATCGCTTGAACCGGTGGGTTCTGTCACTCACTGTCACATGTCAGTATACAGGGTGTTTGGTGCATCGTGTGCCAAATTGAAATGGTCGACTGGGGGAGTCATCTGCTATCCTTTCAGACCCCTAAACACTATTCATGCCCTATCGATTTTTTTTCATCGAGTTTTTATTATTTTATTAAAAAAATACCCAAATTTTACATTCAAATACAAATTTAAAAAAAAGTATAAGTCGTAGACTCTGAATTTTAATTTTGTTTAGATGTGTATTGTATGACAGTATTTTTGATATCAAAATTAGTGACATTAGCCATCTAGTTTTTTTTTTAATTTACTCGCAAAGTTTCGGACTTCAATTAAAGATGTCCATGTTAGAGCTATTTACATGGCTATAAAAAAAAAACCAAAAGCGACCGGGATCTTCCAACTTCCTCAAAAATTGTCTAGTCTATCCTCTTGCTAGTGATGTGCCACATGCCATAGAAATCTTTTTACAACTTTGTGAATTCGCTAGAATTGTGAATCGAGTCACAAAATACTAAATTCCAAATTCTAAAGAAAAAAAAGTCTGTGCGTAATTGTTAATTGAGACACAGGTAAAATTTGTTTACTCACTCTCGCAAAGTAAAATCTATCTTCTATCTCTTTCTTGCATAGCGTAAACTAGTTTGAACAAATGACGAACTGGCGCCGACGCCGTTAATCTGTCATAATTTTAGTCGAGACATCACTGCCTCTGCTACCTGACGTGTGTGCTTAGTTCACCGTACTCCGCGTTTTTTTCATTTTGTTACTTTGTTTTGTTGGTTTTTGTTACGATTTAACTTTTGGTGTTATTGTTAAACTTTGTTGACTTTTTGTTGTTGCAATGGCGACGTTTTCTAATGAAGAATATGCTGACATCATGATGGCTTATGGAGCCGCCCATGGTGTCGCTCGTGCAGCGCAACGACTTTACCAGGAACGCTTTCCTGGTAGACGATTACCTGGCCGCAGAGTCTTCCAAGACACATACCGACGCATACGCGAGACTGGCAGTGTCACTTTTCATGAACCAAGGGGCCATATTGTGCGACATAATGTTGAAGTGGACGAGAGAATACTGGCACTTTTTGAGGAAGACCCTACAAGAAGTATTAGAAATGTGGCAGCACATCTTGATATTTCAATATGGAAAGTGTGGAAAGTTCTTAAGCAAAACGAAAAGCATCCATTCCATTACACTCCGGTGCAAGGTACGTAATTTTAAACTAACTTTAAACCCGTACTCGCTTTGTTTGACGATGCCTTTGTTTAGCAGGTAATGGGTATAGTATGACGTCACTTCCAGGTAGTGAATCATTTAGCCCATACAGGCGGTCCTTAAAAATCTTATTGTGCAATTATTTACTGCTCAACAGAAATTTAAAAGAGTTCTTTGTTTGTAGGTCTTGAGGGTGGCGACTTTGAGAGACGAGTGGAATTCTGTCGGTTTATGTTACACACGGATGTGGATAATCCTAATTTTTTTAAAAGAATACTCTGGACGGATGAATCCCAATTTACCAAAGAAGGAATTCTCAATCTTCACAATCTGCACCACTGGACAAACAAAACGGAAAACCCACGTGTTAAAAGACAGAAATCATTTCAAAGGAGGTTTAGTGTAAACGTTTGGGCAGGAGTGATTGGGAATCAGGTAGTTGGACCGCATTACCTGCCCGATAACCTCAATGGCGATAACTATTTGGAGTTCCTTCAAAATGACCTGCCCGAATTAGTGTCTGAGGTGCCCGTATTTAATGAAAATGTGCCCAAAGTATTCCAGCATGACGGCTGTCACGCGCATTGGAGTTTAACTGTAAGGGAATATCTCGACGATGTGTTCCCCAATGCGTGGATTGGTCGCGATGGCCCTATTGCATGGCCGGCACGTTCCCCAGACCTAACTCCGCTAGACTTTTATGTCTGGGGACGTGCCAAAGAACTGGTATACGCCACGGAGGTTCCGACTAGAGAGGTACTACTTCAACGCATTGAAACGGCGTTCAATAAAATTAAGGAGGAAATGCGACTTCGTACAACAACTGTGGAAATACGAAATAGATGTCGGGCCTGCATTCGCAATAGAGGCCAACAATTTGAGCAGAATATGTGAAAAATAAATAAATATTAACAATGCTTTTTTTTAATTTCTATTACCTATTCCAAGAGTGATACGAGACAGATTTTAACCTTATAAGAGTGAGATAACAGATTTAATAAGTATTTCAGGTATCATTTAAGCAAGAATATTTTTTTAAATCATAATTTGGAATTGTAGTATTTTGTGACTCAATTCACAATTCTAGCGAATTCACAAAGTTGTAAAAAGATTTCTATGGCATGTGGCACATCACTAGCAAGAGGATAGACTAGACCATTTTTGAGGAAGTTGGAAGATCCCGGTCGCTTTTGGTTTTTTTTTTATAGCCATGTAAATAGCTCTAACATGGACATCTTTAATTGAAGTCCGAAACATTGCGAGTAAATTTAAAAAAAAACTAGATGGCTAATGTCACTAATTTTGATATCAAAAATACTGTCATACAATACACATCTAAACAAAATTAAAATTCAGAGTCTACGACTTATACTTTTTTTTTAATTTGTATTTGAATGTAAAATTTGGGTATTTTTTAAATAAAATAATAAAAACTCGATGAAAAAAAATCGACAGGGCATGAATAGTGTTTAGGGGTCTGAAAGGATAGCAGATGACTCCCCCAGTCGACCATTTCAATTTGGCACACGATGCACCAAACACCCTGTATGTCGCGGCTCACGCTCGTTGCGCGAGTTGCGCGTGTGGCAAAAGCTGCTGCTATACGCACGTACACGCGCTTCCAACAATGAGCATACACACGTCGAAAATACGCTTAGCTTGAAGCCACTCGCGCTTTGGACGAAATGCATTAGCTGCCAGTTACATCTGAATGCACTCTTTAAAATAGCTCTTGGTGTAGAGATTTTCGTAACCTACATAAGGCCAAGTTCATATTCTCACTAACAGAATAACTACTTTTTATTACACTATGTACATAGATCGAGTACAACCAAGGAGGGAAAATGTTACACAATTTTCACAAATTTTGTTGCTATGTTCCGTTGTCATACTTATGTACTGGGCGCATGACAATTTTCTGAATGCAATTTTCATTCAAAATGTTGTTAATACAGTCGAAAAAATAAGGGTTCAAGCAAAAATTTATCGTAAGGTGGTGGCTTTACTTATTAATTCCTCAACTTTACATTGTTACAAGAATCGGTCAACATGCAACATAACCGTTCTTGGACTTTTGATCTTTCGTCACTTTACTAAATAGGTAGGTATGTATGATACTTATTGCGTAGTGGCACATAACCGAATTATCATTAATTACACCATTTCTACAATCAGGGACAGTTTATAAATCATAACTTACTGTCGATCATACGAGTGGTCACTATGGGCAGTTGTAGCAGGGGTATACTACAACTGCCCATAGTGACGGCGCTGGTTCTTATTAATTTTGGCCATACGCATTCCCAAGATCCACTAATGGTTTATTTACTCACTCTTCAATCAACATAAGTAAGTAAGTACATAATGTAATTTATGAGATAATCACGATATAAGTACCCTCTACTCGTAGGTACCTAATAAACATTACTTATTATAAACCTTCTACTGTTAGCAAAGTAGGCACAATAGTTAAACAATGGCGTCAGACCGATTCGGTCGGGGTTCACAGACGAAGGTATTTATAAGAGTATTTTTACTTAAACCGTAATATAGAACTAAATAAATTTATTTTGACTGTATTAACTCTTATAGTTAAATTGTACAAATCAGCTAAATAAAACATGTAGTTCCAGGTAGTTCTTAGCGTGATACGTTATAAAGAAATCCTTATTATTTATTATACAAAACACGAATAATATGTACATCCTGCTGATAAATAATTAACCAATGCTATAAATAATAATAAGAAACGTTGAATACGTATAACGTCAATTATTATTATTATTATACCAGCCTATAACTGTCCCACTGCTGGGCAAAGGCCTCTTCTCAACAAAGAAGCCACGAGCATTGATCACCACGTAAAGTAAAAAAGTAAAATCTAGATAAAATCGTATGGCAACAAGAGAAATAGAATAAAACTATTCTTTACTATTTGTACAGGAAAAGATTCGGAGTAAAGTTGTGTGACTGGCTGAAACAATATACCTTCACTCTTTTTTTCAACCATTCATCCCTATAGATACCACGGTATATTACGAAATTACAAATAAGAAGCATTATGCTCAATTTTGATCGAATTAATTGTACATAAGTCAGATTGACAAAATATATACAAAGGTTTAAGAAATAAAAAAAAACATTAACCTCTTTTTAGGGATTGCCATAATCCAGTAGAAAAGCAAGCTCTCAAATTTAATCTTCAGGCGGTGCATAGTCAGGCACAACTTGTAGTACTTTCTCCCGCCACCTTGCTTTCCTAGCTTCTTGTTCCCTTTTCAGTGCATTTAAAGCTGGCAATGTTCTCCAACATGTGAAAATTTTGAAGACAAGATTACTGAAACGACAATAGGGTTCACTGAATTAAATCACGATGTTGGGGTTGGATTAGTTCATACCTAAATCATCAAAATAATACATTAGATAGGTATAGTACATAAAAGGCCTAGCTCACTACCTTGCAGAACACCACTTAGAATGTTATGTAATGGACTTAATTTATCCTTAATTTGGAGTTACAAAATGCGAAAGTTACAGAACTGTTTAGTTTAAAATACAAACATTAAAAAAGGAGCAGATTTTGCATAGTCACATTTCAGTTCACAAGCGCATTTTTGATGATGTAGTCTATTAAAGGCTTACGATTGCGACGATGTTTCGTAGCATTTTTCAGTAATACTTTTAAAGTTCTAGTTGCGATAGATAGAGGTCGACTCCAGCTACTTTCACCTGTAGAATATATTGCTGGTAGGTACCGTATCCGTATATTAAATAAATTTTACTTCAACATCAATGTGTTCATTTCTACATATAACCGCGCTGTAGGCATGCATTGATGCATGTAGTTAATAGATAAAGATTGCGTTTCGATGTTTACTTATTTGAAAATACTTTAGCTGCCTTCTTAGTCCTAAAAAAACTTAAACAGAAACTGAGATAGTTTTACATTGTGAGTTAAGATCAGTTAATTTCCACTTCTAAGATATCTCCACCGAATCATAAATAAATTACAAACATACCTGCTATGATACAAAACTGCTTTCTGCCACTTTGTCTCATTTTCTTTCTTTATTACATTCACGCCTTCACGGAACATTCTAAAAGCCATCTGCGTAAGGTATAAATCGTAGTAGTCGTCGGCTACCTGTTTCTTCAAAACTAAGCCATGGTGGTTCTGCATTATTTGAAAAAATATACATTTAAAACAATAGAAATATATGGCAACTACTTTCGAATTAAATACTAGTTAATGAGTTTTTTAAAAACACCAACCGTTTTAAAAGCTTCAAACGCTTTCCTTAACAATTTTTTACGGCATAACTCATCTGCTTTATAATTTCTTTCAATCCACATGTCCTCAGTATGCCACATCCAATGTAGAAATGTATTATTTTTAAGTTGAAAAATATAGTGCGCTTTTGCCTTTTCAATGCTGTCTCGCTTCATTTCTATCAATATTCTCAAGGGCCGTATACCATATTTTGCTTTCAATGTTTTCTCATAATGCAAATCTGCCATAACTATGAGCGCCCTTAATCTTGACGCCCACTGTTTCTTTCTTATATTCTCTACTTTTTCTTTCCTCCTTTTCTCTCTTAATTCTAGTATTCTTTTCGCCTTTTCTTCCTTGTCCATTTCAAGCTTTGCCAATTCCGCCTATAAAAATAATATTCACATTACGGTGGATGCTCCAGGCTGCGGGACTGTTCGAGAGAAGAGAGAGGATACCGTGGCCCCGGAACAAAAAGGGCGATGAAGGAACATGGATGGGTTTTAGTCAGTAAAAGTCTGACATTCCCTCCCTCCCACTCCACTCAGAGCGGGAGGAGTCATTGGATGATTTCCCATCCGAAAAAAAAAGATGGATGCTCCAGGGTAGCCCGCGAAATTCAATTTTTCTTACGTTTTTTTTGCAATTTGCGGGCCAGTGCTAATGAATGAAAATTTGATGAAAATTTTATTCGCGGCTGTAAGACGTATTTAGTTAAAGAATTATAATCATCAAAATCATCAATACTACCCTCCAAGTTCATGTAACTGTCAAGAATGAGTATTTCATGAAAAAGTCATTCTTGACAGTTGAGACTGACTTTCTATAAAGTTGTTCTGTTATGATACTTTAACCTCAAATAGTTAACATTACCCACCTGTTGTTTTAATCGGATCCGTTCTTCTTCCATCTGTCGTCTTCGCTCACGTATTATTGCATGCTTTTCTTCTCGTTCTCTAGCTCTCTTTTCCATTCTTTGTAAAAACTGTGGAACTTTCAAACAGTGTAATACAAGCGATGGATCTGAAAGTGAAAACAGGATTCATGGAAAATGAAAATACATAATTATTTAGAAATTACTATTATTACGTATACGTATTCGAAGGTTAGGCCTAACCTTCAATTTCAGGTATCCTTAACTCATTAGTCAAGCACTTTATCTTAGGTTTTAAATGTCGATCTATTTCGTAATACGTTCTACGTACTTCTTCTCTCATATCATCCACTGACTGACGTGAAGCTTCGATTATCTTATTATACTTAAGTTCTTCTATTAAACGATTCTGTTCTTCTAATTTTGCTTTTTGTAGCGCTATGATGTGCTTTTGTATTTTGTACCTAAAATATTTAACATGAGGATATTAATTTCGAACAATGGAAATGGGTGCTATGTCTTCACAGTCGCAGCCTGAGGCAGTGCCACTGGACATATTCGTACCTCTGTTTCCATCGTAGCTTACCACATTATCTATTGGTCTACTTTGGCATTCCTACTATAGGGGCATACATGTTTTGACCTCTGAAATGTTACTGGTGCTCGACGTTTTGATCCCCACGTGAAATGTACTAGAACACAAGCCTCTCTGTGAGAGGGAGTGGAACGTGATCCACCACGCGGATTATATGGGCGTGCATGTTAGATGTCATTGAATTTTTATTTCTAGCTTCCTCAAGAAGTGAGGTACGCTTTCAGAGTAGTGGTGGCCCAGTAAGGACCGTGACCTTGGAGTGACATGCCAGGCTGCGGCGAGTTCATACGACAGACACGTCAAGTGCATGTCTGCCAATTAATTCCCCCACCACTGCGCCCAGCTGAGATTAAAAAAAAATATAGTTACCCCACCTAGGTTACCACTAGGAGTTTCTCCTGTATGGTGCGTTCACAAACTTTTATACTCACATACACAAAGAACCAGACCCGGAACAACTACCTGTAGGAATTAAAAATTTTTTTTTCGTGCTGGGATAGAACCTGCGACATGTGGCGTAGCAGCCAACCGCTTCTGCGCCAACCGTGCCGTCAAATAAGGTATAATGGAATATATTTGCGTTCAATAACTTGCCAAGTGCGAGTTGGACTCGCGCACCGAGGGTTCCGTATAATCTTATAGGTGTTGTTATTAAACAACTTAATTACGGTTTTCAACCGACAGCTGGCGCCGGCTGCAGTTTATCTGCAGTTGGCAACCGTGCCGCTCGTCTGTAAGAACCAAAAAGGGAAAATTCCGAAAAAAAAAAAAAAAAAAGTTGATAATTGGTTTTGGTACTTACAAGTTTTCGCAAAAATCTAAATTTGCCCATATTTTTTTATCGTGTTGACTCAGGACCTTGATTTTTATACACCTAATAGGGACCATAGACCTCGTTGTCTGGTATAATATAATAATAATATAATATTTCAACTTGCTAGGTCCACCAGCTGAGAAAATCGGTGATGACACACGGACAGACAGACGTACAAGAGAGTGATCTTATAAGGGTTCCTCTTTTAACCTTTTTACGTACGGAACCCTAAAAATGAATTATTTAATTAATTTGCATACTTCAAGGAATGTTAAAGCTTACCTGTGCTGGTATGTGTTGTAATCCTTTGCCAAAAGTTTGGATTTATTTTCAGATTCCGATGATTGATTTATATCCATCTTTTTCTTTGCTATTTTATCGAAGAAATTATTCAAAGTTTCCTGCCTTTGTTCTGACACGTATTTTTTCCTATTATGTACATAACATTTCCACTTATTAACAAACTTTTTCAAGAGATATGTCTCTTTGCTTTCAATTTGTACTCTTAGTGGTGAAATACTTAAAATGTTATCAATCCCATCTAAGGTTCTAGAACTTTTTGGGTCGTTGTTCACATCAACATTTGAATAGTGTATTTCGCTTTTTGGAGTTTCGACGTTATTGATTTCGAATTCATCATCAACGTCCTGGTTTTCATTATTTGACTTGGAAGATATAGCCATCATTATTAAAAGGTTTTGCAAATCACTTGCTGGCCCATCTAATTTATTTCCATCGACATTTTGCAGTAAAACTGATTTGCGAGGCTGTTCTACCTGTTTACTTTCCTCTAAAATATGAGGGCTACTAGATTTTTTGATGCATTCTACTCGAAAAATATCTTCATTGTTTTCGTTTATGTCTTTATTTAAATCCAGTAATCCTCTCTTATCTTGCCTTGGTTTTCTATAGCATTGAGTTTCTCTAAATATCTTAATGTGTTTCAGAGGTTTGATCTTCGGATTTACTCTAAATTCAGTATCATTACGGATTTCTAAATCAGTTAATTCATCAGATAACTCATGTAAAAAGAAGTTATCCTCGGCTTCATTTGTATTCAAACATTTATCAAATAATGGCTCATCGTTGAAAACGTTAGATTTTAACTTCAAAGGTTCAATGCTTTTTAACGTTACTCGATTTTTCAAATTGATATTCTTGAATTCATGTTGTAATTTTTCTATTTCCTGGTTAATGTTATAGCTTTCTTTTGTTCTTTTCATAGATTTCCTTAAATTATGAATACGGCTTTTATTTTTAGCTTACTCATTCAAGGGAAGTTAGTGCTTTATTATAAAAGCCCGATTCCAGTGGAGTGGCGTGGCGTAGCGCGCAAAATTCGCCATCTCCTTAGGCTTGGCGCAAACAAGCCACCAACCACAGCCACCGGTAGCCAGCGACAAGCAGTTCACACGCTTTTTCATACATTTTAATGAAACTCGCCACACACGTGTGGCCGGCCACACACGTGTGGCCGGTGGTATCGGCCACTCGCTATAGCAGTCGACACTCGACAAACAAACCACAGCCACCGGTGGCTGTAGTTGGTGGCCTATTTGCGCCGAGTCTTAATTAAGAATGACATAACATAATATCACGCCTGTAATCCCCGAAGGGTTAGGCAGAGAGCTGTACCTAATAGTACACCCACATTACGCAGTTATGTTTAAGTCCCATGTAAAAAAATGGGTGTAATAGATGAACGGCTTCTACTCCGTTCACCTAACATACCCATTTTTTTTTGGAAAGTGATAAAAAAGTCATCCTGTTTAAATATAAGGTAGTTGCGCCCAAGATGGCCCAGGTCCTAAGATGGCGCATTTTCAAAATTTCTTACTTTTATAAGTAGAAATGAGTTTATATTTCGCGCCCATGTTCGGTTAGTACAATAAACAAAACTGCAAGTTCATATCACACGAAAGGGAGCCGCCATCTTTTGAGTAGTTGACAGTTTGTCAGTTACGTTGCAAACGGCTAACGAGTTATAACGTCACGCTCACAAACTTTTTAGTTTTTCTATAAAATACACGGTTTTCGCACATACGGTTTTCGTATTTTTTTTTATTAATACAGCGTTTCTTAAGTTTATAGACACTCTTATGAAGGTAAGTCTTGTTTGTTTTCTTTGTTAATTTTCATTTAAAAGAAATAGTTCTTGTAACCGGGCAAAGTCCCTATAAAGGCCCACCACTCAGGTTCCCAAGATGGCCCGGGCCTTATTAGGACTATAGAATAACATAGTTTCTTTGGAACCTACATGAGAAAGTTAGTAATTTTGGTTATTTTTTAGTTATTAGTTGTTATTATTTATATTATTATTGTAGTGGACCACTGGTACTTATACCTACTCTCTTTATTCTACTTTAGGCTTGAAATTAAAATTTCTTACATCTTTAGTGTGTTCAGTTGAATCTGTAATCCTTTTAAACGTTCATATCTTAAAATTACAATTTATATCATTTTCAGATTTTACAAAATGGAAATAAACAATAAGAAGCGACGTGGTGAGTGGACTGGGGAACAGCTGAAATAAGCTATTGAATCGGTAAAAAACCGCCGTATGTCACAACGGAAAGCAGCAGCTACTTTTAATGAATATATACGATAGGGCTTCACAATTTCAATCTCCGATTCCCAGCACGTCTGGGCTAGGACAGAATGTACTACGAAGACCAGTGATCAATTCTTCTACATCAGGCTCAGACGATGAAAATACTGATATAAACACATTGCAAAAATACTAACAACTTTCTGCCAGGAACTGTAACATTTATACATCATCAGAATCAGAAGAAAATAAGCTGGATCCATCTGATAAAATAGCTGCTCACACAGACCAACAGATACGACGCATCCAAATACAAGATCATCATTCTGTTGATATTGACAATGTGCCACTATCAAATTTAAAACGAAGTGATAAGAAAACGCAAAAGAGGTCTCCGTTTCACGAACTTATACCAACGCCTAACTTTGCAACAATCAAAAGTAAACCAAGACGAGAAGTAATTAATTATATTGGTCAAAAAGTAACTAAGGATTTGTTTGATGCTACTAAAGAAAGAAAAGGGATCAAAGACACCAAAACCGAAGCCTAAAAACTCTGAAAGTCGAAGAAATGGCCAAAGAAACAAAAATTATAAAGAAGACTGGAAATCGGAGAAGCGAAAACTAAAAGAAAAGACCCCAAATGTAAAAAATAGAGGCAAAAGAAAATAATGGTGAAAGGTGGTATTGCGGAGCTTGTAAAGCTGAACGAGTCGCAGATATGCGACACTGCATTAGTTGCTCTGTGTACCACGAAGAATGTGTAGGGCTAACTAAGAACGACATAGAGGATTTTATATGTCCAGAATGTGACTAAGAGCGTATTAAACTTTTGGGGCTTTTGTAAGTTCCTAGTTAATTTTATTTTCTATACTCCTAACAAGGCCCACCAAAATTGTGGAAAAAAATATTTTGTCAATATCTAAAAAAAAAAGTAGTTTTTACCAAACGTAATAGTTAGATTATCGTCACAAAAGTGTTTTTTATTGATTTTATTTAGAGATTTTTGTTTTTTAAGTAGATTAAATTTTGCTAAGCCTAAGATGGCCCATCGTGCCATTTATTACCAAAAAAACTGTTGTTACTGACTGATTACCTAAGAATCTCATTAGTTAGGTTAAGTTTTACGTTTTCACATATTTTTGTTCTGATAACCTTTATAAATAATTAATGTCGGGCCATGATAAGTACCTATGTTCCTATAAAGGCCCACTTTATAGTTTTTTAAAAGCAATTGTTTTCTTAAAGAAACTTTATCATTTATGTTGATTTGTTTGTTGATTATACTCACAAATAAATGAGTAATACTCTGCTATAGTTGGTTTTCATAAATTATTTCAATATTTTTATTTATTTTAATATTGCAAAAAATGGGCCTTACAAGACGCACCTACCTTATATTTCTGCTTACCGATTTCGGTAACGGCGACCCTTTGAAACTATTTCCGTTCGTGTGCCCTTATATGGCTGGCCAGACCAAATTTGCTCTTAAATATGCGGTCACAACTTAATAAGTAGAGTTGACCGGTAGAGTTATACGTATAGGTGTAGGAGGGCTTAGGTCTCTCTTTCTGTATTTGGCGCTTTTCTTTCAATGTACATGTGTACATTTTTGTAGATAGAGCGCCAAGAGACCTATGTAAAGTGAGCCTCTCCCAACCAGTCGGATCAATAGCGCAAGCGTTAAGATGTCTTTTTAACACGTCCTTTCTAACGGGATGTTGACCGCCATGCTTTGCCCTCTGCCACTACTTTGGGTAAACGGTAATGCTTCATGGGAAGGACGTGCCCACACCACCTGAGTTGACGCTGCATCAGTAGAGATTCTATGCCATACATGTCGGAACGGCGCAGAACCTCAGTATTAGGAACGCGGTCCTGCCACTTAATGCCTAGGATGGATCTCAGACACCTTAGGTGAAATGTGTCAAGTTTCCAAATGTCTGGTTATCATGCCTAATGTTGCTCCCAAGATATTTAAACTGCATGACTTCCTTTAGTTCCCCATCTAGATTCAGAGTGATATCATCAGCATAATTCGGTCACTACAGTACTGCAGGGCGTCTCTCATAACTACTGCGAAGTAAATAGCAAAGAGTGTGGGTGCCATGACGCAACCATGCTTTACTCCACTCGAAATTTAATATGGATTTCCTCAGAAAGTTCGTTTTCGTGTCGAACCTGCGCTTTCATGCCAACATGAAATTGGCGTATGAGGTTGACGAACTTCTTTGGGTAGCCATACTTTTGGAGAATAAGCCATAGGGTCTCGCGTGGAACTCTATCAAATGCTTTCTCTAGATGGACAAAACACATGTAGAGAGGCCTTTGATGTTCTAAGCTTTTCTTCTGAAGTTGCCTTACGACGGATATGGCATCGATAGTAACCTCTGCTAGGGCGGAAGCCACATTGGCTCTCAGGCAGGTATTTTTCGGCTAATTTACTAAGGCGGTTGTTAGTTATGTACGCAAGAATTTTACTGGCAGTGGAAAGCAATGAAATGCCTCAGTAGCCCGACCTGGGAATATCCAACCCAGGTCATCATGCTCAGCTGTCGCGCGTGCGACCACAAGACCAACGAAGTAGTCATTTAAGAATGAGTAAAAACTTATTTAATTTTCAAGGCAACACACGGTCGGGGTTTACAATAAATAAATAATAAATATCGCTGGACATTGAGTAAGTAATGGAGAAATAGGGGTTACTTCCTGTTATGAAGAAAAGCAGTCCGCAAGAGCGAGACAAGTAGACGAAAATATTAGTCTCAAATAGGTTAGGCTATTTGGCCATTCGAACAGGAATAGGAGTTACGTATTCTTTCAACTAAAATAGTCTGTAAGGAAACCGAACCTTAGGTCGGTCAATTTTAATAGTGAGGAAAACGCGCATGCGACGGCGCCGGCGGCAGCGTCACGTTAGTAGCGATACAAAATCGTGTTTACGTGGGCGAAGTAAGGTACATAGCCAGCGACAGCACCTCGGTCCTTTTGCGTCCATTTGCATTCGCGGTGAGCGAAAGCTCTTTGTTGCATTTGCAACACGCAACAAAAGTGGTGTAGGTACACGCAAATGTTTCTAACGAGCCTAACGACATCCATCTTACAAAACACTGCAGCGTCAACAACCATTTCTTTAGACACCGACCGATAGGGCGACAGCATCGAGATAGTAGCGATAAATATATATAATATATAGAACCGTGGTCACGCGGCCGAAGGTACGCTGCCAGAGACAGCATTGCGGGTATGTATCGCGGTCGTTTTGATTTGCATCACTAGGCAGTGCTGCAAAGTCACAAGAGGGCAAGGTCCCACAACCTAAACCATGGGGCCGTGTCGCCCGAAGCTTTAATGTTGGATGGGGCAATAGTAATGCTTTGGATTAATTATAATTTCAACTAGTTATATCATGTCAGTCCAGGTACAACAAAGTTCAGCTATTAACTTAAAGTTACCTTGTCCAGTTGGTGTTTTTAGGAATACCATGACTATGCGTATTTTTTACCTGAAAAAAATATTATTTAATTTATCGATATGTTTTGAATTCACTGACAAGATTAAGTATCTATAGTTAATAAGATATTATTTTTTGCTAGCCTATGTCTCACGGCTGGGCAAAGGCTTCCCGTTTTCTTACAAACCACCCAATCGTATGCGATGCCTGGCCATGCATTGCCTACAAACATGATCACATCTTCGAACCACCTTCACCACGGTCGACCTCGACGGCGATATCCTCCCAGGAATCCAGTGGGTGACACTACGCTCCAACTCAAAGTAGTCTAGATTAGAGAAAAAAGGTTTTCTCTGTGTGGGCGGGTCACATCACTCAAATGCATACAAACATACTGATTGTTTACTTACCAGTGTTCTTCGCATCTGCATCCGTAATACAAAATTTCGGGGATTATAATCTGGAGAAAGTTCGTCTAAATCGCGATCGTTAAATATGTCCTTATTTAGAATGTTCTCCATACTTTTTCGATACCATAGTACCTGTTTGTGTATAAAAACACCTGATATATTTTTGAGGCTATTATAAATGTGGTTTTGAATGTAAAAATCAATGATTTTACAGTTGCTATAAAATATCGATATAATAACGAAACGTAACATGCACGATCCGATACAAGTTTTTCTTTTAAACTTTTTAATTGTGCACGTTGATTTTTATATTTTTTTAGTTGAACCAGATTGATTAATTTTTTCTACTGATTTTAGCTGTTACATTTTGTAAATCACTAGATTTTTTTTTTTGTAAATTCCCTCGTGATCTACGCTGGTGACACTAGAATGGAACGCAATGTGTATCACTTTTTTTTTTTTTTTTTTTTCGTTCGCCCTGGAAGGGCAGGCATCGATCTATAGACCATTCAGCCTAACAATGTGTATCACTACAATTTGACAATGACAATTTGTCTGTTTGTCAACATAGTGTTGTCATTGTTGTCAATTTAGTCAGCTGTTCGGGCCTCATGTCATTGTCATTCTCATTAGTTTCTGAATTAATAATTTGACCCCATGAACTTCTTATTATTTGTCAATAAATGTATTTACCTCTGTACAATGAATCTCAAAAGAAGTATTACATCAAAATACCTTCGAAGTTGTGCTTCTCTGCCGTATCAGTACCATTATTTGCTTTTATAACATGTGTTATCATAACAATGTATAAAGATTTTGAAAGCGCAAATAATACACATTGCAAAGTTCCCAACATCTTCCCATCAATATCAGCATCTATAGGAAATTACGAACCTCAAAGCACATTATGGAAGATTGCTATATATGGCCATGCGCCTATACGATTCTATTTACTATATTTAAGATGGCATTATTATAGGAGTATTGTACTGGAGAGCTGTGTAATTGTAGTAAAATTAGCAGTAATTTTAAATATCATAGAAAATATAACTTTGATAGGACTGACACATTGGACATCATCCAGAAACTACTGTAAGTATTGTAAATTTAGAAGTTAGAAATAAATTAATTTGAGTGTAATAAAACTAACAATACCTATATTTTCACAGCTTACCATGAAGTATGTTTTAAAACTTTCATTGGGACTTCAGTATTCTATATGCTCTTAACATGTATAATGCTTTCTAAGTTACGAAGAAGGCCCAACATAACCTACAGAGAACAGCATTCAGTGAAGTTAAAATGGAGAGCTTTCTTTGTAAATATTACTTCATTTGCATCTGCTGCCTATTTCTTTCTGAGACATAACAGTCGGTGTGAACCTTATGGTAAGTAAATCTTCTTTTTTATTACATTTAGACCTATCAAAAATTACACAAATAACTATTTTACCTTCTAGAGTAGACCAATCTTTTATACCAATTTGTAATTGCGAGACCTTTTAAGAGTTTTTACTATACCCACACACACATAGTTTACCCTGGCCTTTGCCCTGCTGTAGGACAGTAACCCTTCGTCTGTGACGTGACCGAATCAGTCTAACTCCATTGTTTAAACTATTGTGTCTACTTCGCTAACAGATGGAGGTTTAACAGGCTCAGGCATTATCATGCATTTTCTTTATTGTGCTCAGCTTACTATTGTGAACTTTGCTAGATATTAAGCAAAAAAAAAAAGCTAGTTGGTTTCACTTATGCCTCCTGTTATCTATTACAATGCATCCCCTTATGAGCTAAATTTTTATGTGGGTTGCAGGTTGAATTTTGTTTCCACAAAAGTTGTTGCTATCTCTACAATAAAATAACAAAACTGGTATGATATATTCATTTATTTTTTCTGTTTTCAGTTTATTCAATGTTTGGACTATCAGAGTACATAGTGGTTATCAGCAATATTGTGTTCCATTTGACAACTGCCTACGATCTTCAAATCAATTTCATATGCATTACTAGTCAAGGGATTGTCACTGAATAATGGCAAAAGAAAACATTTTATAAAATAATATTAAGTTTTCAAAGGGTTTAAATTCGTCCATTTATAGTTCATATTGCTCTAACTGGTTTAGGTGTGTAGCATACTGTAGGATAATTCAATTATTATATGTAAAACTTACATTCAATTCACGATATAAAAAGATACACATGATTATATTTAATATTATAATAACACTAGTTTAGTGACTGTAATTTAGCACCCGAAGTTGCATTATAATTTATAATCTTATAAATAATCTACATTTATTGGAATAATTATGTCTTCCACATTGATCATCTAGATATTTAACAGTTTACAGTTAGTTGTATAAGTTTACATAAAATACTTTATAAAAAATTAATAAAATTCAGATCACATACCAACATTTTGATTATATCATAATATTCTTCTCCATAAATTCGGTTCTGCTTGAAACTGTTTAAGTAAATATTATATCTTGGAAATACTTGATACAGGATTCAGAGACATTATTACCACACTATGAAGTAATGATGAGTAGGTAAAAGATAAAGACAGATTCCAAAGTAATTTTTTGATTGTATTACTATTTATTACATAAAGATAATGATAAAAAAGCCTTGCTTGCCTATGCAAAATGATATTTGGAATTACCCAAGCATACTAGCACAAAGTAATCAATTGTTACTAACTGAGTGTTCAACTTTTTTTATAAGCCTACATTACTTATATAAAACATCTGAGCTGTTGAAAAGATTATTTTGTTTTCAACATACTAACATTCAGTCGAGATCTTGTCTGCTGTGCTGAAATTTGAATTTGTACTGGTTTTCCATTTTGTCGGCTATCATTTTCGCGATAGCAAGGGATGACGTAGCCCCTGGTGAAGGTGCATTCCTACAATGTAGAACTCGGCTTCCTATTGCACCAGACCCAGGCTGAGAATCGAACACAAAGTCTTCTACAAGAGTACCTGGAATCAGTAAACAAACATGGCTAATGAGAACTGAAGGTTACGCAATTGTGGTGCTGAAATACATACTGGGTTAACCATTTTTGAAAATTTCTAACCATAGGTATTCTGACAATGTGGCAAGTTAAGTATAAAAAAAACAACTTATTTTGAATCTTTTGTTTGTTGAAAGTATATTTTGTTTTACGAACCTTACCAGTTGAAATAATGTTTGGGATAATAAAACTGTCTCGAAAATTGAGCCAGAGAATAGAGATGACCAATGAGACTATATTTTATTTACTGCAAATACATTTGAGTAGTCAAAAGTAATAAGTAGAAGAAAGCCAATTACAAGTTTCCACTTATATAGGTCATTATTGTCATCTGTTAATTTAAATTCTAGAATCTGGACAAAGGATTCTTACCATCTTTTGTCATTGCCTGTGCCCTTACACCAGCAGGACCTCTCTCCACATCAGCAGATGTAATTTCTTGTATGTACTTCTGTATCTGCCTTACTTGCAATGATGAGAATATTGATCTAGCAAATTCTTTAACACCAAAGCCTGCATATTTCGCTGCTAGTTTACGGAAACCAGAAAATGCTAGAATGTCTCTCAAATCTTTCATATTATAATCACTATAGCTGAAAACAAAAGATTAACAAATTATTATGAGTACCTAAAGTTGTAATTGTGATGAACTTTGTATGACGTGTTTGTTTATTTATACTATGTATTGTGACTTCTATTTTTATGAAAATATATTCTAAAGTGTATATTAACCTATACATGCCCTTTATGAGATAACATATATTATTTAATAAGATGACAGCTATTATTTATCTATCTACTAGCAATTCTTGTATATATTTATATAGAATCTGAATCTCGGAAACGGCTACAATGATTTTCATGAAATTTAGTATGCAGGTCGTTTCGGGGCGATAAATCGATCTAACAAGGTTTCATTAAAAAAAAAACGGAGCCAGGCTCGGTTATCCAGATATTCATACATGTATTCATGTGTTTTCCAGGTTGTTAAAATACTAGGCACATATTTATGACATCAGCAGGCTTTTCCGTAATTATGATTGTATGTTGTATTTATAAGTACAATAACAGGATAAATAGGTACTTCAACACAATTTTGATGAAATTACTTACTTGTATCCTTCTTTACAGTAGGCTAATATGGCATTAGGTCCCAGTATGATTCGCCCATCTACTCGAGGGGTAATATGTACACCCAGAAATGGAAACCTTGGGTCAGGTACTGGATAAATGTTAGCTTTTGGTGCAATAATCCTACCCGGAATTAAGTATAGGTATTCTCCTCTAAAAGGAATGATCTTAGGCTCTTCAGGGCATCCTGTCAATACTGCTACTGTATCTGAATGTAAACCACAGCATGTGAGGACATACTTTGCAGAAATCCTTTTAGAATTTTCATCAGATATAATAACAGGATACTTTGCATCCTCAGATTCTATAAACTTCTTAACTTCAAAATTGAGAAAGCTTGTTCCACCATAGTCATTGAAGTCTTGAACATAGGAATTTGTAACCTCAGCCCAGTTTACAACTCCAGTATTAGGTGACCATATAGCTTGTAATCCTTTACAAAGAGGTTCAATCTGTCTAATTTCCTTAGTATCAATTAATTCCATGCCTTTCACTCCATTTTGAATTCCACGATCATATAGATCTAGCAATCTAGGAATTTCTTGCTTTTCAGTAGCCACAATCAATTTGCCAGGTTTTAAATAATTTATTCCCTTTTCATCACAGTATTTATATGCCAAATTCATGCCTTTTACACATAGCTTTGCTTTAAGAGATCCAGGTTTATAATAAATGCCTGCATGAATCACACCACTGTTATTTCCACTCTGATGGCGGGCAAAATGATTTTCCTTTTCAATTAATGCTATCTTGAACTCTGGATGTCTCATAACAAGCTCTCTGGCTGTGGCACTACCAACGATACCACCACCAATTACCACTATATCAAAATGTTCAAAAGCTTTATCTGAATAGTAATCTGAAGAGAATCTGTAAGGAAAGGGATCTAAATATAATAGTTGGCTCCTCCAGTTATAAGAAATTTGGAAAACAATGATGAACTTGTTGCACGAAAGTCTTAATTTTTCTTACCTTCGATATGCTATAGCATTCGACGAGACAGGTAACAACTTCCTTGCAAGAGTACTAGTAATTGAAGTAACTGATTTCATGGTTGTCATCTTGGAAATACGAATGTGATGATAATGCATAACTATGTCAATGTATTAAAATATACCTACGATGTAAACACGCAACAAGGCACTATACACTAAACAAACAAGATTAGATTTTTTTTCAAGTACTCGGTAACAGATAATATTTACATGAAAAGAGAAATAGCAGCATAGCGCTAATTCCTTTTTTTTTGGAGTAATCAAAAGCAAGTGAAAGACATTGTTACAATACTTTAATTCAATAAAGAATTATCTTGAAAAATCGCCATAGATCGGCCGTTGTCGCCGAGTAAACGAAACTTGTAAATAAAGTTTTCTGAAAAAAGACACCACAACTAGACACAGTGGTATGTCTGTCAGATCAGTGTCAGATGTCAGTACTGTCAGTGTCAATCAGAGTTGCCAGATGGAATCTGAAGAAATCAGTGGAAAAAATAAGTTTTAGAAAAATCAGTAGATTAAAAAGTCATACCCACATGAGGTAAAATGGACTTGAGCTTGAATTATAAGTATGATATAATACATTAGAACATCGACAGCAACTTTGAATTTGTAGGTATGTGCCTATTAATGTTATTAATAACCTTCAATTCCATCTCCAAGAAAGAAAACCATCACCTTTAGTTAAACTATTGAATGCTAACGAACTTAAAAATAAAATTACCTCGCTAAATGCTTGATATTGTTAACGCAGTCGTCTCTCGAAACACACAAGTGCAACACAAACCTCCGTAAGCAATTTATCAATCCACTTTGAACTTTGAACACCAACACAAACTTTTTCTCCACTTTTATTAAAAGTTTATCCATAGGATAGTTTAGCTTTTCAAAATTTAAACTTTCAATTGACATAATCTAAATCAAATCATCAGATGGCAGACCAAAGAGTATAATAATAATATGGGAGTGCTAGACTCAGTAAGTAGTACCACAGGTAATAATATATAGTACCGTCAGTGCTTGGTCGGTCTTGCACTCACACACTACAGAAAAAAATACCGCGGATTCACAAAACTTGTTGAACAAATGTCATGTTATTTAGGCCAGATGACACGGCATGACGACAATAACTATATAATCCGATCTGATTTGAAAGAAAGCAGGTAGATTTCTTGTATATTATCAATCAAGGCAGTAGCTCAGTAGATTTTTTTTTAAATAGGTAGATCTACTGCTAAATCAGTAGATCTGGCATCACTGGTGTCAAGTCGTGCCAGTGTTGCCATCTGCTAGCTTTACCCAGTTGCTAGACAATTTTTAAAATGTTGCTAGATTTCTAGTTTTTTTATCTTAAAAAGTTGCTAAAAAGTTAAGCTACAAGTTTCATTAGGGCTACCGCACACTTGAGACAAAACTGTCTTGATACAGACTATTTCCCTACTATCGCGAGTGAGAGATTAATAGTCTGTCTCGTTCGCACCAGTAGGGAAATTATCTCAAGACAGTTTTGGCTCTAGTGTGCGGTAGCCCTTAAATTGTAGCTGTCTGTCACCAAATAATAGCCAGATCTAGCTATAAAGTTGCTAAGTTAGCATCACTGTGTTGTGCTCGCGAATCCTGATGTCGTTAACCGCGGAACTTCTCTAAAGAACTAATAAGTACAGACACATCACGCTTAGACTATCTCTTTTTTTTTAGATTTTCAGCTATAATGCTAATAGGTTTAGGTTCAAGGTTGATTGGCAAAAAATTACAGTTTCGGGTTTCGTTACCTTGATGTGCGGCTGTACACTACTGACTAAATAATTGTATGAATTGTATGTAGGTAATGTATGTATTGTATTGTATGTAGGCATCCGATTATGGAAGGATTTTCTGAAATTCTACTCCTAGGGGGGTGAAAATGGGGGGCAAAGTTTGTATGGGACAACGTGATTCCTTGGTCCAATCTACTTCAAATTTTAGGGGATTTATTCATTGACACCCTTTATTTACAGGATTATCTTTAATGCTTATACGTTTTCTAACAGTATTGATTGAAGACGTTTCGTATTTTATTGAAATTCATCCCATATTAAAAATCCAGGTTAAAAAGGGGTAGAAGTTATTTTGGCGGTGATTTGCTTCGAAATTGATTTATATACTAATTTATAGTGTTTTTATTTCATAATGCTTTTATATTTTTTTTTGTCCTAATGCTTTTGATCACAGAACACTATATACTGTAGGGAGCTTGGGACACATGTCTAAACTCAATTCAATTTTATTCAAAAAAGGTTGAACTCACTTAAAAACTTTTATCTGTGTTTGATTTGATGTGTATACTATAGTGTTTTAAAAGGATCATTTGACTGTATAAGGATCTTTTGGCGCGTGGCCAAAATCTGAAATAACGCCACTATTTTATTTATTTCTAAACAATTTAAATAGTTCAACTTAAATTAGTTTAAGTTATCACTTCTGTCGACTGTCGAGTTTTCGTCCCGAGTCGCAAACGTTTTTTTTTTTCTGTTTGCAAAGAAGTGATACTTTGACGCTTTGTTCCCAATGGTGCGTTATGGTAATCTATGCATACTTCCGTCCGATATATTATTATGATGCTAAATTACGGACCGATCGATTGTCATTGTCAAATAGGCAGCAAATGTCATTCATTGTCTAAGGCTGCGTTCCGAATTACGCTGTAATCGATTTGAGCGTCCATAAACCCGTTCCGAATGAGGGATTTTCTATTTAGCTCTTCCCTAGTCGCTGGATAGATGGCGCTGAACTTGGTACGTTACTGCAAGGAATGGAACGTAAAAAAACAAATTTTAACAAAGCGCGAGAAAACTAGGTTATATTCAGAAGTCAACGAGCGTATGTGACGTGACGCAATGTTTTTTTTTCCAAGCGTTTTGGCTTTGGCACCAAGTAACTTAGTCAGTTCAACACCATCTAGAGACTTCTTGGAAACTATTTTTTTTTAATGCCTCAAAAAGAAAACTTCTCATGCTCTGGCTGATGCTCCGGGGTAGACCGCGAAATTCAAATTTTCTTACTTTTTTGCGATCTGCAGGCCAGTGCTAGGTTGTATGATGACTAAAATATTGCTCGCGATTGTAAGACGCATGTAGTTACAGAATTATAATCATCAAAATCATCAAAACAACTCTCCAAGTTCATAAAGGTGGAGGGTCGATTTTTTCAAGGTCAAAGTCATTGTTAGACCTTTATGAACTTGGAGGGTTGTATTGATGATTTTGAAATCATCAAAAATGACAGTTGTGTTCACAGGTTGTGTTGTTTTGTTTGAATGAAAAAAAATGAAATGAGTTGTAAACTCATGAACATTATATTTAACGTTGCATTGGAGGTAAGCTGATCCTCGACACACAAGGCACAGATAAACCACGAACCTGTGCCTACATACCCAAGGATGTACCCACCACCACACTCACGCAATTATGTTCCAGAGACCTAACAGCCGTCAGGCTCAAAACCGACGGCGACGCACCCGATATCGTCCTGGCCTCGGTATACATGCCTGGCGAGGATGAAGACTGCCCACCAAAAGGGATGGCCGACCTGGTAAGGTATTGTGAAGACACCAACCTCGACCTGGTCATCTGCACAGACTCAAACGCCCATCACCCGCTTTGGGGTTGCAACAAAGCCAACACTAGAGGTGAGGTACTATGCACATACTTGTTCTCAACTAACCTTAACATCGCAAACCGCGGTTCGGAACCCACTTGGGTAACATCGCGCGGACAAACAATCATTGACTTAACGCTGGCTTCGGAAAGCGCGGCAAAACTTATTTCTGACTGGCACGTATCCAACGAGCCTTCCTGCTCTGACCATAGAAGGATTCGCTTCTCATTAGTGGCTAACCTAAAAAAACCCGGACCTAGACGCAACCCACGCCGTACCAATGTACCCGGCTACAAACGGCTGTTGGCCTCCCTACTAACGCAGCACCAAACGCCTCAAATTCTAATAGACCCCAAACAACTTGAAGACATCGTAACAAAACTCTCGGAATTTATAATTGAAGCGTACCACGCCTGCTGCAAACTAAAAGACCCAAACACCAAGAGCAAGGGTAACTCCTGGTGGAATGCGGAACTTAGTAAGCTCAGGCAAACCATGCGCAAACAATTCAACAGAGCCAAAAACTCCAGATTACCAGAAGACTGGGACTCATACAAGAAAACACAATACACTTTCAAAAAACAAGTCAGGAATGCCAGCAGGGCAGCCTGGCGGAAATTCTGCGAAGAAATTGAATCGAACAGCGAAGCCGCGCGTGTGAGAAAGATCCTATCTACCGATCAAGATCGCACCCTCGGGTCGCTGAAAACCCCAGAAAACACATACACCAAGTCGGATCAGGAAACAAGTAAAGTCCTTTTGGAAACCCACTTCCCAGACTGCAATCTCTCCGAGGACAGAACCTGGGCAAGTGAGCCAACGCACACACCAAATGACCAAGACTGGGCCAGAGCCCGCACCATAGTAACCGCAGAGAGAATAAAATGGGCAATAAAGACTTTTAAACCATATAAATCCGCAGGCTTAGACGAAATTTTCCCCGCCCTGCTACAATGGGGAGTAGACGTTCTAACGCCATGGCTGATTGTCATCTACCAAGCCTGCATAGCACAGAAATATATACCACTTGCATGGCGTGAGGTGAAAGTCATTTTCATCCCTAAACCAGGCAAACCAGATTACACACAACCCAAGGCGTACAGACCAATAAGCCTAACATCTTTCTTACTGAAAACCCTCGAGAGACTCTGTGATCGGCACATTCGGGACGGACCTCTTCGGGAGCGACCACTCCACAAACAACAACACGCGTATTCCTCAGGAAAATCAACAGAATCTGCGCTGCATAGTGTGATCTCCAAGATCGAATGTGCAGTGGACCACAAATGCTCTTCACTAGCTGTCTTCATTGACATAGAAGGCGCTTTTGACAAAACCATCTTCCATAGCATCAACGCAGCCCTCGAGGAACACGGTGTGGAATCGACCCTGCGAGGATGGATCACAAATATGCTCCGACTGAGAGCTGTACAAGTTACGGTAAATGACACCACTAGAGCCATAGTGGCGAAGGGCTGCCCCCAAGGTGGTGTCCTCTCACCACTACTATGGAACCTCGTAGTAGACAGCCTCATCAAACGTCTCAACAGCAGAGGCTACTACACGGTGGGTTATGCTGACGATCTGACCATAATAATAAACGGCACACACGAAAACACACTATGTAACCTTATGCGCCAAGCTTTAAGAATAGTAGAAGACTGGTGCAAGGAATACAAACTAGCAGTGAACCCTACCAAAACCGAACTCGTCCTCTTCACAAAGAAAAGGAAGCTGGCAACGCTACAATTGCCAAGCTTCTTTGGGACAACCCTAAACCTATCGACTGAAATCAAATACCTGGGTATATTTTTGGACAAACAGCTGAACTGGGCAAAACACACTGATTACATCATCACAAAAGCCAGTATAGCCCAATGGCAATGCAAGAGACTCCTCGGGAGAAATTGGGGCATAAGCCCCAAAATCACCTACTGGCTATACACCACAGTTATCCGACCAATGATTACATATGGTTCTTTAGTTTGGTGGCCCAGGACCAACCTAAGTACAACCCAAAAGGATCTCGAGAAACTACAAAGATTTGCCTGCGTAGCAATCACCGGCAGCATGAGAACTTCCCCCACTGCTGCCTTATAGGTGATGCTGGGGCTGCCTACCCTACACCTAGTCGTAAGAGAGGAGGCGGCCATAGCGACTTTCAGACTCGAAGCATCCGGCACCCTAAGAAATGACTCCAGGATTAAACACACACGCATCAGAGAAGATGCAATCAAAGAACAGCCGATGATGACATCACCCATCGACAGAATCCTGAAGACCCACTGCTTCCAAAAACACTACAACATACAGCTCATAGAGGAGTTGTACGACTACTCAAGTACAAGAGAGTTAAGGATTTATACTGACGGATCAAAAACCAACGATGGGACAGGCGTCGGAGTGTTCTCCGACGACCTAAACATTAAGATATCCAAACCACTTGGAATGCTCAACTCTGTTTACCAAGCAGAGTGTGTAGGTATTATCCAAGCGGCACACGCTATAGAGGCCAGGGAGGTTACGGATACCAATATTCGAATACTCTCCGACAGTGCCTCTGTTCTTCAATCCCTAAAGAGTAACCAGATCACGTCGAGACTAACACTAGAATGCCACAAGGCCCTAGAACGAATCACGGTACTAAATCACAACACGGTAACGCTACAATGGATTAAAGGTCACAGTGGATCACTTGGAAACGATGCGGCTGACGAACTTGCCAGAAGAGGATCCAGCACAAAACCCTACGGACCCGAACCCATTGTGCCAATTCCTTTCAAGCAGCTGAGAAGCTGGTTAAAGGATCACACTCGTATACAAGCAGAGAAATGGTGGACCTCGACACCAGGATGCAGGCAATCCAAGGAAGCTATGCCATTCCTGGATACAAAGCTGACCAGGCGCCTTCTGCGCCTGGACAGAGATAGCCTGCGTCTGGTAGCAGGGACCATTACTGGACACTGTTCACTGAATAAACACTTCCACACCCTAGGTATCACTGACAGTCCCCTGTGCAGAGCATGCATGGAGGCGGAGGAAACGGTGGCGCATGTGCTCCTTGAGTGCACAGGCGTTAACAAGATTCGCGAGGAGACCCTGGGAGCACCAAGATCCCTTGTGGATGCCCTGAGGAGACCGGGAAGTCTGATCTGCTTCTGGAGGGAGGTGGGCTGGTTGGAGTAATCGGCCACCATGGCTCACGCACAACGGTCCAATTCAAGGACTAAGTGCGGAAACCTAAACCCCATGATAGATAACGTTGCATTTAGGTAATTTGTAATTCTTGGGATTTTTTTAAGGGGTAAATCTTTGCCGGCAGCAAAATACGCTAATATAAACACTTCCGTCATTCTTTTCATCACTGGACGAATCCTAGTTTTCTATCTCAAAATCTGAGTTATCAGAGTCGATAGAGTCAATCAACATAAGTACATAACTTCCATTTTCAAAAATAAGTCTTGTGAAAAGTTTTGGTTATGTTCACTGTCAACGCGTTCACGAGGGAGGAAAACTAACTTTTTATTTTTATTTTTTACAAAGAAAGAAATTTTATTAGCTCAAACATGTGTTTACATACAGAATTAAAATAATACATGCATGCAAGATCTTAAATAAGCTCACGACATGTCTGCCATTTCTCATGGCGTGCAAATATTTTCAGGTACAATTATTATTATTTAATTAATGATTTTGAAATTTTAAACGTTAAACATTATATACCAATTTATTAAATACAATTATAATTACAGAATCAATGATTTTTAATTTTTACACTTATCCATTAAATATTTTTATTCAGTCACAATTAAACAAAAATTAAATTAAGATATTAGTAATTTATTATTTATTTACCTTGTCCAATATTACAATGTTTGTTCTCAATGAAGATTTACATCACTTTATTAAGCATTTAGTTTTAAAAACATTTATTATATATTTAAGTTTTCCACTACTACTTTACCTTTTAAACTCAGAGTTTACGAGTTTTATTTATTTATCTATAATAATCACCATGAGTCGTTTAAAAATTCTATAATACTATAATATGCTTTTTGTGCCAAAAACAATTTCATTGTTCGTTGAAGTTTCGTTGGCTCTTTCCAACTTTTGGGCAATTTGTTGTAGACAATTGGTGCCATGCAAAAAACACTCTTGCGCATAAGTGCAGTTTTTGATGTGTGTACACATAGTTTGCTATCATCACGTCTATTTCTTGGAAATTTGTCTGCCATTCGAGGAAGCAAATGTGGATTTTTTTTTACGAACATTACTACTTATATTATAAAAATTGAAGGTAATGTTAATATATGATATTTTGTGAAATAATTTTTACAGCTATCGGTAGTTTTGAGATTAAACATAGATCTCAAGCAGCACTTTTGTCTTATAAAGATGGTATCCCTATCGGTTGAGTTACCCCAGAAGATAACACCATATCTAATGATCGATTTAACTAAACCATAGTAAGCCGTTAATAGCGCTTCTATATTTAAAGTACGTGATAATTTATGGAACGCATATGCACCACTGCTTATTCTTAGCTTAGCTGTCATAATCGTGATATCTAAATCGGAACGCAAAATATAGATGTGAACGCTGTGAGTGATTATTTTGTAATACGGAATGCAGCCTAAATAAAACAGGTTATTAGTATTCTGTGGTCACACCGTCACAAGAAGTCACATCACAACTCCTAGTGTGTATGTTTGTGTTCTGTGCATACAACTTCACAAGTCACAACGTCACAACCTAGAGTATATGTGTTCTGTGGTCACAACCAGGCCCGGTCGAGTTTGTACGGCGAACTTGAGACATGCCTACTGGGGATACAAAAAATGTTACCCCAAAAAAAAAGAATTGTGAAAGACCTAAAAAGAGACCAAAAAATTATGTAATTTGGGTCTGTCATAATACTCTCTCTAAGGAACAGATTGCTAGTGTTACCAGTAATTAATGTGTTGAACCATTGGTAGTAAATAATAATCGACGATGATAGTATTTACAGATAATTACAGACTTTTATAAAATAATATCACTTACTTGAGCCAATAATATCCAAAATTACTTCATGTAATTATTTACTTGTATATCAGTGGTTGATAATAAAATAATAAGTTTAAGGTTGGATTTTGTAGTAGTAACTTTATCAAATTCATGGGCAACCCAACAAAATATGGCGCACTGTTTGTGTTTAAGCATGAATGATCGTTTGTTGTTTGTTTAGCGTTTGGCTGGGCGGACGACTTCTTGGTTACGTGCGTTATTTGTATTAATGCCTCTTTGTGCTTTATGTGTTCTCCATTATTGTGTCGAATCGAGCTTTTGTTCTTCGTCGGTAGTGTCGAGATACATTTTATAAATAACGTAGTTTTAAGACTGAGACGTTGACTCTTCTTTCCTTTTTGTGGAAGTCACAAAATGACTGACAACTTGAAGCGAAAATGTGTAAAGTGTGGGTTATCACCAAATGCCGATGACCACAACATTAAATTACATCGTTTTCCGAAACCAGGATCAACAAATATGAGGCGGTAAGTCTGAATCCAAATAGAAACCAAGAATGTTAATTTCATACATTATCAAGAATTCAATAACTCCAACGTCTTTATAAATCCACCTGACCAATTCAGTACTTAATGAAATGTCCAAGTGAGACTCCACCTGACAGCACCACCAAATTATGTTTCCTTCTTTTTCAGATGTGAAATGTGGGCCAAATATTGTTTTCCAGACAAGCTTTGGTCGTCTGTCGACTTCCAACGCAAATTATATGCTGAACATAGAATGTTATGCAACAAGCATTTTAAAGATTCAGAGTTTATTAATATTGAGGAAAAGAAATTATCCAAACATGCTGTTCCGGAAATGATTGATTTTGATGAGGTAAATAAATTTCAAATTTCCACTCAACATTTCAATGTTATCTATTAGTAATGTGTTGCATCGTTCAAAGTATTTTAACATACTTACATTATTTATTTCTTTTTTAGGAAATTGAAGCACAACCCATGACAAAACTGTGTAACGAAAACATTCAAGTTTCAAAGGTATGAATGAATTATGTTATGTTTATGCCATGAATAATACTATTATTATAATCACTGCAATGTACTCAATTCATAAGTTTTCTGTCACATTTTGTTATAGTTGGTAACTATAAATAAAGCTGATCAAAATGTGATGGGTACATGCACTACAAGATGGCAAAAACATGCATTCACTTGTAGTTATTTCTTTGAATCACAAAGTCATGCAAGTGAAAACCAACTATGGTAAACTTTAATACTAACATTTTTGTTTTAGCACCAAGATGTCTCTGAACTGAATACAACAAAATCTGTACCAGGGCCATCACGGGTTTTAATGGACATAACAAATGAAAACAATGAAAAGGTAAATTAGTTTTGTATTTCTTACAATAGGTACTTACTTACCGACATTTTTGAAAATAACAAAATCAATTACACACCATAAAATGTTTATTTATTTTTTTAATTCTAGTTGGTTCCTGTTGCTAAAATGGGGTGTATTGTGACACCTAAACCAGGCTCATCACAATTATTTATTGACAGTAAAAGGGAGCATCAAAAGGTAACCAGTGTTAATTAAATCCTTCATGGAATATTAGATAATATTAGATGTTTTTTTAGGGTTCCGTACCCAAAGGGTAAAAACAGGACCCTCCACTGTCCGTCCGTCTGTCTGTCACCAGGCTGTATCTCATGAACCGTGATAGCTAGACAGTTGAAATTTTAACAGATGATTCTGATTTTGGTTGCCACTATTACAACAAATACTATAAACAGAATAAAATAAACAGTTGACGTGATTTTTTTGCCGTTTTGTCTAATGTTGTACAGATAATGGTACGGAACCCTTCGTGCGCGAGTCCGACTCGCACTTGCCTGGTTTTTTATACTGTTATCTAAATTATTTTTAACATTATGATTTATTTTCATTTCAGTTAGTTTCTCCAATGCCACCGAAGAAAATCCAGAAACTGAATGATACAGCCTTATATAAAAACTGTAGAAAACATATGAAACGAATTTGCTATTTGCGCAATAGAGTAAAACAATTAAAAGGAAAAGAGTTGTTGAATGTCTTGACTGAAAACGAATCTGTGCAATCTTTGATGAAGAAATTAAGTCCTTCATTTGCATTGATGTTGCAATCGCAATTAAGAAATGTAAAAAGGAAACACACTGGCAGAAGGTGGACATTGGAAGAAAAAATAATAGCATTGAGGCTGTATAAAAGATCTGCCACCTGCTATCGACTCCTTCAAAGACTCTGGTGTCTTCCTGCACCAAGCACTTTAAAATCGTTATTAAGCCAATTTAACCTAAATACAGGTATCAACAACAAAATTCTCAGTGGCTTAAAGAATTACATTAAAAAACAAAATCCATCAGATAATGCGTTTGTTCTTATGTTTGATGAGATGGCCATTAGGAAACACCTGTGGTACAACAGCAAACTGGATAAAATTATAGGGTACCAAGACCATGGATTACAAGGTACAACCCAACAAGAGGCCACATATGCTCTTGTGTTTATGGTAGCTGGCATAAGAAAAAAAATAAAGCAACCCGTAGCATTTTATCTGTCAGGGTCTAATGTGACATCAGATAGATTGGCAGTCCTAATAAAAGAGGTTTGTGTATTTAGTTATTCTTAAAAATGCTTTACCTTTTTGTAAACTCAAGATCAAGATGCATATAATGCAGCAAACTTATCTGGCCCGGTCATGGCGGATTGGCGGCGCTATCGGAGAACAAAAAATTATAGATGCTGTCAAATTGCTACAGTGATTTTGGTAGTACCAATAGGGTAGATGACACCATAAAACAATAATTCCCAGACACCTATCTCTAAAAAAACACTTTATTTTGGGCCTGAAAACCCGATTTATTTTCAATTAATTGCCAAATTCTTAGTTGTTTTTAGTTTTTAGTTAATTTTTAGTTGCTTTGAAATCAATAAATAGTTGAGTCATTGAGTTAAAAAAACAGTGACGTCACAGTTGGCTATTGCCATACAAAATCTATGAGAGAACCGCGTTTGACAGCTGTTAAAAATTATCTCAATTGATTGGTGTGTCATCTACCCTATTATAACCACCGGATCAGATAAGTTTGCGGCACTATACAGTTTTGTCATACCATGCAAGCTTCAGATGTAGTTGATTTTCAACAGTTTACTAAATATTTTTTTTTTTTAGGTATTGAATAAGTGCTTCGAAATAGGAATGATCATATCTGCAACTGTGTGTGATATGGATGGAGTTAACAGAAGAGCCCTAACAATTTTGGGTGCTTCCAAAAGTCAACCCTGTTTCAATATAGAAAACAATGAAGTGGTGGCTATTTTCGATCCTCCTCATTTATTAAAATGTTTCAGAAACTTATTTCTTAAATATAATATAAACTGTATTACAAATATTACATCTGGTAACATGAACGGCAAAGGTAATTATTGTTAATTATTAATCAGTTGTGTAAATATCGATGATGTTTGCCTGTACAGTACTAATATTGTTTGTAAAATTGATGAATTACTAATGTTAAATTTAGAGTTTCTAACTAGTGATGATATGACCTAAAGCCGTTTGAGCTACTATTGAGCTATAATATATCTTTCTGTTTGATCAATTGAACTTGAAATAAAATATACTGAGGAGTCATCTACAATATATATTTATATATATATATATATATATATAAGTATAAAGTAATTCAAACAATCTTCTAACAATTTTTTATTTTATTTACAGGTATTGCAAAATGGAGTCACATCCAAGACTTTTACGACCTCGACAACATGAACCCAAATTTCGTGTTTGCACCAGTGTTGAGAAATGACCATTTAGACCCTAACACTAAACAAAAAATGAAAGTAAATCTAGCTGCTCAAGTGCTAAGTCACTCTGTAGCAGCAGGGATGTTTTCCAAAATATCACAAGGTATGTATATTTTTATTTTCATATTGGTTTGACTGAAGGGCTAAACACCACGTAGTATGCACATTAAAAGGCCGCGAAAAGACATTGAGCAATGGTCAAGATGCACCATGCCATTATCTAATCACACTGCTCGCTTGTATTTATCCTGCTAGAGTTAAGAAGAATCAACTCCATTTTGCCCTGTTTTCATGATTTCGACCCATGAAACTATGTAGTTACATTTCATTCTTACCATAAAATATCTGTTTATGTATATAATTTTTTATTAATTTTCAGGAGAATTGTCTGCAGATGCAACAATAACAGCGGAAGTGATATCAAACATCGATAAATTGTTTGACGCCGTAAACAGTGATACGGCTGATCTCCGAAGAGGTAAACCGCACTCCACAAATATGACGTCAACGTCACCTCACATCAAACACTTTGAGGAAATGAAATCGTTTTTTCAAAATTTAGAATTTGTGGGGTGTCGGAGCTCACCGCCTTCGAAGGATGGATGGATCTGGACCATGAATGGCATTGTAAAAATATTTCATGCCCTTAAACAAAAACACAATATAAGATCACTGGCAACTCGACGTCTCCAGCAGGATCCTTTGGAGAATTTGTTTGGCGCTATTCGTGCAAATTGTGGTGCAAATTCCAACCCGACGTCTTCACAATTTATTGGTGGGCTAAAAACCACCATCATTTTAAACCTGGCCCATATACAATCAGGAAATAATTGTGAAGACGACAATTATAGTACAATTATGTCAAATTTTAAAGACCTGTTTGCCTCACCACAGACCACAAGCCAAGAAAATAGGGAAGATCCACATATTATATCCGACATGCTTGCTTCAGTGGACAACACATTTGAATCAAGTTTGTCGGACTCTGCGGAAATGCAAGCTTGTGCTTATGTATGTGGGTTTATCATAAAAAATCTCAAAGTTGCTTGTGGTGATTGTGAAAAAGTGCTTAAAGCCACAAACATTGAAAATTTTCATTCCTTTGTAGAATTTAAAGAGTATGATGACATCAAGAAGAGATTAATTTACGCGTCTAAAAATTTTATAACGTGCGTTGAAGAATGCGCCAAAATTTGTAATAGTTTTTTCTTGATGTCATCATCAAATCCAGATTAAAAAAAAACAATAATACAAAAAATGTATAGTGACGTAAATTTTAGTTTTTTAGATAATTGTGAGAAACATAGACAAAAAAATTTTCAGTTTATAAGTAATAGTGTTTTTCACATATGTGTAAAAAGATTTTGCACATTACAAAATCGAAAATATGTAGAGGCCGCCAGCAATCGATCTTTAAAAAAGAAAATAGACATTTTAAAACACAAGTGAGTTTCACTTGTTTTGAAAATGTCTATTTTCTTTTCTTTTGATACCGGTAGTCATTTTATAAACAGAAATATTTTGTAAAGAAAATAGACAGTCACATAAACAAACGTATGTGAGTTTCACAAGTTCAAGTGACTTTCACCTACGTTATTATAATGTCTAGTTTCTAAAAATATTTGGTTATGTTCGTTATTTCCTTATTTTATTATAATAACAGTGTAATTACGTTCGCTAACTCCACACACTGTACTTTCTTATCTGTGGATAGATTACTTGTATTTTTAACCGACTTCAAAAAGGAGGAGGTTCTCAATTCGATTGTTTTTTTTTAAATGTATTTTGACCTTTTTTTTTTGTTATTTTCGTAAACTCAATTTTGCCTTGGGAATGCATTAGAAACGTTTCACTACAAAAATGTACCTAATTAGAAATTAGAGCATGGGTTAAAAGTTTATTTTGTCTTCCTATCTTTTTGATTTTAATATAATATTTCATTATTCTGTTATGTTATTCAGTATTACTGTAAATAATCAGGAAATACTTATATAATCAGATTTTGTAGAATAATTGTGAAATAATGTCAATAAATATCAATAATTCCACTATCCTTAGTGTTATTTTTATAACCCATTTACTCTCGCGATTAATTTTAGGAAACTAGAAACGAATCTGCAATAATACTAAGGAAAAGTAGCGCATGTTACTTTTCCGTAGTAAAATTGCAGATTCGTTTCTAGTTTCCAATTAAAATTAATTCTGTAGGTCTAATCAGAAACCGCTTTCAAATCTTCCCGCTTTGAATAGTTTTATGGGACACAGTTAGATGGCAGCACAGTCGAATTCTGTCTTGTCTTTTTTTGTATGAAGTTGTCATTCTTACCGCTAGGTTATTAGTGTTCTGTGGTCACAACATACTTCCTTCTTTTGGTCCAACGACAGATTGATTGTTTTTTTTTTAAATTGTAGTGTTTTTCATTCCCAGCTACTTTTGACAAAATTTAACTAAATAATTTGAATACTTGAATGTTTTCTTCACAAATTTCAATGTCTAGTGCAGCACAATTCTGTATTAGTTGGGTGTCGTATCAAAATTGTATTTCAAAAGGATTTTCGCGCTTTCAACAGGTAGTACCAAAACATTTGTTAAGTTGGATTTTAAGACTTTTGAATGGTTCAAAATTAAGTTTTGTAGTGGCGTATTATTTACAGTCTTCGTATCACTCCTTATATGTAAACATTGGCTTCCTTTTTGATGTGAATACGTCTATAAAATTGTTTTCAAACTGGGAGGAGAGAGAGATGTCAAAAAAAACCAATGACAACAAAATCTGGGAATACAGTTTGGTGTTGCAGCTTCTTATCTATCATCTCCATCCAAAATTTAATTACGCCACTGGATAGCTAAAGCATCAAAGAATTTGTTACGTTCTGTGAGGACTAATGCATCGCGCGTGCTGGAGGGGAAGCGCCATCATTTTGAAGTAATTTTGCTACATTTCGAGATTTCCATTGCCTTGGAGAAGCTACGTCGTTCGTTTATGTTTGAATCGTCAGCTGTTGTCAAAATCTATCAACTGTTTAAAAAACATTAGTGTAAAACAGTGGCAGTGAATATAATATGTTAAAAAAAATATATAATGTCGGCTACGCGTCAAAATGCCAAATCCAAATACACACAGATCGTAAACGGTTCGAAAGGGCTTCTCAAGAGCTAATGAATGGTACCAATAAAACACTAAGACCGAGTCAAGCGATGCTGGGAAGGTAAAATAATGAATGCGGCCGAGTGGATTAAAAATGGTGCTAGTACATCTGTAGCTGAGGTGGTTGAAATTATGCAAGTGGATGATGAAATCGCTTCTGTATCGACACTGGACTGTGTAGGCATTGATTGTGTATGATAGTTGATTATAAAGACACATCGGGCAGCAGCTAGTGCACGTTACAATACGACATTTGACAACAATTAATTTAGACATAAGTGTGCTGTGTGTAATCATCTATGGTTTCTGCACTCATTCAAGCCAACAAAAATAAAACCGCTGCTTGATCATACTTTTCTTGAAGAGCATAATTTAATAAAGTTATATTATAACACAGTAATAATTTGTTTACTTGGTTTCATTCCTGATCCTGTTAAAGGAAATAGCTGCCATCATAAACAAAACATAGAAACCTAGAAAACTTCTTAGTGTTCAAATATGCCACACCTAATTTTTCAACCAAACTGATGACAGTTATAATACTGTATATTTATTAATTACAGGATGGTGAATTTGTTGATATGACACTAGCCGCTGATGGCCACTTAGTAAAAGTCCATCAAAATATTGTGGCTTTAGCTAGTCCATATCTTAAAGCAATGATACAGTCTACTCCATGTCAGCATCCAGTTGTATTTCTAAATGTAAGTTTACATTTTTATTAATTAGTCTATTGTTATAAATGTGAAGATTCTTGGTTTTACTGGCTCTCCGCTACAAAGTGGATTTCATACTTTCCTCTTTTTTACGCACACATTTAAAGTATATTAATTAACTCAAGGAATAAGATCCATATGAATAATCTCCCATTCAAAAATTAGATTTTCAGATAATTCATTTAGTACCATTTATTTTTGAGAGTCCCGTGCTGACCACCGTCACAAACGGTCGCGTTGAGAGCTGCGCTTGCACAGCACATCTGTTACAAAAATTTTATTGTTCTGCGCACTGGCCGACCGGCCCAAGCCGGCCGGCTAGAGTTCGTTCGGTGTGCCATTACTTAAAGATTTTATGTAGATACTGTATTGCTAGTATTATACATACCCACTATTAATTTTACTCGTTTGAATAGCTTTATAATCGTGTGTGTTTGTGAATAGTGTGATCTCTGAACCATAAACTTAAGTAGCAAACCGTGAACCTTGATGGGATTAGTAAGATTACGGTTAAAACGTTTACATGTCCAAGTACAGTGTTACAGTGTAGAATTTGGGTACTATGTACATGTGAGCACCCTAAGTTGCTGATAGCACGGCGCTCAAGAGCGGAGCGCTGCGATCGGCAGCCTGCGCCTGGAGCGGAAACTCGGTGAACTCGTTTTATTTATTGATCTTGATTGAGCGCAGATTGTTTTTTGGCCAACCAGCGGTCACTTGTGTGTACAAGCCTGGGGTTTCCCAGTCTACCTAGCTAGGAATACGATCTATTTAAACGATTAACTCTCGCATAACCAAAATACATTATTGTGCATGATAAATGCCTGTATGTGGAAAGCCAGAAACCCACATAATCGATACGCGTACCTACTATTAAGGGCGCGTGTTACCTATTTCTACGTTTAGAATCTTAATTTTAATCCTGTGTGGAAACTACACTAGATCATTTTAAAATGTAATTGTGATAAGTGGCCTGGCTTTGATATTACTGGAACTGTAGCCAAAATGCAACATCTGGTGTAATACGACTCCCAAAAAAACAGAAACTAAGCCGAACTCTTCAAATCAATACGAGTAGGACAACAAAAGACTACGGTCCGACAATTTTTTTTTAATCGACTCACTCTGGGTCCCAACGAGCACAGATGATATAAATAAATCTCTGGACTTGAAATCGTTGGCTGTACAAATAACCTAACAATAGTGACTGGCCTGAGCACCGGCCAGACACATAATAACAAAAGACAACCCTGCTTTCTCCCATTACCCACGGAACAAAAATAAATTGCATAACCCGACCATTAACAAACTAACAAAGCCTCGCTTATAAAAACTACCGTTAATATAGAGGTCCACAATAACGCGAGATGATAGCCCTAGTAAAATATCATTAGTTAATATCTTTCCCCAGGAGCACTAATTTATTTATTTATTTAGGAACAGTAATGAACCTTTCCCGCAGGCTTAAACTGCAAGGATGCCTACATTATAAAGAGCCGTAAAAAAGCAACACATAATGAATTCTTGCGAGGCTACAACAATGAAAGCGGAGGCGGAGCAAAACAATAGCAAACAGGATCCATTATCATCAAATTTAAACATGGAAACAGTCCATATGATCGGAGATGGAACCTGCTTGTTTAAGGCAAGTAAACGCCATATTTTTCCTGACGTTCGACCACCACATGATAAGAAGAGACCTGGCTAACTGGCTAAATATGTTGAGGGAAACCAAGACCAGCTGGACAGAGCACTAGCGCAAGCTGGAAACCTGCCAACTACAACAAACCAACGAAACGCAGATGAGCAAAGGAAACATAGATCGAACATAGGGGTGGTGAAGATATCATCATTGCAGCAGCCGAGTAATACTACATCAACGTAACAGTACACAGTAGTGGAGGAAAAAATATCCGACCATAAAATATTCCTACGGAAATTATTATTCTGAACCTCAAGAGGGAGAAAAAAAAAAAAAGTCCGACACTATATAATAATATGCTGAAATTCAACAAGAAACCAACGCACAAATCCGAGCTTGAATTCAACTACAGAAATTACGATTATAGTCGACTTCAAAGTGAGGAAATAATGAAAGAATAACAAAAGGCAATTAAAAGCCAACCTCAGGTATTAATTCTACAAAACAAGAAAAATGGCCAACTAGTCCCATGGGATTCCCTTATGAATATCATGAAATCAGTAGCGGCAAAGTTTCTTATAAGCAGGCTAATCAGATCCAGAGAACATTTTGGAACAGAGAACACTTAGATCCAGAGAACACTTGGCTTTTTGCAGTTTTGCGAGCGCGATTCTGCGCTCGCAAAACTGCAAAAAGCCAAGTTTATCAAAAACTGCTACCCTAGAGAAGCATTTGCAAACAAACAACCAAGTGAAGCAAGACACAATCTGCAAAATTTAAGAAATAAAGTAGAAGAGAAAAAATGCGAAATATTTTTTAGAAACCTATGCAGAACTCATCCATCACAACGAATGAGAACCACATAAGATTTTTACAGGAGACAAAATGAACATGAAGCGCAACAACATACGTTTTATTTATACCCATGTCAAGGTGGGAAGAAGAGATAATTATTAAAAAAATACGTCAGCAGGCCCACATATAGAACTCCTACGCAATGAGAACCCATCAGAAGTAAAAGAAGAACTATCAGAAGAGGAAATAAGTGATATCATTAAAAGCATGAGCAACGGAACAGGTACTGACAGGTTGTGTCCAAGCTATTCAAAGCCTTGCCAACAGAAATGCTATCGGAAATTATAAAACACAGGCAGGCAGCATGAGTAAGCAATGATATACCAATGTTATGAAACAAAACGATCCAAATTCCAGTGCCTAAAAATGCAAAGCCAGATGGAATTATTGACTACAGAAAGTTATCTATGTGTAACGCTAACGTGGGATATAGGATATATGCGAGCTTTCTTCTAAGCAAACTGGATGCTTCAATAAAAGAACTAGGAAACTACTAAGCAGCCTTTCTTCGCATTAGATCGACCGACGACCATATGTACACACTAAGGAGAATTCTTGACGAGGAATGGAGAGCAGGTTTAGAAACCTATGTGCTGGCGTTGGACATCGAAAAAGCTTTCGATTCGCTGGACTTAAACTCTCAGACATTTTAGTTACTAGAACTAACAAATATCTAACAAAAAGAATTATTAAGGCATGCATGAATGAATTGATGCATAAGGTGGTTTGGACAGCAAATGAAATCGACGCACAAAGGCAAGGGAGTCAAACAGGGATGTCCGCTGTCCCCACGACTATTCATCATAGTAATGAACGACGTTCTCAGAACATAAGAAGAAGAATTAGAATGCCTTCATCTAGACCAGGACCATGAGATTCAACTCCCTATTATACTGCCCTTTGCAGATGACGTGATAATAGCAACAAATAATCTCAGTGAACTGGACGAAATTGTCACTAAAATCAAAGCGTTACTGGAATCAGTCGGACTCCACATTAATGAAACGAAAACAAAACTAGCAATCAAAGACCCACACAGCAGCGAAACCCGAAGTCTTATTATAATTGGAGGAACCAGTATTCAACCGGTAAACGAAATTAAGTAGCTAGGCACGTATCCTCGACACTTTATAGAAACATCACAGTTAACGCCAGATGTAACAAGCCTTAATATCCTTTATTAAAAACTCGAAAATGCATATCCATACATGTATTATCCATAAAATGGTCATAGAACCTGCAATGACCTACGGTCTTAAGGTAGCGGCACTCACAAAGGTAAGCCGATCGAAACTCAGAAGATACGAAAGAACCATTCTTAAAGATATGATAAAGAGTACGCAAAACCCCCCGAGCAAAAAAAACACGCGAAATTCTTATGGGAAAAACAATTAGGTACCAAAATAATTAAATGCTTACGATTACGCTACTACGGGCACATCCTCCGACGACCAGAGCCTCACTTACTACATCCAGGTATTAGATACACGGCGAAACGGTTAAAAGTTGGAAAACCAATATATACATGAAACGAGTCACTCCAACAAGACATGGAATATTCCAATAAAAGCAAAGAAGAATGGATTCAGTAAGCAGCAGATCAGCTACCCAGGAAATATATCACCTTAACGAAACTGACAGTGACACAAATACTACTGACGATGAAACATATACGCGAACAATAATATTTTTAAATATAAGCCATGTCAAAATCGAATGGAATCGCAACCACCAAAAACGAACATGATTCTCCAATGATAGAAGAGACCAATCAAACGAAGGTCAAAACACCAATGCTCATTCCTATGGATTGTACCTGTCTTTACCACTATTCCTATATTGGCTCTAGGCTGCATAGTCGGCTGATTGTGCCCGACTGGCTGCGGTTGGTCGGGCTTCCTCTCCCATCCCAGAGCATGTCTTTCCTTACAAAATAGTGCCCCCTGGTGTATCCGGCTTGTCCGGGTCAGGCTTGCGCCTGGCTGGGTGTGGTGCTCAATCATCATCATCATCAATTCATTTAGTACCATATATTTTTTTAATTTTAGAACATAACGCAAGAAATGCTGTGTTTCATACTGGAATATATTTATACTGGAGAAGTAAAGATACCAACAGATTCAACACCTGCTTTTATTGAAGCCTGCAAAGCCCTACATATTAATGGGGTTGAACATTTATTTTTGCCAAAGGTATCTTTTTTGCTATTAAATACATTGTATGAAATAACCTCAGACCAAGTAAAAAACCAAGATAGCGCTGCGAACAATAAAGTGAGGCCAGCTCAAATTACGTCTTGCTCAGTTCATACACGCTCACACGCACAAATTTACATAAAACTACAATTAATCTACGCCTCAATAAATGCACAACATGTTTACGAAACTGGCCTCTGTTTGCAGAGTTCCTTCTTGACTGTTTTTTTGACCTGAGTGTACCCGGCGAGACGTAATTTGACGGCGCAGATTTCCGTCTTTACTTAAATAACACATTATTGAATTCTTTTTCTTAAAATGAACAAATAATAAAATGAATAAAAACTTGCAGAAACCAGAACCTGAGCCACAACCAGCAGGACTGAATGTAACAGTTGAAAGGTACTGCATGTATAAACCATAAAAAGCCTTGTATATCATCTAGGTTTTTAATAAAAAATGGTAGTATGTATTTCCATTCCAACCTTGTTAGGGTCGACTTCCAGTCTAACCGGATGCAGCTGAATACCAGTATTTTACATGGAGCGACTGTCTATCTATCATGGGGTTTAGGTTTCCGCACTTAATCCTCGAAGTGGTCAAATCGATGGTCGAGGTCGATCAAACTTCCCGGTCTCCTCCCGGGCATCCGCAAGGGATCTTGGTGTTCCCAGGGTCTCCTCGCGAATTTGGTAGCACCTGTGCACTCAAGGAGCACATGCGCCACCGTTTCCTCCGCCTCCATGCATGCTCTGCACAGGGGACTGTCAGTGATTCCTAGGGTGAGGAAGTGTTAATTCAGTGAACAGTGTCCAGTGATGGTCCCCGCAACCACACGCAGGCTATCTCTGTCCAGGCGCAGAAGGCGCCTGGTCAGCTTTGTATCCAGGGATGGCATAGTTTCCTTGGATTGCCTACATCCTAGTGTCGAGGTCCACCATTTCTTCGCTTGTATTCGACTGTGATCCTTTAACCAGCTTCTTAGCTACTTGAAAGTAATGGGCACAATGGGTTCGGGTCCGTAGGGTTTTGTGCTGGAACCTCTTCTGGCAAGTTCGTCAGCCGCATCGTTTCCAAGTGATCTACTGTGACCTCTAATCCATTGTAGCATTACCGTGTTGTGATTTAGTACCGTGATTCGTTCTAGGGCCTTGTGGCATTTTAATGTTAGTCTCGACGTGATGTGATTACTCTTTAGGGATTGAAGAACTGAGGCTCTGACGGAGAGTATTCGAATATTGGTATCCGTAACCTCCCTGGCCTCTATAGCGTGTGCCGCTTGGATAATACCTACACACTCTGCTTGGTAAACAGAGTTGAGCATTCCAAGTGGTTTGGATATCTTAATGTTTAGGTCGTCGAATAACACCCCGACGCCTGTCCCATCGTCGGTTTTTGATCCATCAGTGTAAATCCTTAGCTCTTTTGTACCTGAGTAGTCACACAACTTCTCTATAAGCTCTATGTTGTAGTGTCTTTGGAAGCAGTGGGACTTCAGGGTTCTGTCGATGGGTGATGCCATCATTGTTTTTTTTTTATTGCATCTTCTCTGATGTGTGTTTGATTCTGGAACCATTGCTTAGGGTGCCGGATACTTCGAGTCTGAAAGTCGCTATGGCCGCCTCCTCTCTTACGACGAGGTGTAGGGGTGGTAGCCCCAACATCACCTGTAAGACAGCAGTGGAGGAAGTTCTCATGCTGCCGGTGATTGCTACGCAGGCAAATCTTTGTAGTTTCTCGAGATCCTTTTGGGTCGTACTTAGGTTGGTCCCGGGCCACCAAACTAAAGAACCGTATGTAATGATTGGTCGGATAACTGTGGTGTATAGCCAGTAGGTGATTTTGGGGCTGTTTGTCCCAAAAGATACCCAGGTATTTGGTTTCAGTCGATAGGCTTAGGGTTGTCGCCATGTACAGGGACCACCTACCGATGGCTTACCAGGGGTTCTGGCAGGTCAGAACCGTCTGAAGCAGCGCTATTGTATTGTATTGTATAACGGGCTGGAGTCCGCAACTCCACGTCAAAGCGCGTATTTTGCGTGCGGGTGGGAAACTATTCTATCCATCCCAATTCCCTGAGAAAGGCCAGTAACGCCCCAATGTTGCTGACTATCTCGCGGAGAGTACCTGGGTTACCAAAGTACTTTGCCCTGTATGTTGCAACCACTGGGCAGTGCAGAAGCACGTGGGCTGCTGTCTCGTCTTCCTCCATGCAGGCACGGCACAGGGGGCTGTCTGTGACTCCTAAGACAAAGAGGTGTTTATTAAAAGAGCCGTGTCCGGTAATGGCGGCTGTAACTGTGCGCATCTGTGGTTTAGTCAACCGCAGCGCCCGTTTGGTGAAGCGGCCATCGATAGCAGGAAGCGCTTCCTTGGCCTGCCTACACTCGCCGTGGTCCAGCCACAGCTTGTGGTGTTGTTCGCTAGTTCGTTTCCTTACCAGTGTGCGTAGGTATCCGAAAGGGAGCGGTACGATAGGTTCGGGTCCCACCGCTGCCGTGCTCGATCCCCTTCTAGCGAGTTCATCCGCCGCATCATTACCACGGGAATCGCTGTGTCCTTTGATCCATTGGATAGTTATATTATTGAGATTACCAACCTGGTTCAGGCGTTGGTGACACTCGTGTATTAACCCAGAGTTCACTGTGTGGTTGTACAGTGCTAGCAGTACAGCCATGCTGTCTGAGAGTATACGAATTGAGTGGTCCACAACCTTCCTGGCTAAGATGGCAGATGCCGCCAGGGAAATGCCCATGCATTCTGCCTGAAATACCGTGTTGTGGGCCCCCAGAGGTTTGGCTATGTGGATGTTGAGATCCTCCGAGAAGACTCCAGCACCAGTGCCAGTACCTGTTTTAGATCCATCCGTGAAGATCCACAGTTCTGCTGGATTTAATCCCTTGCATCGGTGATCCTCATGGAGCTGGATTTTATATTTCTTATCGAATACGAATTGTTTTGGTATCCGATCGTTTGTTGCTTTCGCCAGGGGGAACTCGTTGTAGAATCCTTCCAGTACCGCGGTGTGCTGTGTTTCTCTCTTACCCCAGAGTTGAAGTGTTTTAAGGCGTATAGCCGTCATTGTCGCTTCCTGCTGTATGTACAGATGTAGCGGTGGCAGCCCCAACATGGCTTCGAGAGCCGCAGTCGGAGTAGTCCTCATGCAGCCTGTGATCGCCATGCAGGCATGCCTTTGCAAGCGTTGCAGCTTGATGGAGGCTGTAGTTAGTTTGGTACGGGGCCACCAGACCACTGCCCCATACGTGATCATAGGTCGGATCACCGCGCCGTATAACCAAAGTATAATTTTAGGGGATAAGCCCCCACTTCTTACCTATCATCCTCCTGCACTGCCAGAAGGTAATGCAGGCCCTGTTTATTTTATTGTCTAAGTGGCTACTCCAGTTTAACTTGCTGTCCAGGATGACTCCCAGATACTTGACCTCATTGGCTAACTGGAGTTCTGTATCGAACAGTTTGGGTAGGCGATAAGGGCCTAGTGTTCGTTTTTGGGTAAACATGACTAGTTCAGTCTTCGTGGGGTTCACTGAGAGTATGAACTCTCTGCACCATCGTTCAACGATGCGTAGTGTCTGTTGAGTGAGGTCGCAGATTGTCCCCGTCACTTTCCCCGAAATGAGGATAGCGAGGTCGTCGGCATACCCTATTGTGTAAAAATGGTTCGCGTTGAGTTTCGTGATGAGGTCATTTATAACCAGATTCCAAAGAAGCGGGGATAGTACGCCACCTTGGGGGCAGCCTCTGGCTATCATGGCCATCTGCTGCTCCACTTCAAGTCGAACCACTCGTTTACTTAGCATGTTAGTAATCCAGTCTATCAGTACCTGTTATACTCCGTGACGAGAGAGCGCGGTGTTTATGCTGGAGAAGTTTGTTTTATCGAATGCTCCCTCGATGTCTATGAAAGTGCCCAGGCAGGTGCCCTTCTGATGAATCGCCTGTTCTATCCGGCCGACCACTAGATGGAGGGCGGATTCCGTGGACTTACCCGAGCTGTATGCGTGTTGGTTAGTATGGAGTGGGATAGTTTTTAAAACGCCGTCCCTCAGGTCTCTCTCGCACATCTTCTCCATGGTTTTAAGGAGAAAGGAGGTTAGGCTGATTGCTCGGTGGTATTTGGCGTTGGTATAGTCACTCTTACCTGGCTTAGGAATGAATATGACTTTCACTTCCCTCCATCCTTTTGGAACGTATCTGAATGCCAAACACGCTCTCATTATGGGCACCAGTCTGTTAGCGACAGAGATCCCACCCCACTGCAGTAAGGCAGGGAAGATTCCGTCCGGACCAGCTGCCTTGAAAGGATGGAAGCACCGGATCGCCCACTGGAGTTTTTCCAGCGTAATGACTTTGTGTGCATAGCGCCAGTCGTTTTCTGACGGTGTTTGGGTTACTCGTACCTCTGTTCAGTCGATGGCCTGTGTAAAAGCGCAGCCTGGGAAGTGAGTTTCAATAAGGACCCGCATCGCCTCTTCTGGCGAGGTGGTAAGTGTGTTGTCAGGTTTGCGGAGAACAGCGGGCCCAGTCGTGTTCTGCTGGGCCAGGATCTTCCTTACCCTGTTTGTTACCTTGTTGGCAGGATTCAATGCTGCCACAGTATTTTCGGCATCCAGTGGAGCTCCTGTATCTGATGCATTTTTTGTAGCATTTTTTGGCTGCGTAGTACGCATCCCAATCCCTATCAGCACAGGTGTTCATGGCTCTGTTTAGGGCTGACCTTACCTTCCCGCGCTTGCGTTCCAGATCCGCTCCCCACCATGGTTGTTTCCCTGGTGTTGTGGGCGGAGTGGTCTCGGGGCAGGATGAATGGTAGCTGTCTAGCATAGATTTCGTGAGATGACTTACACGCTCGTCGATCTGCGGCGTGTCCTCGTAGGTCATCCCGTAGTTTGTTGACGCAAGTTTGTTTTCGAGGAAGCGCGTGTATGCAGCGCGATCAGTGTTACGAAGCAGCGCTATGTCCCCATTGTACCTGAGTACGACGAGCGCCGCTCGAACCCGGGTCGGTACGTCAGTCTGTTTCATAACTATCATTGAGTTTCGCGTCAGTGTTCGGCTGCGGCAGTCTTATCTTGAGCACGTTCTGGGTCAGCCAAGTCAGGGCGTTGTCTTCCTCGCACCACATGTGAACCGTGCCATCCGCTACCCTTGGGTAACCACGGAAGGCCGGGACTTTGGAGGGGTCGCGCGTAGGTTCCCTGCTCCCCTTGAGCGGCCTGGGTTCTAACACGCTTGGCGACCCCCTGGAGCGTACTCTGTGAAGCCGTGTCGTCCGGGCGCTCCCTCTTCGCCGCTCCCTGGCCACTTGGACCGGGCTGCGGTTCTGTGGGGCTTGGCACAACGTTTTGTGCCAGGGACACCCGGCGTAACAACCCAGACCGCTTGCCTCGCTTCTGTCTGGTTCGGTGTCGGTCTTCGGTCATTCGCGTACTGTTCCTTGCCCGCACGTTTCCGCGTCCGACTGCTTTTCGCGCTGGGTTTCCCCTTCGCGTGTCTGTAGCCGGTCGCGTACTCCCTTACAAGTAACCGTTTGCGCTTCGCGCTGGCTATTACCCTCGCGGATTTTGTGCAAACGGTTGTTGAGTTCTCTCTCTCTGTTCCGGATCACTCCTCGCTTTGTTTTTAGCATGCGTATTTTATCCACAGAGATGAAATCAGAACTACCAGATTCCGCTTCCTTGTTCCGTCCCGAGAGAGTCTTTCAGCCTTGACGCGAAATTCTCGCGCTGGGGTGCCAGCGCGCGGAGTTCGCTGCTAAGGCTGGAGAGTCGAGCTTTGTTATTGTCGTTGTCAGGATTGTTTGTTACACTGTTCCGAACGATGCTCTGTTGCCAGACCCTCGTGGAAGGTGTAACATTCGTCAAGGTAGTTAGCGCAGGAGTCGCAGCCGTCTTAGGGTCAGTAGGCGCAGAAGTCGCAGCCATGGTTGTGTCGGTTAGCACGTGAGCCGCAGCCGGTGCTGTTGGCGCTGAAGTAGCCAGCCCCACAGAAGGCGCGGCGGTTGTAGGCAGATTGGTGCCCCCCCCCCCCCCAGATTACGGTGAGGGCAGACCGACGAGTCGGTGTATACCTGGGGAATATTATTTTTTCCTGTCTGTGACATGGTTGGGTTTTGTGGGCTTTTTTGGAGTTGAGGGAAAAAGGAGGGAGGGACTGGGCGTAGCGTAGGATCATGAGAGTGGGGTGTGGGATTACCCCTTTTTTTTCGGATGGGAATTCATCAAATGACTTCTCCCGCTCTGGGCGGAACAGGAGGGAGTGTCAGACTTTTACTGACTAAAACCCTTCCATGTTCCTTCATCCCCTTTGTGTTCCGGAGCCACGGTATCTCTTTCGAACAGTCCCGCAACCCCGGGTGTGGGATTACCCTAGGCATGGGATTTTGGCTTGCCTTGAGGATCTACACGACCGTAGCGCTCCCCCTCAAGACCCCGCCACCCTACCGCCTCTGAGGGAGGTAGTAAGGTACGCCTGCATCTATACTACCAAGCAAAGCATGTCGTTGTGCAACTGCGAAAGCTAAAATACAGACAACCCCCCCCCCCCGAGCGACTGCCTATTTGACCTCCCTCCACAACCCAGTTAGTAACTGGGTAACTCAATACTGCTTGTTAAGACTGGTTGTCAGAGTTTTGGGCCACAGACTACCTGCAATAACGGTTTGAAGATCTACAAATGATAGCCGGGACCAGTAGCTTAACCTCGACCCTTAGATTGACCCGTGTGGCTGTTATTATTTAGCCACAAACTATATATGCAAATTATACATACTGGCTATTAATATCATGTACCTCATTACAATTAAAACTTTAGTTTTGTGCTGTGCTTGGACTGCACAACTGAATGTGTAGTAGTATGTACATATTTCATATTTATCTTTCCAGACTTGAAGAACCACCTCCACCACCACCTGAAAACAATTTTGCAGCACATATTACAATCAACAGTGACTTGACCGACTTTAATGTGGAAGTTATACCAAATGAAAATATCACCATAAACCAGCAGAAACAGCTTGATACTGATTTAATGAATTATCAAGTCCTGACTGATGCAAATGTAGTTGATGATCAAAATCACTGCGAACAGGTACCTTTTCCACCTCAGTCTGATTCATCTGATTGTGAATTACGTAATCCACATGGTGATATAGAAGAAAATCAAAATAAAACTTTAAACGGTGATCAAAATTGCCAGAACATGACATTGGATTGGAATATGAAAGAAAAAGAGATAGCGCCAAGTGCACGTTCCATTGATAAACCCATACCACCTAGCATAGGGGATAGAGGTATGTAGGTATGTCTTACATAATTATGTTAATTTTTTTAGTTAACCCGTATTGTCCCACTCCTGAGCAAAGGCCTCTCCCCATTTCTTCCACTGCTCGCGATGGTGTGCTTCTTCTCGCCAATTTACCAGAATGCCATCCAATCATCATCTTCTCCTCGGTCTGCCGCGACCCTGGCTAGCTGTCTCAGGGCTCCAGTCCTGCGATATTCGGGCCCACAGCTGTGCGGGCATCCGACAGAGATGGCCTGCCCAGTCCCATTTTAGTCTCGCAGCTTTATAAGCTACGTTGGCAATTTGCGTTCTGGAGCGCAGTGTGGTGTTCCTTATACGGTCAGTTATTTTTACATTCAGTATACTGCGCTCCATCGCTCGTTGGCAAACCTTGAGCTTGGACTTCTGGACGTTAGTCAAAGACCAAGTCTGTGTACCATATGTCAGGATGGGGAGAATACACATGTCCATAAGTTTGCGTTGGAGATGGGTAAATCGCCCTTGAATTATTTGGCCCAGGTAGATGTATTCTTGGACATAGTGTATTTTCTCCTCGTCTAAGTGCACGTTAATAGGTCAGCTGTCGGTCATGAGCTTAGTCTTCGACATGTTCATCTTCAGTCCAACCTCAAGGCTTGCTTTGCTAAGTTCTTGAAGCATTTTTTCTAGTCCCGCAGCTGATGGAGAGAAAAGTACAATGTCATCAGCGAAGCGTAGATTTGTCAACCTCGCCTCACCGAGACAAATACCTCTCTCTTCCCAGACGGTCGCCAACGTTCTAAAGACTTCTTCTAGCTAGGGTACTGGTAAATAGCTTTGGAAAAGTGGGTCGCCCTGTTTGACTCCCTTTAGGATTCTGAAATGTGGACCTATCCGTTCTAATTTTATAGCGGCTGTACTGCTGGTATAGATATTTTGTAAAAGACGTATATTAGGTAGATTCTACATTTTGATTACTGAGAGCTTTAAAGATGGCAGAGTGTGTTATTATACTATCGAATGCTTTCGAGTAGTCCACAAACGCAAGGTAAAGTGGGATATTAAATTCTAGGGATTTTTCTATTATCTGATTGATGGTATGCAAGTGGTCGGTGGTAGAAAGTCCGGGACTGAAGCCAATGTTAATTAGTCAAATAAATATTTACAAATTGTCGTCCATTTTGTTAATAATTATGTAGTTTACATGTTATCTCAGTGCAGAAAAATAGGAATGAATTTATTTAACTTTGAGTCCTATTAGATTTTTTACGCAAATTCATGATTTTTGACGCAGTGATTTTCAGCAGCAGTAAGATATTTTAATTATTTGCTTAAGAATAACGATAGTGCCATTTTCTTTCTTGTAAGTTGGAGTTACACATTTTCATTTTTCTTTTCGTGTAATTTACTTTAAATATTTTACGAACTCAGTTTGCAAGTTAAACCGTCGGCGATGGAACTTTGACGCACAAATTCACTTTGTTAGATTCAATTCTTCTAGACGACCCCGTTGTCGCTGGCATAAGCAACAGGATCCGCGTACGAAGTCGCGGGCAGAAGCTAGTATGATATAAAACTTCGATGTACAATGAATACGTTTCATTAGTTTTCTTTTGTAAATATATAATAAGACAAATAACAATAAATAAAATTGAAGTACTATAATTCTGCGTCAATTCAGCTCGCTCCTCCTCAGTCTCGTCTCTAATTTTTGTCAATAACAATCGACAATCGTCCGGAGATCGCTATTATTATCGACTCGTGTACGCCGATCGAAATAATTTGATCCAGGAAGCAAAAATCAAAAATTTGCGAAAAAAATGTAATAGGACTCCTAAGCACAGGCCTGCTTTCACTACAAATCACTGAAGGAGTTCAATGTATTTTGTTATGTTTGTGTCATTCGTTTGAAAATGGCAGGGAAAGACTGATGTTTTAAAAATATTGTAGTGCAAAGGTTTTGAACAATGGTCACATCAATTGTTTAGTATGCATTCATTGCAGTTTGTTAAATAGCAACATTTGTTACAGACAAAGCGGTACTATACTCACTTTCTGTACGTGGTTCATTGCAATTATTATTGAACCGGTTCATGTACTATTGCCATCATCATTCATGTTACGGTCGTAAGCGGCGTTGGCGATGCATAGACTACAGGAGACAGCATTGTCCAGCTTTTATTGATACGGAAAACGACAATATCATCAACAGGTAAAAAAAAATGTTTTTAGATACGCCGGCTATGCGTTGACTGGCTCGCAGCGGGCCTAACGTTTGCACAACACATGAACATAATGGGCCGATAGTATACACAAGGGTCAGTGGATAAAAAACGGGGCACTATTTTTTTACTGCGACCAATTTGAGGTAGTTAGTCAGTTGGTCAGTCCCATAGACTTAGATATACTAAGTCTATGGTCAGTCCTAACCTAACCTAACCTATGTGGTCGGAGTGAACGGAATCTCTTCGACATCGTTTTTACGACAAACGGTTAGTCGGAGACAAAACCCACCAAGATACTTTTAGCCTTATATTTAGGTGTTTTATACGATAGAATCGAGAAAATAAACGATTTACGAAAATAACACTTTTTTGGCTACATTTTCGTCTTTTTTTCTGTGCCCCGTTACGTTGCCTCCAACCTAAAACCCTGTACAATAGCTTTCTGTTTTTATGCTTACCCTCAAAAATGTCCTTTTAAACTTTATGAGGACAATGAACATAACGTATTTAATGCATTAATTTATATTCTCACGTGTGACTCCGGGATATACATAACAATCATTGAAGAAAAGAAAAGTACATACAAAAAATTTACTTACAGGTCAGAAGATCACATTCACGCCGACCATGACACTAAAATACTGAGAAAATTTAAATCTAAGAAAATATTTCCTACATTATCACAAGCTGAAGAATTAGTTGCAGAAAAACGTCGCGAGAGTTAAGAAAAGAAAAAAACGTTCTTTGGCGGCCGTTTCTAGAGGCGACATAGTCAACACTTTCAATAGAAACCGAGTGTTTCATCGTTTACTTGCGCAATGAAGGCGGTATTCGATAGAAGTTGTGCTCAACTCACTGTGAGACAATATTATTACCCGAGATTTAAGTACAATCCTTCTAATAATACATAAACATAGCCTGGCTTCCTATTTGTGAGAGGGCAGAAACCTCACGCAGGCCCAGAGGCTTGGTTGATATTAATTCTTAGAAATAAGATAATGTGGTTAATTTTCTTCTTTAAATAAAACAATATTCAATAATCATACTTTTTATTTGAAGACTGCCTCGGTGGTCTAGTGTAGTCTAGTCCCAAGCGCGACCGCCGAGCATGGGGTCCTTGCTTCGATTTCCAGGTCGGGCACGGTGTTCTTGGATTTTTCCATCTGAAATTTCTCAGCCATAGAGTCTGGATTTGTACGGAACCCTTATAGTTCTGTCTGTCTGTCTGTCCCTTTGGTAAGAGACTGTTAGTACCCGCGAAATTAAAGTTTCGTAAGTTTTCGCGGCTGCAAGACATATGCAGTTACAGAACTATAATCATTAAAATCATCAATGCAACCTGTGGCGATTCTCACATCGCCACGTGTTCGACGCATAACATCACTACGGAGATGATACATCCCTAGGGTCGGTGAACGGTGACAGATGTAGAGATGAGTCGTACTAGGTAAATTTTATACTAAGTGAATCTAGTCCGATTCCGTACAAATACTTTATCCAAATACCTATTCCACCTATTCCATTATGTACGCATACATTAAAGTATGCTTACTGCTTAGTCTTTGCGTACCACCGATACGTGAAGGTACAGGGTACTTGTTAGCGATGCTGAACGGCTCATTGTTTTGAAAGATAGTAATATAGGTAACTAAAACTTAATTAAGAATCCATAATTGATTTTACTGTCTGTGTTTGTGTATGTGTACCTATATGTCATAATTATCGTGTTCCTCTGAATCATAAATTTGATGTGGTAACATTTTGAATACTATTCTAATAAAGGCGGGGTGGTTGCCAACGTCGCGATAGAGATAATAAATAATTTTTAAATGCGCGAGGCAGAATCGAGCGCGATCCTACTCGCACCCGCGCTCGCGCCACGCGCCACACACCGACAGTCGCCGGCTAGAAACGACGCCGCCGTGAGGGCGGAATCGTATGCGCACTATTATGTCATAATTATCGTGTTCCTCTGAATCATAAATTTGATGTGGTAACATTTTGAATACTATTCTAATAAAGGCGGGGTGGTTGCCAACGTCGCGATAGAGATAATAAATAATTTTTAAATGCGCGAGGCAGAATCGAGCGCGATCCTACTCGCACCCGCGCTCGCGCCACGCGCCACACACCGACAGTCGCCGGCTAGACACGACGCCGCCGTGAGGGCGGAATCGTATGCGCACCGTACACGTCTGCGCAGCTACCCCGTGTTAGCAATATTTTCGTAGTTTCCTTTTTGACACAACCAACAGTGCAACGATCCGCTACAGTACTATCGAGGACACTCCCGCCTGATCACCACTAAGCTAATTTTTGCTTGCACTTACAACATAGAAACGCTCTCTAGCCCCGCCCCGTTGACTTTGTATAGAAATATCGAATGAAAAGATACATAACGGCCGAGCGCACTGACGACGCACGGCAAACGTGAGTTATTGTTATTTTGCGCGCCAAAGTTGACGCTTTCCTAATAGGCCTAAACTTTAAGGGGGCGTGGCTCGGCGCCTCCACATGATTTAAGCGAAAAAATTGTTAACTGATCAGGCGGAAAAGACCACGACTGTAGCGTAGTAATGAATTGTAATCTTCCCATCATACTTTACACAGGTTTACGACTGACAGAATAAAGGTTTATCTACATTGTAGATTGAACGATTCAATGGGGAAGGCTGGTTAAAGCTGATTGTAGATGGCGCGTCCATAGCTTAGACCCAATCTGACCAATGAGGTCAATCTATTTTGAAATATAATATGACATTGACAGATTTTCAACCAATGACGATGTTTGGTTCATGCGCTGCTAGCGCCATTAGTTCCACCAGTTGCCCACCCCATTCATTTTCAAAGTACTAAATATTTTTTTGCCTTTTTTGATCTTATTTTTTATTTTTGTTTTTGTTTCACCTTCAATCATTGTTTTAATTTGTTTGTCAGAATAATCAGATTTTTTGCCCTTTTTTATAATCACTTTTTTACAACCATTGTTTGTTTTATAATACAACATCAGTCTTACTTTAATTAATATTAAAACTAAAATCAAAAGTTCTTTAAGGAACGTGCACAACGACGGTGCTGCCAACTGGCGTCGCCAATTCGAATCTTGTACTATATTAATACTTGACATCTTAGTTGACATTGACATTGTAACAAGTAAACAGAATGAATTTTATAGTATAAATTATTATTCTAGCTGATCATAATGCATTGTTGCATTTCTGGATGTACCAACAGGTACATCTACAAAAATGAAAATAAATCAAATAGCGTAAAATTCTAATTCTACTTTTCAAAGAATAATAAGTACTCTCATAACATGTTAAAGTGAAAAATGCAAAAAATGGATATGCGCAGTAAAGAAAAATATTTGAAAACAACTTATTTTTGTTACACTGCATTGAAAAGGCCCTCAAAATCAACCGTCCATGCAAACATGCCAGAACCATTCACCATACACGTGTTCTACTAGACTGCACTGAAGTTCACACCGAATATCCCTCAACAGTTAATCAGACTCCACATGTACTCAGAATATAAACATGGTTATACCTACAATAAAGTTTTTAGTTGGCTACACTCCTTTGGTTTCTAAGTTTTGTATCTTTAAGCTACGGAGGGCATTTTAGTGATTGCTTCATAACAAATGATTGTGAACCAATTCATTTGTTAGAGCTGGAGATACTGTTCTCGCTGTTATAGGATTCCCTTCCATTAAAACATGTGTTGAAAATAAGAAAGCTGTTTTGGATAAGCCATCATGTCTTCATGCACCACAATTGTCATCAGAGGAAGTAAGCGAAAGATAAAAAAATCATATTATTAACAGTCATATTACGCTGACGATCATTATTGATAGACCGAAACCCATATTTTATACCTTCTAGCATATTCAAAAGTAATATAATTGAAGATATAATTTTGTTTGACATGTGATAAGTTTTCTTTACTAAATAATAATAATAATAAATCTTTATTGGAACAAAAACACATTTTACAAATTGATTTCGTACGTAAATAGCCGCATTAGTTACAAAACTGTGTCGCAGCTATTAACGCCCACCTCCAAGAGGGAGACCACAGCGTTCCAGTACAGAGAAAACAAATAAAATATTAAAACAAAAAAATAAAAAAATAATAAGCAATTAAAGTAGTAAATAGTCAAAAAATAAATAGGTAAGTGTTTAAGTTGTGCATGCGGGGGTGTTGTATGTGAGTGTAGTGCGTGTCTGTGCGGTGTAAGTGTAGAGTGTGCTTGTGGAATCTCCCCACGAGCACACTCTTCGCTACGTGTATATGGTGTGCATGTCTGAGGAAGAAAGATGTTTAGGGTTTAACTAAATTCTCCAACTCTTTGTATGTGAGATTATGAAGCCATTGATCAATTATTCTTTTGCAATCCCGGAGAGTGCATGGATAAATTGTTAGAACTTTATTTATTATATTATAAAGCACGGGACTGAAGAAAATGAACTGCCGGCGGACAATTTCTAATTTAACGGCTGATGTCGGGCAAACTCTGTCCATTCGACGTTTATGTTTTCTGAACTCTGGGTCAAAAGACAAGTTGGAATGTTTCCGCAACATTGTACTTAGCGCAAAAGAGTGCCTTACTGTAGGTAGCTTCCATAGCGTGTACAGTTCGCAGGTAGGGAAGCGATAGGGTTTGAAGGCCATAACCTTAAGAACAGCCCTCTGCGCCATCTCCAAACGCAGCAGAAGACATTTACCAGCACCACCCCAGGCCGAAATACAGTACGTTAAAATGGAATGGGCAAGAGCAAAGTACACAGTTCTCAGGGTAGAGAAGTTGGCGGAGGTCCTTGGATTTTTTAAAACAAAAATTAATTTTCTAACAATAGATACCAGTGATTTGATCTGCTCACTCCCATGTCAACGCACTGTCAACCCAGACACCAAGATATTTTATTGAGTCTGTGCGCATAATTTCAGGACAGCTACAGGTGGCAGCCCTCGTTGTAAGGCACGCATGAGCTGTCAGACGGAAGGGTGGGGTTGGCTGTGACGCTTTCCTTGGTCTAAAAGTGACAAATCTGGTTTTATCCAAGTTGAGGGTGAGCAAATTCTGTGTCAGCCATCTCATAGTCACTCGCAAGGCTGACTCTGCCTGAAGCCGAGTTTCGTTCCAGTCACTGCCTCGAACCAGGATAACAGTGTCATCAGCGTAAGCAATTACTTTGGAGTTTCTAAGGTCAAGTTTACAGAGCTCGTTTAAGTAAACCAAGAAAAGGGTAGGTCCTAAGACACTACCTTGCGGTACTCCGTAGGTGAGGAATGCTTCCTTACTGGTGTGGTTTTTTATCCTGACGATTTGCGAGCGACCACTAAGGTAACTCTTAAATAGATTAAGCGGTAAGCCTCATATACCAATCTTTTCCAGTTTTTTGAGTAGAAGGGGGACAGAGACAGTGTCAAAGGCTATAAAAAGATCAAGGAAGATAGCGATAGATTTATCCTTGCTGTTAAGGTTTTGAGCTACTGAACCTGTTAATTCTAATATGGCATCCTCTGTGTTTTTGCCTGACCTGAATCCATATTGGTTATTTGCGAGTATATTTTGTGAGCTAAGGTAATCCAGCAGACGTTTATTAATTACTTTTTCGAGGAGCTTAGATAGAATTGATAATACAGATATGGGTCTGTAGTTATTGACACTGTCTCTGTCTCCACTCTTGTGAATAGGGTGCACAACAGCCTTTTTGAACACCGTTGGGAATATTCCAGATATTCGCAAGGTTGAACACGTGACAGATAACTGGGACAAGTGTGTTTCTAGCACTATAGATTACAGTTGCGGGGATGCCATCCCAACCCGCAGCACTAGTTAGTCGTAGGCCACGAATAAGATAATCTATCTCTTCGTTGTCCGTGCCAAAAATAGCCATCGAATTAGGGTGGACATCAAAACTGCCAGAGTCAGAAGTGTTGCTAGAGGTATAGTATGAGGATTTAAAAATTTTAGATGCCAGTTTTGTTCCCACATTTGCGAAAAAGTCGTTGACAGAGTCAAGTGATTTAGTTGGATCTGGAGTTATCGATAATAACTCACTGGCAGAGGCTGTGCAGCATCTCTCATAGACTACGTACACAAATGCGCAAACAGCACAAATGTTGATATCACAGTGAAAACATTCTGGATGAATGAACTCACGGAGACATCCTTATACATCGAGTTCTAATAGAATGTAACTCCAATAATTTTACCAATATGTATTTATCTGCTTCGCTTATAATGTTATAATGAGTAATGTGACCAAGAGACCGATCGGGTGTATCTATCTATCTATCTATCATGGGGTATAGGTTTCCACACTTAGTCCTTGAAGTGGACCATTGTGCGTGAGCCATGGTGGCCGATTACTCTTACCAGCCCACCTCCCTCCAGAAGCAGATTAAACTTCCCGGTCTCATCAGGGCATCCGCAAGGGATCTTGGTGTTCCCAGGGTCTCCTCGCGAATCTTGGTAATGCCTGTGCACTCAAGGAGCACATGCGCCACCGTTTCCTCCGCCTCCATGCATGCTCTGCACAGGGGGCTGTCAGTGATACCTAGGGTGTGGAAGTGTTTATTCAGTGAACAGTGTCCGGTGATGGTCCCAGCCACCAGACGCAGGCTATCTCTGTCCAGGCGCAGAAGGCGCCTGGTCAGCTTTGTATCCAGGGATGGCATAGCTTCCTTGGATTGCCTGCATCCTGGTGTCAAGGTCCACCATTTCTCCGCTTGTATTCGGGTGTGATCTTTTAACCAGCTTCTTAGCTGCTTGAAGGGAATGGGCTCAATGGGTTTGGGTCCGTAAGGTCTTGTGCTGGATCCTCTTCTGGCAAGTTCGTCAGCCGCAACGTTTCCAAGTGATCCACTGTGACCTTTGATCCATTGTAGCGTTACCGTGTTGTGATTTAGTACCGTGATACGTTCTAGGGCCTTGTGGCATTCTAGTGTTAGTCTCGACGTGATCTGATTACTCTTTAGGGATTGAAGAACTGAGGCACTGTCGGAGAGTATTCGAATATTGGTATCCGTAACCTCCCTGGCCTCTATAGCATGTGCCGCTTGGATAATACCTACACACTCTGCTTGGTAAACAGAGTTGAGCATTCCAAGTGGTTTGGAAATCTTAATGTTTAGGTCGTCGGAGAACACCCTGACGCCTGTCCCATCATCAGTTTTTGATCCGTCAGTGTAAATCCTTAGCTCTTTTGTACCTGAGTAGTCACATAACTCCTCTGTGAGCTTTATGTTGTAGTGTTTTTGGAAACAGTGGGTCTTCAGGATTCTGTCGATAGGTGATGCCATCATCGGCAGTTCATTGATTGAATCTGCTCTGATGCGTGTGTGTTTGATTCTAGAGTCCTTGCTTAGGGTGCCGGATACTTCGAGTCTGAAAGACGCTATGGCCGCCTCCTCTCTTACGACGAGGTGTAGGGGTGGTAGCCCCAGCATCACCTGTAAGGCAGCAGTGGGGGAAGTTCTCATGCTGCTGGTGATTGCTACGCAGGCAAATCTTTGTAGTTTCTCGAGATCCTTTTGGGTCGTACTTAGGTTGGTCCTTGTCCACCAAACTAAAGAGCCGTATGTAATGATTGGTCGGATAACTGCGGTGAATAGCCAGTAGGTGATTTTGGGGCTTATGCCCCAATTTCTCCCGAGGAGTCTCTTACACTGCCATAGGGCTATACTGGCTTATGTGATTATGTAGTCGGTGTGTTTTGCCCAGTTCAGCTGTTTGTCCAAAAAGATACCCAGGTATTTGGTTTCAGTCGATAGGCTTAGAGTTGTCCCAAAGAAGCTTGGTAGTTGTAACGTTGCCAGCTTCCTTTTCTTTGTGAAGAGGACGAGTTCGGTTTTGGTAGAGTTCACTGCTAGTCTGTATTCCTTGCACCAGTCTTCTAATGTCCTTAGGGCTTGGCGCATAAGGTTGCATAGTGTGTTTTCGTGTGTGCCGTTTATTATTATGGTCAGATCATCAGCATAGCCCACCGTATAATAGCCTCTGCTGTTGAAATGTTTGATGAGGCTGTCTACTACGAGGTTCCATAGTAGTGGCGAGAGGACACCACCTTGGGGGCAGCCCTTCGCCACTATGGCTCTAGTGGTGTCGTTTACAGTAACTTGTACGGCTCTCAGTCGGAGCATATTTGTGATCCATCCTCGCAGGGTCGAGTCCACACCGTGTTCCTCGAGGGCTGCGTTGTTGCTATGGAAGATGGTTTTGTCAAAAGCGCCTTCTATGTCAATGAAAACGGCTAGGGAGGAGCATTTGTGGTCCACTGCACATTCGATCTTGGAGATCACATTGTGCAGCGCAGATTCTGTTGATTTTCCTGAGGAATACGCGTGTTGTTGTTTGTGGAGTGGTCGCTCCCGAAGAGGTCCGTCCCGAATGTGTCGATCACAGAGTCTCTCGAGGGTTTTCAGTAGGAAAGATGTTAGGCTTATTGGTCTATACGCCTTAGGTTGTGTGTAATCTGGTTTGCCGGGTTTAGGGATGAAAATAACTTTCACCTCTCGCCATGCAAGTGGTATGTATTTCTGTGCTATGCAGGCTCGGTAGATGGCGGTCAGCCACGGCGTCAGGACGTCTACTCCCCATTGTAGCAGGGCGGGGAAAATTTCGTCTAAGCCTGCAGATTTATATGGTTTAAAAGTCTTTATTGCCCATTTTATTCTCTCTGCAGTTACTATGGTGCGGGCTCTGGCCCTGTCTTGGTCATTTCAATTTCTTCGCAGAATTTCCGCCAGGCAGCCCTGCTGGCATTCCTGACTTGTTTTTTGAAGGTGTATTGTGTTTTCTTGTATGAGTCCCAGTCTTCTGGTAGTCTGGAGTTTTTGGCTCTGTTGAATTGTTTGCGCATGGTATGCCTGAGCTTACTAAGTTCCGCATTCCACCAGGAGTTACCCTTGCTCTTGGTGTTTGGGTCTTTTAGTTTGCAGCAGGCGTGGTAGGTTTCAATTATAAATTCTGAGAGATTTGTCACGGTGTCTTCAAGTTGTTTGGGGTCTGTTAGAATTTGGGGTGTTTGGTGCTGCATTAATAGAGAGGCCAACAGCCATTTGTAGCCGGGTACATTGGTGCGGCGTGGGTTGCGTCTAGGATCAGGTTTTTTTAAGTTAGCTACTAGTGAGAAGCGAATCCTTCTATGGTCCGAGCAGGAAAGCTCGTTGGATACGTGCCAGTCAGAGATAAGTTTTGCCGCGCTTTCCGAAGACAGCGTTAGGTCAATGATCGTTTGTCCGCGGGATGTGACCGAAGTGGGTTCCGAGCCGCGGTTTGCGATGTTAAGGTTAGTGGAGAACAAATATGTGCATAGTACCTCACCTCTATTGTTGGCTTTGGTGCAACCCCAAAGCGGGTGATGGGCGTTCGAGTCCGTGCAGATGACCAGGTCCAGGTTGGCGTCTTCACAATACCTTACCAGGTCGGCCATTTCTTTTGGTGGGCAGTCTTCATCCTCGCCTGGCATGTATACCGAGGCCAGGACGATATCGGGTGCATCGCCGTCGGTTTTGAGCCTGACGGCTGTTACATCTCTGGAACATAATTGCGTGAGTGTGGTGGTGGGTACATTTTTTGGTATATAGGCACAGGTTCGTGGTTTATCTGTGCCTTGTGTGTCGAGGATCAGCTTACCTCCAATGTTACCAAGGCCGCATATTCTGTTATTACGGATCCAAGGCTCCTGGATGAGTGCAATGGTTCGGGGTTCCATCTCCAGTGCCCTGCGCAGGCAAACGGTAGCCGTCTGGCTATGCTGGAGGTTGGTCTGGATGATATTTAGGGGACGGGATGTGGGCGGCGGTGAGGTGAAATTAGGGGGAGATGGATCCATCGGATGATTCCTCCCTGTCTTCCAGCCCGTGCTGGTCTTCGCTAGGTGTCGGTGAAGATGAGAACATCTGCTCCGTCCACCCTGGTGGTGAGGATGGCATCCTCACAGCGTCGGCATCAGCCATCGCTGTTCTGGCCATCTCCTCCTCCAGTTGCGTCATTGTCAGGTCGAGTTCAGTCGGTGCCGGTTTCGTCCGTTCAGAGTCATTGTCAGTCTGGATGTCGGAGGGTTGGGTGTTGGGGAAGAAGCGCACGTATATCGACCCAAGTAGGTACGATATCCGTCGCTCCCTCCCCAAGACCTTTTCGATCTCGTCCGGTGGGATACCCAGGGTCAGATAAGTCCCGTAGTTATCCCCACCGACCGATGTCGCCCTGTACAGGGACCACCTACCGATGGCGTACCAGGGGTTCTGGCAGGTCAGAACCGTCTGGAGCAGCGCTATGTCCCCATTGTACCTGGGTACGAAGAGCGCTGCTCGAACCCGGGTCGGTACGTCGGATTGTCTCATGACTGTCAGTGTCGTGTCGGTGTCCTCAAGGACCGAAGGGAAAGAAAGGAAAAATGAGGGAGGGACTGGGCGAAGGATCATAGGAGTGGGTTGTGGGATTACCCTAGGCCTGGGATTTTGGCTTTCGGGAAAGTGCGAGAAAAAGCGCCTGGGGGTTTTTGTTGCGTCTATTTCTTACGGAATTAGACCAAGAACAGGGTGGCAACCTCGTGAAGGTGAATCCCCCAGACTTGCCTTGAGGATCTACACGACCGTAGCGCTCCCCCTCAAGACCTCGCCACCCTACCGCCTCTGAGGGAGGCAGTAGGGTAGGCTTGCATCTATACTACCAAGCAAAGCTTAACCAAAGCATGTCGTTGTGCAACCGCGAAAGCATAAATACAGACCCCCCCCTATCGATCGATCGGGTGTATTAATTTTATGTTGATTAGCTTGTCTTACCAAATTGAAGTTGATCCTCTGCCTGTCTGCACCTGCCACGTGCTTCTCATCACCGAGATTGCATGCACCTCCTGTTTGATTAGTTTAAGATTCAATTTAAACGGATTTAAATCTCTAAGCACCTAGATCAACACATTTAAATGGGGTGAGCAACTGGTGGAACTAATGGCGTTAGCAGCGCATGAACCAAACATCGTCATTTGTTGAATATCTGTCAATGTCATTTTATATTTCAAAATAGGTTGACCTCATTGGTCAGATTGGGTCTAAGCTATGGACGCGCCATCTACAATCAGCTTTGACCAGCCTTCCCCATTGTGTTCCAACAAATATTAATTACCTAACATGTTATTATGCGTTTAATTCTAGTATGAATGTATGAATCCCATGATTAAATCGCTTTTAACGTTAGCGCACTGATTCATGTCCTACTGCCATTTGGTTACCAGTTCGGACAGCATCTCAGAACCCAGTATCGCTTCAAAGGTCTGCGCCGACCTGCGACTACTTTAAGCTTTAACAGTTTGACAGAGTCTCCAAGACCTGCATTCATACCCCCAAGCAATCGTCCACTTGAGCCAAATCCACCAGACTAGGCCTTACTTTTTTGAAGGTTGGAGATAGTTTTGATGAGATTCCAGGTAGCTTTCGGGTTCTTGCGATGTTTTTCAAATTCATGTCGTTCATATTCTCGTTTTAATTTCTTTAACAGATTGTTGCAAAAAATTTTATATCGATATCGACTTTCACAGTATTATTTTTAGCATCCCTCTTCATTTTTCGATACATGTTGTCCCGGTTTCGAATACACCTAAGAAGCCCAGGTGTGATCCATGGCTTAATCATGCGTTTTCGGTTCGGGACAACAGAATCATGACTATTTTTATCTACAATTGAGGAAACAATTTTGACCATGGTGGATGCAGCAGTTTCAGCATCCTGACAGCTAATAACGGGAGTAAAGTCAACATTCTCAAGAGCCACTACGCAAGCATTAATGTCTACACGATGCTGGCGGGGAGGTGATTTAGGGATATCTAATTTCAGATTACAAAAAACTATAACAGGAGCATCATCAGTAATTAGAGAGTCAAGAACTAAGGTAATAGCTAGGTTTATTCGATTTTAACATAACGTGGTCAGTGCAACTATCGTTGCGTGTCGGGAAAACATGAGCCGGCAACATGGCATGTGACGCAACAGCATTTAGGTACATGTCTGAGTTCGAGTCAGCCCAATTTGGTGCTATATTTATGTTGGTGTCTCCAACCAAAATAACGGTTCTAAAAGTATTTAGTGAATTGAGGATAACATCGAGACTGGTAATAAAGTGGTGAATATTCCTATTCGAAGGTGACCTATATACAACGATAAGCGCCACCTCATTTTTAAATTTGTATACAAGACAATTTGCATCAGCGAGTATAGGCTTTTCTAAAAGGAACTGTAACTCTACTTTAGTATAGGTATAGGTACACCACAACACCATCATTTTGGTTTGCGTGATTAGAATAATATATATATATACATATAGATACAAAACCCGGTATCGAGGGAAGATGAGGGCATTTACGTAACCAGCATTCCGATAAGACCACGACGTCAAATTGTGTCTTTATTCGATGCAGCAATATCAGGAGGTTGTTAAAATTTGCAGTGCTGCCGATGCTTCTGATGTTAACGTGAAAAATTTTTAAGCCGTGATTAACATTATGCAGATAAGAGTCAACTTGTTCCGGGGAACATTGATGTGATGCTGAGGCTGAGAGGTGTTCTATATCATCTATTATTTTAACATTGTCATTCATAATCGAAGCTGAGAACAAACAGGTGATTTGAGTTATTGAGCGTAACATAGCATAATCCGAAATGACTGGACTGGTGTAGAAATTACTTTTCTGCTTTTTTTGTTATTTCCTACACCTTTATGAACTTGGAGGGTTGTATTGATGATTTTGATGATAATAATTCTATGACTACATACGTCTTACAGCCGCGAATAATATTGTAATCAACATTAACCCTAGTACTGGCCTGCAAATTGCAAAAAACGTAAGAAAATTTGAATTTCGCAGGCTACCCTGGAGCATCCACCTTAAGTCCGATACTCGTATCCGAATACGAGACGTCAAGTAGGAATCAATATGGCGAGCCTGGGCCACCGAGATCATATCCGCACGCGAGTCCGTAGGTATTTGATACTGGACAGAATGTATTCTTGCACAACACGAGTGCGCATCGTGTTACATTTATTTGTATTGGAATATGGTTCAAATTCAAATGGCTGGCACACGAATGATTTTAGGCAAACACGAGCCGGGCGCCGCGTAGGCAGTGAGACTAGGTGGATCGAGTCGAGTATTTAAAAAGTTGGAATAGGTGCAACCTAGTCTCGTTAAATACCTAGTGCCTGGATCTGTTCTAGTATATACGCTTCATCTCTAGACAGATGTTTGATTGATACTTAGCGGACGGATTAAAAATTGCAATAGGAATCTGTCGATTGTAGAATCGGTCAAACATAGAATCTGTCTTGTCTGAATTTCGCTACTGGTCACACTAGTCAAACACTCGATTGGTCAGCTTATTATTTCGATTTGAGTTATTATTTTTCAGATTACTGACAAGCAAGCAAGAAAAGAACAATTTTATAGCACCCAAAACATTTACTAGCCAGTATTTTATTTTGTAAAGGCAGCTGCATAAATATAACTGAAAAAAAGTTTTTACACAGTCTCACACAGCGCCTTCATTTTTTTTTCAGTGGAAGCTGGCTCTGGCCACAACAATGTAGTGAAATACTAACTTCCCTGAAGTCATGACTGACAGTAGTGACAGTGAGTCAGTGACAGTTATTTTGTTATTTTTAGTCTGTGGCAGTTTTTGAGTATACGAGTGTGTTGTGTTTGTTTTGCTAAAAACAACAAATTATCAAAAACTTCTATAATTGTTGCTTAATTATCATAGGTAGTTGATATCTGATTAGAATAAAGTTTATTGAAAATAGGTTTTTATTTCAAACAAGATGGTTCAGTCACAATTTTCGCTGTCCTGGGATTCGTACAAAACTAGCATTTGCAGTGGATTCAGTGCTTTACAACAGGTAAACTAAACTTTTTTTGTATGTTTAAACATTTAAATTTAATCCTTACATGTTAAATTTATGATAGGTACCACAAATTTATGTGGTACCTACTATTTGACTGAATGGGATTGGTATAATAAAATTATGTTCCTATAATATTTCAGAATGGAGAGTTTGTAGACATGACCATAGCTGCTGATGGGCATTTTGTGAAAGTTCACCAAGTATTAGTGGCGTTGGCTAGCCCTTATCTCAAGGACCTTATCACTTCAGCACCTTGTCAACATCCAGTTATATTCCTTAATGTAAGCACTCTGCATATGATTTGATTTAACTCCTTGACACTTTTTTCTCTAAACTTGTCATCATCTGTGGAGTTAGCACTCAAATACAGCACAAGGTTTCTATAAGTGCTAAATAATATAACTGAAATCCTTTGGTTTAATTCATGTCTGATATATCAAGCAGTTAATTTTATTATTATGATTTGCTTATCTGCTGATTGCAATGAAGTGTGACTAAAGGATTCTATAATATACTTGAAGTGCTTTAACCTTGAGTATGCCATTTAACATCTGGCAAAAATTGTTAGTCAAAGTAGGCAAATTTTTCATTACTTTAAAGTTTGGTCTAGGGCCAGTCTTCAAATAAATAGGCCTAATGCCTACTCAAACCCTTCGATTTTGCTCCGAAATATGTATATTGTACAAAATAAATGGACTCCTAATCATATAAATAAAAATATAACTGTTGAAAAACAAAATGTCTTAAAAGTTGTAAAAAAATATATACACATTTTACTGCCATGGGTGCTATGGCACCCTGTTATTTCTACCACTTCATGCTGAATATGATATTTGAAAGCTTACAATATAATTATGAAAACTGCTCTAAGACATGTAAATAGAAAAATAGTAAAAGCTATATTGCAACATGAGCAAATAAGTCATGATTTTTAATAACCGATTAGGTGCCTGAGCACCCTGGGTACGATTGGACACTGTAGATATGCCTAAGACATTGTTATGGTGTCACAAAGACTAGTCTAATAGGAGTAATATGTTTTTCAGAATGTGGCACATCGCTCACTGTGTTTGCTGCTAGAATACATTTATACAGGTGAGGTTGTAGTACCAGCTGATTGCCTTTCATCCTTTGCAGAAACGGCTAAGTCACTACACATCAAGGGACTTGAGAATATTGTGAGTATTGCTTGACTTCATAGTTTAATCTTGCAACCAGAACATCAAACATAACATAAATTCACTTCTGGATTTCCCTGATAGTCGGCAGACATAACTAGGCCTATTATTTCTAGGCAAATTATATTTGAGGCGACTAACAACTTATTAGGCGACTAACTTAGCTTAATATTTTTAGCACAATTATATTATATGAGCTACAAAAGGCAAGGATCTATAAAAACTAAATAATGGCTGCTACTGTAAGATAGCAAATATATTAAACAGGGCCAATGAAATAATAGGTGAGGTATTAAAAATAATGACTGGGTGGCTAATATTTCAAAACCACTAACATCTATCACCTAAAATATCAATTTATCACTAAATTTAGTAAATTGAGCACCATATTTTAATAAGGTGGTTGATGACAAACTAGTTTTGCCTAGGCCGACTTGCTGCAACCCGACACGGATAGATTAGAAGGCTCATGGTTATTTTTTTATAAACCATTCAGAAGTAGGAGCCCCGCCGAGCGGGGCTCCGTCAACCGGGTCTCCCTCGACTCAGATGCAAGAGCATAACAGTTAAATTTCTGGTGGTCATTAACTAAAACTAAATCTCAGTTAATTTTATAAATAACCTCATTGTCTATTTTATGAAAGCCTTTTTTCTACTTTTTATTCGCCGTCAAGTTGTCGCCAAAAAATCACTGCCAATTTAATTTTTAAACAAAGCTTACAACTCGAAATAAAGCTGCTACTTAATACTTAAAATGCTACTTCACTGTAGCTCATCATCAGCCTTTAATGTTCCCTCTGCTGGGACACGGCCTCCTCTCAATGAGAGGGAAATTATTTTTGCTACCTATTTTAATTATTTTTAAAACCCTAAATCAGATTAGTTTGTCGCCGCGTTAAATACATAGAATATATTTCTATAGAATACGTAGGTTTACGTACACCCACATGGAAGAGCATGAAGATAAATAATAACAGCTGCTCGGGTCCACCTTCAGGTTAAGCCGTGCTTGCCTAGTTTGGTCCGTCTATGGGTAATCCGGTTAGACCTGAAGCCAACCCTAACATAGTTTGAAAAAGGCTAGGCAGATGATGTTTATGTACACCCACATTTTACAAGTTATGTTTGAGTTAAAATTCAGAAGATTGAAGAGAAAGGCTCCTGCTGACCTATAAGAAAAAAAGGAAAAATATTAGGGCTGTGTCACTGGACATTGTACCCCCACGTCAACTTTGTAGTCGTCAACGTTGTATGTGTAGGTTACACATACAACAATTTGCTGAATGTCTGGAGGACAGATGGCAAAAAATAAAAATAATATGTTTGAGTTCCATGTAATAGGGAGTGAGCCAATTGCCATCAACAAGGCACAACAGGCAATCCAGTTTCAAGGCTGCTATTGAGAATCAAATCTAGGACCTCATGCTCAACTACTATACCATCAAACTCAAACTCAAACTCAAAGCATTTATTTCAATTAGACCATTACGGCACTTTTAAATGTCAAATTTACAAATAAAAAACAAAGCTACAGTCCCAGTCACAAGGCATTATAACTTGAGAAAGTACTGTAGTTGCCCATTCCCTAGCGTAGATCTCTATGGAGAAGAACGGGCAAGAAACTCCATGGACACTCTTTTGAATCAAAGTATTGTTACAAAATCTTGGTTACATGATTAATTTTGAAATTATACATATATGTGAGAATGATGTAGAAAGACGTGCACATTAAGAGCGTCCAGAGTAGAAAAAGACAACAATTTAACAACAAACGAATTAAAATGAACCCTGGCAGCCAAGAGATGACCAGTCCCAACTGATAGCGCCCGCTCACGAACATGACGCTCAACTCGACCATATTAAAGGGAAGTAAATGACCCGACACACCCGCAACCATCAGCGAGACATTTGAGTGAGCATGACATTCTCTCAGCCACCAAGGCATATTCATGTCAATGAAAGATAACTAAATGTAAATGGTGGCTGAACAATACAAAGTACTCACACATGTGCTATGCAATTATATAATACTAAGAACTGGAATCTACACAATGCAAGTAGGTATATTTTTACAATCTTCTGCCGCTTCCACAATACATCAACATGGGAATCAATTCTTCTTCTTCTTTGCGTGTCGATAGACTCAAATAATGCCCGACCAGTACAATCAATTAGTTTGCCCCTATGGTTGTGGAGCAGGACCAGCATTTAGCCAAGCATTTTTATCATCAATGTAATCCCCCAACTTATAATATGCTTGCCTACATAGTGTGCGTTTTATACAAGATTTAAATTTCGTCTCGTTTTGTTGAAGAATGTGGGGAGGTATTTTATTGTAACATTTCAAACAGTACCCCATGAAAGATGAATCTACTTTAGCAAGCCTGAAACCTGGCTGAACTAGTTGGTCCTTAATTCTAGTGTTATAGTGGTGTCTGTCACCTCTTCTACTGAATAAATGCCGATTTTTCCTAACGTACATGTTTTCATAAATGTATTGACAAGGTACTGTCATGATATTAATTTCCTGAAACAGTTCTCTTAGAGAATCGCGTCTACGTAATTCATAAATGATGATGGCTCTTTTCTGCAGAATAAATATAGACTCGATGTCTGCAGCCCGTCCCCATAGTAAAATACCGTATGACATAATACTATGAAAATAACTAAAATAGACTAGCCTCGCGGTATCAATATCAGTAAATTGACGGATTTTTCTAACAGCATATGCTGCTGAGCTCAGCCGTCCTGCAAGAGATCTTAAATGAGGACCCCATTGTAACCTTGAATCGAGCGTGATTCCCAAGAAAACCGTTTTATCGACAAATTCTAGTTTCTCTTGATTCAATATTATGTCACAATCACTACTTTTGACATTTGGTAGAGCAAATCTAATGCACTTAGTTTTTTTCCCATTTAGTACTAAATTATTGGCGGTAAACGAATAGTGGACCTGCAGTAGGGCGTTATTTACGTCGTCAAGATTAGTGGCACGTCTGTTTATTCTAAATATTAAAGAAGTATCGTCAGCAAACAACACCATATTAGTGGCACGTCTGTTTATCCTAAATATTAAAGAAGTATCGAAAAAATAAATGGGGTAGGTCATTAATATACACTAAAAAGAGGAAGGGACCCAATATCGAACCTTGTGGTACACCCATTTTTACTTTTAAACCCATTGAGTTGACTCCATTTATTTGTACCTGCTGCTGTCTATCATTCAAATACGATTTTACTAAACTGAGCGCGAGTTTACCTAAACCGTAATGCTCAAGTTTCAAGATCAGGGTTTCGTGATTTACGCAATCAAATGCCTTCGAAAGGTCTCAGAAGATTCCTATGGCATCTTGTGCCTCTTCCCACGCAGTAAATATGTGTTTTAATAAAGTGACACCGGCGTCAGTTGTACAACGTCCTTTGGTGAAATCATACTGTTGCTCGTGTAATATTTTATTGGTGTTAAAATGGTTAAGCATTTGTTTGAGCATTATCTTTTCAAACACCTTGCTGAAAACCGGCAACACGGATACGGGCCTATAGTTATTGGTGTCCTTACTGAATTTCATTAGATCCGGGAAGACCCCTTGATCCACGCACAGATTAAATATTGAGGCTAAATACGTGGCTACAGTCTCAATAATTAAGGTACAAGCTTTGATAGACATACCCCATAGATCTTCCGTTAATTTGATCTTGATTTGCTTAAAACCTTTTATGACTGTTATGGGGTTTATATGCTGAAATTTAAATTCATTTGGACAGGCTGCAACGGTCGCTTTCAATAAATCAATAGAGAGCAAGGGAGATGAATTTAAGGTTTCTGTAGTTTTAAGTGGGATACTGGTAAAGAAATTTACAAATTCTTGAGCAACTTCATTGTTGGAGCTCACAAGGCCACGTGATGTCTCTAGTGTGAAGTCATTACTTTGTTTTTTATTTCTATTTGTTTCACTGTTGATAATTTTCCAAACCGTCTTTATTTTGTTATCGGCTGATTTAATCTTGTTGCTAATGAATAACGATTTGGCTACCTTGCAAGTGTTTTTAAAAACTTTCGAGTAAGTAGCATAAGCAATGGCCCTCAGTCCCCAGTGGTCCTGGTAGGCCTGGCTACGGCAGCGGTCAGGGAACCTCTAGGAGGGAGGGTGCGAAGAATCCCTGGGGGAGCGGATCCGGCTGCCTAAACAATATTTACCTGGCTACGTATAATGTAAGAACTCTACTCACTGACGAACGCTACGAAGAACTTGAGTCCGAAGTCCTTAACAAGATCAAGTGGGACGTAATTGGCCTTTGCGAGACAAGGCGTCGAGGCGAAGACCTGCTTAAACTCCACTCAGGACAACTGTTCTACTACAAAGGATACGACGACAAGTCCCAAGGAGGTGTGGGGTTTCTCATAAATACCTCGATGGTTCGTTTATTGCAAAACATCTGCGCTATATCCCCTCGGGTAATATATGCGACCTTTAAATTGAACTTGAAATTGAAAACCCCTCTTTTTTATACCATCGTTATGGGTGATTTTAATGCTAAATTAGGTGGGACTCTGGGTGATGAGCAGTATGTGGGTGGTTTTGGTCTTGGCCAAAGAAACGAAAGAGGGCATATTTTGGCCAACTATTTGGAATACCAACAACTGCACGCCATGAACACATTCTTTAAGAAAAAGCCCCAGAAGATGTGGACATGGAGGAGCCCAGATGGTCGAACGAAAAACCAAATCGACTATATACTGTCAAACAGAAAGCATATCTTCCACGATGTCGATGTACTAAACCAAGTGAGCGCGGGAAGTGACCACAGAATTGTAAGAGCTCGAATTGCACTCAATTTACCTCTAGAAAGAAGGCGACTTGTGGAGACACTAAAATCTTGTCTCAATAGCACATTTTTGTCAGTTCATAAAAACTTCTATCAAGAAGAATTAGCAGTAAAACTCACAGCCAGCGCACATGGTGAATGGAATACTGACAAAATAAACCAACAGCTAGTGGACTCTATCAAGAGCACAGTGCAGAAGTTAAAACCTGCAGTGAAGAAGTCACCTAAAACACCGTCAGATTTGGCCCTGTTACTGGAACGACGGACGGTTGTACTAGCAGCTCCAGACCAAACCGGCATCAACACCGTAAACAGTCAGATAAAACATACTATCCGTAAACACCAGAGAAGAAGGAAGCATGACTTAATTATGGCAACCATAGAAGCACATAAGGGGCCCAAAGTGTTCCGGAAACAATTTAATCGCGGTAACCTTTAGATGCACAGGCTTACTAAGCAAGACGGTCAACAAACATCTGATCGCAAGGAAATAATGGAGACTGTAGAGGAATTCTACACAGATCTCTATAGCTCACGTTCATCTGAGCCCAACGCTGCTGCTACAGGAGACCCACGAGCAACCCTGACCAGACACCTCACTGAAGATCTCCCCGAAGTTAGATGTATGAAATAAAACACGCTCTCAGGCAAATGAAGAAAGGGAAGTCACCAGGGGAAGATGGTATTACGTACGAACAACTTCTTCTTGGGGGTCGACCAGTACTCAAACAATTGCAAGTACTTTATAATAAAGTGCTATTCGGGGGGATAACTCCAGAATTGTGGAAGAATGCGGTCGTCTAACTCTTGCATAAGAAAGGAAACAACACCAAGCTGAGCAACTACCGACCCATTTCGTTACTTAGCCACATATACAAACTTTTCACCAAAGTCATCACAAACCGTCTTACCACCAGACTAGACTCAGCACAACCAGTGGAACAGGCAGGGTTCAGGAGTAGGTTCTCAACAATAGACCACATCTTCACAGTACGACAAATAATTGAGAAGTGTAACGAGTACAACCGACCTATAGTGATGGCGTTCATCGACTACGAAAAAGCGTTTGACTCGGTTGAACACTGGGCAGTCATTCACTTGCTCAAACGATGTCAGGTAGACACCAGATATGTAGAGGCAATAAAGGAAGTATACCGTGCGGCTACCTTACAAGTCAAACTTCACGAGCTTACAAATCTAGTACGCGTTGAAAGAGGGGTGAGGCAAGGAGATACGATATCACCTAAACTCTTCACAGCCTGCTTGGAAGATGTATTTAAGCTTCTCGACTGGTCTAATAGAGGCTTAAACATTAATGGTGAACGGCTAACCCATCTGCGCTTTGCCGACGATGTTGTCGTTTTTGCCAGCAACGTGGAGGATCTGCAGGCCATGGTACAAGATCTGTATGACGTGTCACTCAATGTCGGTCTAAAAATGAACGCCGCAAAAACAAAAATAATGTGCTGTGATGACGACATTGATCACATTCTAGTGAATGGCCAGCAAATAGGAAAAGTCAAGGAGTACGTATACTTGGGACAGACTTTGAGTATACGAGTAGTAATGAGCGGACAAGACCGCGAAATCAAGCGCCGTATCCAACTAGGGTGGGGTGCTTTCGGTAAGCTGTCCGACGTACTCAAGTCGAAGCGGGTGCCCATAAAGCGTCGCATGTTCGAGCAGTGTGTCCTCCCAGTCATGACGTACGGGGCTGAAACTTGGACGCTCACCAAACATACTATCGACCGCATGCAAGTCACTCAGAGAGCTATGGAACGAGCCATGTTGGGCATCACCCTCTATGACCGGGTGAGAAATACCGAAATACGGAGACGAACGAGACTCACGGACATAGCGGTAGTGATAGCAAAAAGAAAGTGGAAGTGGGCGGGCCATATATGCCGTAGACTGGATGGAAGATGGGGAAAGAAAATGCTGGAGTGGAGACCACAGACGGGACGGAGGAACGTGGGAAGACAACCGACTAGGTGGACAGACGATCTCACTAAAGTGGCCGGAAGAAACTGGATAGCCATGACACAAAACCGCCAAAAGTGGAGAGATTTGGAAGAGACCTACACTCAGCATTGGGTGGCCAAGGGTTGAAGAAGAAGAAGAAGAAGAAGAAGTAGCAACATATTTATTAAAAGATTCTGTGTTGATGTAAGGCTTAAGGCCGTACAGCTCAAACAATCGTTCCCTACTTTTCCTAATACCCTGTGTTGCCCAGTCACTGAAAATAAACTTTGTGCCAATAGTTTTAGATTTTTTTTTAAGTATTATTGAATTCGGTGTACACTACCGAAAATAATTCTTCATAAAATTCATTTACATTGTCTCTTATATGACCCGGTATACTTAACTTGCTAATTAAATTATTATTAAATTTGTCTAGATTGCTGGGTGTTATTTGTCTAGTTTGTATCTGAATTCTTTGTAATTGTATATTGTACGCGAAAGCAACAGTCTGACCACTATGATCTGAAGGCAGGTAATTTACGATGGATTTATCTAAGTATTCGCAGCAACAAAAAACATTATCAATACATGTAGCAGTATTTGTAGTAGTTCGATTTGGATCTGAAAACACATTTGACAAATTAAATGATTTAAACAGACTTAAGAATCTACTGCTATTTACATTATTCTCTAAGATATTAACATTAAAGTCACCACAGATAATTATTGGTTTATTACCAGTTACAAGTTTTGGCAAAGCATCTTCCATTACTGACTCAAAGATAGAGTAGTTCAGGTAATTAGGGGGTCTGTAAACGGCCACTATCACATGCTTATCCAGCTCAACACAAGACAATTCAATGCTATGTTCAACCGAAAGATCAACTATATAATTACGAGACTTAGATTGAATACAATTTCTGACTAAGATTTATGAACCCCCACGCATCTTAGATTTTCGGTTATATCAACTGCTCACATTGTAATTCTCATAATTTATTTGCATTACTTCATAATCTTTCATCCAATGTTCAGTGAAACAGATAATATCAAACTTAGTTTTTTCTAAAAATTGTTCTATTTCTAATTGTTTGGAAGAAAGTCCCTGAATCGAGGCTTTTATCCTGTAATGAACTATAACCGTCATCAAGACAGTATTCCTATTTTATGTAGTGCTTAATATTATTATTTTATTTATATTACCATTAATGCCTCATAATCACCATAAATCTACCTGTTGTAGGGTTCAGCCCAGCAGAGTCTGCCAGTCAGAGTGGCAGGAAACATGCCACAGTTGGACGACACTGAAATATGCCATGTCACTGCCATGAAGAGAATAAGTGGTGGCCCTATATCAGACAAGATGGGCACACAGGTATCTCAATCTGTTATTCCACAGGTAAGCATAATCACTACCTATTGTAACAAAGTCCCCCGCCGAGTCAGTCTGTGCTTATGTATGCTTAGACCTTTAAAACTACGCAACGGATTTCGATGCGGGTTTTTTAATAGATAGAGTGATTCAAGAGAAAGGTTTTAATCGGGCATCAGCTAGTAGCCTAGTACCTAATAATATAATTTAAAACAAAGCTCAAACACTCTTCTGAATTGAATGAGAATTTGAAGTTGAGCACTTGTCAAATTCTATTTTAGCACTATTGTAGATGAGATTCCTTTGGAATTCAAAATTTTAATTCGGAAATCGGGTGATTATTCTTCCTTTCAAGATGAGTAGTTATTTGAAAAAAACTGAAAAATAACAATTCTATCGATTATTAATCAATTATTTTTTCAGGTCAATATACCTAAATCAGCAAGAAAAGTTTTTATAAAATCGGACCATGCTATGTAAGTTAACATGACAAAAAGTTAATTAAATAACTTCGTAACATAACATAGCGCCTGTTTTCTTCGAAGAGCTAGGCAGCAGAGGTGACCTTAAGTACACCTTTCTTTCGCCAGTTATGTCTCGCCCATGGAATATGGGGCGAGCCTATTACCATCAACCGGGCACAAATCCAGACTCGAGAAATTCCTGCCACTGCCCGATTCTAGAATCAAACCCAGGGCAGCTCAGCAGTAGTTCTTGCAACCAGTAAATTAATTATCGTCCCCATACTACGCAGGTTAATGAGATAAAACAGATTTATTTGCAAACTTCCAGTCAGTCAAAGTGCATTCACACCGAAGTTACCTTTTGTTTAGCTTCAACATGATAAAAACTTTCCATAAGCTTCAATATTAAATGTGTACACATAAAGTAACTTTGTTGAGGACGCACCTTCACATTTAAATACCTATTAATTTCTAATATTTAATACATTTATCCAGGCCAAGTACGCTACCATCAATCTCTTCTATAAACCTACCTGGGACCGTCAACGCGCCAGTGAGTACGCACCAAGACGAAGATCAGCACCACCACGACTTCAGTGATCTCATGGACGACTCCGGCACTCACGACGATGATGACGACATGGACTTCAAAATGGCTGAGTCTAAACCTAACCTAGCTCGAGATAATAGTAAAGAGAAAAGTAAGGGGATCTTTTGTTTTTAATTCTTTCGCTGGTTACGGTAAAACGGTCGTATGGCCGATGCGATGTGGGCCAAAATAAGCATGATGTGGAGATCTGACACAGCCAGAAACCGAGTTGGACAGAACTAACAGTCAGGAGGCCTACCACGAGCTCTTAACGCGACCTAAACTGAACTGTTCTTCTAATTCGTAACATGACGTCAGGTTAACGATTCAATTTAGGCCATGCCATCTGACAGCGATTGTCCCCAAACTGAGTCGCAAGTTTTGGTTTCATTCATTTAAATTTGTACTTGTTTGGTACCATGACGTCCATAAAGCATCTCAACTGAAACGCTCAACTGTCAAAATAAGCGATTCAATAAAAGTTACTATTTCTCTAACATAGACTGAAACGTTTGGTGAATTATTGACGAAAATAAAGTTTTTTAGTTCTATTTTAGTGGAATTTTACAAAAACCTATGTAAGTGTACTTTAATCTTTCTTTTAAAGTCTAAAATACCTATTTTACATGCCTTTTTAACCGCATTTGTTTTTCTCTAACACTAACTACTTTTGTTTGAGTTTTTTGAGGAAGATTCTGCCTCACACTATGGCCAAAAACGTAAGAGGCTCCAGTTACGAGGCCAGTTGGACAGTCACAAATTGCGATCTTTCATTCACTTAACGATCCAAATGCCGCTGAACGTATTGGGCGTCATGGTACGAGTTTGAGCGATGCAGTTTAGGAACCTAAACTAAAATGTGCTTTTGAATCGTTTTTAATTGGATCATGGTAGGCCTCCAGTGGTCCACATTAGGCCTTTGCCTAGCAGTGAGATGACGCAATCTAACAGTATCAGTACGTTTCAAACTGCATCCTAAATGTTAAAAAAAAGATTACTCCGTAACGTATCGCAACATGGCAATCTGTCGTTGCGTCGGTTATTGTAAAGCAAGTCTGTGATTCAGGAATGAGAACTGAATAAGACATAATATATAATACATAATGTATAGTTTGTTCTGCTTGGCGAATATTGTAATTTTGCTATTCTTCACCTACAGATTTCATTTGTTTACAGAGTCGTCATCAAACCTACAATTCACGGTATCAATACGAGGCTCACTGCAAGTGATATTAAATAGATACATATACAACCTGCATTCGACGACCTCGCGCGTCGGTTTGAGGAGGTGGCGCTGTGTGGACTACAGAAACAATAAGTGTACAGCCTTCTTGGTTACTAAGGGCAACGTCGTTCTTAACAGGTCAGTGGAATACACAATTTTGGTTTGTATGAAAACTGTTTACAAAGCCGGCTCTTATAGCAGCGGTGCTTTAGTGATTGTTTTAGGCTATTAGGGATATTATTTAGGGATAATTGGTGCGAAATTGACTTTACTCAGGTTAAGTATAGTAGCGTTTCATACGAAACTTATTCATTTAACGTTAAAGTTCATAATTTGTATGAATCACCAGATCACAGTCCCAGGAATCCTAACTAATATTATAAAAATGCAAAAGTAAGTTTTTTGTTGTAACCTTTTCACGTTTAAACCACTGAATCAATCATACTGAAATTTTGCATATACGTTGTCAGGTGTACAGAAACAGGCTACCTTTTGTTAGTTGAGCGCCGTAAGCGCGTACGGCGCTCAACTGCGCAGGTCCTAGCGCAGGTGACCTGTTTTACCTACTCAGCGCCAGCTGGGTTTAGTGGCGGCCGAGCCCACGCCCACTCAGTTACGCAGGGTCATGGTTAGGTTAAAAAGCGCCTGGTGGTTTTTGTTACGTCTATTTCTTAAGGAATTAGACCAAGAACTGGGTGGCAATCACGTGAAGGAGAACACACCAGACTTGCCTTGAGGATCTACACGACTGTAGCGCTCTCCCTCAAGACCCCGCCACCTTACCGTCTTTGAGGGAGGCAGTTAGGTAGGCCTGCATCTATACTCCCAAGCAAAGCGCAAGCAAAGCATGTCGTTGTGCAACCGCAAAAGCATAAATTCAAGCCCTCCCCAACAGAGCTAGTATACACATAAACTTCATTTGAATGAAGCACATTTTCGTATGAACTGCTACTGCCTGAGTTTGACTTAATAATAATAATAAAACCTTTATTTTCAGGCTACTTTGACCCATAGCTAAATAAATAACCTTACATACTAACATAATTATATATCATAATAGTACAATGTGATGTGTGTTAGTCTATTAACATAAAAGCAGCAGCGGCAGTTTAATGTAAGCTCCTATGGATCTTAGCCTAAGACTAGAAACTCGAAATCTGAGAAACTAATTACCACCTTTGTCAACAGGGCGAATCTCCACAACCACTCATTTCACGACAAGAAAATTCTAGCAAAGATCGAAAAAAAAGCCGTTTACTCCGCCATAGACGAGGTCGAAGGGTACAAAGATCTGCCGTTAGAAGGACAAGCCAACATAATGTCGCTTGAAGAATTCGGCGACGAGAAAGACTCTAATTCGTCTATTAAAGAATGATTGCATGAATGTAGTAGCAGTTATTATATTAATATAAGTATAGACTATGTTTTTTTTTGCATTTTTATTGGAATTTTATGCTACTATCCTAATCCTTATCTTAAGAACTTGAATTTAAGTGCACTGAGAAGTATAAAAGTACTTGGCCACATACCTATATTCAATACGGACACTTAAAATTTCCACATGCCGAAAATCGGTCACAATGACTCCCTATGATCGATAGCCTATGATCCCGCCTAAGCGACTCAATGATAAATATTTTTAGCAAACTTAATAGCAACAATAACAAACATAATTATTACAAATAAGTTTCTTCCGTGGTACAAACGCAATCAATGTGGCGGTCATGAAATGAATCACAAAACGAATGATGAGATGAAATGAATGAGCTCAAGGTTGCCTTTCCAGATGTGCGAGGTAGATAGGCGGTGCAGGCGTCCGGCGTCCGGCCACCAATAGGATTATCTACTTCATTTTCCTACCCTCTTCCTTTCTAAGCGCAGCTCTGGTGGAGATACATTATTTGTACATACATAAAAACGAGATGTGTGCGAAAACCTGTATAGACACACTTCCCCGCTCGTTAGGTGGCACGTAGTGATAATGAAAACAAGCATTAGCCACTCAGTTAGGTGTACTTAGTGTTGGTGAAAACGGGCATTAAGCATTGAGTTAGGTGTCACTTAGTGTTGATGAATACGGGCATGAGGCATTAAGTTAGGTGTCACTTAGCCCTTAGTGTTTTTGAAAACGGGCATTAAGTTAGGTGTCACTCGGTTATTCCCGTTCGCCACCGCCAGTATTGCCCCCTCCGGTGGCGACTGGGAATTATTCTAAAAAAATATCCCAGTCGCCACCTCCGGGTGGCAAGCGGGATTGTTGGTAGTAAAAATCCCAGTGGCCACCCCTAAATATAGTTAAAATAAATGCTATATCTTTATATTTTTTTGGAATGATTTTAAAATAATTACCGACGTCACAGAATGTTTAAAGTAAATGAATTGTTTAGTTAGGTACCTTTATGTATCTAGATATATATGCATTGAAATTTAGGCAATAGGTACGGTTCACTATAATATTGTTGCCGATGTCCTTTGTTAATATTTCACGTCTTTAAAACCATAAAATAGGAAACGGCGCGAGCGCCTTGCGCAGCGGCGACCCGCCGATGACACGAGCGCCGAAAAGCCAAAACTATCGTGAGAAAGGATTACTAATCCTTTTGTTTTGCTACTTAAACTCTAGTAGCTCAATTGAAGATGCCGATGTCCTTTGTTTACATTTCACGTCTCGGAATAAACCATAAAATAGGCCGTGTGCTTTGTTTTACCTATAACAAACATGCCGAAAAGCCAAAACAGACACAATAGACAGAAGGTCATAAATCTTTAAAAACACAAAACAGCTTTTTATTGGGCTTGATGGGGATGGTTTTATGAGTGATTCTTGCAAAACTAAACTTTAAGTACAATGCATTTAGATCTAAAATGTAAAACAAGTATCGGCTGGCAATGCGTTGTGGCAGCATTTCTAATTATAACATTATTAGTGCATTCCTAACCATGTCAGGGTCAAGTACATCGTGTACTACCTCGGGTGAAGTGTCATTAATTTATATTAAAAGAAAACATGGTGTTGTTTTGCTTCACGGTGGCCACCAATATTATGTGAAAAAAAAATACCCAAGTGGACTAAGTGTGTGGGAATGCAGCCAGCGAAAAAAGAAATGCAAAGGAGTTATAAAGATTCGTGTAAGTTTGTCTACTTGTATGCCTATTAATCGTAAGCAATATCTTTTTCTTTGTATTATAAAGAGATTTTTTGTAACGAATAGGATCCGAAACTACTGGATCGATTATAATTTCGTACCCTGATTCCTATACTCTTATTTAATAATCAAATTAAATGTTTAATAAAATCTTTTTTTCTTCGCAGAATAATAATATCGTAAATGAAACGCCGCATTTATGTACTCCAGATTTCCTAAAAAATGAAATTGATGAGCGGCTTTATTCCTGCAAACAAGAAATTATCAAAGGGAATTACCCGGCAGTTCCTCAGTCTTATAATAATATGATTGCAACATTAGAAAACAGCGGATTAGATTTGGTGTGCAAGATACCAACATTCAATAGCGTGAAATCATCCTTGTACAGATTTAGGAATGTACAAGCTGGAGTACAGTGTCTACAGCCGCAGCTAGTAAGAAACGTTGAAGTCCCGAAGCAATTCACAAATTTTTTACTAGCTGATTATGCTGATGGTGACAGCCGAATTCTAATTTTCTGCACAGAAAAAGCTAAACTTTCAATTTGCAAAGCGACTGATTTTTACAGTGACGGAACTTTTAAAAGTTGTCCGAAACCTTTTTCGCAGCTATATGTTATACATGCAGATATGGGAAGTACATCAAATAGTACGAATTTAATGCCTATTGTTTACGCTCTTATGAGTGAAAGAAACGTGAAATCGTACTTCATTCTGTTTTCCATGATAAAAGCTCAAATCCCCGGCTGGAATCCGCTTAAATACAAAACTGACTTCGAAAAAGCGGCAATGACTGCTATAAAGAATTTATTTCCGCAAGTTAACACAAAAGGATGCTATTATCACTATAATAAAGCGGTTTGGGAGAAGGCCCGTAAACTTCAAATTACAAAATCAAAAGATGTGAAGAAAATAAGAGAGGTTGCACTAAGTGCAGTTCTACCGTTATTGCCTGCACACGAAATTTCAAACGGCTGGAAGTATATTACTCGCTACAGTACACAAGAGGAGGATTTAAAAAAATTCAGAAAATACTTTGAAGAACAATGGCTGAAGGAAGAATTTATTCCAATTTGGTGTGCTTACGGAGAGCAGCATAGGACCACTAACTTCTTGGAAGCTTGGAATCACAAATTAAACCAAGAAATTGGAAAAAAGAACCCTAATATTATTCATTTATTAAATGTATTGGTTAAAGATTCTGCATATTTCAGTGTTTGTGATAACATTAATAAAACCAAAATGACACCTTTTAAAAAAAGAAAGAAAAATAATGTCCTTACTGATCAATTTATTTTGGATATTCAGTTAGAGCTGTTACATGGCAATATATCAGTAGGTCATTTTTTAGAAACTGTAAGGCATTAAGGCTTCTTGGCAATGAAAATAAATAAAAAAAGGTAAAAAAAAAGCATAAGAGGTATGGTAAATTAAACAAATTATTCATTACTTGATGACGATCAATGAATAACGTAGGTCAATTATGGGTACCTAAATAATGATGTTGATTTGTGCCAGTCATAACAAATTACCTAAGTATTTTTTTTTAAAGTAGCAAAATATCTAGTTCTAAGTTTTTTTTTTACATATAAAACCCAATTACTGTAAATACTCTGTGATACGAGTACATTAATGACGAATTTAATTGAGAGGACGCATCTGTGATTTTTTCTAATACTGATTAGGGTAGGGTAGAGTCTCGTTATGTCTGTGATTATTTGAAAATACTCATTATGCTTAGTGCATACTTTTAATTTTGTTAAAAATATTTTTTTTATTAGGGCAGAGTAATACTTTATTTGTTTTGTATATTTTCTAATAATATTTTTTTTCCTATAGAAATGATTGTTGACTTGTTGATGTGATTGTTTAGAATTTGTATAAAACTTGTTGATTTTGGAAATGAAAATGTAGATTTAAGAAGGCGGAGAATTGTTTTTTCAAGTATATTTTAAGAAATATTTTATATTCTATTGAAAGTACCTAATTATCTGTGATTTTGGATTTGTGTTTAAAATAGTTGATTTTGAAAATAAAAATAGTAAAAAATAATGTTTGTTTAATTTTCTACCAATTTATAAATATTGTAACTCTCTCGTTTGATTAACCCTACGTACTTCTATTTTTTAATCAGAAATTTAATAAAATTAACATTCTTTGTCATTCCAAAAAAAAAAATTAAGATAATAGGTAGCATACCTAGTTTTTATGTTAACTATATTTAGGGGTGGCCACTGGGATTTTTACTACCAACAATCCCGCTTGCCCCCGGAGGTGGCGACTGGGATATTTTTTTAGAATAATTCCCAGTCGCCACCGGAGGGGGCAATACTGGCGGTGGCGAACGGGAATAACCGGGTGTCACTTAGTGTTGGTGAGTACTGGCGTGTGCGTTTCGACCGCGCGGCCACGGCGTTTTTTTGAAAGAAAAACTATGCCAAGATTATGTAAAAAATTGTAAAAGTTGATTCCCCAAAACCATAAATTTGTTAAAATTATGGTTAAAAAGTTATAAGGGTTTGAAAGTGGCCGCGCCATCGAAACGCGGAGAACCGTGCGGCCACGGAGATCTTTAAAAGTAAGCGTTGCAGAGACCTGAAACTTAGGTAAATAAATCAAATCCTTTAGACAAATTCAAAACAATTACCTTTCTTAATTTTAGCGCTTTTTCAGCTATTAAAGCCGGTGATTTAAGTGTTTTTTATAATTAAAAATAAATAAAATAAAATCAAACTATAAAATACAAAAACATAATTACGTCGAAATAGACATACGACTCTTCATTTTTAATTTAATTTAGAATCCTTGAGAAATAATTTCTAATACTATATGTGGAAAGCTTTCTGTAAACAATAAATCATGGTCACCCTACCGAAACATTCAAAACGTATTAAAAGGTCTTAAATTATAAAAAAATGAAATTTTTTGCGTATTATCGGTAGTTCTACTTATTCATCGGTGTTTTTACAAAAAAGACCTTCCTAATACTTAATTTCTTCGGTAAATAATCGCAACTTATTTCTAAGCGATATCGTACTACAGCTCCTGAAATATAAACCTAATTTTTTTGTGTATTTTTACAATGTTTGACAAATTCAAATCTATGTTTTACAAAAAACTTCAGACCTCTGCGATGCATCTTCAGCGAGATATCGGCGATAACGTTTTATTCACCGTTTCGATGGCGCGGCCATGGCGTTTTCGTCTTACAGCTCCTAAAATATAAACCTAGGATTTTTTTCTATTTTTTTTTTTTTTTTTTACAAATTCAATCTATTATTTGCACAAGTTTCAGGTCTCTGCAACGCTTAGTTTTAAAGATCTCCGTGGCCGCGCGGTTCTCTGCGTTTCGATGGCGCGGCCACGTTCAAACCCTTATAACTTTTTAACCATAACTGACAAATTTATGGTTTTGGGGAATCAACTTTTACAAATTTTTACATAATCTTGGCATAGTTTTTTTAAAAAAAAAACGCCGTGGCCGCGAGGTCGAAACGCACACGTACTGGCATTAGGCATAAGTTAGGTGTTACTTAGTATTGGTAAAAACTAACGTTATGCATTGAGTTAGGCGTCACTTAGTGTAGATGAAATCAGTTGGGCATTTGGCATTGAGTTAGGTGTCACTTAGTGTTGGTGAAAACTGGCATTAGGCATTGAGTTAGGTGTCACTTAGCCTTTGTGAAAACTGGCATTCATTAGACATTGAGTTAGGTGTCACTTAGTGTTGGTGAACCCTGGCATTCATTAGACATTGAGTTCGGTGTCACTTAGTGTTGATGAAAACTGGCATTAGGCATTGAGTTAGGTGTCACTTAGTGTTGTTGAAAACGGGCATTAAGTTAGATGTCACCTAGTGTTGTTGAAAACGGGCATTAAGTTAGGCGTCACTTAGTGTAGATGAAATCAGTCGGGCATTTGGCATTGAGTTAGGTGTCACTTAGTGTTGGTGAAAACTGGCATTAGGCATTGAGTTAGGTGTCACTTAGTGTTTGTGAAAACTGGCATTCATTAGACATTGAGTTAGGTGTCACTTAGTGTTAGTGAACCCTGGCATTCATTAGACATTGATTTCGGTGTCACTTAGTGTTGATGAAAACTGGCATTAGGCATTGAGTTAGGTGTCACTTAGTGTTGTTGAAAACGGGCATTAAGTTAGGAGTCACCTAGTGTTGTTGAAAACGGGCATTAAGTTAGGCGTCACTTAGTGTAGATGAAATCAGTCGGGCATTTGGCATTGAGTTAGGTGTCACTTAGTACTGGTGAAAACTAACATTATGCATTGAGTTCGGTGTCACTTAGTGTTGATGAAAACTGGCATTAGGCATTGAGTTAGGTCTCACTTAGTGTTGGTGAAAACGGGCATTAAGTTAGGTGTCACTTAATGTTGGTGAAATCGGGCATTAGGCATTGAGTTAGGTGTCACTTCGTGTTGATGAAAACGGGCATTAGGCGTTGAGTTAGGTGTCACTCCGTGTTGATGAAAACGGGCAATAGGCATTAAGTTAGGTGTCACATAGTGTTGGTGAAAACTAGCATTAGGCATTGAGTTAGGTGTCACTAAGCATTGGTGAAAACTGACATTATGCATTGAGTTAGGGGTCACTTAGTGTTGGTGAAAACTGGCATTAGGCATTGAGTTAGGTAGTATTGGTGTAAACTGACATTATGCATTGAGTTAGGTGTCAATTAGTGTTGGTGAAAACTGGCATTAGGCATTGAGTTAGGTGTCACTTAGTGTTTGTGAAAATTGGCATTCATTAGACATTGAGTTACGTGTCACTTAGTGTTGGTGAACCCTGGCATTCATTAGACATTGAGTTAGGTGTCACTTAGTGTTGGTGAAATCGGGCATTAGGTATTGAGTTAGGTGTCACTTAGTGTTGGTGGAAACTGGCATTAGCCATTGAGTTAGGCGTCACTTAGTGTTGATGGCATTAGGTATTGTCTGATAAAATTTTTGGCGTACACAGCAGTGAGAGAAAGAGCCCCGATTAACGCGCGTACAGCTGTCCTTTCGGAGTTCCTTTATTCTTTTTGGCCTGAAAACTGAGAAGAAATGTTTCTACCCCCAAGTGTCAAAAGTAGAGCGGTGTTGACCTGCGGTGCTCGAAGCCATAAACAGGCTCTACGAGCTGGTAAAGGAGTCCAAGCGCGATAAGGCCCACCACCTCACCCGTCGCCATACCGGAACCCGCGCCCACTGATTTTTGTATATTATTGTGCATTTATTTGCATTTTTTGTAAATTTTTGTGCATTTATTTACATTTTTACCCGACTGCGCCAGAAGGAGGGTTATGTTTTTCGAGAGTATGTATGTATGTATGTATGTATAATTGTTTGGCACACTCTGTGGCCTGAACGGCACGATGGATTTTAGCTTCAAAGGTGTCGTTATATTCGTATTAATTGTGACAACGGGTATACATTTTGAATTAAAACACAACATAAGCTGAGAGTACCTCCACGCGGTGAAGGCGGTAACAGTTTAACTGGCTAAAACTCCCATAATTAAATATCAATGCCTTCGGGCTTATCTTATTATCATTGTGTTATTACTTATTGAAATCCACCTTCTATTTGGCACGGTAGCCTACCCGGTAACGCAGGGGAGCAGCCATATAGCATAACTATTTGTATTGACAAATAATTTATAAGTATTACACCATCCTACTGAAATAGACGAGACCTACCTCAAGTAGGTACATATTATATGGTATTTGTTGAACTTGACCATCTTGCACTTGATCGATTAAAAATGGCTCTATCCCGTAAAACCAAAAATAATAGAACTAAGATTGCAACATTGAAAAAGGAATCTCTTAATAAACGGGCTGTAACTGTCCACAAACTTCAAGGTACTACACTCGATCGGGTGGTTGTGGACCTCGGCTCGCATATATTTGCTAAAGGTCAAGCATATGTAGCTCTTAGTCGTGTTAAAACATTAGCTGGATTGGCCATCAGTACGCTTGATCCTAAAAAACTTTTGAATCGGTCACACGATCAGAATTCTTTAGCAGAGCTTCAACGTTTACGAGAATATTATTCTATCAACTGATAAGTTAATGATCAGCGTAATGTTAATGTATTGGTGTGTCATGTGTATGTAGGTTACTATACAAACCTATTCAATAATAAAACAAAAAACAAAAAAAAACGGTAATTTAAAAATTAAAAAACCCGACTGCGTAAATAACTAATAACATTAAATAAAAACTGAAAAGAAAAAAACAAGTGCAGGAGTCTATCTATATTATGTTGAGTACCTGCTATTGAATAACTGATACCGTGGCAATAATTTCGTGATCGATACACAAATAAAACGAATAATAAATTTAAATCATAGAACATAGCGACTTAACAGTCGGGACCCATTAACATAAATTGACCGGCTTAAATCGTCCCAATAATGGGTCCCGACTGTTAAGTCGCTATGTTCTATGATTTTGAATTTTGAATTTATTATTTGTTTAATTTGTGTATCGATCACGAAATTATTGCCACGGTATCAGTTATTCAATAGCAGGTACTCAACATAATATAGATAGACTCCTGCACTTTAGATTTCATGATTTTGGTAGATCGTGGTGGCCCCCGGCCACCGTAGGCGCGGGCCTGTGCACGGTGAGATTTGGGCTAGCTCGGCATCCGTCCGTCTTATGACGACAGGCCGTGTCGACGGCGCGTTCGTGTTCCACGCGCGGCTCAAAGAGATGTCAGCAAATGAAAGGGGTCCAAAGTGGCCAATGTTCGAAAGAGATAGGTACCGTGGCCCCGGAACACAGGGCGATGAAAGAACATGGATGAACTTGAAGCACAGTATATCGATCTTCTTAAAAACATATACTACAGTTGTTCCGCGAACATTAAGCTGAATTCTGCAAGACCCTCTTCTGGAATACAAAAAGGTGTTAAACAGGGTGACCCGCTCTCTCCCAAATTGCTCACTCGAGAAGGTATTTCAGACACTGGCAGCCTCTTGGAAGTCCAAGGGCGTTAAATTCGGCAGTAATAGGCTGACTAACCTTAGATTAGCCGATGACATTATCCTTTTCGCTCCTACAGCTCTCGAACTACAGAGCATGCTCCAAGACCTGAGCACGGCTAGCTTCAAGGTGGGACTCGCGATGAATCGGTCAACAACTAAAACTATGACTTATAGCACTAAGCGTAAGGTTCGAGGTAGACGGGCAGGAAATATTCTATGTCGATGAGTACATCTACTGGGCCTGTTAGTTTCTTTCGAAAACAGGCAGGAAAAGGAAATCGATCGCCGAATTGTCAATGCCTGGAAAAGCTACTGGTCCATGAAGACGCTAATGAAAGGAGATCTGGCGATCTCCTTGAAGCACAAACTCATCGATATGTGTATCCTGCCCGTCCTAACCCATGCAGTGCTCAGACTTGGTCGCTCACCGAATCACAAGAGTCCCGCCTTGGAGTCTGCCAAAGAGCAATGGAGCGCAGCGTTCTGGGTGTAAAGAGAGCTGATAAAATACGGAACACTACGCTGCGCTCAAAAACAGGGATCATAGACGTAGGCAAAAAGGCTGCCATGCCAGACCGCTGGGCAAAGGCACACGATGGGTGCCGGAGAATGGACCGCCGAGGCCGGCCTAGAAAGAGGTGGCGAGATGATTTAGACGTGCATCACGAGGGCTGGTTCGAGGTGGCGCAGGAGAAGAGTACTTGGAAGGATATGGGGAACGCCTTTGCCCAGCAGTGGGGCATTCGAGGCTAAAAAAAAACATAGTTATTAAATAATTTATTTAATTAATTATTTCATAATTTAATTAGATATTTTTTACTTATAAGTAATTAAATATTTATTTCCTTAATTAGTTATTCTTTTATCTATTTAACCCTAGAGTACTAATATAAATTTATTACTGCTTAATACTAATTATCGCCTGGGAGGCTACTTTATAAATAAACCAAAATTTTAGTACTAAACTTTTATTAAAATGTAACAAAATTTATAACAAAATAACAGGCATACCTCTACCTTTATGAAATGCAAAAAAATATATATCTGAGAAACTCTTATTTGTCTTAAAATCAGCCTTACACATAATACTTAACTTTCTAACACAGCCTTAAGGGATATTTTTATTTAAAAAAAAATGTTCACATTGGACTACTGTTTTGGTATAAAAACTACAATATAATATATAAAGTATGAAAAACATAACAAAAAACTATTCTAATCATCACATAGCTTACTGCAGACTAAGTCGAACTCAGACTTCTATTTTCTGAAGTAGGTGATGTTTGTGGATTTGGTGAAGTGCTTCCGGATGATGACGGTATTGGGGAGCTTCGGTCTCGAGGATCAGGGTCATCTAGCACAATATTTTGTAACTCATTTTCGAGTCGGTATGGAACAAAAGTGGGATCAACCACACTGTCATCAGAATCGTAATCCGCGACTTCAAAATTATCCTCGGTCTCACTATCAGAGGTGTCATATTCCAAGTAATTTGCTATCTGCTGCTCGTTGAGATCCATCTATGAAATAAAACATGTATTTTATATCTTATAATAGTGAGTAAACAAAGAAAAAACTCAAAAATGTAAATTAAGTCAATAGTAAAAAACCTACCTTTAATACTATTGATCGCCTCCCAGGCGATCACGTAGGCAATATCTCGGGAACGCTGTATCCCCGCCGAGCGCGCAAGCTCTCCCCGCCGCGTCGTGGGCTACACTGAGTTGGCGCGAAAGCACGGCGCGACACGTCCCCGCAATTTCAAAATAACCAGAAAAAACCGACCGCGGGCGGCCTCTCAGGCGATGATTAGTACTCTAGGGTTAATGGATTAATTATTTATTTAACTAATTATAGAAAGAAAGAAAGAAAGAAAACGTATTTATTTGACTTTAGCCGTAAGTGCACACAACAAAATAAGAATAAAATAAAAAATAAGAAACTTAAAACTAGGTACACAATAAAAATAAAAAAAAACTTAAAACTACTCGTAAACAGAAAAAAATAATAGAAATAACATTGTGTGTCTCACCTCACGGCTGCGCCAATTATGCCCAGTTCAGCAAGTCAGTCTCAGCTCAGCTAGTGCCCGACGCTGGTTTTCAACTGGACCTGAGATGGTGATGTCACGGACATAAAACAGTTTTGTGGTGTGCGTGTTCTAATTATTTGTATGTATGAATAGGTCCTTAAATACAATAAATGTGTGTAAAATAATAACAAATATATGTAAAATAATAACATATGAATAGAGAGAAAAGTGCAAGACAGGACAAACTACAAAAACTTAAGTAATTTAAACCAATAAGTAATTTAATTTTAATGAAATCTATGAATATTGTATTATTATGCAATCAATGAGTTATTTAATTGTAATGTAATCAATTCAATTTAATTAGTATGAAAATATCAAAGTTCCTATTTACTGTTTTTTTTTAAACTGACTTGTGAATTAACAACTGACTATGGATGTTGACTTAGGACGATTATTGATTAAGATAAATAAATATAAATATCGTTGGACATTAACACACAGCGCCATCTAGTGCCACACTAAGCAACGAGGCTTGTGTCGTGGACACCAGACAGTTGATATATACTACATAGATACTTTTTGTTTGTAAATACATACTTATTATACATATAAAGATCCATGACTCGGAAACAAATGTCCATGCTCATCCCACAAACATTTGCTCCAACCGGGATTCGAACCCGAGACCATAAGAACGTAAGGCAGCCTAACTACCGCTTCGCCATTTGGGTCGTCAAGATAAGATGTTATTACCAAGACTAAAAATATTGTACACCTTATAGGTATGTTACAGCGGTCTTTTATAATAATAATAAGAACAAATATTTCACCTGTGACAAACAATAAATGAATTTGAATTTGAATTTACATAAGGTAGGTACATATTATATAAATGAAATTTACGAAACCTGTTTCGCACGTTCCAACTTGTAAATCTACTGTGCCATGAAACCGTGCACTTCGTCGCTCAATATGCTGCAAGCCGCCGAGCGCGGTGGACTAATAATATAAATAAGTGAGAACTGAACGTTCAAAATTGCTGGTAAGGTAATTATTTGTTTATTTATTTAATTATTGTTTCTAAATAAGTAGGTCGCTACACCATATTATAGGAGTGCAATAAAAATGCACCAGGCATCCTTCAACTTCAGCAAAAAACAAAAGACACGTCACTGACGTCATACATGAAATGAAAAGGACAGAAATGTAGTTCTTGTTCTTCTATCAAACAAAGTTATATGTTCAGAACAATAACTAAAGCAGTTATATGTGACATATTGTTCATATGTGTGAGTGAGCGTCATCCTCCTGCACCGCACCGGGGGGGAAACATTATTCAGTGAGATGCACGAAAATTCACAGTAAAAGGCGCGCGTAAAAAAATACGAAAAGGCTTTTGGGAAATCGAATTTTATAAAAAAAAACCACTGCATAAATCAATTACAAATAAAATTTATTGAATTCTTCGATAATTGTGCTGTGTGTAAGAACAAACGACGTTTTAAAGCAACTTTGGGCGTATATTATTAATAAAATTTACTAATATACGCCCAAAGTTGCGTTAAAATTGGCAATAAATACGAATCTTTGGTAGCTCGTAACTTTTGAATGGATTTTTATTTCACTATTCTGTTTCCACACAGACACAATTAATAATGAGACAAAACGATATTTAACTTTAGATATACCGTGTCAAACAATAGAGTAATACCCCCCCGAAATTTGTATGGAAAAAATGTCGAGTAGCAACCTTAAGCACAAAGAAGAAAAGACAAAAAAAAGTATTTTTCGTACCACTTGCTCAAAAATGTGACATTCTATGCCACAAAAAGCGAACATAACAATAGTCATTTTTAATCTGTTAAAAACAGGGAAAGAAAATTGTACTGAATTTCATTCATCCTCTAGGTATAGGGGGAGAATGTGATTTAAATTTGGAATACTTACCGAAATTTATACTGAACTACATCTGTGTTTACACCATTGAGTTTGTATATAAAGCATTATATAGTACATCTTTTTGAAAAAGGAATACGCATTTATTATGCAGTTATGATTATTAAATAAAATTACGAAAACCGACGAGGCCGTATGAGCTTGATGCCTTTGCTTTTCCGACAAAAAAATATTAGTCTAGGAATTTGCCGCGTTTTTGTTTTCTTCAAATACATAAACGTTAAGTTTATTTTAATTTATTTTTATAAATAAGTTAATGTTCTAAAATGCTTATCTTTTATTATTTTTGTGTAATTTTTTTCGCAAATGGTGCGAAAAGTAGAGTATTTTCCTCGGTGATAAAGCTGTCTTAGTCCTGGGTGAACTTAAATCCCTCGCTACACTCAGGACTCGTCTTAAATCCCTCGCTTCGCTCGTGATTTAAGTTTTTAACATCCTCGCTACGCTCGGGAGTAAACCTCAAGTCCTTCGATACGCTCGCGATTTAAATCCTCACCCGCGACAGAAGACACTGCTTTATCCCCTTGGTTAATAATCTACTATTTATTAAATAGAACATTGTAATACAAGGAGCTAAAATGACCCATTATATACGAGGTAGTTTTACTACCGAGCTTTAGCGAGGTAGTAAATAGGAACCGAGTTATCATTTTAGCCCCTTGTATTACAATGTACTATTTAAATGTACGATTTAAATCGCGAGCGTAATGAAGGACTCGAGGTTTACTCCCGAGCGTAGCGAGGGTGTTAAAAACTTAAATCACGAGCGAATCGAGGGATTTAAGACGAGTCCTGAGTGTAGCGAGGGATTTAAGTTCACCCAAGAATATGACAGCTTTATCACCGAGGAAAATACTCTACTTTTCGTACCATTTGCGAAAAAGTTAACACAAAATAATATAAGATAAGCATTTTAGAACATTAACTTATTTATAAAAATAAATTAAAATAAACTTAACGTATGTATTTGAAGAAAACAAAAACGCGGCAAATTCCTAGACTAATATTTTTTGTCGGAAAAGCAAAGGCATCAAGCTCATACGGCCTCGTCGGTTTTCGTAATTTTATTTAATAATCATAACTGCCTAATAAATGCGTATTCCTTTTTCAAAAAGATGTATAATGCTTTATATACAAACTCAATGGTGTAAACACAGATGTAGTTCAGTATAAATTTCGGTAAGTATTCCAAATTTAAATCACATTCTCCCCCTAGAGGATGAATGAAATTCAGTACAATTTTCTTTCCCTGTTTTTAACAGATTAAAAATGACTATTGTTATGTTCACTTTTTGTGGCATACAATGTCACTTTTTTGAGCAAGTGGTACGAAAAAGTTATATTGACATTGTTACAATTTTTTGTTACAAACTTTACCAAGAAAATTGTCTCCACAAAATACGTCAAACAACAATAAGTTTTTTTTTATTTTAGCGCGTCAACCAGTTTTCGCGCCAAAAGACGTCAGAGAAGGTAAAAACGCCCCGTTTTGCAGGTTCCAACTCACGCGCGTGTTAAAGCGAGAGCGTGTTATAAATCCCTCGCTCTACCGCATAGAGGTTTGAAGTTTGCCGGCCGTATCGGAATGTATGCTACCTGCTTTAAAAGTGCTAGTGGCCAGTACTTTTTAAGATTTTATGGTAAAATTAAATCGTTTGATTGGCAACGTCATCAAGAAAAAACGCGTTATTAATGGATTACTACCCTGATTTTCAAAGCAGTAATGAAATTCCATACATTATAACTGCCTAGATTTTTGACAAGGTTTAATGAACAGCTTTCGAGCCTTAAAGGCGGGGGGGGGGGGGGTAAGGGGTGTTCTTACTAAGCAAATGTAGTATAAAATACTTTAGGCTACCTAGCTATTTTTCTGCTTACTTGCGCAATTGACTTAGTACTGTAGCATAGGAAGGTACCGTTTCTTGCCCGTGATACGTGAGCCGACTTTTGTTTGTTAATAATTGTAATACAAACGTTTATATATTGCATTTTGTTAAGTTAGGTATCTAGTTTGTCCTGGAACGAAGACATAGTTTTATTTGCTACTCCCATTTTTGAGTAAAAACGATGTATTTAATCATTTGGCTGTGTGTCTCCGTAATTGTCTGTAATGCTGGACCCCTGAGGAATACCACCAGACCTAAGGGATACCAGCACTACTTGAAGCTGCCTTCTCTGGACAGATTCAGGGAATACCTTCGCATAGACACGAGCAAGGAAAAAGGCTTAAGTAGGTAGGTGTATGACATCTTCGACACATTGTCTCATCTAATGTACAACCTATTGATTACCAACTTATATAAAAAAAGGATTTCATTCTCAATCAATCATCTCAATCATTTTCAATCTTTTAATTTAAATATATGGTATTAGTATTGAAGAGGAAACAAGAGGTACTCAGAAATGCGTATTGGATGTATTCTTTTTTTTTAAACGTTGCCCCACACTAGGATTTTCGGATTTTACGATTAGAATATTAACATTTATATTTACCACGAAGGAGATGGCGGGATGAACTGGATGTCTTCCTTGAGAATTGGAAAGAAATAGCACAGAATCGTGACCGTTGGAAGGAATGGAGGGAGGCCTTTGCCCAGCAGTGGGACAATACAGGCTAGATATAATAAATAATAATATAATAATATTTACGGTGACTTCACTAAACTCTGACATTGATGGTCTAGCATTATGTCCGTGCCAGACTGTTGTAAACAAGCCCTCCACACACCTCCACATCGGTCTCCACCGGCATTTACAACAGCGCGTCAACAGTGCGTGCTGTTGTAAACCGCCGGTGGAGACCGAAGTGGAGGGCTTGCTTACATCAGTCTGGCCCACGCTTTGGTAGTTACATGCAGCGTAGCACGCGCTTGTTACGACGTAGCACGCCTACGCGACTCGTAGCGTAGCGTATACGGGGCATCAATGTCTACGCTGGGCATTCATTAGATTGAATACATTCATTCATTTATTATTATTTCTTGACGGCACAGGTTGATTAATTATGTCTGTACTTTTTATAAAACGTGCATTATGCAAAGCATGTAGGTAAACAGGTAAGCAGGCAGGTAAACAAAGGCCAGACCTTGGGAAAATACGCAGGAAAAAATCACGATTTTATTTTCTCATAATATTTTGAAACGATAAAATAATAAGTGCATTCTTATTTCTTTAAATGTGTGCTTGTTTTGATCGTGCACCTTTGGCGGCGTTATGTACATTCGCCACAAAGGAAATTCGCCACGAAAAAAAGTAGACATCAAGAAGATATTTCTGTTTCTTCTTACGTTTATATAACAAGATACAAATGATCTTAACTTTTTGACCGCCAGAACATAAACACATGCGCGTGCCCTCCACACCAAGCGATGATTTCACTCATCATTTTGTCACATATTTGTGTCGTTTGGCATTCAGGGCACGCGCTTGCTTGTCACGTATATGTGACAATAGCGGTCAAAAGGTCAAGGATGTTTATGCGCTGATAGTGGTCCTTATAATGACTGTGCTTGGTAAAACTACTGGTCAGTAGTAGCATATCCAAATATAACGTTTATTTTGCCACTGGACAAATCTAGAAGCTTTAATTTTTACGCTAGAATCCTAGCGTAAAAATTGTATAACGATTGTTTGAAAAAACATCCCCTAAAAATATTAATGAAGGTTGAAATGGGGATGTAAGTTTGCATGGAAATTACCTTCGTCGCGGTTTGTTATAAAAATCATTAATAAGTAAGTACCTAGATTAACCTTTGTTTTTAAAGACTATGCAGTGGAATTCTGGATCCGTCAGTCGAATGTACTAGGATTACCTTATGCGGTGTTCGCTCCAGCTGGGAAGTCGATATTCGTAGCCACACTGGAAGGCTCCGACCCCTCGCTGCCCAGCATCATGCTGAACACACACATGGACGACGTCAAAGTTGATGAGGTACCTTTTAATATACCTCACCACCTCACCTTGCTTTGTCGTTAAACTTCAGAGGTCAGTTTGTTTAATAACGAGTTTCAAGAACTCGATAAAACAAGCAAAATTAAGACTTATCTTATTTTTGGAACCGGTCCCATTAATGTGTATTTTGCTAAACATGAAGTTTTTATGGTAGTAAACAATCCTACCGCTACTAACCTACTACCTACTAACAAAAACATATGGAACGCATAATTTATGAGTGGTAGACTTGCGTTAGCTATTATTTACAAAAACACCTATCCTGAACGAAATTCCTTTTTTTTATTCAATTTGATTCCCGAAACCATTTTTGCAGTCTGTATATTTTCAGTAAGTCTCCATATATTTATGTTACCTACAGAGAGAATGGTTACATCCGCCTTTCGATGCGTTCATGGACGAAAATGGTGACATAGAGGTTGGCTGCGGCACCCAGGACTCTAAAGACGTCGGGATCCAATACTTGGAGGCTATTAAGATACTGAAAAAGGACAATATAACTTTAGCACGTACTTTACACTTGACTGTAATGCCAGGTATGTTCAGACCAATCAACCCCTTCCTTCGTTTGGATTTAGCGCAGCATGTCTTTTTATTCTTAATTTATTGTATCCTTCAGTTAGACCTATTTGTCGATAGATGAAGAAACTAGTTGTAGAAACGGGATGACGGCATTTGTGAAGACAAAAGACTAAGTCCTTGAACATTGGGTTCGCGTTAGACGAAGGCATCACAACAAGTGGATGACACTTTTTTCGCTTCCTTCGTGGTTAGGAGAGCTTGGCGTAAGTATAAAAGATAGCTTAGCAAATACTGTAATGTGAAAAACACTTTTACTCGTCAAAAATAAGCCGGCAGGCACATCTGCAGTAGACCGTAGTGTCGCCCTACATTAGTATTCCGTTTTAGGTCCTAAATAAACAATGAAGTACTTGAGCAGAACCCTGAAACACCAGGCAATTGAGAGCTTTGTTAACGATGATGTTCGATTCTCCGGTGTGTATGGGCATAAATATCAAACCGTGGAAACGCACCATAACTTTTGAATCAAAATGTCTTACCAATGTTTTTTTTTAACAGTAATGCAGGTTTTAATTCGTGGTGTTGGTGGACATGGTTCTAAAATGCCAGAAGGTAGTGCTATGGACAATGTAAGTAGTTTTTTTTTTAATATTAGCCGCAAAAATTGAGTAAATCCGAAGTGTTGTTGTCATAATGGATCCAAGCCACCGGTGGTTAGGGCTGCAGAGACAGGAACCTCCCCACAATGCGAGCCGTGTCCAGTAGTACTGCCTTCTGAATCGGGCTTATTATTATTAATTGTCTTTTTGATGTATGGAAATCATAAAATATATTTGGGTAATTTATTAAAAATGATGAAGTAAATCTTTTCTGCAGATCTTGCAGAAAACCGTCTTGAAATTCGTCTGCTTGATAACATTAAAAACGAAATTAATGTTGTTGAATTCAAAATGCATTAGCAATTTAATTTAGCATTAGCATTGCAATAGTATGTTACGTATTTAGGTACTTCGCTGATAGAGTGCTTACATAATTATAAACGGGTTTGCAAGCTCGTAAGCCGTGTGGTATCCGGCAGAGTAGAATAGAAACAACCCATTACACTCACGGGTGTCGTATCAGGCGACTAATGTCTGAGGCAGAACACCTTGCGCCTCCGTAGACCAGAGAATAGGCAGCAGCGTTTTCTGTTAGTCTTTCATCACTGCGATCTTCAATCCGCCTACCAAGCGTGGAGATTGCGGCAAATTCCTCTCATCGTGGGAGAGGCTTATGTCCAGCTGTGGTTGTTTTGGGCTGTTGTTGTTGCAAGCGCGTTACCCAAACTTAACTTGCGGGCAAAGATTAACACACTGTGGAGGTTCCGTTCCGGTTCCGTACCGCCGTGTCCTCGTAGCGGCGATCGGCGGCAGCGACCTCTCGCATCCGGCCCTGGTACAATCCATGGTCCGGAGCAAGAGAGAATGGGAAGCCCTCTCCTTCTGCAAAGAAGTCATGCTAGCGAAGGAGGTGGCGGAACGTGACAGGGAGAGAACCTCACGTCCCAGCTGGCACGGGGGACGCAGCGGGCGTCGGGAGCCACGTGGTGGCCCCCGACCACTGTAGGCGCTGGCCTGTGGACGGTGAGCTTTGATGACAGGCCGTGTCGACGGCGCGTTCCACGCGAGAAAGAGATTTTAGCAAAAAAGGAAGGGGTCTGCAAGAGCCGATGCCTGCCGGGGCTGCGGGACTGTTTGAAAGCGATACCGCGGCCCTAGATAACAAAGAACATGGATGGGTTTTAGTTAGTAAAAGTCTGACACTCCCTTCCGCTCTGCTCAGAGCGGGATTGGTCATTTGATGATTTCCCATCCGAAAAAAAAAGATTAACAATTTGGCTGCCTTCTTTCAGGAGCCAATAGACCTAAGCTGGCATATCGGCAACTTTCTTACCTTTCGTTCTTGTCAACTGAACTGAACTTTAGTATGTAGACTCCATTACTTTCTCGAACGACACCGTTCGTTGGAAGCCTTGAACTTCAACTTGAACCCTGTATTTGCATATATGAGTAGGTAATGCGACACTTCTGATTCTGTCTACAGGTACTACACTATCTGTATTATTATTGGTTATTTCTCAGGTTAACTCATGGATGCGTGAAGCCGGTAACAGTGCCACAGTTTCGTACATTCGACGTGAGACGAAATCAGGAATCACGTCTGTAGACGAAACCAACATGTATTGGGATACCATGTGGGATACTATGACAAAACTGTGAGATACTTTATTTTAATACCCACGGAATTATTTACTCACCAAAGGGTATCGTATTACTCAGTAAACGTGTTGTGGAGGTCATATAAGCAGTCGCTTTGTGTAAAATATTGTTATTCAGATGCATCCGGTTAGACTGCTAGCCGTCCTTATCATAGTTTGGGGAAAGGCTAGGCGGATATTTTTAGAAAACCTAAGAATTTGTCCTAACAGTGTTAAAAGTGGATAATGTAAGTTTTTTATTTTTACAGAGGGTTAAAATTGAGGCCATTGAGCCGTTATACCAGAGCTATTAACGACATGCTCGTGCTACGCAACATCGGAATACCAGCCATTGGCTTCTGCACTAAAATTTACACGACCCCCAGACTGCATGCGAAGGGTGAATACCAGAATGTAGAAACTTTTCTCAAAGGAATAAATATTTACACTGAAATAATTAAGAAGTTATGCAATACATCACCTGAGGCCGTTATAAAAGAACATTTAAAAAATAAAGTGAAATGCTAAGACAAGATCTTCTTCATTTATGATAACAAAAACACAGCTACCAAAAACGTAAATAATTATCTACCAAGTATTGATAAACGTATATTTACTAATTTTGAACTTCTAGTGAAATTGACACCTGACGAACATAGGCATGTTATAGGATCGAAAAATAACCCTCCTTTTGAGCTTCGTCGCAGTCGGGTAGTAAACAGTGTCTGCAAATGTTTCAGGTATGGGTCGGTATCAATCAATCATCAGTCTCATAAAAGCATGTGCCAGTCAATGAAAATACATGTACGCGCAAATAAACTGTGTAGTATTTTCAGCTAAACGCTTGTTACTTATAATAAAAGTATTATTTTATAAGACCGTCGACGACTATGTTGACTACTCAATAGGAATTATAGTATAGGGTCTCCCGATCTCTGACACTCAATAGGTGCGTAGTGCGTATGAAACCAATTGTAAATACAATCAGTATTCAAGCGGATGTCGTACTGAGTGCGAGTTTTGAGAGTCCAATTAAATTACTACTGTTTTTGTAAAATTACAAATAATTGAACTAAGTACGTGAAGGCAAACTGAGTACTAATAGTCGGTCAAAAAGAGCGTTACGATAACTTTGTTGACATCTAACAACTTTTAAATATATAATTTATCCCTTCATCGTGTTAAAATCATGACCATTTATGGTTGTGTTGACCTAATGCATTTTAAATATCTAAATTAAATTTTGCTAAACTTATAAACTAGTCATTCAGGTTTTGGTTGAGACTAAATGTGATTGTGAATGTGAATTCCTAAATTATTAGGTATATATTTTAGTTAAATTTAAGAACATTGGAACTTTGAGTGATTTCAATTATGAAAACTTTTTGCGGTTGACCGGTTCGTGACGACAAAGTTCTGTGCAGTGCAAACAACATTGCGATCATTAACTTACGGAAATTGGCACGAGTAAGCAGGTGAGTTAGCATTGGCCTTATTAGTAGGCATTTTTTATTTTCCCGTATAATTAATTTTGAATATAAATTAACATGATTTTTGAACTTATATTTTTATCTATCTTTTGTACCTAGTATAAAAAATGTAGAAATATAATTTCAGAGATTTCAAATTCATTCAAACAGATATAATACTATTCTGATTTGAGGAAGTGCTCTTCAATTTTTTGTTGTTTGGAGCAATTAGCATTGACTATACACGGTGTTAAAGTAGTCGCGTGCCATAGCTTAGGGGTGAGTTCAGTATCGTTAAGGAACCCGTAAAAAATAAAAAAAAATACAAAAACATATATTTCCTAAATAAAAATTAAAAATAAAACAAAAAAAATATTTCAAGATCAACCTAATTTAGTACCCACTAACTTTAATTATCAATATAAAATAATTTTAATTCTAACCGATTGCCGACCGATTGCTAATTATGTTGATCTTGCAATATTTTTTATGTTTTTATTTTTAATTATTTTTTTTGGATTTATTTTTTATTTTTTACGGGTTCCTTTATCGATACTGAACTCACCCCTAAGCTATGGCACGCGACTACTTTAACATCCTGTATAGGTGACTAGCGGACGTCACGCGGTTTCACCCGCGTAGTTCCCGTTCCCGTGGGAGTACGGGGATAAAATATAGCCTTTGTTACTCAGGGTGAATGTAGCTATCTAATGGTAAAAGATTTTTTGAAATCGGCGCAGTAGTATTTGAGTTTATTCATTACAAACATACATACACACACACACAAAAATACAAATCTTTCCTTTTTATAATATTATATAATATATATTACTAATATTATATTATATATAATATATATTATATTAGTGTAGTGTAGATAGAGTCATTGTTGTTGAGGCTAATCGTAACAATCTCTAACCTTTCATGATTTATCTGTTTACTAAATAATGTTAAGACTAAAGTTTACTATTTTACAAGGACTATGAATGAATACAAATATTAATTTGGAAGTGCTATTGTTATTTCCCTTTTTTAAGTTGTTTTTGGTGGCGGAAAAGAAAACGCGAGTCTTATTTGTTTGCATCCACACATTTTCAACTTTTGCAGAAATGTGACCATGAATAGGTTCTTTCAGCCTCCTTCATGAAATGAAGTATAATATTGTTTCAGGCTAAGGATAAAGATGTTCAAGTCCCTGATTTTGCTGTGCGTTCTGTCTATAATACACAAGAGCGATGCTAAACCATTGCTAAACAAATATTCTGGGTATCTTGAATTAGATGTAATTAAGAGATTTCGGGAATACATCCGTATAGATACGAGCAACGAAGATAATATAAGTGAGTACGCTTTCGTAGATTAACATTGAAACTTGTGCTTTTTCACATGGGTAGAGGGAAATTACTGAACGTTATGTGCTGCTATGTATTATATTTTAGTTTATTTGCTAGTTGTTGACAGTAAGATTGGTTAAGGACGGTTGTAAAATGTATACTTAGGTAGTTTTCGAAGAATATTCTATTCTATCGTCCATTAATTATCCTCCGCGAGAATAAACCAATAAAAAATGGTGAGCAGGTAAACTTTGCTACTTTGCGTCTGTGTTATTGGGTGAACATATTTTCTATCTAAACTATTATATACAAAAAGAAAAAAAAATAGTTTTTATTCGCAGGTGATTTATTTCATTGTCTTTTTTATTTCATTGTTAATCTAGCATAGTTTTGCGAAATCGCCGCCTGCTAATTAAGCTTGAGAACCAGCTGCCAATAGGATTATCAAAAACAGGAATAAAGATAGATAGGGAATAAGGTAACATTATGATGCATAGTTGCAATAGATAAAACAGTAACAGACTTGTAAGAGTTATAGTAGACGCATTTATGACCTTTAACCAGACAACTTCCCGACCTTTTGCAATCGTTCATAGTACTAAACATCCCGCAGTTGATAACAGTAACTAGCTAACTTTATCCGAATACTAATTATAATATTACATACAGATGATTACGAAACGTTGCTGAACCGTAACGTTATTTCTGAGTAGCAATTAATTCTTTATTTCATTTTTTTTGTTCTCACCCTGCGCGTGTCGTTGAGTTACTCATACAGCATTGACAGATACATATGAATTAACTTATTTTTCCTGTTATTTTTCACCTCACATAATCAGTTTGCTCTTGAGATGACAATTATGCGTGTAAATTATTGGTTTTATTGTCAGTTCTCAAAGATAATGAGTAGTGAAAAGGCTTTGTTTCATATGGGGGTATGGCTAATAATTGTGTAAATAACTCCGATACCTATGTTATAAAATGTTCAGATATTATGTATATATATACTGTGTTTGTGCGGAATACCTACTGTCTGATTTGAGAATTACTGGAGAAAGAGTCAAATTCTACTTAAGCATTTTGAGAATCTCGAAGGAATCTCTTTATGCAGGTCTACTGCTAAAGTAGAGTTGTGCAGAATCTTAACTTCAAATACTCAATTCAGAATCCAACAAATGTACTTACTGCAACCCGATCAAGAACGTTATAATCAACCATTAATTGGTATCTCACAGAACATGCCGTGGAGTTCTGGGCGCGACAGGCGACGGAACTGGAAATACCATTCGCAGTGCACGCGCCAGCTGGGAAGCCGATATTTGTGGCATCAGTGGTAGGCTCCGACCCCTCGTTGCCCAGCATTATGCTGAACACACACATGGACGTCGTCAAAGTTGATGAGGTAAAATACTACCTGGGTACCTCCTGAGCCATAGTTACCTCCACATTTTCTCATGTAGATGGCATTTGGCGCATAATGTCATAGTGTAAGGCTAAACAGTGACTGAGTGTTAAACCTACATAAGTATACATTTATAATTTCAAGCAATTTGCCCATGGGGGCAGACAGACACTGCCGAACGCTACTAGCTTCGACCCTTTCGCGTCGTTTCGAGTGCTACTATTATCTGGAAAACATTACTAATCATTTCAGAATGTAGGTATAGGGTGTCCCGTACCGGCATTTCCACTCACATCTACCTTTTAACACCTTTTGTTTTTATTGTGATGGGTCAATGTATCAAAACAATTGATTATACTTAGGTACTTAAATAAAGTGACCATCTTCCAGATGACATTTGGTCACTTACTATACCTAAGTAGTAAGTAAGTGACCTATTAAGTTAATATAACCAACGATTTCTAGCATACCACCAACAGTAGGATGGCTATTCTCAGAATGATGGTAGTGCTGCATCATAATCGGTAATTAAGATGTCTGGGGAAGATGGCTTCGTTTATTATCAATGTATCAGATACATTTAGCACTTTATATAGTGAGCTGGTATTTGAATCAGAATTTGGTTGCACACCATTCTTGTCCAAACCACTTAACCCGGTTTTATTATACTTACTACTTAGGATAGGTACTCATAATTAGAGTTACTGAAAACCGTTGTTAGCATACCTAAGTACTTACCATTACCTACCACAAAATAATGAAGTTTCCTCGTCATTTCCCATATAAAAATCTATAGTCCAACATGATAGTGGTTCATTGTTTTTGACGACCCGAATGGCGCAGCGGTAGTGAGGCTGCCTTACGTTCTTAGGGCCCCGGGTTCGAATCCTGGTCGGAGCAAATGTTTGTGTGATGAGCATGGGCATTTGTTTCCGAGTCATGGATGTTTATATGTATAATAAGTATGTATTTACAAACAAAAAGTATCTATGTAGTATATCAACTATCTGGTGTCTACGACACAAGCCTCGTTGCTTAGTGTGGCACTAGATGGCGCTGTGTGTAATGTCCAGCGATATTTATTATTTATTTTATTATTGTTTGATAGCGGGTACCTTGTTTGTAATGTTATTAACTATTTTTGTGCAATAGCAAGAGCTTTCTACATTATTTTTTTTTACTTTTTTTTGTGCCACTCCCATACCCTTCCAAAAAGCATGACAAACCCAATAATTTACGTTACAGAGAGAATGGTCCTATCCACCTTTCGGCGCACACATGGATTCCAACGGCGACATATACGGACGGGGTACACAGGATACCAAAGACGTAGGCATACAATACATGGAAGCTATTAGACGACTCAAAAAACATAATGTTACTTTAGCACGCACTTTACATTTTACAGCAATGCCAGGTTTGTAAATAATATTAATAACTAGTCTTGGCAAAATATCCGGTGTCCTGTACCCAGGTTATAGTCTATCTGTGTGTCAAAGGGGTTTGAATTTTTTGGCCGGATTAATTTCCGCCATTTTCATTCTTTTTTCAAAGTAGCGGCTACGCATAAGGCCTCTATTAATCGATAGCTGGTATCAATACAAACAAGTTTTGTATGAGACAAAATGTTCTAAAGTGTCACGTTTCCGGATAAGAGCTATCAAAGTTAAAGTCCATTCACTGATGGCATTTTCAGCACAACTTTAATTTGATCAGACACGCATAAATCGCAATACAAACAAGTTTTGTCTGAAACAAAATCTTCTAAAGCGTCACATTTCCGAGATTTAAGCTATCAAAGTTCTGCTGGTAGCGATCACAACGCCATATTATTTAAAAAAAGTTTATTTTCGTTCAACGGAAAAAACATTTTGTTTGGCCAGTTGCAACTTTTTTTTGTGGTGCGAGAAATCACGTTTTACAAGTAAAGTAACAACAATTAAAAGTAGTATTTAAAAAATATGTAAATAAGTCTTAATAAATAAACAAATAAATATCGCTGGACATTATGCAAGGTGCCACACTAAGCAATGTGTATCGTGGACACCAGATAGTTGATATACTACCTAAATACTTTTTGTTTAATATCTCTGTCCTAAGGTTCATAAGGTCCAGAACAAAATATGATCTCAATGACGGGAAGAACAAGTGCCTTTCGGGTATTTTATACCTTTTGATGTGGCCATATTTAAGGGTGTCCATATAGACCAACAAACTGAATAATTTTTTCCATGGGACCAACATCGTAGTTGTGAAAAGATTGTCAGCTGTTCCATACAAAACATCAATACGTAGACCTACTCAACACAATGGGGCAGCTGATAAGACAGCCATGCTGTAGATACTTAGTATACACAGTGTTCAAGAGGGCGAAGCGCAAGGAGCTCAAGAAAGTTAGCCAGGAGAGTTCGTTCAAAGGATATTTTGTCGCGATATGCTGTTCCCATAAATAAACTCAAACTGCAAAGTCCTTTTCGAGTTGTTTAAGTAATATACGCTTTAGAGCTCTCTTCCTGTTGTCTAGAAGTTAGAGAAAATGTTAACAAACTGGTACCTATATTTTTGCTTACAGATGAAGAAACTGGAGGTGCGAACGGAATGAAAGCGTTTGTGAAAACAAAAGCCTTTCAATCAATGAACATTGGATTCGCTTTAGACGAAGGGTTATCATCACGGGATGAGACGCTTTTCGCGACGTTTGTGGACAGAAGACCTTGGCGTAAGTATAGTCGTGGTGTTTTCCGCCTGATCAGTTAAACATTTTTTCGATTAAGGCCCTTCTAACCCTAAAATTGGACGTAGTTAAGCTGAAAGGACCTAATCCACTGTTTGGTCGGAATTGAGTTAAGTATGCCATCACACTTCTGAGGGTCGAATCTATCATACAGTGAAGACTTTATTTTCGAAATGTATATAGAAACAATTTTTTTTACTACCCCGACTCATCCCACATGTATGAAGAGCACGAAAAAAAAATTTGCTGAACGAACCCAACCTGCTTGAATTGTTTCTGAGTAATGCAATTTCTATGTACGTATTCTTAAAGATAATTTATCAGATAAAACTCAAACAGTTTGGGTCCTTTCTGAGAATTAAATTTTGCCTAACAATTTAATCTTGAAAATCACTGAAACGACTTAAACAATTTGGGTCGTTTCTGTGTTTTAGGTTTACTGCAAACGAACTTCTGTTTTTGTTTATTAGAAACGACTCAAAACACTTAGGCTATTTCAGAAAAAAGGTTTTATATGAAACATCCATACAATTCTTAATAACCTAAAGTGACTCAAGAAGGTTAAGTCGTTTATAAGAAAAAGATTTAGTGATTGACTCATACACTTATATTTTAACTGAAACGACTTTCGTATTTATATTTGGACGTAGTTAAGCAGAAAGGTCCTAATCCACATCAAGTCACTTTTGAGTAATGGGCGTTTGAAGTTTCAGCTGTAATTGCTCTAAGAGGAACATTCTTTTTTTTCAGAATGTTTTTTTTTTATTCTAGTAGTCTAATATTGTAATTGTTAACGTAATATAAACATTATTTTTTTCAGTAGGTTTTGAGATATTAAGCAAAGTGTGGGTTGAGTCCTTACAAAGAAAAGCTATTTTTAAAGAAGTCGTAAAAAAATTTAATTCCTCAGAAAAAACTCAAGCCACAAAATAATTTATTAAAAATAAAATTAAATATTTATTAAAAAATAATGTATTCAATCAGCTTCATTATGCTGCCCCATATTATAAACCCATAGCTGACGTTTATAAAACACAATTTTAGTCGGTATACGGGGTAGAGGTAGCGTTTTTTCTAGATCGTAGGTAATACATTCAAATTTTGGATCTATTTTTGCCCACGCCAAGTCTTCAGACATTTTATTACGGAGTTCTTCCGCTCGTATTTGATGTGTATCTCGTTTCTTTATTAATACCTAAATCTTTTTAAGATCAAAGGTGTTTTGATCAAATTTTCAGAAGAAGATTTCGAAATCCTGTGGCCTCAAGGAAAGGCTATTGCCGAAGCAAAGCTAGCAGATCTCAAATCTATGTATAATTTGATACCCGAAGATTGCCACGCGTTTTATAATAACCTCACAGGAACGGACATAAACGAAGATGTAGATGGATATGGACCAACACAACATTGGATTTTGATTTGGAGGAAGAATAATGAAGTTCTCTATGCCCATGTCTGTACCGTTTTTAAGTTTATTTTATTTTTTTCTGTGTCAAAGAGAGCATAATGAAGCTGATTGAATACATAATTTTTTAATAAATATTTAATTTTATTTTTAATAAATTATTTTGTGGCTTGAGTTTTTTCTGAGGAATTATTTTTTTTTACGACTTCTTTAAAAATAGCTTTTCTTTGTAAGGACTCAACCCACACTTTGCTTAATATCTCAAAACCTACTGAAAAAAATAATGTTTATATTACGTTAACAATTACAATATTAGACTGCTAGAATAAAAAAAAAAACATTCTGAAAAAAAAGAATGTTCCTCTTAGAGCAATTACAGCTGAAACTTCAAACGCCCATTACTCAAAAGTGACTTGATGTGGATTAGGTCCTTTCTTCTTAACTACGTCCAATTAGCAACTCTATTTGTGGTGGTTCAAACTTCGTTTGAAATACTGGTAGAATAAAGTTCTAATCAGCTTGCACTACAAAGCGGTTGTTACGTCAGTCACTGCGGCCAAATAGTGCGAAATGAGTGTTTTTTTGCGATTTACAAATAATCTATTGATTGGACAAAAAAAATAAAACACATAAGACCTGCTTTATAGTTAGTTCAGTTAGTATGCAAAGTTTCATGATCTAATTTCAAGTACTTTTTGAATACCAGCGGTTTATTGTTCGAACTTTTCTCGATAGAAAAAAAAAACCAAAGCCTCCAAGGCTTTGGTTTTTTTTTCTATCGAGAAAAGTTTATGGAATCGTGTTTTCGTCACACATAGGACTTAGCATTAATCCTTAACTTTACTATATATTTATTTCAAAATTAATGCTGCAGTATTTTAGGAGTAACGGAGGATCATGCTAAGCCATTTGAGGGATATATAGCCCTTAAATCATGCGGAGGCGCCGAGTCACACCCCCCTCTTAAAGTTTAGGCCTATTAGGACCAGCGTCAACTTTGGCGCGCAAAATAACAATACTCTCGTTTGGCGTGCGTCGTCAGTGCGCTCGGCCGATCGGTATCTTTTCATTCATTATTTCTATACAAAGTCAATGGGGCGGGGCTAGAGAGCGTTTCTATGTTGTAAGTGCAAGCTAGAATTAGCTTAGTGGTGATCAGGCGGGAGTGTCCTCGATAGTACCTGCTTACTGTCACTTTTAATCTTACTGGACCTTTAGAATCATTTAAATAGTAAAATATTGTATACAGTACTCAGTCTGGGCGTTCCCTAGAAGGTAATCCACCTTAATGGTCAGGTTTTTCGGAAAGGTCAGGTACGTAGTGTAGTACTTGCAACCGGCGTGCGTGTATTATGTATTAAGAGTATATAAAGATCGTAGCAACTGGCGTTCTGTGGTTTCTGCCTGCCCCCATGGGGAAAAGGCGTGAGTTTATGTATGTATGTATAATCTGTTATAATATTTTTTTCAGAAATGGAGTTCACTGTCTACGGTGAAGGTGGTCACGGTTTTCAAATGCCAGATGAGAGTGCTATGGAAAAGGTACGAATATAATCTTTACAATAAATAATTATTATATCACTTAATTAAATAAGCGTGGCGAAGCGTCTGTTACGGGGGACCACGCATATTACGAGTCTGTTAACAACTGGTTACAAAGTTTCAGCTTTCGAATGAAATTTTCTTTCATCCAAATTGCATCATACCAATATCTGTGAAAAAAATCTACAATCTAACCTTTCATGATTACTTCTTACAGGCTCATCGATTTATAAACACTGTCATGGCGTACAGGGAGACGCAAAAACAAATTATGAAAACTAAGAATGCTACTGATTACAGCGATTACAACAGTATCAACATTAACGTGATAAAAGTAAGTTTTAAGTAAGACGAATCTCCCACGACACCGCTGGTCAGCGCGGTCGGGCAGAGGTGGCCAAGCAAATGTATTGGCGGTGCGCCGCGCGGAGAGGCGGTGAGCGCCACTCGTCCGCGCAGTCAAGCGGTGAATGTGTGAGGAATGAACGGATTTTATTCAAGCCAAAGCGATGTAAGGATTCGATAAAACCCCCGCCGGCGCCGCGCGGACCAGCGGTGGCGTGTAAGAATCGCCTATAAGAATCCAACTACACGTAGGTACTGCCAGGGAAAATAATATTGATAAGTAACACTTTTGCGTTAATTTGCGTTTTGCAGTTATTTTATTTCATACATATGTCCAAGAATGGCAGCTACAGAGTAGAATTATACCAAACAGATGACAACTGTGATTTGTTTGTATCTAAGTTGGTGGTCAAATTGCAGAAACTAAAAAATCTTTCACTTAACATTACCACCAACTTGAATTACAGGTGAGGCTTTGGACCCTAGAGCACCAATACCTAATTTTATTTTATCACTAGCAATACTTATCAAACTATGTATACAACGATAACTACAGTTTATTCACTATCTGCTAACCGGTTTTTTTTCAACAGTTCCGAACGTAACTGGGTCACGATCAAAGATTATCAGTAGGTAGGTACATTGACAAGGGCATACGAAGAGTGATGAGATGTCAAGTGCAGGGGCACTGTCGTATTATCTTACATATTTAACCTTCCTTATTTTGGTCCGTGTCTTTTTCTCTGTAAAATTGAGGTATTTTAAGAAACTCAAGAATCCGATTTCCATAGAAGTCATTACTTGCTTAAACAAGGATCATGTGAAGTCATTGATTTATTATTTTATTATTTTTAGGGTGGTCTCGCTCCGAATATAATAGCTGCAAAAATGGCAATGGTCGTTGATATGAGATTGGCTCCGGAAGCAAATGCAGATGATATGCAATCGTTGGTAAGTAACTTACCTATCTTAATGACATAGGTACTTTAAGTAAAGGATGTACCAGGTACACTAAAAACTTAAAACTTAAGGTGGATGCTCCAGGGTAGCCCGTGAAATTCAATTTTTCTTACGTTTTTTTGCAACCCAGCTCATAAAGGTGCAGGAATTACTTTTTCAAGGTCAAAGTCATTCCTGAACCTTTATACGCTTGGAGGGATGTATTGATAATTTTGATGATTATAATTCTATAACTACATACGTCTTACAGTCGCGAGCAATATTTTAATCAACATACAACCTAGCACTGGCCTGCAAATTGCAAAAAACCTAAGAAAATTTGAATTTCGCGGGCTACCTTTGAGCATCCACCTTAATAGTAAAAAGGAAAGAAGGCTGGTAGCACTGACAGCTGACTGCAGTTTTGCCGCTTTTGCCGGCTGTAAACTGAAAACTGACTGAAGGTTTAAACTACATAAAGTCGGAAGCCAGTAATAATGATAAAATGCGATACCGTTTTTCAAATACCTGGATGGATTTTGAATGATAAAAATATTTGATCCTGTATTATCTGTGTTTGGTAAAAGACACCGCACAAATAATGCTAAGGTATCTTTCCATTCAAAACTGAATAAAAAAGTAAAGAAAACCAGTACCACTATTTTGCGCCTTCTAACTGAACTGGAGAATAAAACCCCAGACCTTCCATTAAAAGGAAAACCAAATTGTATAACTGATGATGACGATATAATAGAAATACAATTAGAATTGTTAAACAAAGAAATTTCTGAAGGACTCGCTTTGGAAAAGTTACGTTGATTGTCTCAAACTCTCAATGATAAATCAGTATTTTATTAATTAAAGTTTTTTTCCGTATTAATTTGTTTTTTTTTTCAATTTTAATTTGTTCTTTCGGCATTCATTTTTCAATTATAGTAAAATTACAAGATGAGGATTTTATTTCCGTGGAATTAATTTTAGATGGACCATGGCCACGGTAATATTATAATACAGTAGTGTAACTCGGCCGCATGATAGAAGAACAAATGCCTACAGCCGCGCGGTACGTAAACATGCGTTAGGGCTGCCCGTCTCCAGCATTTTAATTACATTTGCCTACTTTCTGTTTCTATTTAGTTTTGTGATTGTAAATATCCTTTTTATATAAATAAATGAAATACTTTGTATATTGAATAGGAAGTGTTCAATAAAAATGCGTGTTGTTTTTTAATTGGTAGATTTAATTAAAAAAACATGTTACTCTATTCGCTTTATTTATTAATCCAAACACCTTTTTTTTCGTGAGATAAAAGGAAATACTTATCCATTAAAAAGACACACATTATGTACCGACCTACTAGTAAGTAAAATTATTTTATAGTCTTACCTTTCAGAGTTTCCAGGTAATTTAAAAAAACTTATGTCTGGATGCGTTATTGACGAATTCATACAACCAAAAACAGCACAATATTTCCTACTCGTCATATTAACTGATTTTTAGAGAAAAAATCGCGCGGTTATTGTTAAAAAAACAAGACACCGTCCGTTCGACACTGCGGTACAGCCGTGTCTGTCTGCGCCCCGAGCGCACCCCGAGATCGAGGCGCGTAGGTATAGCTCGCGTTTCGTCCGTTTGTATGAAGTTGGAGTACTGTATTATAATATTACCGTGCCATGGCCAATAAACATTTTTTATTTGCATATTCCTCATCATTTAGGTGATCCACCGGCAAAAAAAAGTGCCCGTGGTCCACCCAGGTGAACTAAGCAGGTAGACCACGACCGAATCCCGGCATTTGGGGCATTTACACTTCAACTAACTTATTTGTGCACGCGGAATAAACACAGAACTGTAAATGTACTACCTATATATAAAAAGTACTCTGTGAAATGTACCAAGTTTGGCATTTCGATGCAAATTTTCTTGACAAGCAACGCCACCTTGTGTGTACTTCACACTTACAGTGGTCATACTATAACGAGCTTTTTCTGACAAGTTACGCAATGTGGATGTTCGTAGTTACATACTAGTTTCCGCTAAACGTCACTAGAGGCGCTTCGAAATTTCCAGTTCCGAGAAAATGTTTGTAGCGAACTGCGACGGTGAAAAGTTTTGTAGAAACATTACGAACTAGGATTAGCTACTTCAGATATCCCATAGATGGCGCTCGTTGTATTATCTAATTCTAAAATATATACTAATTGCAATAAAGTCGTAAATTCATACTAGTTTTGGAAGATTACGGAACCAAACAAGGCTCTTTAAAAAATAAAGTCTTTTGAAAGGTTGCTTTGGTCCAAAAATCATTTATTAACCATTCTTTCAACTAATAAAATCATCTGTGTTGTTCAGGTGGATTCGTGGATGCAAGAAGCTGGTAACAACACGAAAGTATCTTACATCCGATATGAAAAAGAGTCTGCAGTCACTGCTGTAGACGACTCCAACCCGTACTGGGTTACTTTGAAGAATACCTTGGACGATATGTAAGTGCAATGACGCGCTAATAAATGGTAATTTCTTGCGCAGCAACGATGAAATTCTTATTCTTGCTTTTTTTTCTTATCGCCATATTGGGAGCCTCCAAATAATGTTAATTAACTACTCGTACAAAATAATGCTGCCTACTTAATATTAATAAATATTACTATTTCGTAAGCGGCTAGTTCAAATGCAATAAAATAAACCCTCCTTTTGGACTTTAACGCAGTCGGGTGAAAACATTGCGATGGTGGTTAATTATTTGTTTTTGAGTGACTTTAAGTGTGGCAGTTAGTGACTACATTGTAAAATAAACAACAACATATATCGCTCTTGTACCCTAGAAGCCTAGCGAAACTTTTATTATCGTTATCTCAAGAGCTCAAGACGACATAAAATATTGACTAACATAATTCAATGTTACTTCAGAGGTATCCCGATCACGCCCGTGGTGTGCCCGGCGACCTCCGACATGCTGGTGCTACGCAACCTTGGCATACCAGCCCTTGGGTTTACCACCAAGTCAAAGACGATCGCAAGACTCCACGCCAAAGATGAATACCACAATGTAGAAACATTCATGAAGGGAATTGACATTTACACAGAACTTATTAAGAATTTAGGCAACCTGCAACCCCCGAATTTGGAGGAGCCTTGTGATGAAAATAGTGATTGTTGTCGAGTAACGTAGAATTATTTATTAAGTCTTAAATAAATTATGATATTAGTCTATAATGTCTTTGTTTTAAACTATTTCCACAGTTAGTAGCAGCAGACCGAAAACGCCGATAATGTAGGTAGGCTAGAAATTGACAGAAATCAAAATCAAAATATTTTATTTCACATAGGCCTACCTACCCAATCGTATCTACCCAATATTTCAGACAACATTAAGAATTGCACATGACATCATTAAAGTAAGTTTATAAGTAGGAACGTGAAAGTCGATATTCAGGTGTTTTTCATGTAGCACCCTAAATACCTGAACCTAAATACATCGTTGGCATTGCCCTTCACCTGCATAATAGGCATGACGACAGTATCAAAAAATAGCAAATCTATTTAGTCCGTCAGTTAGAGTATTGGAAATTAATGGACACGTATTTTTTGTTTTTGTAAATCAATAAATATTGACAAAGGTAAAACGCATCAAAACTCGGGAGTGGGGGCTCATGACGTCAGAACTAACTAAAAATTATACCTAGGCGTGACGTATTGAGAATTTTAAAAGCGTCATATCTTCGTAAATTTTGGTTTACGTAACAAAAGAAAAAACACGGGTCAAATATTTTTTGATAACTAACTGACGGACTAATTAGTTTTTTTTGTCGTCTCGCCTATTGTAGAGCAAGGTAAGGGAGGGCAAGAAGGTACCTAGGTGAATCATCTGTTCAGTTTAAATTGTAAAAATACAATGGCAGGTAAACAAACGGTGGACCGTGAAGGTGAAAAACCGCTAAATACATCGTTTATGGAACGTTTATGTATGTTTTTAATACTTGCCCTTTTCAATTTTATCCTATTATTAAAATAGGTACCTAAACACTATTTTCAGGAGACAAGAATGGCGATGTTATTTATTTTTGTAGTAGCACTATCTAAACTGATGTAAATTTAATTCTACAAATAGAAAAGTGAGTTGTCAATTTTAATAAAATTGTCGACGTGCAACATTATGGCGGTATCTACATTCTTCTGTCCTTATTTCACTTTATTTGGGGTGGGCACAGCATGTCTTCTTCCGTACCTACTTCTCTATTAGTTTTCATCTCATGAGTCACCCCCTTTCTATAGCCATACTCGTAGGTATCATGTTCTACACGGTCCAACCATTTCTATAGAATTTATACTTACTCGACCATATTTAAGGGAACTAAATGACCCGACACACCCGCATTTGCTTATATACAAGCTTGTTGTTCGAGATGCATCTACGAACTACCTATATCCCTAAATGGAGTTGTATCTTCCTGCTATCGGGATGTTGTTGGAGCTGGCCCGTACCTAGTAGGTACCTACTCTTTTAAGCAACGACTTAGACTTATATCTAACGGTTGCGTGGACGTCGTCGATATGTGCCTGCGTGAACGTACTGGATGCTCTGCAGAAACGGGGCAGCCTCGAACAACCCCTTTCTGGGCCTCCTCAATATGCCTACTTTTCGGGCAATATGATTTTAAGTTATATCAAGGACATTGTTCAATATTGACAAGGAAAATAAAATTTCTGGCACGTGTAAAGCATGCATGCAGTACACACATGCACCTGCCACAATTTTAAATTTATTTTACAATGTTTTTCGCTGTATGTATGTAGGTAAATTTAAATATTTAAACAAGTGACAGATGAACGAGAGGAATAATTTTAGTCAAAAACTGAAAAGACTGCGTTTCCGCCAGAGATGTGTGAGGAAGCGGAGCGGTGCGAGGATGCGTAGCGACGCTGTGGAACTGTATTATATATTATTTATGTGTGGAACGGTGTGAGCGTCAAAAATGTGCTAGGCCGCTGAGCGGTGCGAGTTTGCGTAGCGAACTACCGACGGCGACGCTGTGAAACGGTGCCCACTGGGCAGATGAGCGGTGCGAGGATGTGTAGCGGGCTCGTTTTTCGCTCGCATTCGGCCCTAATACACATCCCTTGCACATTCCTTTGTTCAGTATGTGCAAAAACCTCGCTCCGCTGGTTTCCACTAAAGCAGCACTGAGCGAGGCTAGCCTAATCTAAATGCAGTGATTCTATAGGTTCTTAACAAATATATCCTCGCTACGCAACCTCGCACATCTCTGGTGGAAACGCAGCCTAATTGTTACTTCAAAATAGTACTAATATCTAAGTTAAGGTTTATGTGAATAAATAAGGAAACAGATAAAAGGGTAATAAAAACGTTTCAGTTGATAAACTATCAGATTTCCATGATAATGATGATGAATTTGACATTTTTCATCTGCTTGCTGCCTTGATAATGAAGAACGTTAAGTGTGTGTAGATTATACCTAACGTTGGACACCAGTGGTGAAGTTTACCTGCTTTTTGTTTATTTATTATTGATCTTTATTGTGCACTCCTAAGGGATAGTTGCAGATATTGTAAGTACGTATTGTGTATCTGTGGTGTGTGAATTGTGTATTAAATGCCGAAGTTAACTTAGACAGATGACACGGCAAAAAAACCGTGTTGACAAAAAAATATATTTTGTGTTGAGTAACACATTATTAAAATAATTAGTACCGGGATGACTGAGCCTTGGACTCTTGTTTATGAGGCGTTTGCGCAGTGTTTACCGATATCGACATTTGTGCGAAGTCTCAAGATAGATTTGGCCTCTCATCATCATCATCAGCCTATTAATAATAATAATAATACCCCACCGCTGTATCTCTATGTTGACGACGTGGTGAGGCTTGCGTGCTCTGATGAGCCCTAGGTCTGTGCCGGTAGGGTTTACTTTGCCGAGATAGGTCTAGGGTGAGGGGCCAGACTAAGTGAGATACAATACAAGCCAAGGTCGCACATGCCGAGGGCTGCATGGCTAGGGGAGAGGTTAGTCGCTAGTGTGCCAACTCTGGATAATAGGGGACCTCCAGTTTTATTACTCTTGCCACAGTGAACGCAGGGCTCTGCTGTGGTCGACTTTTTAAGTCCCTAGCTACTCGTGGGAATAACATGAATACTAGATCCAAAACAAAAAAACAACTTCAGGCAAAGCTGCCTCACATAGATGACGAAACTTTACAACCATCTTCGTCATCACTTTCATCTCTTTTTCCATCAATTCCTTCATCAACGCAATCTTTTCGCGTCACACCGACGCCTTCTTCCTCATTAATAAGTATACAGTCAGCGGATGTTGTACAGGAGACAAATTTTGTCGACGAAACTGTACCCACCGCTAAAGCTGCAACAATCAAATGGAGCATTGAAATGAATAAATTCATCCTACGCACCTATCTTCACCTTTACTAGTATGAAAACAGACAAAAACGCATACTTACCACCGCTTCACACTAATTTCTTAGAAAAATACCCGGCTATGCAAGTCAGCCGACAAAGAATAGGTGACCAGCGAAGAGCCATAGTACAAAATAAATTATTACCACAAGACACAATAGATCAAATTTATGAGGAAGTCAGAGCCGATCTACAAATGATACATACTCAAATACAGCAACACTCCACACAACCTAGTACACAATCCGGCCAACGCATAAGATGGACGAACGAATACAATGAAACAATAATTAGAATACACTTCACTGCCATACAGTTACAAACAAATAAAACAGCCTATAGGAAAAAGTTACATGAGGAATTCATATATAAATATCCAGAATTAGTGCATTTAACTGAGCAAAGACTTTCTGATCAAGTAAGAGCGATTATAAAAAACAAATATATACATGACAATAGATTAAAAGAAATTAAAAACCAGGTAGCTTCAGAACTAAGCAATAGTAACAGTAACACACAAAATATTATAGACATAAATCATGATCACTGGAACACACAAACCCAACACGACTCAGAACAACCTGCTACAAATACTAACTTCTCTGATACACCTAATAATACTCTTACGACAAATATAATCTTAAACAATAGCACAGACACTAACATCGTATCTCAGACTGTCGTAAATATTGATGACGAAAATTTCTTCAATAATGTTGATCAATTTGGACCTACGCAAACAAATTTTGATACTACTCCAGACCAAACCAACCCAGAAATTAAATCCAGATTTCATCAAGCTCAAATAAATTTGAATTGCACACACCCCACTAATAGACCACACATTCCCAAGCAGAAGACTTCTCGAAAGTTTTCTGCCATTGTTTCCTACATAAATACTGTCATTCTTCCTAAGTATGTACCACCGAACTCACCAAATTGCAGACCATAATCTACTGTGCAGCATGGACGGCAGCTATATGCAACGGGGCTTAAATATCAGACCCTATCCAAAATGAGCACCGCTCATATACACAGAGAAAACCGAAATGGCAAATCAGATTAGAAAAGAAAATTGAAAATCTAAGAGGCAACATAGGTAAGCTGACACATTTCATTAATGGTTCTAGAAGTCAAAAATTAATAGCTGCAGTAGAAGAAATAAAGATAAAATATCAACTACAAGCACAACACGAAAACCCAAACACAGAATTAGCACACTTTTTCGACACTCTAAAACAAAAATTAAGCGCTGCATCGAGTAGACTTAAAAGATACATAACATGCACGAATCGCAAAGTCGAAAACACAAAATTTATCAACAACGAAAAAATATTATTACATCTAATAACAAAGACACTAATAATCAAAGCCTAGAGACACCTACACCCGAAAAACTACGAGAATATTGGGCTAACATTTGGAAAATCCAGTACACCATAATAACCACGCAGACTGGGTTAAAGAAGCTACACCAGAAATTCCGGAAATGGAATTTGAGTTTATACCAATAGAAACATTTATAGACGTTATCAAACGCACCCAAACTGGAAATCGCCTGGCACTGACAACATCCACAACTACTGGTATAAGAAATTCTCAAGCATACACCCTTTCCTGTATAACCATTTAAATAGATTCATCCAATCACCACATTCACTTCCTCAATACATCACACACGGAGTTACTTACATGATACCTAAAGACACGAATGACACCAAAAACCCTGCGAAATACCGGCCAATCACTTGTCTACAAACCTTGTACAAAATTCTAACAGCCTGCGTAAGCGAAATAGTATATGAGCATTTAACTAAAAATACCATTCTAGCAGAACAGCAAAAGGGTTGTCGTAAAAATAGCCAAGGGTGTAAGGAGCAACTAACCATTGAAACTAACCATTACTATGAACACTGTGAAAAGCAGAAAGGATATTCACACAATGTTTATAGACTATCAAAAGGCCTTTGATTCAGTTCCACACAGCTGGTTGCTACACGTATTAAATCTTTATAAAATTCGCCCTACACTTAAACAATTTTTAGGAACTTCCATGCAGAATTGGCAAACTGTTCTTAAAATAAATTCATCCTCCTCAACTGTAGCTACTGAACCAATCTGTATAAGACGTGGAATATTTCAAGGAAATGCTCTAAGTCCTCTGTGGTTTTGCATGGCACTCAATCCACTCTCACACTTCTTAGACCAAACAGGCTCGGGATTTACGCTGGACAGCAGTATCACACAATACACGTTAACACACCTTATGTACATGGATGACATAAAGTTATATGCAGCTGACAAAGAAGCGCTTTATCAACTAGCTGATGCCACACAACAATTTTCTGATGATATTTGTATGTCATTTGGAGTAGATAAATGTAAAATTTTATCCATTGTAAAAGTAAAATTTCAAAATAATAGTTACGCACTTCTGTCAGGAGCATCGATCGAGCCAATGGATGAACAGAGTACATACAAATACCTAGGTTTCAAACAGTCTAGACAAATACAACAAAAGATGTCAAAACAAGAACTGCTCAAAAAATTCACACACCGCCTCAACCTTATCTTAAAAAGCAACCTTAATTCAAGAAATACAATTAAAGCCATTAACACCTTTGCAATACCCATTCTCACATACTCTTTCGGAATTATACGTTGGTCAAAGACTTAGAGCATACTTTCAAAACAAATCAGAAACCTCGTCACTACACAAACAAGTAACGGCGACCGATAGCAAACTAACACCACTAAACCTACAAAACCGAAACATATAAATAAACGAACACATCGTAAGTACACAACAAAAAATTGCACCATGGTCTGAAAAAGCCCTACACGGAAGACATCGAGCCTGCCTGAGCCAGCCACACGTCGATAAAATAAAGTCGAACGAATGGCTCAAACGAGGTGAATTGCTTCCCGAGACCGAGGGTTTTATGCTGGCCATACAAGATCAAAGCAATAGCTACCCGTAATTACAGAAAATACATCATAAAAGACACAAACCAGCCGACTGACTTGTGCAGACATTGCAACAATGCTTCCGAAACTATACAACATATAACAGGAGCATGCAAATCACTTGCACAAACCGATTACAAACACCGCCATGACCAAGTCGCTGCAATCATACACCAACAGTTAGCATTTAAATTTAAATTAGTTTCTGAAATGATACCGTATTATAAATATAAACCAGAAGTAGCCTTAGAGAATAACGATCAAAAAATTTACTGGGACCGAACGTAACGTAACCGATAAAACCATTCATTACAATAGACCCGATATTACCGTTAACGACAAAACCAGTAAAACAGTTTATCTGATAGACATAGCAATACATAATATTCAAGCCACAATACGGATATTGTGGCTTGAATATTATGTATTGCTATGTCTGAGCTTTTCGGAAAAAGCTCAGTAAATACCAAGATCTGGCCATTGAAATTAAAACCCAATGGAAAGTACAAACTGTTCATATAGTCCCCATTATTCTCTCATCTACTGGTATTATACCAAAATCTCTCACACTAAGCCTCAACACTCTACAGATGCCTAATCACACACTTTAAAGGCTGCTAAAAGCCACTATTCTCAACACCTGTCGAATCACCCGAAAGTTTCTGACTTCATCTACATTATCATCCACTTTCTCTATTTAAATTTCACCTTACATCCTAGGTACCGACCCGCGTGTAAGTTCTTATGCTCTCTTAAATGAGAAGAAACATAAAAAACAACTAAATAATAATAATAATAATCATTTTATTATCAGGCAACTAAGGCCCCTAGGTAAAATACACAAAATAATAATTAACAACAATAATATACTAATACATATTTTAAACCATACGAGACTAAAACTATACACGCAACGTTGTCGGCGTCGTGTTTCGCTGCGTGGTATCGCGTAACCGCCCTCGGAAACGTCGATATACGACACCCTTCGGCCAAAAGTCCTCCTTCATGCAGGTCTGTAGATGGTGGGTTGGAACTCGTACCACGAATGACTTAAAGTTGATGTTGTGGCGCGATTCCAACCTTTCGACCCTCAGAGTCCAGTTGGTCTTCACTTTCAAATACGTCCTCAGTTGTAGTGGAGTGATGCAGACGTGAAATGTACAGCTGCGTCGTAGGCACAGCAGGACGCAGCAGCATGTTGGGTCCACTCGGTGCGGTACCGCACAGGTTACGAGAACAGGGCTTCTTCTTCCTCCTTTCCACTTTAGTGAAGCCCTCATCATCAACTTGGCTCGTTCTTGGCACGGAGCTACGGACCGCAGCCAGGGCTGGTGGAGCACCAATTTTCAATTTTTCCCCTTTCCTGGTTTGTCGCTTAGGCTGCGACGCATCAGTTTTACCGCTGGTGACAATAGCAGCATAGGCACGTTTTGGGGTTGACGTACCTACGCGTTACGTATCCGCAGCCAGTGTTGTGGTGCGGGCGACGACGGCGGCGAGCGGCACTTGCGCAGCGCGATTAATGTTCCCACTGCTGGGACACAGGCCTCCTCTCCTCTCTATGAGAGGGAATAGGCTAAAATCCACCACGCGGGCCCAATGCGGATTGGTAGATGTCACATGTTTTCGAATTTTAGGTTCTAGGACATGCCGGTTTCCTCACGATGTTTTCCTTCACCGTTTTGAGAGCAGTGGTGATGAAATAAATTACACAAAGTAATGCAACAGTAAGTCGGGGCCGCCACGACTGGGCCAATTATTGTCCACCAAAAGAGAGTGAATCTAGGTAGATATCTTATTTATTATTCAACGTCGACCACCTCCTAGCTAGGTAATACAAAGGTCGAGATTAAATGACGAATACCGCAATGATATGTAGCCAATGCTTGGTTTTTTACACCGACAATAATTTTATACTGCTCGCAATATAGATTTATAGATGTTATAGAATGATAAAACGGTCATAGGCAATAATATCGTGTCATAAAGTAATCTTTTTAACCGACCTCCGAAAGGAGGCGGTTATCAATTCGTCTGTTTTTTTTTGTGTTTAGGTCAACGAAATATTGGCCAATTATGAACCGATTTATGGTTCTTTTTTTGTTTCGAAGAATATTACTTCGCGGTTGTCCCGTTTAAGTTTGGTGAAGATCTGATGCTGATTTTCGGAGACAATACAGGGTATAAACAAACTCATCACGAAGCCATCAGCCAAGCATTTTGTACATCAAACTAAGTAATTTTACGCAACAAATATTGCTGGTAAACGACTTTTTTTTGGGGTGAAAAATCATGTTTGGAGAAAGAACTCAATGTAACGCACTTAAAACATTGTGCTGATGGATGGATTGAATAGTACGGGGGTCGTAGAGGTGTTTAAAGTAAAAATCTTGCAAAAACACTTGTATTTAAAAAAAACTTGTCAAAAAATTGGAACTTTGACCCCCTATATCTTTGTAACTAGTGGTGGTATGGAGAGGAAAATATGTTGTAGAACAAAAAAATGATCGCAATGACGGGAAGAACAAGTGCCTTTCAGCTTCGTTAAGAGGTTTTTTACACCCTTTATACAAGGGAACTCTTCAATAATAGACGGCAAATTGGTATCGGCGTGATGTAATGATATTGTGTAAACAATAAACATCCAAGTGATTGCAGCAATCACGACAGATTTGCTGTCTATTATAGAAGAGTTCCCTAAAAATGAAAAAAAAACTTTTTTACAAAAAAAAAACCATCGACGTTTTATCATACAATAAAACCGACTTCAAAAACACAAAAAAGTGAGAAATAACTTTAACTTCAGAAGTCGGTGACTTTTGTTTGTTTGATTCAGTTTTTTTTTTGCCACTGACTTCTGAAGCTAAAATTATTTTTCACTTTTTGTGTTTTTGAAGTCGGTTTTATTGTATGATAAAAAAAAATTGGTTGTGAAATGTCCAAAGTTAAAATCACCGCTCACATTGCAATTCATCATCATCATCATCAGCCTTATTCCCAATGCTGGGACACGGCGTCCTCTCAAAGAGCGGGAATGGGCTAAAATCCACCACGCGGGCCCAGTGCGGATTGGTAGATGACACATGTCTTTGAAATTTTTGGTTCTAGGACATGCCGGTTTCCTCACGATGTTTTCCTTCACTGTTTTGAGAGCAGTGGTGATGAAATAAATTACCCAAAGTAATGCGCCTGTCTGGGTTCGAACCCACGACTTACTGTTTGTAAGTGGGCCACCACTGGGCCACCGCTGCTCTCCAATTCCTTTGCAATTGTATCTAATAAATAAATATTATGAAGACTGTAAACAATTATGGTAATTTAAATATGGACTCGAGCAAAACGGGTGCATTTTATTTAAATGTAATTTTCGGTAGAGGATTATTAAACACAATACCTGTGCAACAATGGTTTGCATGTTATGGTTTAATACCTAGTTATTTGAAGGAAGTAAACATTAATGCCTTAGATCTAAATTAATTTAAGTTGACGTTATCTAGCCTAGAAAATAATTCTTTGGCAAAAGTAATGAATAAATGTTTGTACAAGCAGGCAATTCACACAGGAAGTCAAACAGATAAGTCTGTATTGCAAGCACTTGAACTGTTTTGTGAAACCAAAAACTATAGTAATGAAATACCTAATTGTATTTCATGAATGAAATTGCAGAAATGACCTTGTTTTGGCACCTTATATTATTTATCGGTTAGGTATTTAAGGAGGTGTGTACCTACATTTATTATGAAATACCTATTCAAGTATAAATAATTTTAAGTATAAAAGGCCATATAAAATATTGTGAACTTCGCAATACGATAAGTAATCAGTCACTGTTTATAACGTTTTTTATTCTATCTTCAAAGATGAATACTAATTTGATAACGATAAAACATTCGGGTAGGTTATTGTTCATCAAGCCTATTAGTCTATGGATACTTATTATGTATCCGACTTTAGGCTTATCCACCCATATATTCTTAAGGTGAATGCTCCAGGGTAGCCCGCGAAATTCAAATTTTCTTACGTTTTTTGCAATTTGCAGGCCAGTGCTAGGTTGTATGTTGATTAAAATATTATTCGCAGTTGTAAGACGTATGTAGTTACAGAATTATATTCACCAAAATCATCTATACAACCCTCAACATTCATAAAGGTGGAAAAGTGACATTTTCAAGGTCAAAATCATTCCTGCACCTTTATGAACTTGGAGGGTTGTATTGATGATTTTGATTATTATAATTCTGTAACTACATACGTCTTACAGTCGCGATCAATATTTTAATCAACATACAATCTAGCACTGGCCTGCAAATTGCAAAAAACGTAAGAATATTTGAATTTCGCGGGCTACCCTGGAGCATCAGCCTTAAATGCAATTCATCTTTATATGCGGTTTAAGTGCACCTGCTTTCTGCGTAAATATTTACAAAACATGTCAGTTCCACACAAACTAAAACTCAAAACTGAAAGCATTTATTTAAATTAAGTACCTACACCATTTTTTTTTTTTGTTTTTTTTTCGGATGGGAAATCATCAAATGACTTCTCCCGCTCTGGGCGGAGCAGGAGGGAGTGTCAGACTTTTACTGACTAAAACCCATCTATGTTCCTTCATCGCCCTTTGTGTTCCGGGGCCACGGTATCTCTTTCGAACAGTCCCGCAACCGCGGCAGAAATTAAGTACGCCATCAAAGACACTTGAATTGACAAAAACAAAAAGATGATGCCACAGCTACTACTATCTACTATCACAAGGCATAATAACATAAGTATTGTTATTGCCCATTCCAAAGCGTAGTTCTCCTTGGAGAAGAATATAGGCCAGCGGTACCATTCGATGTAGACCAGCCATCGGTGCACCTACCTAGGTCTTGAAGGACGACAGGTGTCATGAAGCCTGCATCCAGAGACGTGATTTTAAGCAACAAACAGGAGTACCTACACAATGTGTCTAATGAATGATGAATACAGTCTTAAAATCAATTAGGCGAGCGTTACATTCGGAAAGCAAATCACGGTGTGCATTTGTGCAAGCTAGACAAATAATGAGTAAGTAGTTGCTGTGGCATAGAAACAGCGTAGCGTAGGAACATAGGTACATTTTTGGATGGTCTATGCTAGATGGTACGGAATGGTATGATACGTACGTAATTACTTATGCATTCTCATTTGTCAGTAACTAATTTCTTTAGAGCAGCATGGTGCAAACTATACAATAATTTAAATATTTTAACTGTTGTAAGTATTTACCGTCTAAGCCTTTCTACGAAAATCCATCAACTATTTGTTTTCGTTTAATAAATCGTCAGTTTTGTTATCTCCTATTTATATTAAAATGAATAAATATATGCTTATGTTCGTAGTCGAGTTGGTCCGCGTGTGTTATTAGCGATTCGCAAATTCGCAATAAATACCAGTGCGATAAACAGTTCCAAAACAGTCCTCTGTCAACTGGGTGAGTATTCACTTAGCTAATAATGTTCAGGTAGACAGGCACTTCAATTAATTGATAATGTAATGGCTCATTTTGACATGAAACCAGAAAAAACATAAAAAAATACAAATTATGTGAAATTACGAATTGCGATTTATTGCAATGTGAATTGCGGGCACAATGTTGTCTTTGAAATAAACTAAAAAATATCTTTACTCCAGTATTTCAGGCTTAGATTAATATTTTCAAATAAAATAACATGTATTTCCGTTATTTTGAGGTTTTTTACATAGGTAGTTTTAAGTATCTCGGACAAAAAAACTTCAGTCTTTGACAAAAATGTGTATTTTTATTTCAGAATGTAAAAATGTTCGGCATAGTTTATATAGTCCTGGCAGTCGTACAGCTGCAAGTCAGCTTTTCTGCCTGTGATACCGACTACGTCAACAGCACCCCAGTGGAACTGTTCCAGGAATACCTGAGGATTAACACCACTACTCATAATGATTTGAGTAAGAACATCTTTTGTTTATTTCGTTTTTGGAATAGGAGAAACAAACTCTTTAGTTTCTTTAGTTTTCAAAATAAAAACTTTATCGACACTTTATCGGACTTTCTAATTTTCTTGTTCTTTGCGTGTCAATAGATTCAAATAATACCGTACCCGACCAGTATATAACCACCTGCAACGTCTTTTGTTTAGTTGTAAAATGGGAAAGTTACGAGATGGGACGTACCCCTCTTCGTTGGCCCGTTTAAAATTGTTTGTATTATAATATCCACTGTGTATTTCCCAAATATAACTGATCTAAAGAGTTTTAAACACCCAGCTTTTTTTTTTAAATCTTCCCAATCTAAAGTTTTCACTATCCCCCGTGTATGTAGACTGTCCTTTCAATGAAAGTACCAGAGTCCAGCCGCTTGTATTTATCTTCAATACATTTATTAATTTTACTTTATAGCGGAGGCTGTGGAATTCTGGAAAGCATTAGCAAAAGCCGCTGATGTACCAGTGAACGTGTACGAGATTGTGCCGGGCTACCCCATAGTGGTACTGAAATGGTCGGGTACCGATAGCAGCCAGCACAGCATCATGCTGAATTCACACATGGACGTCGTTCCTGCTGATATCGAGGTAATTTTTGCAAACATTATAACTCTATTGCCTGTTTTTCATTAAAAAAAAAAATGTACTTTGGTATTTTATCAAGTTCAAGTTTTGAATATCCATCAGTGTGCTTTTTAGCCATTAATTTACGTGTCGCTTAGTGTTGGTGAAAAATATAATTATGTTATTAATTGTTACGAAAGAAAAGTGTTGCTCTATCTTTTCTTGAAGTGGTTCAATGGCTTAGTATTTGACGGGAATCACCAATTGGTTTTCAAAGGATTCATTCGTCCATGAGCTATTGGAAAAGTAACAGTTCAACATCCTGAATGACTTAGATTTCTCACAATCAACAGTTAATGGTGGAGAGGTAGAAAATTTCCAAAAAAATTGATATCTCAAAAACAATTCAGTTTGGACCCCAAGTTGTCGGGTCAAAATTGTTGCAAATTAGGTCTAGTATGTATCATCCATTTCAAAAAATGCATCCAATTACCAACCACCTTGTAGATACCCGCATGAAACAGCTGGCTCATGTTATGAAGTTATCAGTTTTATGACAGAGTTTTACTATTTACAATAACTGTAAAACTGACAAAAGCAATTTTGTTGGTAGCTCAATTATCTACGCGTTGGTTATAATGACTATACCTATGACGGTTGATAGGAAATTATATAGCAGCTGTAAACTGAATAACTCGAGATAACTATCAAATATCGTTAATTGACAAGGTACATGCATTCTTACAAATAGTTTATGATGTTTGTAAGACATTTTTCAACTTTATCCCACACAAACAAACAGACAAATAACTCAAAGGATTCTTTTCAAATATACAACAGAATTATCAGCAATGTGCTGTATTTTTTCATAATATCACCCCCGTATTCCACGATGGGTTAGTCAGAGAAGTACCACAGCCACAGGACACGCACATTTCGCCAGTTATGTTCACGTCCCATGTAATACGGAGCGATCCTATTGCCTATTACTATATCTTCAGTAATAATATGACAAAATGTTGTCCTATTGCAGGAAGGATGGGCTTACGACCCATTCGGTGGCCACATAGATGACAATGGAGTCATTTACGGCCGAGGGACGCAGGACATGAAGTCTGTGTCAATTCAGTACTACGAAGCGCTGCGCAGACTAAAGGAAAATAATGTTCAACTGCTAAGAGATGTGTACATGACTCTTATGCCTGGTGAGTGGCAATCATCATCATCACAATCATTCTCTTGACCTTATCCCAATTCATTTGGTGTCGGCGCAGCATGTCTTCTTCTTCCATACTTCTCTATTACTCGTCATCACATCAGACAATATTTATGCAAATTGCCTATGTCATATAGTCTGTGAAACATTACAGTAGAGTAAGATAGGCCGCATTACCACCAACTTTGGTATCAAAACCAGTATAAGTGGGGCCGTAATTCTCAAAAACTCCGTAATACGGGAGGTCCACTCAGGGATAAAGTATTGCCACGGACGTGCATACGGACATGAAAATTATTATGTCCTAGTTTATACAACAATGAGTATTTTCGGCGTTTGTAACTATTTACGCAAGTGGTTACTATTAAAATAAAACTATTTTATTTTTTGCTTGGCTCTATTTGTTGTGTGGATTATACAAAGCAATACTTAATTAAAATAATGTTTGTTTAAAGACTGCAATCTGCTTTACGTGCTTATCCTAAAACCTTGTTATTTTTCTTTAGATGAGGAGGTTGGTGCGGAAAACGGTATGATTCAATTCTTGAAGACCCCAGAGTTTGCAGCCATGAACGTGGGTATAGAACTAGATGAAGGCACTCCATTCCCACTGCCTGGCATCGCAGTCTTCTATCAAGACAAGGTTGTATGGCGTAAGTACACAAAACATATTTCCTACACGGCATAAACTGCCCTTTACAGTTTCCTTATGAATTAATCTCTCCATAAATGGTATTTTGATAAATCTAAGTACATAATATGTCTAAATTGTGTTTTGTGGTTGGCCATTTCAGTCAATTATGTGTTGTTGAAACGGCTAAATAAATCCATACATCCATCTGACTGATTCACGTTTTTTAAAGGTTTGAACAGAACAGAGGTATACTTTCTTTAGCAAAAGATCTTCTGACGCAATGTGTATAGATATTAAACCAATTTTATTATACAGGATGTAAACAACCTCATCACGAAGCCGTCAACCAAGCATTCTGTACATCAAATTAAGTAACTTTACGCAAAAATTATTGCTGGGAAACGACGTTTTTTTTGGGGTGAAAAGTCATGTTTTGTGGTAGAACTCAATATAACGCACTCAAAACATTGTGCTGATGGATGGATTGAATAGTACGGTCGTGGAGGTGTTTAAGATAAAAATCTTAAATTAAAAACTTGTATTTTAAAATATCATAAAGTTGGAACTTTGACCCCCAATATCTCCGTAACTAGACGGTTGGTGGTAGGTATGGTGTAGAACAAAAAAATGATTGCAATGACGGGGAGAACAAGTGCCTTTCGGCTTCGTTAAGAGGTTTTTACACCCTTTTTTTTTTCCGGATGGGAAGTCATTAAATGACTTCTCCCGCTCTGGGCGGAGCAGGAGGGAGTGCCAGACTTTTACTGACTAAACTACCCATCCATGTTCCTTCATGGCCTTTGTGTTCCGGGGCCACGGTATCTCTTTCGAACAGTCCCGCAACCCCGGAGGTTTTTTATACCCTTTATACCGGTTTTTATAGTAACTCATGTTTTGCATTTTATACTACGTTTATTTTCGTTAAATATTATTTTCTGGTCCAGCAGATATAAATCAACAGGAAGTCGAATACTTAATACAATGAGATATGTGTCACAAATTTCGTCACGGTAGTGATTACCGTGACGAAATTTGTGACACATATCTCATTGTATTAAGTATTCGACTTCCTGTTGATTTATGAGTTGCCTACTATTATATTTTGACACTACCGTTACCATATTGCAACAGCTGTTTTTAAGTTTTTATTTTCTGTTTCGCTGCTGATTTTATGTTAACTACTATCTCTTACGTCACCAATTTTCACATAGTTATATTTATTACAGAAATACAAGTTGATTGTCATGGTGAATCTGTCCATGGGTCGACTTTCCCTGAGACGAACAACACCGCTACTGGCAAGGTAGTACCTGAGTATAATTAATACAGTTAACGATAAAACATTATCAACATTTAAATAATTTAATTGTACTAGTGGATTTCACTGATGAAACTAATCGTGATCAGCTAGAGCCATGTTAGAGCTCTCAATGTCAATCAAAGAGTAAAATACTTTATACCAAAAGGCATCAATACTCTATAGCGATGAAAACACCTGACGGTTCTTGAACGGAGTTCTAATGTGCTTTTCGAGTTCTGTTGAATAGGAATGATTCCTGACTGAAAAAAGTATGTTTCTATTCAGTCCGTCACTTAAGATTATCGAAAAGTAAAACATGTCAAAGATCTTGAGTGGGGGCTTGTGACGTCACTTTCCGGCAAAAAACGTACTCAAATGTGACGAGTTTTCGACGCACTGTATCGTCTTATTTTTTTGTTTATGTGAAAAAGAAAAAATATATGTCCAATATTTTTTGGAAATCTATCTGACGGACTAATTTTTTTTTTGTCATCTACCCTATTGTTGAAATTCGCCCTTAATTAAATACAGATTTTTAATCTTAGTGTCACTTATTGGTACCTCTTTAGGGCGTAATAAGTACTACTAATTACACTGACGGTCGACCACTTTTCACTCTTATGCCCTGAGTAATAAGTTTGAAATTGGTGGACCGTCAGTGGGCGCGGTAGTACCTTGAATAAATGAGTTTTCTTTCCTAGTGCCGGAACGTGATCGACAATTTCTTCGCATTCAGAGATGAACAGTACGAAATAGCCAGTAAATCGCTCCCGAACGAAGCCGGCGGTTACACCAGTGTCAACCTCAACAGAATTAGCGTAAGTTTACCCATTCAATATAAGGTTTAAACATATTGCGAAACCGGGTTCGGTACACATTGTCCCAATCCCGATTTACTTCGGTTGATACATAATATTATTAATTTCTTGCATACTTCTCTCTTAATCGTATTCTCTGAAGTCACCTTTCTAGCCATAAATCATCTTTCACACAGTCCTTCCATCATTCTTTTGTTTCCCCATATCTTTATAGTAACATGAATCACGTGAATACTTAAAAATGTCCATACCATGTCAACTGATTACCACACAAGTTTTCACACAGGTATCGCTTTTCTGGGGAAAAAAAAAACAAAGCAAACTTCAAACTTCCAAAATGAATACTTATTTGCTTTATTATGAAAGTCAAGTCGTTGCCTATGTTTACTTTCAGGGTGGAACAGCTAACAATGTTATCCCGAGCGTCGTGAGTCTCATATTTGACATGCGTTTGGGCAACACTGTTAACGAGCAAGAATTCGAAGCTAGGGTAAGTGTGGTAGAAAATATTTATTTAAAGGCTTTTGTCACCTGCAGCCGTGTATTGGGTGAAAGTTATCCGACGGAAACGTATTACTGGGATGAAAAAAAACCTATTCCCTAACTCAGGTCATAGTCGGCGGTTATAATGATGGTTAAAGGTCGCTTGGCAAACGTCTCACATCCGCTTTCGGTCGAATTAAACCGACACAGCCCAGATACTGTGAACCCCAAAGGGTTAGGCAAAGGTATATTTTATCAGACCCACATTTTACCAGTTATGTTTAAGGCCCATATAATAGAGGGCGACCCTATTGTCATCAACAAGGCTCACACCCTGATTATTGGTCGCTAAAGAAATTCCTGATGGAAAAAGCCCCATTTTTATTTCTTATGTAGGCGTAGGAGTATGTAAGGATACCTAATCCCATGCTAATGAGAAAAGCCGTGACTTTGTGTGTATGTATTTATTTTATTGCTCCTTATGTTGCTAGATTGATAATTGGATCGCAGAGGCTGGCGAGGACATAACTGTGAAGTACATCTCGAAGAACCAACAGTCTCCTGCCACTATCGCCAACTCCACCAACCCTTACTGGGAAGCCATTGCTTCTGCTGCCAAAGAACTGTGAGTGTTTTTTTTAATTTATTTTTTTTCTTCCAGTTTATCGGGTTATTGAGGGAAGGGAGAGGAGGGTCTTTGCCCTGCCTGTAGTGGGGCGACATAGGCTTATAATAATTATTGTATTTTAACTCTACGAGTGGATGTCCTTGATGTCTTCTGTCTTGTAATTTAATTCAAGAATATCTGGCAGGAAATGGAAGGACAAGATAGTAAAAGACCAGCCTTTAGCTGTAACGCTTTTGGACACAGAGTCACGTACACCCACTACTCCTATTAACGACTACATTTTTTGTTCAACAGTAACATAGAAATAATGGCGACGCTGCCACCCGGCTCCACAGACGCAAGACACGTCCGCAACGCCGGATATCCGGCTTTAGGCTTCTCCCCAATGCCAAGCACAGAGCTGCTCCTACATTCGGTTAACGAACGCCTTTCGGTGTCTACCTTCCTGAACGGCATCGATATCTATGAGAAGGTCATATACAACCTCTGTAACATTCCCGCACTCAAAACCGCTGATGATACAAGTGTGTACCTATATAAAACTGCTGTCTAAGAAAAGGAATAGGTTAAACACTTGATTTTAAAATAACTAGAAGCGTTTGCGCCTACGCTGTGCGTCGCCAAGGAAGATTTTTGACAACTTTTTTTATTTTTTTACTGTGTGTTGATTATAATTAGTACAACTAACATTCTGGTGAAAACTCTAACGTTATTAGTAACTATAACTAACATTTTGTGTAAGATAACTTTTGACCTACTTTTTTTCAAAGAGATTAGGATTGTTTGGTTAAGCGCTTTTACTAATACAAATTTGCTTTTGAGGGTGTACGGAGTTCATGAATTTCTTTCAATTAACCTCTTATAAAAATTCATAGACATTTTGTCTTGTATAATACACTAGAACTAGTCTACTATCTAAGTATCTATTACTAACTAGAACTGTGATGAACATTATATGGTTTTTTTATAACATTGGCTTCGACTTAATCAATCTTCAAAAATGAATGCACCTAATAATACCTCTTAAGATTCTTAGTGATATTAGGTACCCCATCATACTCCTGCCCTTATCCCAATTGATTTGTGGTCGGCGCAGCATGTCTTCTTCTTCCATGTTTCTCTATAACTCGTCATCTCATCAGACACCTCCTTTCTTGCCATTTCATCTTTCACACAGTCCATCCATCGTTTCTTTGGTCTTCTTCTACTTGTCGTCTCGGTCTTCGTGAGGACTGTTTTGAGTACGAATGTGGATTGATTTATACCCATCCACATTCATACTCAAAACAGTCCTTCACCTACGTATCTATATTTAGTAGATATGTGCAGACATTTGTGGGCATGGCGCGTTTACCTCGCCACTGAATGCGGCATTATGAGAGATTGTGAGTGAGCAATTAGGTACAAAGGCGGTACACAGATAACATTGCCTGGAAAAGCTACCAATAAATTATTATCATTATAATTTGTCCAACAAGACAAACTTTATCCCCAACAAGAACTGATATAATTTTTGTGCTATTTTGTCGTTTAAACACATTAGAGTCTAAAGCAAATATTGATTGCACCCAGCTCATTTATGAGCGGCGCAAGACTCTTGCTTAGAATGCTCTTGCGATGTGACAGTTTTATCTTATATTAGCAGCATCATTAGTAATTTAGTAGTCTCTTAATTACTAACTAAACTAGGTACAAATATATATAACACCTTTCATTAATTTCATAAATGAGACTGGTCACGTTTAGCACGTATAGACCACATTTAAGGGCTGTAACTGATACTGTCATAAAAGCTATGGAATATACAGGTTTAGTAGTTCTGATCGAATAGCTGATCGCGCTGTTTCATTAATGAAATCAACTCTTAGTAGTCAGTCACATGCTACATTCCGATTTGAAAGCTCATTAAGTTCAATTCCAGCGTTATTACTCATCGTATATCTAGCACAGTTCTGTTTCCTCGTTTGCAGCTAAATCTTTAAACCAACAATCGCCACTTCAGAGTAATGGGTGCCTTCCCACCCGTACGTGCCGCAACATTTTTAAAAGGACTTTTTCGCGAGCCGCCGCCGTTTTCTGTTTGCGCACCATCGCGCGTCGCCGCTTCGCCATGGATTTCGCAATTGTCACGCTTTTAGCGAACAAATGAATTCTCACCAATGATCGGGATTCGCTGTGTAAACCGTTTAGCGCACGAATCATGATTCTGTTTCTTTGTTTTCTTCCTTTTTTTCGTAATTTTGTACCGCGAAGGGATGAAATGAAAACCATACAAAGTTAAATAGCTTGATTTGTATTCAAATCATGTGACTTGGTAGTGATGCCGTAATTGTATAGGAAGAAATAAATAGGTTAGTGTATAATGATAGTGTAAAAATTAATTATAACCCAACACTCTACTGCAATACAGTAAGATTCATAATTACTGCGGTTCACAATATTATCATCAAATAGAGGTGTAACGCTTTATAATTGTGAATGTTATATGAGGGTGGACCGCTGGGGGCGCAGTGGCGTTAATTGAAATGAATTGTCGCGACTGGGTGTAGCCGGCACATCGGGCACATAAATCAGAGCGCCTCGGGCCACCAGCTAAGTGCCTGCTACGAGCGCTACGCCGTAGCAACCCGTAGACACGGCGCGAAGCGGACTACGCGGTTACAGTTTTTTTTATGTTGGTTTTTTTCAAAAGTTAGTGTTTACATGAATTTACTTGAGCACTTATAATGAATAAAAATTATTCGTTTTCAATGGTCGGACCAATACTTACTTTTTGTTTTCGTAGATACTCATTTCAAGTAACATATTTATTTGACTTCATTAAGGTTCTGTTAAACTTCCTTGTACAACCGGACCAGCTGCGGACATCAAACACTTCGGTTATCCAGAATCTGGTGTCCGGAGCCGCGTCCGCAATTATTTAAAACCGGTTTGGAAGCGGTAGATTTGGCATTTTGACCCAATTTTACTGAATATCCAACCTTCATATTGCCAAATCTACCGCTTCTAAAGCCGTCATTAGAGCTCGACGCTCTAAAAGACATCGCGAGACGAATTAATTCAGCCAAATGCGGTGAACGCAAGAACGGGCGCGATTTTTACTGGTAGTGCTCATTTGTCACCACCACCTAGCCACCTACTGGCATTAGTGGCACGGTGGCGTGCCTCCCGACACAGGTGCGTACCATCGCACCGCTAAAAGCACCACACAGATGCGTAATACACACACTACGCCGTTTATGGAGTGGGTATCTTAAGGCTGATGCTCCAGGGTAGCCCGCGAAATTCTAATTTTCTTACGCGTTTTGCAATTTGCAGGCCAGTGCTAGGTTGTATGATGACTGACTTGTATGATATTGATTAAAATATTGTTCGCGATTGTAAGACGTATGTAGTTACAGAATTATAATCATCAATACAACCCTCCAAGTTCATAAAGGTCGAGAAACGATTTTTTCAAGGTCAAAGTCTTTGCTAGACCTTTATGAACTTGGAGGGTTACTACAACTACTACAACAGCCCATAACATCCACTGCTGGACATAGGCCTCTCCCATGATGGGAGGAATTTGCCGTAATCTCCACGCTTGGCAGGCGGATTGGAGATCGATGAAAGACTAACAGAAAACGCTGCTGCCCATTCTCTGGTCTACGGAGGCGCAAGGTGTTTTGCCTCAGACATTAGTCGCCTTATACGACACCCGTGAGTGTAATGAATTGGTTCTATTCTACTTTGCCGGATACCACACGGCTAACTTGGAGGGTTATATTGATGATTTTGATGATAATAATTCTGTAACTACGTACGTCTTTCAATCGCGAACCATATTTTAATCAACATACAACCTAGCACTGGCCTGCAAATTGCAAAAAACGTAAGAAAATTTAAATTTCGCGGGCTGTTTGGAGCATTCACCTTAAAGGAGACACAATACGATACCGAGTACCAACTATTACAAAATATATTAGTTACACAGTATTCCTTGTTTAAGAAACGTCTTACTGCAGTAATTTTTTGGATAGATTTATAATACGGTAGTGTCTGTTTAGTAGAGTTTTTGAAAATCAGTTATTAACATTTTATGTTTTTCATTTTCTAAATATTATGCTGAATGATTCATACCATTAATTTATTTATTTATGTACACACAAAACACTGAACAGGAAATTACATTAAGATAGAAGGCACAAAGGTACTGCTTATTTCATAAGAAATTTCTTCCAGCAGACCTGCGACAGAAAAGTTTGGCTAGAAATTAATGAAAACAATTAATTATTTAAAGAAATTAACAAATTTATGTTTTTCGAAGCAGAAAAGTTTTTCTCTCTAAAGTTTCTTTTGCGCTTACCCTTTGCGCTGTTTATAAGTTTTCATATCCAACCTCCTTCGTACATCCGCCACGCCCTTAATGACGCTCAGTGAAGTGTGAGAGTGTCTTGATGTCGAATGAGTTGTCGTTTTACAACTGACAGATCATCTACGTTTAGCGACAGAATCCGACAGACCGCGTCATAATGGCGAGTGGAGAGCGAGGATTCGGTAATCAACTCGTATAGAACACGTTGTCATCGCAGCGGGTATGCGGTATGTGTGACTGATTACGAGTGGTTAATGTAAATAAATGAAGTTTTCTATGAAACACGTAAAGGGTAAATCTGTTATAAATTACAGTAACAACATCACACCATCACCTCGTACATTTCATCTTTTTTACAGAAATCATAGTTCCTATGTAAGTATGGTAAGGTCTGTTTGTTACCTATCCAATAGGGTAGTTAACTAACAAAATCTAATTAGTTCGACAGATAGATTTTCAAAAAATATTGGACACATATTTTTTCTTTTGTTACGTAAACCAAAATTGACAAAGATACGACGCTTTTAAAATTCTCAATACGTCACGCCGTGGTATAATTTTTAGTGCGTTGTGACGTCACGAGCCCCCACTCCCGAGTTTTAATGCGTTTTATCTTTGTCAATATTCATTGATTTACAAAAACAAAAAATACGTGTCCATTATTTTCCAATACTCTAACTGACGGACTTAATAGATTTGCAATTTATTGATGGTGGAAACTAGCATGGCTGTCTAATGTCCGATATACGATACCTTGGCAACACTGATTGTGGAATAGTAACTACATAATGGGTGTAAAAATACCCTTAACGATGCCTAAAGGCACTTGTTCTCACCGTCATTGCAATCATTTTTTTTTGTTTTAAACCATACCTGGGAACCTTCTAGTTACAGATAATTTGGGAGTCAAAGTTTCAACTTTTTTTTAGCACAAGTTTTTAATGTTATATTATTTACTTTAAATACCTCCACAACCCCCGTACTATTCAATACATCCATCAGAGCAATGTTTTGTCAATTAAGTCTGACCATAAAACGAGATTTTTCACCCCAAAAAGTTTCCAGCAAAATTTTTTGCGTAGAGTCTAGAGTTCCTTAGTTTGATGTACAGAATGCATGGCTGACGGCTTTGTCAAGGGTCTGTTTAAGCCTTGAATTATGAAAAAAATGGGTAATGAGATTAAATAAATAGTTGACTTGGTTTTTCGAATTAATAAGACAAGAGAGATTACTAAAATGTTCAACGTCTAGCATGAAAACTGCAATGCGTGCTAAATCTAAAATTAACCCTACACGATCGACAGGCTTGTATAAACTTAATAAAAAATAAATAACAAAATGACAAACATTTACCCAGTTAGCACTGTTGATCGAACTTAAAAGGGGCAACGGTTAACAAAGGAATGGTCACGCGCACATTATTCAAATTTAAACTTTTCAAGTACTTTTCAAATTGTGCGGAGTCGATCACCCCTTTCATATTCTTTTTGTCACGGATGCATATGTTTTCTATTCTAAAATTAACAATCGTCATAACAAAATCCATAAAGGAATTATGTACTTTCGAACCATAAGTGTTGATTATATAAAAATTGTTTCAATTGCTTATTAAATTGAAATCACTGTTGAGTTTTGTGGGAGAGTTGCCGTGAGAAAGAAATGAAGTTGTGTTTTCGTAGAAGTAAAAATTAAAAAAAACTGCTTGATACTTCAATTTATATCTCGATAATATGTATATTTTTATGATGAACGTAGCACTTACTTATTTTAAATTAAATGAACAGGTAAAAATTAAACTCTAAAAAAATAAAGATACAACTTACACCCTGCTGGCTAGCTTGCTTGCTAGTTGATGCCTGGATTAGTACTAGAGCACTAGGAATAGTAGAAACTAACATTTGAAACTACATGAACCAAAAAAGTGACGTGTAAAAGTGTTTGTAAGAACCTACTTGCAAAAATAAACATCATTTTATTTCATTTAATTTCAATCGGTAAAAAGAACCTTCCTACATTGAAATAGACACCCTGCCATAATTACCCATTAAATACGCCTGGATAACCCTTGATTATTGATACTTTTGTGCGAGGTACAGAGAGAACTAACATTTTAAGTAATGTGAACCGAAAAAAAAGAACTATACTACAACTTCATCATCATCATCAGCCTATAATGTTCCCACTGCTGGGACATTGCTTTTCGTCAAATTTCGTGATTCTAGGTCAACGGAAACTACCATTTAGGTTTTCGACCCAAAACCTATAGGGTACTTCCGGTCTTACAGCACAAGTAAAGGGAAAATTCGGAAAACTAAAAAATAAAAAAAAAATAGGTAAATTTTGGTACTTATAAGTTTTCGCGAAAATCTAAATTTGCCCATATCTTTTTATCATGTTAACTCAGAACCTTGATTTTTAACTTGCTAAGTACACCTGTTCCTCAAAAAATCGGTGGTGACAGACGGACAAGAAAGTGATCTTATAAGGGTTCCTTTTTTCCTTTTGAGGTACGGAACCCTAAAAACTAACGAAAAATAAACACCAGCCATAATAGCCGGTAGCATATCCTTGGATTAGTGGCACTCGAGTGCTCGTGCGGACGTTTAGTGCTATCGCGTGCGACCGCGGGTCGCGGGTCGTGTCGCCTGCATTCGCACGGGTCACGCCGGTCGCAGGACTCGCAGGGATTACGCCGACGGCCGCGCTAAAACAACATGCTCCTCGTAATCGCTATCAACCTATAAGATATAAGGGGCGCTATTTGTATTATCCTCTGCATTATTAGCTGAATAACAGAAGAAGTGGATTGGATTGGAGTGTTTTTGTTGCGCTTTTGTTTTTAAAAGAGATTTAGGTTGGATGGTTCTTGGTTCAGATGGTTCTCTTATCGTTTTAGGTAAAGTTAACTGAATATCTTAAAATCTGTAACTGATTTTGCATTTCCCTACTAAAGTCACCAAACCTAAAAGTTGATTTTACATCCTATTCATACGAGCAAGAGATTTTATGAGAGTTAATGGTATTTTATTGGTACTTTATTAATATTCTTAATCAACAAATACATTTAAAATTTTCACGAGCATATAACAATGTCACCTTAGAAACAAAAAACAAAGATTTCATGACACCCACAAGTAAAATAAGCGACCAAATAACAAGCCATTGTCCGAGTAAAAACATCGAAAGGAATCCTCCCAAACTTGTACCTAAGGTGTGTAGCACAAACAGAAAGTGTACGATCAAATAAAACGCCGTACGTCTGCCAGACGTGTTTCTTAGATGTTAGCATCGTTCATTAGACAAGCATCCCTGTCGTATTCAAGTGTTCACGTGGCGACTTCGCTTCGTAGCTCGGTTCACATCAAAAGCTGCACGACCCGCCCTCCGGCCGCGAGCCGCGCTCTGATTGGTCGACGCCGCCGCCCAGGCAATTAAGCTGCCTCGCTCACCCCGTGATCTAACTTGACATTTTAATGTTTACTGTACTGATAGTTCGTGAAAGAAAATGGTTTGTGTTCCTTTTGTTTCTCGGACTTTGGTGTTTTTTGTTGTGTTTATGTTTTTTTACATATTATTTTTATAGATTGATGTTTCCCTGAAATTAACCTGAAATTCAAAGAGTTACTGGAAGATGGCAGAGTAAATCTCAAACTCCTTCAGAAATTTATTTCTGATCTTGGTAATTTTAAGTAATCATTATGGATCATTGTGGATTTAAAATCTCAATTTCCGAAGAAAGCTTACAGAATCGAAAATGTAGGTACAGCAAACAATGTAAGTATTTTTACAAGTAAACTCGTCGCGTAAACAAAGCTTTACTTTATCACGTTACGCATCCATTATGTTCGTACGTAATTCAGTCAGATACGTAGCGACCGCTGCCCTGACAATGTAGCCTGTGGACCGGGACACAAGATGGGATCACACCCATCTCACTCACACAGCCTCTTTCTGTATACTGTTGTCCCGCTCAGGGGGTGGGACTCAATGTAATCAGGGGATGACGTGACTCGCGATCTCCGCAGCGGCTTCAAAGATCACAATTATCGGAGCAGTCTGCCGAAAGCCGCGACTGGGTGGTGAAGTCACCCAGAGAAGTCATTAAAAGTTTCGTACATATGTACCCACCAATACTCATGATTATTCATAGGAGAGAACTGTTTAAATTCTGACCGTGGTTTGTTAAATCTGACTTTCGAAATAAAAAAAGTTTTTAGTGAAAATTAGAAGAAAATGTTTTTTTCTCAATGCGGTGGTGTTAGTTTTATGTGAGGCTCAAAGACAGCTGTCGAACTGTCTGCCTTCTGGGAGCGACAACGGCCGCCAGCCGTGGCAGTCCGTAGGATGGGTACAGGTCAGCTGATTTGGGTTTTGTTCTTTTCAATCATCTCATCTGTCATTGTTTGTTGTTACTACTTACTTAAGTAAATTATTGCATTCTAAATGAAATAGTGTCCATTATCATGAGCATAAAAGTTGTGTTACGTAGATCTTTTCTTGATTTCTTGAAATACTTTTTCGTAAAGTAAATATTTTTTGGCCGGAATAAAAAGTTTCCTAAAATATGCCAGGGTTTGTTTTGTGGTTTAAAAATAAAAAGAAAATAATTTAAATTATTAATTTAATAACTTATTGATGTCGACAATTAAGGATTGACTAATTGAGTTAATATTTGCCCCCACAGAAAATACGAATAATATATGTAGTTAATTATAACATAAAAATATATACCAACTAGATGATCATAAACATATATAATTGTTAAAGATACAGTTCTTACTCGTTCTAACCTAAGCTAACCTTATCGGTTGAACTCTTAGTCAGCCCAACTCTGTTAAATTCGGCATAATAGGATCAAATGCATAATTAAAATCATCTTGCACCTAGGTAGACTTTTCTTGAGTTGGCAATTGTTTCAAATTAAGATAAATCCATGCATATCTACGATATCTTGATTCTGGAGTATTTTTAGGGTTCCGAACCCGAAGGGTACCAATCCAACGGGACCCTATTACTAATCCTCCGCTGTCTGTCCGTCCGTCCGTCCGTCTCGTCTATCAGTGGGCTGTATCTCATGATCCGTAATAGGTAGACTTTTGAAATTTTCACAGAATGTGTATTCTGTTATACCGCTATAACAACAAATTAATGATAAAAATAAATTGAAGGGGGCTCCCCGACTACGATGGTACGGAACCCTTCTACCTGAGTCCGAATCGCACTTAGCCGGTTTTTTAATAATTTTAGTGTATTTAATCAATTCTGGCATACAAACTTATAATTGCAAGGAAAAGTTGTATTGAAAAGCATCTTTAACGCTCTTTGTGCTCAATTATGTATCCATTCTGTATGGGCTGCATGATAGAGACAAACAAGTAAGTGAATTAGAGTAGAGCCAAAGAAACTAAAGTTAAGCTGTCACCATTATTTATTTCTGTTAGTACATGCTTTTAAATCTTAAAGGCATTTCTTCGTTTTTTATTCTTGTGTCAAATATTCTAACGGAAGAGCTCATGCAAAGTTATCTAATACAACTCCAAAAAAGCGTGTAAATACACACATCAAAAATGTCTAGGGATCAAGCATTTTTATGCGGATTTCTTGAGATTGAGATGTGGCTTTGTAATAAATTTATGATTTTATAAATTTATATGGATCCTTTTTGGTGCATTTCATAATTTGAATCAGGAACTCTCAATCAAATTCGAGTAAAAGATGAAAATAAGCAGTCAATATTTTCCCTATAAAAACATACAACGCATTGAAGACATTATTAGTGCTACTGTTTCCCTACTACTGATTAAAACCAACGTTATTATGGAGCGGCGACGTCATTTAAGCAGGGAAGAAATGCTCAGAGCCGTGGGAATGATAGAAGCTGGTTCCCGGCAACGTACTGTAGCTTTAGCTCTGAATACAAGTCAGAGTGTTATCAGTCGACTTTGGACACGTTACCGAAGCACTGGTACCGTGGCTGAGCGCCATGGAGGACGGTATCGCTGCACCACACGGAGACAAGACCGATACATTCAAATCTTAACTCGAAGAGCTCCAACAATAACCGCCATGATGTTAGCCGTGAGGCTTCATCACTCTTCAGGGAACTTAATTAGCGACCAAACAGTCAGAAACCGCTTGCATGAAGTGAACCTTCATTCCCGAAGACCGCTACGGGTACCACCTATAGCAATGCACAATCGTAGGATTCGATATCAATGGGCTCTTGAACACAGAAATTGGGCAGAAGAACAATGGCGTTTCGTGTGCTTTTCTGATGAGTCTCGTTTTGGTATGAGACCGGATACAAGACGTATACGACACTGGAGAACCCCTGGACGCCAACAGCGATTAAAATCCTGCCAGGAAGTCCATCCTTATAGTGGTGGAACCATCATGGTATGGGCGGGTATTTGGATCGGCGGAAGAACTGAGTTGATTTGGATCAGAGGCAACCTCAACGCTCAAATTTATGCTGAGACGATTGTATCAGACGTCATCGTTCCTCTACAAGTGCAAATCGGTCCCTTATTTCAGTTAATGCATGATAATGCACGACCGCACACCGCAAGAGTTGTAAGACAGACTCTCGCCGCAGCTAACATCAATGTCCTGCCCTGGCCTGCTCAGTCGCCAGACTTGAACCCGATTGAGCATGCATGGGATATGCTACAGAGAAGAGCTCTGCCGAATATGGAGGGTATCCAGTCGCAAGAAGACCTTTTTTTGTTGTTGCAACGAACATGGGCGGCCATTCCACAGCGTGATTTGGATGAACTCATTTTGAGTATGCCAAACCGATGTTCTTGTGTTGTTAGTGTTCGCGGTAGAAACACGGATTATTAATTGTTTAAGTTACCCAATAAAATTTTAAAGAAAACTGTTATTTCAGTCTTTTTTTCGAACTTTAATGTTAGTGGTTCAAATGTCAAAAATCCCTTTATTAGGAAAATGGCAAATTTCTTTATTAATGCAAAGGTGACTTGGTTTATCGTTACTGTGACAAACGAAAACACTTTATTTGATGAATCCTTAAAGAAAATTTTAATTAATATCAATCAGGAGAAAAGTTATTGCAAAAATATATGTTGATCCCTAGATACTTTTGATGTGTGTATATTACAGTTTTTTTGTGAGAAACGATGATTACATGTTACCAAATGTTTTCAATGAAAATTAGAAAGAAAGGTTATAAAAATACTTCCGCCAACGCAGTTTCTGGGTATTCGTCTAAAAAATAAATACAAACATTTTCTTATGAAACTATAAAACAACAGCCAACCAGGCACCTAAACAGTTAAGTAGATAATGGTGTCGCTTCTGTTGTGCACGAACTAAACTTAATTTAGGCTATTGCTATCTTTTACTAAAAGGCAGTGCGAGAAAAGGACGGCTATAGCTATGAACTAAGTTAGAGATGTCAAACTAGTTTATGCCTTGCGCTTCACCGTGTTTTTAGTCGACATGTTTTTACGTGCACCATTCATTTGTATGGAAATATTAGTTAAGCAGTGAAGCGAATACAGCGAAGTGAATATTAGTTCTGTCAGCTGTGAAGCTATCTTTTATAAAATAAATAAATAAACAATTCGTGCACAACAGAATCGACACCACTATCTTACTTATTAGAATATTTTGGACCAAACCAAAACCGTAGTACTATTTGTCAAAGGAGACTGTATCAAACGCCTGGCAGTAATAAGCTTAACAGTATACAATACGATATGTAGACACAGACACATCGTGTGTTTGGTCTATTGTTCGTAGTTAGCACACAAATAAGATCTTGGGAGATCAGTGAATCGGACCAAACCCGCGTCCTTACAAATGTAACTTAGGGACGAACCCAAAACTTGGACCGCGCTCCCCTACCCGATTCTTGTACAAAGGGTGCATGTAACTTAATCTAATCACTTAACACCTTATAACTTATTACCGTTGTTTGAGTTTAATTAAGTATTTTACTTGTGTTTATCAAGTCTTTGTCAAAAAGTAAATAATCAAGATTGTACGTTGCGATTTGTATCATCTTATACTGTGCTGATTTATGTGCATTGTCAGCCATTATTTCGCAATTTAGTAATTCTTGGAATAAACCGGTGGAAACTGCGAGTTGGACTCGTTCACCGAGGGTTCTGTATATAAACATGAAGGTATTTTGTTAATAAAACTACATATTTACGATTTTCAGTTTTTTTAATAATGTGCTGTAAAACATTGCTTCTTGCCCTAGGTCAATCTGTAGGTAGCTTCTTACAAAATTCTTACTTTTTTATTTTTCCATTTTTAGTTGTAATATCCTATACAAATATTACCTATACATTTATTTTAACATAACATAACATCACGCCTGTAATCCCCGAAGAGTTGGGCTGAGGTGTACACAATAGTACCTACACCCACATTTCGCCAGTTATGTTTAAGTCCCATGTAATAGGGGGCAAGCGCTGGCGCAAATCCAAACTCCGTGGCTGCTACTGAAAAATTCCTGATGGAAAAACCCAATAACACTTTGCCCGACCAGGGAATCGAACCCAGGACCTCATGCTGAGTTGTCGCCACCACTAGACCAACAAGGCAGTCATTTATTTCTTAACATGTCATGGTAATAGACTTATCCCCAATAAAATGGAACCTAACATACCTAACTGTCGAAATGTGGGTGTACTGTACACATCTGCATACCCGCAGAGCATACAGGCGTGATGATATGTTATGATGTTGAGAAAACAACAAACATCCAAGCGATTGCAGCAATTACGACCGATTTGCTGTCTATAATTGAAGAGTTCCATTGTATTTCTCCGAAGATCACCATCAGATCTTCACCAAATTTAAACGGGACCACCGCGAAGTAATTTTCTTCCAAACAAAAAAAGAATCATCGAAATCGGTTCACAATTGGCGAAAAAAAAGCTGAACATAACACAAAAAAATAAAAATAAATAAAAATATCAGACGAATTTATAACCTTCTCTTTTTGGAAGTCGGTTAAAAAATACTTCTTCTTCTTCTTACAATCTTTCAGAACTTTTTGGTAAAAGGTATACTGTTACAGTTTCCACTTTCCCGACGGGACAAGATTGCTCAGGAAATATTTCAGTAGTTTATAATGATAAAGGTGTTGGTCGTTATCTCAATTTTTTCTCTTAATAATTATCTTATTTTTACTTATTGAAAGAGTAAAACTTCTTAAATTATTCTATACGTCTTATTATTTTATCTAAAATTTAAGGCAACAATCAAAGTTGGCATTGATTCAGCGAGACAAAACACGTTTCTCACACCGAATCGTCCACTCATTTCTGCTTTCAATAACAAAACTTATACATATCCCTCCATTTTTCTTCTCCGTAGTCGGGTAAAAACTTCCAAAAAAGAAAGAAACCATCAATCATAAATATAATCTACTTACCTATATCCGCGTAAACATCACGAGGGCAACGATTAAGTAAGTATATTCATTTGATCAGCATTAGCAAGTGTGCCGTTTCACACGACTATCGTAATTTGTCGCGCGTTATTTAGAGTTCAGTGCGCGGAACCGCACGCATCACTGCATCGGTAGGCACACAGCGATAGATACATAGGTGAATATGCAGCTTTTCATTAGGAGTGTGATGGTTTGTCTCTAGGGGGTTGCAATTATTTGTTAGAAATAAAAGCTCTAGGTAAGAGTTTTCCAGAAGAAGCCGGATCAGTGCGAGTAGCAATAGTTTTGCTGCATATGTATTTGTTGAAAAATGCAAATTAAAGATGGTCGATCTAATGTAAAAGAGAACTCTCAAACTACATATCCCAATCCCGTCAATCTCAGCGAGCACTCGTCATATTATGCTTCGGAAATGATCTCGTGTCATTGCGTGTCGGGATTGCATTCCCTATTCACAACACAGAACAATACAAATCAAAACACTTGCAGTATTGAAAACAATTGCAATATTGCAAACCAACCACTCAATGCTAAGTGAATAATAGACAGTAGCCTCTCTCCCCTCTACATAAAAGTACATAATTTCTTTTTTTTTTGTTATATCTACCTACAAAATATCTCCACTACGAAGCTGAATCCCATCATTTTCTTTCCATAAAAAGCTTTGTAAGTGCGCAAAAAAGGGGATAATTACGACACTTCGCGGCTTTCCTTAGAGGCTCGAAAGACGAACAGTAAAGTCGTCTAAGTCCGTTTTAACGAAAAAATAAAAGAGCGTCTTTGAAAAGGATTCGCGGCATTAAGACGGAGTCCGCTTGTAACACCGAATCGAATTATTTGAATGGAACAATTCAATAGAATAACGGTTTTCATTGAATCAGGACTTGTGATCGGGAGTATTTATAATTAAATAAGATTATTAAATAGGATTTCAGCAAAATCATTGAGTTCGGTTAGAGTAGGAACGTTTAATTGAAATCATGGGTCAATACGACGAGGTGATCCGACAAAGAACTTAGAGTTGTCGACATAGCTCACATAATAGGTTAGCTAAAGTGGCAATGAGCCGGCCAAACTAGCCGTAGAACCGATGACCGTTGGTGTAGACCTGATCTTGAGAACCGAATCGATAAGCGTAAGCTGGGACGCTTTCAGGCTTGGTGGCCGGTGCAGTGGAGCGATGATCTTTGCAGGGTTGTTGGTAGCAACTGGATGAGATTTACCGAAAATCAAGTTAAGTGGCGTCCGATTGAAGAAGCCTATGTCCAGCAGTGGACTGTAGAAAGCTGATGCTGAGGGGTATGGGTCAATAGCAAAGAAAATAAAATCATATAGCCTAAGCAACTCACAATATTATGTTATCTCTTCGACTTCAACAGTGCATTTGAACAATCCAATTTTAAAAGAAAACTCTCATAATCAAGGCATATACACCAAAATAGTAAGGTAGTTCGGTGTGACAGTAGGCTCTCAGCGAGTTAAGGAAAAGGGGGCCAAGGGGAAGGCTTCTGTAAACGGAACAAAAACACCAACGTTATTAGCGAGATTGGTGTAATCTGACTAATCTATTTTGGGAAAGGGGAGCTCTGAGGTGCCGAACAGTATCAGTTCATGAATAAACACTTCTTTCAGAATAAATAATAGCTTATATCGCTAAAGAAAAAGAGAAAGGCAATTTGCTTTTCATGTTTCTATAAAGAGTGAGAATCGATGTGGCACAATTACAAAAAAAATACGTCTCACAATAATAGTGAATTGCAACTTAAATGAAATAGCAGTTTTTTTCATGTTAAAGTCTTTTCAGAAAACAAATATTGCATAGCCGCTCTGCCTACGGCGTAGTCTAAGAATTGAAGCATTTTTATTTTTTAATTCAAAATCATTTATTTCAATCCATTTAGGATCATAACATCATAGCATCATCATTTTTCAGCTAAAATAATTTAATTATAGATTCTTAGTTTTGACAACAATCTTCGTACAATGACATGTTATTGAAGGATGCTTTTGTTGTGCTTATCAACTACAGCATTCCGTGTCTTTGCATATTGTTGATTATAGAATCAAGACAATCCTTTTGGAGGTTAAACCCTGATAAGATATAAGATATAAAGAATTTTATCAAAAAAAATTTTTGGTTACAGGCGATCGTCTTCTCGACATCCCTTGCAATGTCTGCGGGGACAGGAGTTCTGGCAAACATTATGGCATCTACAGTTGCGACGGTAAGAAACACCATCGCTTTTCTTTACACTCCGATTATGTACATATTATTATCTCTTTTATTAATCATAACATCTTATTATTTTTACATTTTTAAATATTTCATAGAAAAAACATAAAACACTTAAAAATATAAAAAATAGTAGTCCGCCGGTGTCGGGAGCAGGGTCCAAGCCACCGGCGGTTAGGGCTGCAGAGACAGGAACCTCCTCACAATGCGAGCCGTATCGAGGAGTACTGCCTTCTGAATCAGGCCCTTGATCCAACCGCCTAAAGAGAGCTTCGATAGATGGTCATCGAAGCTCTTGGCTATAAGGCCATTGGCCGTCACGACAATCGGCACAATGATAACCGAGTTCATATTCCACATGTCGCGAACCTCGTGTGCCAAGTCGAGATATTTTATTTGTTTCTCTTTCTCAGCTTTCACGAGGTTCTCGTCATGCGGAATGGTAACATCGATTATCATTACGCGGCGCGCTGATCGGTCCATCATCACTATGTCAGGCTTATTGGCGACAATAGTCCTGTCAGTAATGATGGACCGATCCCAGTACAGCGTGACATGGTCTTTTTCGAGAACTGGGTCGGGCACATACTTGTAGTACGGTACCTCAGATTCCACAAGTTTATATTTCAAGGCAAGTTGCTGGTGTATAATCCTGGCTACTTGGTTATGCCTGTGCAAGTACTCGCCGTTAGCCAGACGAGAACAACCAGAAATAATATGTCTGATGGACTCACCCGGAAGGTGGCATGCCCGACACACGTCAAACGTCCCGTCCTTCATAATATATTTCCGGTAATTGTTCGTCAACATAACTTCGTCCATAATCGCATAGACAAAACCAAAGAGGTCGCCGAAACGTAACCAGGACACGGACGCTAGAAAATCTACATCGGGCCCATAAAGAGCCCGGTAGAAGCGCCCGTGAAGCTCTTTGCCTTGCCATACTTGCCTGCGGTCATCGGTGGTAAGTACCTCAGGTTTGTGCCAGTTCTCTTTAGCCATGGACAGCGGGGTGAGTCCCTTGTCCACTGCGACCACATCTCGGTGCATACCTACCTCGGCTTTTAAAAAATATTCTCTGAGACTGCACACCTCGCGGTTGTGGAGGGTCTTCGCGTTTAAAAAGCCTCGACCTCCGCACTTCCGCGGGATGTACAGTCTCATCACCGATGATCGTGGGTGATGCATCCGGCTTTCGGTCAGCAGTGTACGAACTCTTCTATCCAGGGCGTCGAGTTCGGTCTGAGTCCATTTGAGTATGCCGAAAGAGTACATTAAGACCGGCATGACCCAACCATTGAAGGCGCGCACCTGTTCCCGCCTGAAAGAAGGCTATTTAATACCTTTCTCAGGCGTCCGAAGAAGCGCTCCCTCAACGATTGCTTCATGTCAGTTACATTAATGCCTAACGCTTCCGACATACCCAAATACTTATAGGTTTCAGATGAGGAAAGAGATCTCAGCTGTATGGAGTCCGAGAGCTGAAGTCCCTCGGACTCCACAATCTCCCCTCGCTTTACATACATAACTGCACATTTGTCCACACCAAATTCCATTCTGATGGCGCCACTAAAAGTTTCAGTTACTTTCAGTAGCTCCATCAGTCGCAATTTGTTGGGGGCAAAGAGTTTCAGATCATCCATGTAAAGCAGGTGAGATATAACCTGACCATCCTTCCTCAACCGGCAGCCTAGGCCTGAATTCTCCAGCAATGTGCTTAGAGGATTCAGGGCTAAACAGAACCAAAGTGGACTCAGACTGTCGCCCTGGAATATTCCCCGCTTAATCCATACAGGCTCATCGCTCCCCTGGATCTGTCGACATCCTGGATATCGAAGGACAGTCTTCCATTGCCCCATACATGACTCAAGAAAGGTGCGTGGAGTTGTATCTACTTTGTACAACTCCAGCACCCTCATGAGCCACGTATGTGGCACCGAGTCATAGGCCTTCTTATAATCTATCCAACATGTCGACAGATCCTTGCGAGATCGACGAACCTGTTGGCTAATGGCCATGTCGATGAGGAGTAGCTCCTTAGTACCGCGGGACCCATTCCTACATCCATTCTGAGAGGTTGACATGATGGAGTTTTTGTCAATGTGTGTATTAATTTTCACTCTCAGAATGGATGTAAGAAGCTAGTTGTAGATCGTCGACAAACACGTGATCGGTCTATAATTTTTGGGTTTCGCGGGACTACCTGACTTATGGAGCAGGTGGGTAACGCCTGTTGTTAAAAACTGTGGGAGGGACCCGGACTCTAAGGATGACTGGAATTGCGATGCCAGGCAAGTGTGTGAACTACTAAACCATTTGAGCCAGAAGTTGTGCAGTCCGTCCGGTCCCGGGGATTTCCAATTTGGTAACGGACGAACTGCTCTGGCTACATCTATAGGTGTTATAAAAATTGGCTCCATTTCTGGGATACGTTCACACACTCGGTCGACATCACGCATCCAGTCAGCCTCAGTATGACAAACGAGTACCGACCAGATGCTGCGCCAGAAAGAACTCGTGGCGGCATCATCCGGGCGGCACACATCAGTCATATTTTGCTCGGGTCGCTCCCAAGCTCTGTATACCCACCTCTCATCGCTCTGGAACATGCGATTCTGTGAATACCGATCAACCCGCCGGTTATACCTCCGAATACGGTTCGCCCATGCATAAACTTTCTGCTTCAGGAAGTCGATACGCTCTGTGACACGGGACATGTATTCTTGAGGACTGATTTCAGTCCCCGAGAATGCCCGCCTCACAAAGCGCATCACTCGTGGTCGTGTGTTGCCCTCCCTGAAGCAGTATAGTTTGCCGATGAGTACCCTGGCCCCGTCGATACGGCGCTCGATCCTTCGCTGCCAGGCTGGTACGGCTGGTTTCGGTCGAGTAGCTACGTCACAATTTGGAAACTTGACATTAGCTAAACGACATGCCGTAACAGCCCCACAGACCAGGATCGAGTGTGTATCAACGAGGTTCTCGCTACTCTCGAATATATTCTTGAGTTGCGAGTCCAAGGCACACACCAGCGCCCTATTTTTCTTATGCATCGGTAACCGTGGTAATCGGGGCCTAAGTTCGGTAGGAGTGGACCGATATTCATGAAGCGCATTTTCCAGAGCGCTCCTCAATCGGTCAACATTGTCTTGTTATAAGCTTGATTTCGTTGTTGGTGAAAGCCATTCAAATATAATTATTACGAGCTTGTTTTGACATATGTCACTATTGATGGGTTTTTTCAAAGGTTTTTTCTTCTATGTTTATTCATATTTATTGCCTTCATTTTATTTTTATATAGTAAAATTACGTTATGGAATATTGTAAATGGATTCCTGGCTATTTAAAAACTCTGTAAAATAATTATTTATAAACGAAATTTGAAACGAAATACCAAGACTTCTGTTGACGTTTAGTGTTGCCGTGTTATATTATTGTTATTATGTTATATTATTATTTTTTTTATAATATTTTATAAACATTTCAAGATAAGCCTAAGTTCAATAGTCGCGAAATGCTACGAAAACTTTTGTTAATGTGAGTGTCCGGTAAAAGTGTTATCAAGACATTGCTATTCCCTAAACTTTGTCCTAAACGGCAGCACATAACTAATACATAAAACAAGAAAAATGTTTATTCTCAAATCGTGCCCACCACACTACAAGTTAAAACTACAAAAAGTACATGAATAGTCTTAACAGTTTTCTAAATTATTTCGTACTAATTTTTTCTTTAAAAATATCAAGAAATGGGTAAATGTTAGTTTATTTGGTCTGTACTCGTATTATCAACGATATGACATTAATTTGTAATTTGATGTATTTGTGAATCAAAAGACTGTTGTTGTTGTTTTAATAAAATAGCTGCTAGTCAAGTAAAATATTTTTTTGGAACTCTTTTTTTTTTGTTTTTGGTTGAATTTATGTAAACCATTCAAGTGTAAACTAAATTTATTATTCACTGCTACGGAAGAAAACCTTCTCTGCTATGCTATACTTATCAAATTGAAGCTGGCAGGAAAAATAATAAAAATAAAAAAAGCCATTAAAACTTACTTTGTGTGACTGAGAGGTTTTCCTTTTGAGTATTTAAAAAAGAAAATAGTTTCCAAGAGCTCTGTAGATGGCGTTGAACTGACTACGTTAATAGGTGCCAAAGCCAAAACGCTTGGGAAAAAAAACTTTGCGTCACGTCACATACGCTCTTTGACTGACACTTTCGTTTGCTTATGCTTCCGAATAAGTTCAGCGACATCTATCCAGCGACTAGGGAAGAGTTGAAAAAGATAATCCCTTATTATATGGCGGAAGACATGTTTTAGGCATAAAATGGCCAGTATTTTTTATAAGCTAAATGAAAAATAATAATGAAACCTTTTTATTTTATTGCTAATAATACATTTTGTAGGAATTACAACATTTCTAAAGTGTCTTTACTACTTACTACTTTTATAATGTCTTACATAGAAGCCGCTGTTAAAAAAATATAAAATAAAAATGTGAACGGAATAAAAAAATACAAAATGGCGGCGTTATTATTTCAAGTAAAAGTCATAACATTCTAAACTTGTAGCTTTTTAAAAACGTGTGAATAAGCTGGAACTTTGACCTTCAATATCTCCGATACTTAGATGTTTTCTCAGGTATGCTCCAGAACAACAAAAAAACGTGTGTATAACAACTGTAAGCATGCTTATACAACAAAAAATACTCAGGCCAATCGGGCCAATCGGCACTTTTTGCCGGCTAGTCATCGACTATCTGCCGACCACAAAAATGGCCAGATAGTCGGCTTTCACGACTACTCGACTACTAGTCGGTATATCTGTAGTGACCATACTTTACATACCTACCGGAACCACTCCATGCCTCCGAAACCACGTTATGCATTTGGTCCCGACCGGTGTTACAGATAGTCAGAAGCCTTAAATTCTGCAACCAGACTTACCAAGGGCTATCATGTTATCCAGTAAATGGCTTGTTAGAGCTAACCCTAAAAGCATAGTATAAAAAAGGGGAAGTAGGATATCTTCATACAAACGAACCGCGCGCGGCTTGTTTGTGTGCGCCATAGTATCTTTGCGTCGCCGCACGCACACTCAAACAAAATCTCGACCCGTTTCTCAGCTTTTTTATACTATTTATAAGGGTTAAGGGATATGGGTATGGGTATATCTGGAATGGCATTAGCCCCGTGTAAGATAATGGTATCAGCTGCAGTCGACTAGACTGGAAGCCAAAGACAATATAGTTGGGAAAAGGCTAGGCAGATGATGACGAAAGATATTGGAGACGCAAAGATTCTAACTAGCGCCTCAAGTGTCAAAATTGTGAAGCTGTCTAAGAACGACACTTTGACAGTTTTCGATACAATTTACGTCACGGAAAAATTTATTAATTAAATATAAATCAGATTTATGCGGTTTCTTGCTGGACGAGACAATAATTATGTTGTCAATAGTCGATGTTATTAAAGCGTCTGCAGGATACACAAAACCAAAGCGTTCTGGAGAAATCTAGAAGGTACTGCTAGTGCTATGGATATGGAAGAATTTTCTTTTAAATATTGAGATTCACATTAAAGGAAGACGAACATTTAGAAATTAATTTCAACTCCTATATAAGATACAAATCATAATTAAAAAAAAAATACTCAGCATTATACTCAAATGCAATTAAGTAGGTATGTTATTGCCAGATATTACAGAATGTGATTATTTAGTTTATTCTGAAATAGGAAAAGATTTAGCGATAAGAAGAGTTTCATATGACGAAAATCACATTTTGGAAATTTATTTATGTCTTGTTAATGTATATTTTGAAAAAATTCTAAATAGTTAACATGTATGGATCTTTTGTTTAAAATTTGAATAAAAATAAATACAGCTGTGTGTACTAAATTACTTATTAATTTTAAAAATTATTACCAGTCTTACACTCTTCAGATTCATTAGCGAAGATTTGTTACGCTTTTATAATTTTACATAACTACATAAAATTATTACCAGTCTTACACTCTTCAGATTCATTAGCGAAGATTTGTTACGCTTTTATAATTTTACATAACTACATAAAATTATTACCAGTCTTACACTCTTCAGATTCATTAGCGAAGATTTGTTACGCTTTTATAATTTTACATAACTACATAAAATTATTACCAGTCTTACACTCTTCAGATTCATTAGCGAAGATTTGTTACGCTTTTATAATTTTACATAACTACATAAAATTATTACCAGTCTTACACTCTTCAGATTCATTAGCGAAGATTTGTTACGCTTTTATAATTTTACATAACTACATAAAATTATTACCAGTCTTACACTCTTCAGATTCATTAGCGAAGATTTGTTACGCTTTTATAATTTTACATAACTACATAAAATCAATGAGAATAATTGGTGGACCGAAATTTGTAAGACCACCAAGTTTAAAATAACATCAAAATAACGAGCCAAACCAAAATAAATGAAATCGGCTTGCCTATTAATTTTTCTTCATAATTTTATCTTTTGGAAACAAATGAAAACTTATTCCCGAATCTCCGTAAGTACTTACTACATTGAGGAACGGAACAATATTTCGTAAAGGTTTCTGTATGTAATCGTGATCCATCTGATAATGTCTAAACTTAACCTCAACTTTAAAGCAAAGTATCGTTCATAAACAACTTCCACCACCTTATTTTATAACATGAAATGCATATTATATTTGAGTTTGAGTCGTCGTATGTATTATCAATAAACCTTGCTTGCTTGCTTGGTTTAACACAATTTGAGTTCATCGACACGTTAAGAAAAAGAGTAGTTTTTCCATAAAATCCATTCACATTATGCATTAATTACGCCTATTCTTTTCTCGCAATAATGTCTGGGCTGCAGCTCGCGGTTGCTGATCCTTTGTTTCATCTACAACAAAACTCAACTGTTAATTAATGATAATATTTGCACAGGTTGTTCCGGGTTCTTTAAGCGGTCGATACATCGTAACCGCGTGTACACCTGCAAGGCTGGCGGCGAGATGAAGGGCCGCTGCCCAGTGGATAAGACCCACAGGAACCAGTGCCGCGCCTGCCGCCTCGCCAAGTGCTTCCAGGCGAATATGAACAAAGATGGTAAGAGGAAATTTGCGAAAACTAGATTTTAGCAATGAAACTGAATGCGATAAGCACGTCTACAGGGATCACTACGGTCATGGTAGGTATGGTACGGCGGTACCATATCATGACCGTGTTGCAGGCACGGAAAGAAACATGTCACAGACTACTATACGCTCTACCTGCGTTAACCACTGTCGGCGATGCTTGTCGGCGGCATGACACGCGACTTGTTGGTCGGTGACGGAATGGTCAATAGTCTCATACTTTTCATTATAAAACATATTTTAGCATTTAGACTCCATAAAGCAAAGCTGTTACTGTCAATTTTTCATTGCAAATATGTCACCGAGAGCGCTTGAACACGGCTTTAGAAAACTCGACGACAACTTCAACTTTATGTTGTTTTTGAAAATTAGATTTTAAAATGCTGAAATATACTTGAAACATTCCATTGCCACGATAAGAAGGAGACCACTGAGCCCACATTTTCAATTTCAAGCATGTGTGTTTGAGTAGCAAGGTTTTATATGCAATCAATTTTATATTGTCTTGTCATGTTTTGAAGAAAATTACCATTGACGTATGGTTTTACTGATACAACATGCCAGGTAGTGTTTTTACAGTTGATAGTAGTTCAATGAAACTATATTAGGACAATAATGTTAGCAAACCGACAATTATGTTAACGTAGGTTACGTTAACATAATTGTCGGTTTGGTAACATTATTTTAGCTAGAAACGAGGCTCACTGATTTACCTCCGCACGTTTTAGAAAATCAATCATCTCAGATAAAGGATACTCTAACGACCACAAGTTCGCAAAACGCTACTATCTAGTTGCCTACTTATTTATGGCCAAAGACAAGCTCATGTAGAACACATCAAAGCTGTGGCGAAAAGCCACAGTTCCAAGCGGAAGAAAAGTAAAATAATTATGTTTAGTCTATGCTTCCGGCTTGGGATAGAAAAAGATAGGACTCCACTCTATGAAAGACACAGATGGTGTGATTGGAACTATCCCTCTTGTATCTGATTCTGATAATCTGCAAAATGGTGTAATACTACAATTTATAACCGTCTATACTAAGTTATAACATGTACATGTGTTTTAGTGTAAATACACCTTCAAGACAATGAGCAAGTGTTTATGTCACCTATCTGCACTAGAAACCGATCCCCTCAAAGCATTGTGAAACACATACCATAAACAAATTGAAAACACACATGCACCTGTAACAATGGTTATCCTGACAATAGCCGCTCTTATTTGCTGGCCAGTATACGTGTACTATCATTCGACACATAACGTCCATCATGTTCGCAGCAGGTTGTTTTGTCCACTGTCCATTCGCTCAAATATTGAGTGAAATATAGCGTTTGCCGGCGGCCAGTTCAATTTCCACAGTAGTTTCCGATCCTATCTGTCATTACGTCATTGCTGTGTTCCCAATATTGTGTCGGGTGTTGCGATGTCAGCCTTTATCCTCTTTATTTATAGGTGTTGTGAATGGAATATTGTTTTTGCACTATATTAGGTGCAATTCAATTTATACTTTATATAGATGACGTAAAGCCTAAACTAGCTTATAGGACAAAGGTTTTAGGCAGGCTTAGTTTTTAACAGTTACGTAAGTTACTGTTTAAAAAAATATGGTTTATTTTAGTACGTCGTCAGTTTCCAACCTACGCAATTTAACAAAATTTTCCATTGCATGAATAAATCCGTTTTTTTTTTTAAGTTTAATTTCCTGAATCAAACTTGGCCAAAGACAGACCTTGCTTCTACTAGAAAAATAAATCAGTCTTTCCCTTCTTAAAACTTACTGTTTCAAAGGAGCGATAGGAGCCTTAAAGTTACAGTTTGTACTCGTATGTAGTACAAACTGTAGACACTTACACCAATCACTTCTCACTTTCAATTTCCAATCCCATCCCATTGTATTTCACCTCAGTGTAATATATGACTCGATCTAAATCTAAATTCGCTCTAAGTAAAATCTTGTGAATAATTGAATATTCATAGAGTCCCATGTCGCCCGCAAGTCGGGCTCCTCTCGCCATGTGACGAAGCCTTTTAGTATCTACTCTATATACAGATAGATACGTCTTATCTCCTCCAGGGTTGGCAAAGCACTGATCTGTTCGATTAGCTGCAAAATCTGAAACTGTACAAGAGGTGGAAAAAAAAGACGTTCAAATACAGATCGATTATCGATTTCTGTCTAGTTGATTTTCCGCTATGGACACGAATGACAATAGGGGAGACGACAAAAAAAAACGAATTAGTCCGTCAATTAGATTATCAAAAAATATTTGACCCGTGTTTTTTCTTTTGTTACGTAAACCAAAAATGACGAAGATATGACTCTTTTAAAATTCTCAATACGTCAAGCCTAGGTATAATTTTTACCTAGTTCTGACGTCACGCCACTCCCGAGTTTTGATGCGTTTTATCTTTGTCAATATTCATTGATTTACAAAAACTAAAAATACGTGTCCATTAATTTCCAATACTCTAACTGACGGACTAAATAGATTTGCAATTTTTTGATACTGTCGTCATGCCTATTTGCCACTACGCTACTACATAGGTCCGCGGACATGATGAAGAAAACATTCTTATTCTTAGCTAGCTATCTAGAGATTTATTGAGTAGAGATAGATATTTTAGTAAAATGTAGACTTGTAAATAAAAAAAACTCATTATACTTACAAACTTTGAAACCACTGCAGCTAGCCAAGGACCTACAATTTAAATCACAAATACAGTTCCATCTGGGCCATCTTTCTACAAGTACAAGGCATGGCATTCTTCCATACCCATACAAATATTGTTACATTAGAAAGCACTAATAATCAGTAGTATACAGTATGTACGTACTCGTAGTAACCCTGTGGTAGGTAGCAGCGCGGCACTGCGGTGGTGCCGCAGGTGCTCCGTCGCTAATTTATTCACGAGCATCACTTTGTGCCGCCGCTGCCCGGATTACCTTTATATGTTTACTCGCTCGCGTAATTATACGCCCTCACGAAACTTACCCGCCGACGCGAGTTCCATTCTACCCGCTACGGCAGCGGGAAAGTACATACCTGATGCTGGGCTATAGATAAGTACTGCTGTATTGCATATTAACAACTTTGTGTTTCGCTGCTAGTTATGAAACGGTCTCTAACTCGTTTAAATCGTCTAAACGTTTATGCAATTAACTTTTGTGAAATTCTGTTTAACTAGGTTAGGAAAGAAAGATCGCTAAAGCCCTAATTGTTGATTGGAGTTAAAACCTTAGAAATAAAGAATTTTTAAAGTAGTCTAGTAAGTCTGCAATGATATTAACTTAAATAAAACACAAAAATAAGGTACATGGGCAGTACCGTAAATAATATCGAAAAATATAGGTACTTGCCACAACCCGTAGCGAAGTCTACAAGTTTCATTCAGTGTACATGATTTTTTTTGTTAAATTATTGCAAATGAAGTATAGGGGTAGTACATATCATACTGTAAAGGTTCGTTGAAGCCAAAACAGATAAATAGTGCACCAGACTGTGACAGATATTGGACTACCAATTTCTATCTGAGTCCGCGGTGTCTGAAGCCGTGTCTCCAATTCGTCCGTGACAGTTTGATTGATCCTTAACTGAGTTATTTGCTGAAGCAACGATTGATTACAATTTACACGTTTTTTTCAAAAATACAAATACCGACTTGAAGCCCTGAGCAATCGCGCAGACAGCGGCATTATCAATTCATTCGTCGTGAGTTCGACTGGCTCGCTTCCCGGCCACAACCACAGAATAATGAATTAATTCCATTAATCAGTCAGGAGCAGCCTGTCTGCGTGGCTTTCAGTTCACAGCTTGAACGATTTGTTGTACTGGTACTTTGTTTCAAGTTAAATGGTACAAGGAAATATACGTCGGGTTTGAATGATGAAAACTATACCTACCTAATAATCTCACATAATCTAACACTAACACATCACATAGGCATCCTCCCTGTGTGAGTGTGTGGGACCTATTCCACCACGCGGGTCTCTCTGCTCTGGCCTGAATATCAGGAACAATACATATTGACGCCAAAAATATTCTTGAGATTACGCAAGAATATATTTACACTTATAGTATAAATATAGCACCGAATCCTATAAAATTGATGATCTGAAAAATGTATAAAAAGATGTTTGACCCATGTCGAATTCAGATAAATCCATCAAAATGTTCAGAAGAGCTAACACAAAAAGGTCACGTTCCTGTGGAAGTAAATCATTAAGTTTGCCGAGTCCAGCAGCCAGGGAGCCAATCAGCTAACTTCAATATCGTCGGCAAACAGACCGAATCGATGTTAGCCAATGCGTCAACACACCCGGCTACCTTTGTGTCCCTAACTAGACATTTGTATATGCAAATCCGATGTGATATGGGTGTCAAATCATTGAATACTTACGCATTTTTGTTGTTTAAAATGAAACCATTGAAATGTTTTTTGAGTTTTAGTCAATAGATCTACCTACGTCGACTTGAATGAAATTAAAATTTCTTTGTCGAAGTAGGTTTATTTAAAGACAATATGTAACATAAAAACAAAACATCACGTATAATCCCCGAAGGGCTAGGCAGAGGTGTACCTAATAGTACATATTTCAATGATTGTGATAATTATAGTGTATTTAGTTCACCAGATCTTCGTCTTTCAGTCAATCCATATCATATCATATAAAAACGTTTTTACAGATTAATCCTTTTTCCAAAAATAATTTACTTAGGTTCATCATAAACAAAGTTCAATATCAGAGCAGGGTCTCTTTCAAGTGATCAAATGAACATAATCCCCAATTTAACTTTATAAAATTAATTTAAAATCGATCAGGGGCGAGCAAGCCAGGCGTTCGCTTCTCGAAGTTACCAATACTTTTTAATATTCGTTGAAAAAGTTAAAGGGTTGATATCTAAAAGCTTTTTCTTGAATGGCCTTTCGCGAAGTTAATCAGTTGTCATCTATTGGAAAGTTCAAATAAGTAGCATCAAAAGACTTTTCGTATCTCTACTTTTCCACGATCTTGTTTAAAAATAATATAATTCAAGACCAGCTTGGTTTTTTTTACGTTTGGTTGTTCAAACATGGAGACTTCTTTAGTCATCCAACAATCAACATCGCATCGATGCGATGCCTTGACGCGTTTTGTCCAGTAATGCCATCGAAAATCTATCATTATCATGGATTTTATCTTCTATTCTTGAAATAATAAATATTTAAAAATTAAAAGCATTATTTGAATATCAATTACCATTAAAGCCTGTTATAATAAAAGCTGAGTGTCGCGAAGACGCGTCGCCTTCGGCGTCGGCTGCTACAAGGGGCAAACTTTTCAATTACCGCCATGTCGTGTTACCCCGCAGCGGGTTAAATTAATTCTCTCCACTTCACAAAAAGATTCACCTTACCCCAAACCACCCCTGTGAACCGACATCGGCCATCCTAACGTTTTTCGATTTTTCCCTGGATATATTCCAGAACCCGACCCGTAACATGCTGACGTTTCGCAATATTTATTTTTAATTTAACGGTTCGCGCGCTAGATTTTGATTCTACAACGAGCTTACCTTTTTGAAGTCCTTTTGTGTTAAAAAGAGAATTTAAATGGTTCGTAACGAATTGGAACGAACCTTGCTACTTGTATTTTCTGTGAATGTTAAAACGAGGGCCAGTTTGTAAAACATTAAGCAAATTATGGATTCAATTAATTTAACAAAATCTTTGCTACTGCTCAAGTATTTATTTGGGCACCTTACAAACACATAATATTAATTTTATTACCACTCCTTCTGATTAATAGAAAGTATTGTGTTATCCCACACACTACATCATCAATGATCAGGTAATAGTCAAGCTTTATTGCGTACTTAATATTCTACTCGAAATGAATATTTATTGATATAGAAAAGCGTATGTTGCGTGCAGGGGTATCGGGAGCGTATCAAATGGAGTAGATCGGTGCTTCGGGAGCAGTGTTAAGGATCAGTAACACGTGTTCACGGCAGTGCAGCGTGCAGCGTGACCACACCCGAGCACAGCCGAGGGGAGACCGAACAAAGGAACGCCAATTGTACCATAATAGCTACTTCACTTGTGTTTGCGGATATTTATTACCTTTAATCACATTCTAAGTTTTTTTTGTACACTTTTGTGTCGTTCTTTTAAACTTGTTCTATGTTCTTGACAAACAAACCACGTTTCGTTTTTTTTTAATTACAGTAAATTGATTGAGTATTTTAAAATATGACATTTGTCGATTGTTTCAAATTTGAAATAATGATAAACTTTTGATAAAACAACAGTTTACGAGTATCGTCAGTTATTGGTATTATTACTGTTTAATCAAAGTAAATTAGAAATATTACTGAAATCTATTTCAACTGATTGATTACATTCATTCTGGAAAATAAACGTATACCAGTGCACAATTTATTTATATGTATACATTTTCAGTAACATTTACGATTTACACGTGTTCTCCCAGGAATCGGTACGGACCTATTGATTCGCTATATTTCGACAAAGGTCGACCAAAATAAACGCTCAGTAGGTTTCGATCCGATTATGTGATTTATTCACCGCTTCCGTGTTTGCTGTCCTCCCGACAAACTAAAATATTACCTATATTTTGACAGATCAAGTGATTCAACCCTCGGCTCGCCCCCGCGGCCCCGGGGTGAATCTCACCCGTCTAATTTCATTTTAATGTTGTGCGTGAACAAATTATTGCACTGTCATAGCGAATAAAACTAAAATGTTTAATGGGATAATCTGTTGCATCTGGTTTAGGGGTTATTTTTTGTTCACGTTTACGTGATTCTTAATTAATTTTCGCGTTGTTCGGTGGGTGGGTTAATTGTATTACACACGAATGGATTAGTCGAGGTTTATTGATGATTGTTTCTGTTGTAATTAAATTCAGTATATACATTATTTACAAATCTATTAAAATAAAACTAAACTAACTAACCTAGACTAAAAACTTAAAAAATGGCGTCAAAAAACTCCTCCTCAACACTGTAAACTGGTGTCCTCAAGAGACTGGCGGCGTTACCATGCTGTATGGCAACGCTAAACCTTTGGCCAAGGTAAAAGCCAGCAGGTCACGGGAAGTGTCAACTAAGCGTTTTGAAATTTCCTTGAAAAGGCTGTGAGCGCTCTGACCCCACGGTCCTTGAATTTCAACCCCAAACGGTTCGAAAATATAGTTATCAAGAAGGTTACTATATTTTCGCCGCTTGAGGTTCTCCGCTGCCGCAGCGGCAGCCCCTGCACAGCACGATGAACTAGGAAGATGGGAAATTTTTTGTTGTTATTAAATTAAGTTTGGTTCATCCCAAATTGTTAGATATTTATTATCATTTTAATTTACCTGATTGAAAATCGTAACGTGTGCACACCGAGCAACAAAGTAGTCATGTGCAATTTTATTAAAACAATAGCTTAAAATTAACGTTACCTACTTACGATCGCGTTTTTGGCCGAGCTTTTATAAAATGGAAAAACTTCGAGTTCATCTGTAAACTTTATGCTGTACAAAACAAAGTTATTTATAGTGGTGAAATAAAGCGACGCGCTGCACTCCCAACTTGTTCAGTTCTGAAACAGGCTCGACGTTCAGAAACCGCAGCGCGGTAACTTCGCGTCAACTTTATGAAGAAATACTGTTTTGTTGCTCTCTTCGCCTTCTATCAATACATACCATTTTATACTTTATATTTACAATAGATATTAATACCTCAATACATTTATGCTATGCGATGTTTTTTTGAGCATTCCCATGGACAATACTGGTATTCAGCTGCATCCGTTTAAACTGGACGCCGACCCAGACATAGTTGAGAAAAGCTAGGCAGGTGATGATGATGACTTCACTCGACAGCTCGCCTTCCGTAGATACCATTTTCTTGAAAGAAATCTATCATCCGATACCTATGAATTTCACTCTACAACATACTTATTGACAGGTGTCATAGTAGAAACAAAAGCAAAACTAGGTGTATAGGTACGAGCAAAACCCGTTGTCATCTCGACATTGTTGGACATCTATTACCTATATGAGATGTTTGTCCGGGACCCGGGCGGACCCCGCAGGGTGGAAGGTGAATAAAAACCTGGATATTTCTCATATTTATGTCGGTGCACTCGAAAATATTCCCTGAGGTCGGTACTTGTAGCTGGCTGGCTTTAAAGAGATAAGTTCTCTGAGGCGGTTGCGGTAAGGAACAATTTCGCGCGCAGGTGTGCCGAAGCGTGGGACATCGCCCACCTGGCGCACCCCCTCTGCCTCTTCGCTGCCCTCCGCCCTCTGGCTCGTTAATGATGATGTGCTCAGCCAGCAGACTATTTCACTTCTGAATACATCTTTCTCACTTTTGATACTCTGTCCCTGTCGGGCGGCTGGCCGCGCGCGCCCCATCCTCTTCGTTCGCGTTCGCCTGGTCGCATCCACCTAGTCAATTCGGCAAACGCGTATCTACTTTGTGTCGGAAATGTAATGGAACAAATGCGGCTGGAATTAACGTCGGAACGAATGTCGGGACACGGGGTCGTTCTCGCTGGATATTTTCCACGCGATGATTTTGATGCGCAGCTATGAAGCGCTAATAATGTTTGTGGAAAATACTAAACACAAAGTGGGTATATTATATCCTCTTATTTATGTTTAGCGTCCTTTGAATTTAGTTTCTCAGGCGGCCACATGCTTTAGTGTTTAGGTACCCCTGCTTGAAATGTACACATTGCCGACTTAAAAATTAAATAATTATGCAGAATGTATAAACTATAAAGATAAGATTAGTCGTCTACAATACGTTAAGACTTTTAAACTAAAATAAAAAGTCGGTAATCGTCTAAAACCTTGCCCTATTTTCCTCAATAAATCTATTTTGCAAAGCCTACGATGCAAAAAACAGGTTGTTTAACATCTTGATCCGCGCTGGTATTATCATGGCAGGGCTTGCCTGTTGGCGGCAAGTCGGCAAATTCTGCACAGTCATGCTCCTTGAATGAATCACGATGTTCAAAGGGAACACTTAATATGAACATCTCATTAGGTATTTTTCGGAATGATAATTTATATAAGTGATATTTAAAATAGAAGAGGGTTACTATTACTGTTATGTTTAGTATTAATCTGTTTAATTCTAAAGTCCATTCAAGTAGAGCGGCTGAAAAACGCCCAGTATGTGTGTGCATTAGACATGACCTTGCCTACTGTAGACATTGCTTCTAAAAAGATGAATTTGAAAACGGTTGGTTCAAACACGTTTGAAAATAATGAAGGTAGGTTCCAAGACTGTAATAGACATCAAATAAATTATACATTCAAGTTCTGTTTTTTCTTACAATGTATTCTGAGAGATATGGAACGCAATTATTAATTTATGCGTTTAATTGTATTACAACATATTCAAAGTACAACAACTATGAGTACAAGACCGAATTAATCACTCCAGAAATACTTCAAATATCCAAGCGTTCATTAGATAGAACCTTAGTAAAACCCAGGTCCCTCGCACTTAATGACTTAGTTAACACACTTGTTAGTAATGTAAGTGCGTCTTGGTTATACCTGTTCAGTCAATAAACCTTTTGACCGCTCACCAATTCGGCTTCGTGAAGCTTTCACGAGGCGGGCGGGCGGCCCGGATTATTGGGTCATTAATCACGCCCCACACCACGCTGCCTCCTGGAGAAACGTGTCTGCCTGAACAGGGTAGTGCTTACACCTATCGATAAATAAGGCTAACTTGGCTAAGTTTTTCTTGGTAACAGAGAAGAGTTGTGGGGGTGTGAAGCCGTTTAATTAGTTTCGTGTCTATAAAGTTGCTTAAGTACCTAATATAGTGAAGTTTTTGTAAATTGTATAAAGGGTGTAAAACACCTCTTAATGGTTCTTCACTTGTTCTCCCCGTTATTGCGATCATTTTTTTGTTCTACACCCTACCTGGGTACCTTCTAGTTACGGAGATATTGAGGGTTAAAGTTCCAACTTTTTTTTTTTTTTTTTAAATACGACCCCGGTACTATTCAATCTATCCATCAGCACAATGTTTTGAGTGCGTTACATTGAGTTCTACCACAAAACATGATTTCTCACCCCAAACAAAAAGTCGTTTCCTAGCCATAATTTTCGCGTAAAGTTACTTAGTTTGATGTACAGAATGCTTGGTTGAAGGCTTCGTGATGAGTTATTTACACCCTGTATAGTTATAAATATCTGTAATTGTATAGTAATAACACACTATGTTTGCAATGGCATTATCATTAGCGTTGCATAATTCGTATTGTCGATAGATATGAAACATGGAAGAAGGAAGCATGCTGCCCCGACCCCAAATGACCCCAATTCATTTGGGGTCAGCGCAGCATGCCTTCTTCCGGGCAGGAATATGATGATGATGAAGCAATAGATAAAGCATTTCTCTCAAATCCTTCGGATTGTAAGAGAAAGTGTGTCACGAAATGAGGATGCTAGTTTAAAAAAAAAAAAAAAGTTTATTGTTTCTCATACAATTGTTCTACAGCACAAAATTGAGGCAGCCCTTTAAGTTAATGGGTTACATGGGTTACAGTTTACAATGTTAAGACGAGAAAGAAAAGGTTTCAAATATTTACACAGCGTTTAGAAGAGAATTTAAGAAAATTGAATGATGTTATCCTCAAGTTTAATGAGACAAGATTTTTGCAGAAAACGAAAATTAATAACAATAGAAAATCACTTTTCGTTTAGGCGCAGAATGTCCAATTCGCAAAATGTCCGGCGTCGAAAAATGTCCAATTCGAAAAATGTCCATTTCGCAAAATGTCCAATTCGCAAAATGTCCAATTCGCAAAATGCCAAATTCGCAAAATGTCGTTTAGTGCGTTGTGCTCCAACATGAGCTTACGTTTACGTACCAAACATAGAAAATAATAGCACACTTTACAATATTGCAAAATTTTGCAATATTTTTCATAAAAAATCGAGATGCAGTACATCACTATGATATCGACCGCAGAACTCCATTTACACGGGCAGTAACGTCGCAGTAAGTACATTTATAGGTAACCTACCCACCACCCGATAATATTGGTATGGGTTGCCTCACAGCAAATGCTTTTACACCTTACTGCACGGATAAAGTTCATGGATATAACAAGAACGAACTTTAACTGCATTGATGTTGGATGTAGGTCACAGGTCGCCACACATCAAAGACGGTGCTCACATGTGTGGGCTTTGGTCGGCCTTCTTTCTTTATCGTGTGGTAATTGCCTAACCTGGTGACCTGGTGTCAGAGTTTTGATGCCATCCATGACTTGGGTTTACATGCCGACTAGAAATATCTCTCAAGCATGCTGGTTTCCTCACGATGTTTTTCTTCACCGAAGCAAGTGATAATTATACAATACGCACATGAATCCAAAAAATCTGGCAGAAACTTAGCAGTCTGCCGCCGGTCACACCACTAGGCTCACTGCTTTTTGGTCGGTAAAAAAGATTTACTAAGGAAACTTTGATTTAATTTAGTAAAAAAAAAACGAAAAGTTTCTCTAGGACATGAGTCTCGAGTTTAATTTCCAGGTTGGTTAAATATTATTGGGTAGCACAGAGTTGAATGCGGTTGATAGCAATAAACAGTAAACCAAATGGTCGGCGTCAGAAAAGTCGAGGCCGGCTCATGCTGAGGTGGTTCAAGAAATGTTCGAGAGAGAAAAAGAAATAGGTTACAGTGGAAAAATATACTCAACCAGGTTAAGGCCCACCTGCAGCTGTAAATCATCAGGTGATGATGATGATGATGATGATGAATGGAAATAGAACTACTAAGTAAATAAAGGGTGTAAAAACCTCTTAACGAAGGTAAAAGGCACTTGTTCTCCTTGTCATTGCGATATTTTTTTTGTTCTACACCATACCTGGGAACCTTCTAGTCCTTCTATATTGAGGGTCAAAGTTCCAACTTTTAGACAAGTTTTTTTTTTAATACAAGTTTTTAATTAAGGTTTTTACTTTAAACAACTCCACGATCCCCGTACTATTCAATCCATCCATCAGCACAATGTTTTGAGTGCGTTACATTGAGTTCTACCACAAAACATGATTTTTCACCCCAAAAAAAAAAAGTCGTTTCCCAGCAATAATTTTTGCGTAAAGTTACTTAGTTTGATGTAAAGAATGCTTGCTTGACGGCTTCGTGATGAGGTTGTTTACACCCTGTATAACTGGCGAAATCTTGGTGTACTAAAGGTTACACGTAAGTACATGTTTCATAAATAATGTAATTAATCTTTGCATGGCGAATGGTAAAATATGACTGAGCTTTGATATGTCATCATAACAACAATTGTGTACTCGTATAACCCATATTTACAAAATAAAATTCTATTCTATTCTATAGTTCTGCCAAACCCTTTCGGGATGTGGGCGTGATATCATGTTATGGAGAAAAGTTAATTATGTTACTAAATGGAGTTTCTTGCCCGTTCTTCTCCATAGAGATCTACGCTAGGGAATGCGCAACTACAGTACTTTCTCAAGTTATTATGCCTTGGCTTGTGACTGGGACTGTAGCTTTGTTTTTTTTTATGTGGTGTCAAGTGCCATAATTGCCTAATTGAAATAAATACTTTGAGTTTGAGTTGAAACAACAAAACATTTTTGTTTCAAGTCAAATGCAGCAGTTTTCGTAACTTTTTATTGACAGATATACCTACTACTATAAAGAACTGTTTGTAATTAATTTGAACTCTATTACATCGACAGCCATTAAACCAAATGCAAAATTAAAATGTAGCAAAAGTAATTGACGTCCAACCGCCAATGACTGCGGGCAATAAATAACAAATACTTTTTGTATGAACTACCTTTTTGAAAAACAAGTTTTGTTTGCTTTCAATTCGGTTCGCGAGGGGTTTGCCGTTCATACGAGTAATGTTTGAAGTTAAATCTCCCTTTTAAACGCTACCAATGTGATTCACCGTGTTATGCGCCTTTTATACGAGCATAAAAGAAAGAGACTTAACTTCTTTTTGAGCTTTTATCTTTAACTTAAATGATATTTACACTGTTAATATTTTGTGAATGATGAATATTTCGCTATAAGCGTTTTGGGTTTAACAGATATGACTATGACTATATGCAGAATATGTTACTATTGTATCTACTATAGCGTACATGATTCCGAACGAAATGGAAATAAACTACTTAAAAAACCACACAGTTGTTCTGTCGATACAGAAAAACAAAGATGTTTCAGCGCCCAAACTGTTCAATCACTAATTTTACAGTTAGATAAACACCAACATAGTAATGGTGACGGTCAAGTCGTCGTACAAAACATAGTACCATTGTACAGTAGTAAAAAGGTCTTACAAATCTGTTTAGTGCTTAGAGCTTAGCCGACGGACGCGTAGCTTTCGTAGCAAAAGGCTACGAGTGCTACGAGCCGTAGTCGCAATCGTAGCGGATGCACACGAGCACCTGCTACGATTCAAAGATGTTGGATAAAGATAAAATTAAATCTAAATTCCACATTTTAAACCACAAACTATACTAAACTCGAGTCATCAGATAATGAAAAACTTGTTACACATTTTGCCTTCATTTAATTAAAATCTCGCTTATCCGCGTCACACTGGAAACTGAGCCCCTTGGCTTAACCGACCCTAAATATCTGCAATTAGTAAATTTATACCTTAATGTCAGGTCGTAAAGTTGGTTTTAGGTTGTTGGGGGATAGTGGGGGAAGCCGATGACGTCGTGAAAAAAAGCACGTGTTGTATTTGGGATTACATGCGCCCCATAAACAAAAGGTTAACATTGCATCAGTTGCTCTAAAACTGCAACACACGCGATGTGTTTTATGAAACTCGCTCGTATATTATTTTATTGAAGTTTAGAAATATTTTTTCACTGTAATTTTTTCTATGTGCAGGATTCTGATAAGCGATTTATGTCCCTCTATATCCTGAACGTGTGGATGTGGATGGGCTTATTATAAACAAGATCGAGATTCCTCGTCTATTAAAGTTATGAATAGCTGCTCTATTATTTTTCTAGATAAGTATGAGCTTGACTGCTTCGTTGGTTCGCAAGCACGACTGCTGGTCCAGGTCGAGCAAAGTGTTATTGGGTTTTTCCATCAGGAATTTCTCAGTAGTCACGGAGTCTGGATTTGTGCTCGGTTGATGGCAATAGGCTCGCTCACATGGGACTTTAACATTACTGGCGAAATATGGGTGTAATATTATGGTACGCCTCTGCTTTACTCTTCGAGGATTGCAGGCGTGATGTTAAATGTAATGTTAAGTATGAGCTCCTCTAGATGGTGTTTGCAAAGAAATTTCCCAAAGACTAGAAAATTATGAAAGATCAGTGTAATTCGGTAGTGTAAACAAAACATTGTTTTAAAAGTGTAATTCTGCTGACTATACTCCTATCATTTTAAAATTAAAATCCTTATAAAAATCCAGTGAAGCTTAAAGAAGTATTAGGATAATGTGTTAGAGTCACTAATGCCCTAATAAGCCATTCTAGAATCATCATTTAATATTTAAAGTCCCCACTTACGTACGTAGAGTCTGTCAACTATTCGAATAGTGCGTCCGTCAGCAGTTGAATCGCCTGCTAAGCCCCATAGAAAGCGAGTCGTGAAAAGCTAGTCACAGAAGATCCATTTACGACCATTAACTTACTGTTCGGTTTCGATAGGTTGCTATCTCTGTCTGTTTGACATTTTGCTTACGATTACAAACAATACACAAAAAATCTTTCTTTGATTTTTCTATGAATCAAGTGACAGGTACTTAGGTGACGCGGATAGGATATTTCAAGCTAACTTTGTTTATAGAAACACCTATACCTACAAGAGTAGGCATATTAACTGACAGTTATACGTAAGTAAGTTATAGAAAACGGCCTTAAAATGACTAAGATCTACAGATACGGTGAATAAAATGGATGGGTAGGTTTAACAACTTTCCTTTGTGCAAGAATGTATGAAAACACGACGCAAACACACAATTACAGAAATATTGCAGTAATATGACCAACCCGAATGGCGCAGCAGTGGTGAAGCTGCCTTACGTTCTTAGGGTCCCGGGTTCGAATCTCGGTTGGAGCAAATGTTTGTGTATGATGAGCATGGACATTTTTTTCCGAGTCATGGATGTTTATATGTATAATAAGTATGTATTTACAAACAAAAAGTATCTATGTAGTATATCAACTATCTGGTGCCCACGACACAAGCCTCGTTGTTTAGTGTAGCACTAGATGGCGCTATGTGTTATTGTACAGCGATATTTATTTAAAAAAAACATATTTATTGAAAAAACTCGTACTGCGCTGTAATCGTAGCAGATCATAGTGCGTTTAATCCAAACGCCGATATTTATACCTATTAGGTACCTACCCGTCTCCTAAAACAAAAATCTTTTTCTAATTTTTTTATTAGATTGAAATCTGCACTTTTTGATCGTGACTTTCACCTTCAACTCTATCCTGCATTGAGTAACCTCATGAGTGGCTTCTTATCGCCATATTACCCAGAGTGGTTCTTCTGACTCAACGTATTGGTTGGCCCTCGCCAGAGCGGTGGCGGCGCGGGAACGCAGCGTATGCGCCGACATGTGCGGACACAATAGCCGCATTCTCATGGACTCAGCCTCGTTAAGCTGATTGCGTGACGTCAGCCCTACACAGGCCCCGTGCACATTGGGTGCAGTGCAATCAAAACAAAGAAAAGCTCTGTTTTGATGGTTGATGTTAGCTTGATGAAAGTGCACCATTTTTAACCGACTTCAAAAAAAGCAGGTTACATGTTCCCATTTGTGGACCGATTCTCAAAATTCTTTTTCTTCTTCTTTTTTTTATTTGAAAGTTTATACTCCTGAGGTTCCTAGAATCCCATTTAAATTTGGTGAAGATCTGATTCTGATCTTCGGAGATATACAATGGAACTCTTCAAAAATAGACAGCAAATCTGTCGTGATAGCTGCAAGCCCTTGAATGTTTATTGTCTAAACAACATCGTGACGTAACATCACGCCTGTATGCTCTGAGGGGTACGCAGATGTGCATAATACACCCAGATTGCGACAGTTAGGCATGTTTGCGGATGGATAGAAAAAGATTTTATTGGCATGTCAGAAGTATTGTGAGAGGAATTTATGAATGTGTGACCTTTACTTTGTTATTTTGTATATTTCAATTAAAATTAGAACTGAACGACTAACACGACGAACGACTAACTGTGGCTAACTAAAAGAGTAAGGCTCGGCGCAAACGGTCCACCAACCACAGCTACCGGTAGCCAGCGACAAGAAGTTCGAACGCTTTTTCATACATTTTGTTGAAACTCGCCGCACACGTGTGGCCGGTGGTCAGTAAAGGTCAAGCTTCGAAGTCGATGACAAAAACATTAAATCAATCAAACAATGGTCACCGACTTCGAAGCATGACCTTTGATTGATTTGGTGTTTTTGTCACCGGCTTCTGAAGCTAAAGTTATCTTTCACTTTTTTGTGTTTTTCTTTTAATGTTTTTATTTTTATTTTGTGTTTTTCTTTTTGTGTGTTTTTTTTGTTTGTGTTTTCAGCACATTCACATTTTAGTTTGTAACCTATAGGACGGAGACATTGATATTTTGATCAATGTCATATCAACATATAGAATAGTATAATCTTTCAATAATTACTTAAATCCATGTATTTAGGTAATACAGTGCCCTGCAAATAGTAGTGTTAGTAGGTATTAAAAAGATTTTTTATTACTTTTTATTTTTTTAACAGATGTGAGTATCACTCTCAAACTTTAAAATGTTTAAATAAATCGTGTTAATAAATTATTCCTCTGATTTCTTAAATTCAAGCCACCTTAACTCATGAACTAACTTCAAAAGAACCCTACTCTGATCAATAAACAAATTAGCACCAATGACTCCCAAAAGCATTCTAAACAGAATAATCGTCACCTGATCGGTCAAAGGGTGTCACGCGTATGAGCACGGCCCACGGCTGCATTATACGACGGGAGACGAGGCGCGACCGATCCCGGCTTACCGAGGGATCGTCGCGAATAAGCGGTTCATGGCTCTATAATCCTCCGTGTAAAACAACTACCAACTTACATGTAGTCAAATATTCTTGTTTTATCGCACTTTGATGTTGAATTTGCAGTTTGGTATCAATGATTTTTGTATCAGCAATGTGTTGAAAATAATTGGGTTGTAAAGATTTATTACGGATAGATTTAGATATAGGTACAGTATGTATCTGTGGTAGAATCTAAGAGGAAATGACACCAGCAAATAATTAATATCTTTACAATTCGTATGATTGTATTGAATATACTATGTCTGATATTTATTGAGAAGGTTAGTAAGTGCTGCCACCAGACTTCGTTAGTTATGTGGGTGGACCTTACTGGTCACAGGAAGGGCTTTTTCGAAAGAAGTTTTAGAGAAACGTCCGTTTTGGAGTCGTTTCACACTGGCAGAATCTCAAATGTCGAGTGAAGCGTGATTTGTGTTTGAGTATATGCTCGGTTGATGGCAATTGGCTCGCCTCCTTCGACATGAAACTTAAACATAACTGACTAGATGTGGGTGTATTGTAGGGTACACCACTTCCTAGCACTTTGGGGATTACAGCCGCGATCTTATCATGTTACGTTCGTTCATATACGCCAAAATAATATTATCAGAACCTATAACATTTGTTGTATTGCGCATCTTTCAGCAAATTCTGTAGTTTATACGAAGATTTCTAGACTTATAGTTCACATAGCCATATCTCCCCCAGCGGTGCAGCACGAGCGCGGTCCTCGCAAGCCGAAGCTGCAGGCGGGTGCGATGGGCGCGCTGGGACCGCCGTCGCTCGGACACGCACACAAGCCGCACGCCCTGAAGCTCTCGCCTCCCTCGCCGTACGCGCCGCTGCCACAACCCTTCAACTTTCAGGTAACATTCCCAGGTTAATCATAATACGAATAGGTAGGCATCATTTATCGGTAGATAGGTACTTGATAGGTGGGCCTGCTAACATAAAATTTGTACTATTTGGGTGTTCAGGGATGGAACAAGGTTTTTTTACACCATTTGTGTAAACTATTAGCATCAGATCGTTTCGTCCCCAACATCCGAGAGAGATTAATGAAAGGGGGTAAAGCTTTCACAGACTCCAGGTAGATGTCCAATGTTTATGCAGTAAGATTCGGTCAAACCGGACAACGCATTGCCTTGCACACTGGACTCTGGTAGATAGTGTACTGAAGTTCCTTATCTAACATACCGTAAATCGAACTTTTAGTTAGAACAAAAGCTCACTTTCGGCCATTTTCATTAACTTACTGTTCAGAATGTCACAGTTTTTTTTTTCGATTTTTCTATGAATCAAGTGACAGGTAGGTGACGCGGATAGGATATTTCAAGCTAACTTTCTTAATAGAAACACCGATAGCTGCGAGACGTGGCATATTAACTGACAGTTAGTTACACCTATACGTAAGAAAGTTTTAGAAAACGGGCCTTACTGATCATAACTCCGTCAAACAGTTCAGTATCAGCGGCATGAGCGAGCCAGCGCCCTTGAGCACTGCATCATCAGCGGGGTCGAGCGGTGCCGGCGGTGGCGCGGGCGCTCCCAGTCCGTTGCCACTTATGCCTGAACCGTTCCTAGCGCCGCCACCCCCTGGCTTGCTGCATATACTTATGTCTTCTGATAAATGCCAGGTAAGATCGTGCCTCGAGTAGCCACAGTTACTGTTAGCTTGTGTCATCCCACTGCTGGGCAAAGGCCTCTCCCCATGTTTTCCAAATCCTTCGATCCAGGGCCAATGTGGTCCACTGGTCGTTGGACAGACCCTACAGTAGGCAGACGAAAAAAAAACGAATGAATTTTGGTGAAAAGTGCTCTAGATGTCCTTACCCTGATATAAGACAGTCCACAGATCCGCAAAGCTCGAACGTATTTCAAACGTGATTCATGGAGGCCTGTATCGTCATAGCACTACAGTTCTAAACCTTTCATGATCGATTTTCTTTAGGAACTGATGTGGAGCGCGAAACAGCTTCAGTTACAAGGAGACCCAACACTATTGCGACCACCGCCAAGTGCTTTTGGAGCACCCCTCGCTCCCACATGGGAACTTTTGCAGGTAAGATCTTTTCAATGTTACAAGAAGTAAGGATCTGATCCAATTTGGCATGGTTTACTGAAACGCACACATAGTTTCAGTAATAGATTAAGATACGTTTTGGCTTTGAACCCAGCACAATAGCGATTGTGGTGTAACAGGTCCTCTTTCACAGATTTCTGAATTCGTACCGTATATACTTAATATAGAGTAAACGAGATTTTAATCATTTTTGATCGAGACAAGCATTACAAGTCATAAAAACCCTTAACCGTTTGAGATTTTTAGATGAAAAATTCAATTAGATTTTCTCGTAGGCATCCGAAACTTATTACGTTCCCTATTGCGTGGCGACTTCAAATTTCCTTCAAGGGGTGTAAACATTGACATTTGATAGGTGGCTTTTTGACTAAAGGGGCGGGCGCGAGCCGCGATTGGGCGTTCGCGGGGTGACTTATCGCCTTCAGCTGACTTACCCCGCCCATCGCCCTACGACACTGGAGTCATCGTAGCTTGACTTATGTTTTGCATTATATTCGTCACAGTGCGCATGTTTGGAAGAGCAACAATGGTACCTACTTAAATATACCTATACGTATGCTATGTGCCAGATGGACAGCTGTTATCTTCTAAACTACATTAGTTACATACATAATTATATAGGTACCTGGATGGAGATAGGCTCTATAATAAAGCTATGAAAATAGAAAGGTCATTTTAGTTAAATCTCCTTAGTGCGGCGTAGATTACTTACTAACCTACTGTCTACGTAGCAACTGACAAAATTAGTTCTAGTCTAAAGCATCCTAGGCTTTTTTGTATACCCACTAGCTTATATACCTAGTCAATACAACACACATAATACTTTTTTTTACACCAGGAGACAAGTGCCCGTCTCCTCTTCATGGCAGTGCGCTGGGTGCGATGCCTTGCGCCGTTCCAAGCACTCGCAGCGTCCGACCAGCTGGTACTCCTGCGAGCGGCCTGGAAGGACCTGTTCCTTTTGCATCTGGCTCAGTGGTCTGCACCATGGGACCTGGCACCACTGCTTGCAGCACCAGCAGCTCGAGCAAGACTGCCGCCGGATCCTTTAGCAGATTTGGAGCTGAATACTTTACAGGTTGGTTGAGATTTTGAGATGGACTAGTTAATTAGTTTAGGAAGTGATACTTACTTCTAATACCTACTTTGTAACCTGATTAACGTGGGATGTCTTTCATTAAATAAATAAATAATATCGCTGGACATTATACACACCGCACTCATCTAGTGCCACACTAAGCAACGAGGCTTGTGTCGTGGACACCATATACAACTTAGTTGATAAACTACATAGAACTTTTTTTTTGTATATACATGCTTATTATAAATATTCCATGACTCGAAAACAAACCATGTTCCATGTTCATCACACAAACATTTGCCCCTACCGGGATTCGAACCCGGGACCCTAAGAACGTAAGGCAGCCTCACTACCGCTTCGCCATTCGGATCGTCAAACGTAATGTAATGGTAGAATCGTTGGATAGAGTCCATTTCATGAAAGGCATCACGCGGCTGTTAGGAGATAGGTCAAACCACATAATCATGTTAGGTATGTACCTACGTCCCAAGTCCTCGCGAAATTTTGATATAATGTTATATGTAAAGCTTATAAAGAATATACTATAATAACGTTATATTTTGTTTCAGGAGATTCTATGTCGATTTAGACAAATAGCACCCGACGGCAGCGAGTGTGGGTGTATGAAAGCTATTGTTCTGTTTTCACCAGGTAAGTTATATATTGTTGAAATTTATAAACCACTTTCTTAATACCTTTACGTAGTAGGTACCAGCTAAGTAGGTACATAGGTACACAAAATTAATTTATTTTATTTTATTATTGAGCAGATACACCCGGGCTTAGTGAAACTCAGCCGGTGGAGATGTTGCAGGATCAAGCTCAGTGCATACTTGCTGACTACGTGCGGACTAGATATACCAGGCAACCTACGAGGTAAATTACGTTGACATCTCCTTAATGAAATTAATAAGAATACACAATTCATGTCCCCGACGGGATTTTCCCTCGACAAGAATGAAGAACTTTCCACCATTTATTTATCTCCCATGGGATAGGTAATTATTCAAAAATCCTTAGTGCTAAGGACCTCTTGTAATAAAAAATTGCATGGTTCTAAACCCAACAGCCAACTGCGTTGTCTTTTATTGCATGTTTAAGATTGTTTAAATTAAAGAGTTTGAGGTAAGTACCTACATGGAATAGTACAGGCATAAATGGTGAAAATTAGAAATGCCATTAAGGCTGGGGTACCTATCTGCTAAATTAGCAACTCTATTTGTGGTGGTTCAAACTTCGTTTGAAATGCTGTTAGAATAAAGTTCTAATCAGCTTGCACTACAAAGTGGTTGTTACGTCAGTCACTGCGGTCCGAATAGTGCGAAATGAGGGTTTTTTATTTAATTGTAGCCTAATAAATCATTAGATCAAAATGCCAATTGTAGGTACACTTTGTGAAAAGTGACAAATATTTGTGTGAAAAAAAAAACTAAAACGTAATGCCGTCTATGAGTAGTTACGAAATTTCAAAGACAAAATGCTTCACTTTGAATATTTTTTTCATATAGTAATAATAAAGATAGAATTATTTCAATTGTACCAATTAAAGTTAATAAGTTAAGTAAGTTAGTCTAATAAGCAACATAATATGTTTTGCACATTTATATTCACTCACCAAAGAGGAGTTACATGGAGAAAACCTCTCGTTAGCAGATCCCACCCGCGAGACGGAATGGGACGCCGTCACCTCCTTCTGCGAAGCAGTAATGCTAGAGAAGGAGGTGGCGGAACGTGAGAGGGAGAGAACCTCACAGCGTCCCGGCCGCCGCGGGAGACGCCCCGGGCCTGTGGACGGTGGGCTATGGGCTAGCTCGCCGTCCGTCCGTCTCATGACGACAGGCCGTGTCGACGGCGCGTTCTTGTTCCACGCGCGCCTCAAAGAGAGTCAGCAAAAAGGAAGGGGTCCGCAAGGACCGATGCCTGCCGGGGTTGCGGGACTATTCGAAAGAGATACCGTGGCCCCGGAACACAAAGGGCGATGAAGGAACATGGATGGGTTTTAGTCAGTAAAAGTCTGACACTCCCTCCTGCTCCGCCCAGAGCGGGAGAAGTCATTTGATGATTTCCAATCCGAAAAAAAAAAAAAAAAAAAAAAGCAGATCCCACCCCCTTAACAAGGTGAATAGGCAACATCTGCGTACAGGTATATTCCATATTTACTGTTGGGATCTATTATATTAGGTATCTTGTCTTCAGGTTCGGTCGCCTGCTTCTACTGCTACCATCACTCCGGGCCGTGCGCGCGCGCTCCATCGAACTGCTCTTGTTCCGCGACACAGTGGGCGACGTGTCAGTAGCCACACTGCTGCACGACATGTACCGCATGCAACCTGCGCCCACGCCGGCCTTCCATGCGCCTGCACCACCTAACAGCGAACACTGCGCGTCGCCGTAAGACTTCCGTCTTTTGTGGAGTTTTAATTTAATCAGCTGAAATAGTAATGTGGTCATGGAAAATTCTTAGGTCATACGTAGGTAATGGTGGATCCACACCGAAGTGAGGTACTTTTTGTGCAGGACAACATTTCTAGGAGTTAGTAGTAGGCAACAACAGATAACAAAAAGTTATAATCGTTGTAGGGGTTTTTGATCACGCAAAGACTTGGATGATAAATGATATGTGACTGCTGATATGGATATTGGCAGAAAGATCGCGTAATAAATGATAACGACACAACTTCCTGTGCTAAGTATTTAATTGATACTTATTGATAGAAATGATAACGTGCAGTGATACATAATGCTACAGTTACAATATAAATACTATGAAAAAGTGCTGACGCTTGCCGCAGCGCGAATTATGTAAGTATATAAAACTAAATTAAACCTGTACAGTTGTCTGTACACTCGTAGAAAAGTCACGAGTTATTTAATGTTATGTTGCTCTACAAAAAAGTTACTTCGCTGCGGATGTGCCATAACTGATCAATTATCCCTCTGAAGCCCATTTCCCGATTCGCATTAGTGAAATCGCCTCCGTCACGAAGTCAGCGGGAGCGGGGCGGCGGCGGCGGCGACCCGGGGAGCGGGGCGGCATACCCTGTACCCGGGCGCTGTACCCGGTCTCGAAGCCAGCGGGCAGACCGCGCGGCGCTAGAGAGGGGTAGTGTTGTGTTACGAGAAATTAGTATCTTTGTTCGCGAACGAAATAACAGTGACGTCAACATCTTTTTGATACTAATTCCTTCCTAAAGTTTGATTTATTGTGGGCAAAGGAAGACGCGCGGGTACCACTGGATTGGTACGCACCGCTCGTAGGTAAGCCGCTCCCCACGCCGCTACATAAGAGGCCAGTTCCATATAAATGTATGCATTGGAACGCACTGCTCCCCACGCCGCCGCCGCCGCCGCCGCCGCCCCGCTCCCGCTGACTTCGTGTCCGAGGCCTAACTATTCTCAGTGACTAAACCAACAGCCTGTATAATAATTGAAACATAATACAATGACTGCATGGAGTTAAGAATTTGAGAATGTATGTGAGTAAGGTAAGTTAGTTGGCACATTGCCGACTTAACACAGTGTTTTGAGCTCCAGTACCTCCCAGTACTCCTCCGTAGAGTTGCAAGTCGAGTTTGGAAAAGTAAAATTCTATGATTTATTCGAGTTTGTAGAATGCAGTAAGTACCTAGAAAACACAAGCCAATAATTCGATTGAATCTCTAAATAGAATTGTATAAACAATCTGATATTGTTTATGTAGCTAAGAGTATCTGAATTAATTATAAACATTTTACGTATATTAGGATAAAATGTACCTGTGTGAATCTTATCTAGTCATCCTAGTCCTGTTGTATAAATTTTGTAAATGTTATTATTCTATATACTTGTTTATGCTGTATTTAAATTATATGCGCCATGATCTAGTCATGATTTCAAAAATGTTCTAAGGAATTATTGTAAAAAAAGAAACTATAGCATGTATGTATTTTATTTGTATATAAATATATGTTGATTTGATCAAGGAGTTAACATTCAATATGGTTTTATTCAAAGACAAAATGGTCCCCAAAAATGAAACATTGAATTCATAATAGTAAAAGTACATTTTATTTACACTCAACAAATTCACATCTACCATTAGAACAGAAAATTACATTAAGTCTGCTGAAAACATTGCGCTTCTTAAAAAAGAGTAATAAACTAAGAATTCTTATGTAAATTAATTTATCAATCAGTTACATTAACTCTTCCAATAGATTGTACAGCTTCAACAGTAGAAAGGTCTTCATAATCGTCGTCTGATGGCTTGACGCCGTCTTGTGGTTTTGCTTCCTCTTTCTTTGGCTGTGTGCGCGGGAAGTCTAATTTGCTCCATGCTCCTGGTTCACCTTTCTTTAGTTTTATTTCTATTTTTGTTGACAACATTGATGCAGTACAACTTTCTACGCTAATAACCTGCAATAGTCAAGAAATTAGGGTAGGTATTTCGATCTTGTTGAGTCTACTTAGGGTGTAAAAAGTCTGAACGAAGCTGTCGTCGTTTTTTCTCCCCGTCATTGCGATTTTTTTGGTCTGGACTAGTCTAGACGTCTAGTAGACTAGATCAAAAAAATGCCGCCGGCGCGTCGTCGAAAGTTGGCGACGTGCCGCTCGTCTGTAAGAATTCTTAGTTTGATGTACAGAATGCTTGGTTGACGGCTTTGTGAAGAGTCTGTTTACACCCTGTATATAAAAGGTATTATAATACTGAGTGAAATACTTACACCTCTAAGTTCAACATCCAGTTCAAATGATGCATCTCCTTGCTCTCGGAATACCAATTTTGTATTTAAACGAATAGGGTTCAACTTTACAAAACTGAGCACAGGGTCGTATTTCTTGGCGTATACGCTTACAATAACATAGTCGGGTGTTTGATGCCAGTCCCAACGGCATTTAACAGTACCAGCTGGTGCACCCTGTAAAATAAATTTAGAAACATGAATTACATGTCCAATTCCGTTTATTCCCATCTACCACCCCAGTGGTAGTTTTTATTTATTTTTTTTTAAGTTTGGTTAAGTTTTGTTGATTTTCTAAAGTTATCTTAAACCCATCTTTAGATTGATGTAAAAGTAATGTAACTTTTTTAACATTAAAGAAATATAAATACAAATGTTGAATTTATTTTTCTCTTTTTTTCCTCTCAATTTTTGGTAAATAGCTAGGTTCATCTTTTTAGTAATATATTACTGTGTAATCAAATAAAAAATCTTTACCTCTTTCGTCCATTTATGGGTCCCAGTTGTGCACCCTGGTTGACTAAGGAAAGTGTTAAAGTCTGTAGTTCTCTTCTGACAGCAGGACCAGAACTTCAGACCTTCATGGAAGATTGGACAGCCTGGGTGGTGGGTGCACATGCTATCATTTGTTTGTGGACCTTCATAGGTGACACCACAACCTCCATTTTTACATATTGTACCAACTGCTATACTTCTGTAAGTGTGAAGTTATGTTTATGGCAGTTAATCTTACAATAAACTGGATAATTGGATAAAGAAGATTCTATCATAAAAAGCAAGCTAAAAACAAGGCTTCCCATACCATTAAGTGAGCCCTAATTCAACATGTAATCCAAGCGCTGGTTGACTGAGGTACCATTTGAAATATTGATTGCATTTATTAAACTGTTGATCAATATTTTGTTTAGTTACATACCCATCGTCAATAGAAGCAGCTGGTTGTGATGTATTTTGTACAGCTTGTTTCAAAGCCTCAGCTATAGTTGGTTTCACAGTAATCATAGGTGTCTCAAACGGAGGTCTTGGCAACTGTGGACCAACCACTGGTGCTCTCACTTCAATTACTTCCTTTTTATCCAATTCCTTATCCAAAGCCTTTTTCTCAGGTTCTGGAGGTTTCTAGAATAAGTAAATTAACAAAGAATGTTAGTTCCTACACAGAAATTAATTATATCAGTTGTTATATTTTCGATTTTAATACAAACCTCATTTGAATGTTTTGCCATAGTACATCCTTTGATGTTTAGAAATTCAGTAAAGTCAACACTCTTCTTATTGCAGCATGACCAGCCTTTGTATGCATCATGGAACACTGGAGAGCCAGGATGGTGGCAGCATTCATCTGATAGTTTACACAGAAATACACAATCTATACTAATATTTTATAAGTGTTTAGTTTGTATGTTGGTAAGCATGGGCATAGTCAGCCATGGGCTCAGGGTGGGGCAGCGGTCTAAAACAATATGTAACTAGCAAACTATACCCCACGGTTTATCCTGGTTATTTTTTTCATACAAAAAGGTTACACCCTATAGCTCCCTGTATCTGTATGTATAATTCGAATTATCCAAAACACTTTTTTATCATACACCACAAAATCTTCCATCTAAAAATGTGTCTCTAACTTCAGCCGTTTGGGCCTCGGGGCGTATGCCAATTTGTTAATCAGTCAATTTAGAGGTTTATATCTATCTATAGATAGTACTTTCAGGTACAGTAGGTAAACAATTACATATAGGTATTATAATAGGTATATTAAAAAAATGCGATCAAACCAGCATTTTTTTTTGAGTTGGCTGTCGAGTGTGACCTTTCTTACGGATATTAAGTATTGTAGTTAACTTACCTAGATAATTTTTTTTTTTTTTAGTTTGGCTGACTCTGACCTTACATGTCAGACCTTACAGGTCAGTCAGGGTGGGGCGCTTGCCCCACCGTGGCTACGGCCATGGGTAGGTGTAAGTTTAGATGTAGGGGGTTATTTTCAGAACTACTGCTCAGATTCTGAAACTTTCTTTCACTATATTATCCCTTTGTCAAGACCATAATTAAAATGTTCCTGTTCCTAAATGTTCCTGGGCAAAACCTAGTTATTATTAATCATGAAAAAAAGTATGCAATTGAAGCAGGCCAACATCTTTCTGAAACAAAGGCAGTCTAGAGGTTTATACTATGGACTTGGTATAGAGGTATTAGAATTCATATCCCATACTGCTCTAAACAAGTCCCAATACTGGGCAAAAGTCTCCCTCTAATCGATCCACTTCTCCCGGCTGATTGCTGTTGATAAAGAAACAGCTAGAGAATTTTGGTTTTCATCAGCTTTATAAACCATCCTTACGGTCATAATTTCGAAAGTTTCTGAGCACTATTCAATGAAAATAAGTAGTTATGTCCTCCCTGCATGTCTCTTGATAAATTAAGGATGTAGAAAAGTCTAGAAAATTCGCGTACCTTTATCGTTAAGGCTGGGATCAAAGAGTTGGCCACAACCACGGTTATAACACTGTACGAGGTTCTTGCTTTCTGGCATTTTAATTAAAGAAACGCGAATCCTGAGTCATTACAATGTGCGAGTAATATGCAACAAAAAATTCAAGAGACTACTTTTGTAGCACGCTATGAGAGTTTGAGAGCTTGACACTGACAGGATGATGACAGCAGTGCTGCCAATAAAAAAATCTCGATTTCCCGTGTCAGTGTTGTCAATTCCCCGAAATTTCCCGCTTCTTTTTGATTCATTCGCCACAAATTCCCCAAAATGATTTTTTTTTGAATAAAAACACTATTTTATACAAAATTTGTTTAATTTACTACTAAACCTTTAATAAAATACTGTACCTATAACAAAATAAACTCTTACATTTATAGAATACATCCATCATCATTCTCTTGCCCTTATTCATTTAGGGTCGGCGCAGCATGTCTTCTTCCTCCACACTTCTCTATTTTTCGTCACCTCATCAGACACTTCTTTTCTTGCCATATCATTCTTAACACAGTCCATCCATCGTTTCTTTGGTCTTCCTTTACTCATATACCCATCCACATTCATACTTAAAACTTTCTTCTTTCATTCTTCCGCATCACATGCCCATACCACGACAATCGATTACCACACAACTTTTCAGTCACCGGCGCCACTTTCAGACTTCCTCTTATATACTCATTTCTTACTTTATCCATTCGAGTAACACCACACATCCCCCTTAGCATCCTCATCTCCGCGACATGCAAATGCCTTTCATTCATCCCTTTTGTGGCCCAACATTCTGATCCATACAAGTCAGCAGGTCTAACCATTGTTTTATAAATCTTCCCCTTACGTTTAAGGGGAATATGCGGGAGTCACAGATTGTTCCCGTGACCTGCCGCCATTTCATCCATCCCGTGTTAATTCTGTGCTTTACACTACGATCTATTTCGCCATCGCTTTGCACGAGTGAACCGAGATACCGAAAGTCGGAGCAGACAGGAAGAGGCGCGCCATCTAACGCTATGGCTCCAGAACTGGAGAAATCGCAGAACATGTATTCAGTTTTACTTCTGCTGATTTTCAAGCCAACGTTCTCCAGTTTCTGTTGCCATTTCTCCAATCTGCTCTGGATCTCAAGTCCATCTTCACCAACAAGAACAATATATTAATATATTATTCATATATTATAGAATACATCCATAATATCAATTTAATATACAATCATAATACACACATCAAAAGTATCTAGGAATCAACATATATTTTTATTAATTAAAATTTTCTTTAAGGAGTCATCAAATAAAGTGTTTTCGTTTGTCACAGTAACGATAAACCAAGTCACCTTTGCATTAATAAAGAAATTTGCCATTTTTCTAATAAAGGGATTTTTGACATTTGAACCACTAACATTAAAGTTCGAAAAAAAGACTGAAATAACAGTTTTCTTTAAAATTTTATTGGGTAACTTAAACAATTAATAATCCGTGTTTCTACCGCGAACACTAACAACACAAGAACATCGGTTTGGCATACTCAAAATGAGTTCATCCAAATCACGCTGTGGAATGGCCGCCCATGTTCGTTGCAACAACAAAAAAAGGTCTTCTTGCGACTGGATACCCTCCATATTCGGCAGAGCTCTTCTCTGTAGCATATCCCATGCATGCTCAATCGGGTTCAAGTCTGGCGACTGAGCAGGCCAGGGCAGGACATTGATGTTAGCTGCGGCGAGAGTCTGTCTTACAACTCTTGCGGTGTGCGGTCGTGCATTATCATGCATTAACTGAAATAAGGGACCGATTTGCACTTGTAGAGGAACGATGACGTCTGATACAATCGTCTTAGCATAAATTTGAGCGTTGAGGTTGCCTCTGATCCAAATCAACTCAGTTCTTCCGCCGATCCAAATACCCGCCCATACCATGATGGTTCCACCACTATAAGGATGGACTTCCTGGCAGGATTTTAATCGCTGTTGGCGTCCAGGGGTTCTCCAGTGTCGTATACGTCTTGTATCCGGTCTCATACCAAAACGAGACTCATCAGAAAAGCACACGAAACGCCATTGTTCTTCTGCCCAATTTCTGTGTTCAAGAGCCCATTGATATCGAATCCTACGATTGTGCATTGCTATAGGTGGTACCCGTAGCGGTCTTCGGGAATGAAGGTTCACTTCATGCAAGCGGTTTCTGACTGTTTGGTCGCTAATTAAGTTCCCTGAAGAGTGATGAAGCCTCACGGCTAACATCATGGCGGTTATTGTTGGAGCTCTTCGAGTTAAGATTTGAATGTATCGGTCTTGTCTCCGTGTGGTGCAGCGATACCGTCCTCCATGGCGCTCAGCCACGGTACCAGTGCTTCGGTAACGTGTCCAAAGTCGACTGATAACACTCTGACTTGTATTCAGGGCTAAAGCTACAGTACGTTGCCGGGAACCAGCTTCTATCATTCCCACGGCTCTGAGCATTTCTTCCCTGCTTAAATGACGTCGCCGCTCCATAATAACGTTGGTTTTAATCAGTAGTAGGGAAACAGTAGCACTAATAATGTCTTCAATGCGTTGTATGTTTTTATAGGGAAAATATTGACAGCTTATTTTCATCTTTTACTCGAATTTGATTGAGAGTTCCTGATTCAAATTATGAAATGCACCAAAAAGGATCCATATAAATTTATAAAATCATAAATTTATTACAAAGCCACATCTCAATCTCAAGAAATCCGCATAAAAATGCTTGATCCCTAGACATTTTTGATGTGTGTATTAATATATTATAGAATACATCCATAATATTCAAAACAAAGTGCAGTGCAGGTACAAAAAAAAAGTTTTTATTGAAATCTTTATTGGCCCCTAATTTATTAGGAATAGTTACAAAATCATATTCAAATGACAGTTTTTTAGTTGAAAGTTACCCGACATAAAATAGTTTTAGCTCACCGAAAGAATTGGCTTGGATTCTCCGAAATTACCCGATTTTTGTCATTCCCCACGGTCTCCCCGCGCTAAGCCTCAATTCCCCACCAATCGCCGCGATTGGCAGCGCTGGATGACAGATCAATTTGACAACTGACTGACGGTGACGTGAAGTGTTGCCGCGTTTCAATAGAATTAATTCAAAGGATTCTTCGTGACTGCGGGAGGCAGGGGAAGACATTTCTCTTAATCAAATCATTTTTTCGCACGATCCAGGCATTTGCCACGAACAACAATCGTACAGGTGGCTTGATGCTGCAAGCACTTAAGAATCCCACTTTTTTATTTTTACACAAATCTAACACTCAGCTGTTATCAATAAGTTTTTAAAATTTATCAGAAGCTGAACAGCAAACGCCTTAGTAAGGCTCGTTTGAAAACCGAAACAACACGAAATCACGTATTGCTTGAATTGCTTCATGCTATCAGTCGGTAAGACTGGCGAGCACTTGAGTTGAGAATATCATCTTTTTTTCAGTTTTGGATTGGTGCTGAAAAGTGAGAAAAAAAAATATTATCTATGGCAAACACTTTGCAGTGTGGGCGTACGAAAGTATCAGAAAATAATCAATCAATTTACATACGAAAAACCAAGAAAATATCGTCATTTACATAATATTTTTAGTTTACCCTTATAAGTTATGTATTTTATGTACGTTTTAGTTATCCAATATCTGTGCAAGATGGTGGTACCACTACATTTAAATTAAATGAAAAATCAATGTTTATTTATTATTATTTAAATAAAATGTTTATTTCTACATAAATCAAAGAAACAAAAGATGTGCTTGAATGTGTAACCGTATTTAACTAGAATTCTAAAATGAATCTAATGCGCAAATTGCGTGGGGCGACAACTTCGGCATCTCCCGAGAGTGCTGAAGCTTCCAGCTCGTCTCATGTGCAACTCGGCCTCATGCACCTCAAGAAGCTCTTCGCAGAGTACACACATCCACCACAACCACTTACAGACGCAGAAAAAGATGATAAACTGTACAATATGCTACCTCTTTTTTGTAAGGTAAAAACACTATGATAATTTTATTGTCACCAGCAACAATAAAAATTAAAAGATAATCTTTTTGCAGTTCAAAGACAAATTTATAGGTGACTGTGTTCATTTACAATCAATTAACTGGTGCCTTATCCACAATCTATTGATGTTGATTTATTGTCTAGCCTTCTGATAGACATGTGTGCGCTTAACATATTTATCTGGAATGATTCACTATTTTGATAAACATCATTATGTATTCATTTATTCAAGCAAGACATTTAAACTTAATTTAACAACCTGTCCGGTGTCATTATTAAGGAAAACTATAAACAATATTAAACTTATTAAACCAAATCAATATTCCGTAACTTGACATCAGCATTGCACTGTAATTACATGTGTGTACAATCAAGTCACCATTGTCCATACTTAGACTCCCATCGAGCCGTTAATATCATTTATTTCTATGAAACAAACTATGATTTTGTGTGCCTACTGTATAATCAGCTTCTGCCAGCAGCTTTGCCCGCGTGGATTTTGATAACTGTCCCATGGCATTTTACTACCGGGATAAAAAGTATCCTATGTTTTAATCCAGGTTATAAACTATCTGTGTGCAAAATTTCATCCAAATCTGTTCAGTAGTTTTTGCATGAAAGAGTAACAAACATCGATACATCCTCACAAACTTTCACATTTAAAATATTAGTAGGATTTAAGTGTTATATGACAGCAAAATAAATGCTTTTAATTTTTTCATCAAATCAGGATTAACTGTTGGGCACAATTAATTTGGTGTGTTCAACAAGTTCTGGCTGTCAAAAGTTTTAAATAAATGATGAATAATCTTTTAGGAATCTTTACAAAAACATTGGGGAGAGAAGTTTACACTACACTGTATTTTATATAAAACTCTCTGATCAATTGATACAAGATTTAAGATATAAACTTGTTTACTTTCTTTTGTAGCATCATAAATATAAACAATTTATTTTCAATAGGTATTTGGCACCAGTCCATCAAGTGAGATGAACGAAAAGTTCTGGGATATTCTATCATTCTGCCAGCAAGTTTCTAAGCTCATGGTATCAGAGATTAGAAAGAGAGCTAGTAACCAAAGCACGGAGGCAGCTAGTTGTGCTATTGCGAAGTTCCTAGAAATTGAAAATTCTGAGGAGTCTAGCAATGGATGGATGTTACTGTCAACGCTAAATCTCTTGGCTGCTGGTGATCAGTCTTTAATACAGGTATTTGTATAACCCTTTACGCAGCAAAAACATACCATAATCAGCCTATAATGTTCAGATACAAGCCAGCAACTTTGCTAACTTATAAAGTTTTGTTCATAATTTGTTGAAGTGTAATTAACTTCTAAAAAACACAATAATTATAATATACATATAAAGATTATTATAAACGGTTCCAATAAAATTCAGAACATACTATTGGAGGAGTTTTGAAAAATAAATAATGAATTTTCTGTTCTGTCTTTTTTTATACTTAAATGTTTTTCTGTTACTAATATTTGTGTCAGCTCCAAGGCCCTATCTAAAGAAGTATTATTCTAATCATAGTTTGAATTGACTTGAATTTTTTTTCTAGGTCATGACCACTGCATCAATACCTTCAACATTAGTCAAATGCTTATACCTGTTTTTTGATCTACCTGAAATACCGGAGTCTGAGGCAGATGTTCAAGATGGAATCAGTGAATTTACTCCTAGAGAGAGGCGGATATTACTGCAGAAAATATTTGTGCAGGTAAATATACTCTGGAAGTGTGTTATCAGTTTTCACTAAGATATAATATTCACTGTTCGAATATCAACTCTCTGAGGAGCATGTGGCTAAATAATATATCGCAATCTTCAGGTTAAGCTGCACTTGCCTGAGGTGGTCCATTAGATTGGTGACCTGACTGAGTTTCCTCTGTGCTTTAGAAAGCAAGTTAAACCGTTGGTCCCGGCTGTCAATTGTATATCTTTGATAGTCATTACTGGTAGTCAGCCAGCCTAGGTTGGCCCGATACTGTCACAACCAGTCTTACCAAGGGGTATCGTATTACTAAGTACTAACTGGGTTATGGAGATCAGATAGGCAGTCACTTCATGTAAAATACTGGTATTCAGCTGCATCTGGTTAGACTAGAAGCTGATCACAGCATCGTTGAAAATAGGCTAGGCAGATGAGAATATCTACTCTCTGCATTGAACCAAGTGTTCAATGTAACAGTGCCTTTATTAGCATGAGTGTTTTACAGAGATAATAAAGAAAAACATAAAAATATATGGATTTCTTATATTTTATCTAAATACAGAGATAAATAAACATGCCTCATAAATGCGGAAGTCATAGGTATTGTAGGTATAGAATACATTATCACTGTTGTGTTAACTATGCCACAATATTTGCTAGTAGATACCATTACAAAAATACTAATCTTATTTTATTCAAAGCAAATGCTGCCATTTTAATATTGCTTCAGGTGTTGATTTAGATAATGTTACAACAGCTAAGTTAACACTGAATTGAGTCACTAATTGAGTAATGTTTACAACTTCTTCTTTGCGTGACAAAGCCAACGTAAGAGTTGTGCAGGTGGTGTACTGGTCGGTATTATTAGTTTAGTATTATATTACAAATAATACCGACCAGTACACCACCTGCACAACTCTTACGTTAGACACAAATAATACCGACCAGTACACCACCTGCACAACTCTTACGTTAGACACAAATAATACCGACCAGTACACCACCTGCACAACTCTTACGTTAGACACAAATAATACCGACCAGTACACCACCTGCACAACTCTTACGTTAGACACAAATAATACCGACCAGTACACCACCTGCACAACTCTTACGTTGGCTTTGTTTAAATCCCGGAATGTGCAGAATGGGCAAGAGAGGTGGGGCATATGGGTCCCGGGTTCGAATCCCGGTTGGAGCAAATGTTTGTGTGATGAGCATGTACATTTGTTTCCGAGTCATGGATGTTTATATGTATAATAAGTATGTATTTACAAACAAAAAGTATCTATGTAGTATATCAACTATCTGGTGTCCACGACACAAGCCTCGTTGCTTAGTGTGGCACTAGATGGCGCTGTGTGTTAATGTCCAGCGATATTTATTTATTATTATATCCTGCAGTCGGGCTCCACATTGACATTGGTGTCGATTCTTTTGTGCACAAACTGAACTTAATTTATGCTATCTTTTACTAAAAGGCAATGCGAGAAAAGGACGGCTATAGCTATGAACTAAGTTAGAGATGTCAAACTAGTTTATGCCTTGCGCTTCACCGTGTTTTTAGTCGACATGTTTTTACGTGCACCCTTGATTTGTATAGAAATATTAGTTCCAACTAAATTTGACAGCTCTAAATTACGTCCGTCTCTTTCTCGTTTTATTATAGGAAAAAATATAGCAATAGCCTAAATTAAGTTTAGTTGGTGCACAACAGAATCGACACCATTGTGTTTGGAACGGGTCGACATCTTAATTTTTTGTCCTCAAGTTTGATATTTTGGATATCGCAATATGCTGTCCAACATTTGTTTGTGTAAAATACTGTCATAGGAATTCCCAACAAAGCGCTCGAAGTAACGCAATGCAGCGCGACGCATATTGTTTATCTTCAAAATCACAGCTAACTACATTTTTTTTTACCTATTAAATGGGCCTACTCATGACCTTGACCCCATCTGAGATGAGGTCAACGATGGAACGAGCTAACTCAAAAGAAACTTATGAACTCGCGACTTAAAGATTACTTATTAGATAGATACTTGTTTTTTAATAAAAAGATAAAAATAGATTAGATAGTAACTTGTTTTTTAATAAAAAGATAATTGTAAAAGTAAAAAAAATGAAGCAGCGTAATACTCATTTTAGGTACTAGTGAGATTGTGCAGCCATCCATTCCCATGTGAAGAATTAGCAAGAAAAGATGATCTCAGCCTATTATTTTCCGCCATAACCTCATGGTGTGCCCCCCACAACATAATGTGGAGGAAATCTGCTGCTGAAGTACTGATGACACTATCTAGACATGGTTTGACACAATCTGTTGTTCAGTACATACACAGTAAGTGCATATACTTCTAACTAATATTATGATATATTATATTAATGTGAACCTGTTTGTTTGTCACACCTTTATGGCTTATCGGCTTTATGGCAAGCGATTCGAACAACGACGAATTTGATGATATTTGCTATATGGATAGACCATGAATGTAGAAAGTTCTCGTGTGGTTTTTTTTAAACGGTTCCCCACACTATAAGAATGTCTCCTGTATCGTGACGTGCGTTTACAAGCATTCAAACTCACATACACAAACCTCCAGACCCGGAACAACTATCTGTAGGCCATACATATATTATTTTGTTCCGCGCGGGTATCGAATCAGCGACACGCAGCGCAGTAGTCAATCGCTCAGCCACTGCGCCAACCGTACCGTCAACTAATCTCCGACCTCCACGCGAGCGAAGCCGTGGGCTAAAACTAGTATAATTTAAAGGTCAATTAGGGTTACATAACCATCTCAGTTCTCTTATTTGAAACATTGTTATTATCCGGTCTAATCTATTTACGTACATGCTTTGTTTAGTAAACGAAGCCATTAATTAGCGAAATAGGTCAACTTGAATGTCTCTTAATGAATTACTGTGTTATTGCAGATAAAGGATGTGTTGCACTTTGTATAGAAAATATGCAGCGGATACCAGAATTGACACCTTTAGAGGTAATTATGAAGTTGTAAACTTGTGCTAATGGACAATTTACCTACTGATTAAAGCCCGATTTCCACGAAAGCCGAGACGAGCAGATGAGAGACGCGATGTAATTGGTCGTTTCCCACACGTCTCTGAAGGTCTACTCTCTAAGCACGAAATCCGTAGTTTCGACCGAAGTTACGGTCGTTTCCTACTCCGTATCACTTACGGACATGAGATTCGTTAGGGGCCGGAACTAAAAAAGAATGACAACACGATTGGTCATCTGTCCTATTCCCGATAAAACTCTTGAATCCGAAAATATAAGGGAGTAGGGTTTATTTCAAAGTTTAAGCTACTTTCGGACGGGCCCCGTATCTTTGTTGACGGACTTAGAGAGTAGACCCCCTGCTCTGCTCACCTCATCTCCGCTTTTCTGGAAACCGGACCTCAATGGAACCTCTGCCTACATACATTATTTACTTTTTTTTTACAGGTAGTTGAAATGTTCGTAGCAGTATTCTGTTTCCTAAAGGATTCAAGTGAAGTTAGTCAATTATTACTGGATGATTTCCGTACTTGCCAGGGCTACCTTTTTCTATCTGAATTTCTTCTAAAGTAAGTTGCTGGTTAATATGGGGTATTAACATTTTTCTTATTATTCAACATGAGCATGTTCGGTAGATATTGTTATCATAAATTTAGATCATAGATTCGCTATATCGCGCCAAAAAATGTTCACGTTACTAATTTTGAATTTGGAATTCCAAACGCCGGATATTTGAGATCAAAGTGGCCAGTACGACAAAACGCCAATTTTGTATGTGAAGACCTAAAATTTTATTGGCTCGCTCACTCATACTGCATGTCAAATCTATTGTTTCGTGCAGGATGTTCGAGCTCAGTATAAACACATTTTCTCAGTATGATGAGAGCGGTTCTCTATTGTATTACCTAACTTTTTTATTCATTACTTAAAGTGCCATTTGTCCTAATCATCATTTGTCCGAACGATAACTTACCCGAACTTAATATCACATAATATCACATGCCATAAAATTGAAATCCCTAAATATAAATGTCCTAAACCCGTTTGTCATAAATATTACAATCAATAATATACAAAAGACTTAAAACCGTTTTCAATAATAGTTATAAATCCTAAACTCAAAAAAAAAAAAAATGTTTTGATCTTAATAATATTTTTAAAACAAACCGGTATGTTCCCAGACGTTCCCAAAAGGGAAGAGAACATTGTTATTTTAATTGTGTCTGTAATTACGGGTAACTATAGGTTAAGTATTACTAAGCTTTTGCTATGCTATGAACTTCTCTCAACACAACACATTTTTATACAATATTGCTCTTATGAAATTTGTAAGAATTAAAAACTAGAACCATCGTATCGCAGAAAGATCAGTTAGAATCTTCTTTTGGCATACATTTCATATAGTAGTTGGTAGTCACTAAAAGGCAGAAAATCAATCAATCAAAACGTCAATCATTATAAAACGGTTGAGTATGATGAACATAATTATGTGGATTTTATTTTTCCCTGTTATAACTATGCAAACATGCAAACAAACATACACCATGCATGCAGCAAGCATGCAGCAAGCATGCAGCATGCAAGCACGCATACAGTATGCAAGCAAGCATGCAGCATGCAAGCGAGCAAGCAACATGCAGCAGGCATGGTTTCTGTCACGGCTCCGGCGCTACGGGGCTCCGGCGGTCCCACGCGAGCTTATCGTCGCAGATGTGTTTAACGCTCACCACCGCGAGTTTTACATACACCTGCTTCTCAACTCGCGGGCCGCCTCACGCCTCCGCGCCTACGCGATTTTAAATTACACTCTAGGGGTAGGGCAGACTTGCCGGATTGCCGCCATGGGATCTGGAGGCGATAGTCCTCGCGCGCCTGCATGAATGGCGCGCGGAGGCGCTTCGCCGGGGGGAAACTCCGCTGCCGCGACAAATTGTCGCTCAGCGGACAGACTTCCGGCGGGATCTCATGGCGACATGGAGAGAGCGACTGTCGCAACCCCGTGCAGGGCACGCCACGATAGTGGCGATAAGTCCCCTCTTTGAGGAGTGGCTAGAGAGACGCCACGGCGTCCTCACCTTCCGCCTGACGCAGGTCCTCACCGGACACGGTGTTTTCGGGAGGTTCCTGCACCGAATCGGGCGGGAGGAAACGCCCGGGTGTTTCCATTGCGAGGATCGACCGGAGGACACGGTGGAGCACACGGTGGAGGTGTGCCCCGCGTGGGCGGAGCACCGCCGTGTCCTCGAAGCGGCGATTGGCGGCGGCGACCTCTCGCGTCCGGCCCTGGTGCAAGCCATGGTCCGGAGCGAGACGGAATGGGACGCCGTCACCTCCTTCTGCGAAGCAGTAATGCTAGAGAAGGAGGTGGCGGAACGTGAGAGGGAGAGAGCCTCACAGCGTCCCGGCCGCCGCGGGAGACGCCCCGGGCGTCGGGGGCCACGTGGTGGCCCCCGGCCACCGTAGGCGCGGGCCTGTGGACGGTGGGCTATGGGCTAGCTCGCCGTCCGTCCGTCTCATGACGACAGGCCGTGTCGACGGCGCGTTCGTGTTCCACGCGCGCCTCAAAGAGAGTCAGCAAGGGGAAGGGGTCCGCAAGGACCGATGCCTGCCGGGGTTGCGGGACCCCGGAACACAAAGGGCGATGAAGGAACATGGATGGGTTTTAGTCAGTAAAAGTCTGACACTCCCTCCTGCTCCGCCCAGAGCGGGAGAAGTCATCAAAAAAAAAAAAAAAGGGGTAGGGCAGGCAAGACTGCGTGGAGTCGGATTTACAGCGATTCGTTTCTGTCACAAAAAAATTTTTAGTAAATGTTTTAGGACCAAAAATTTTAATACTTAAATGAACATTCGGAATAATACACATTATATAATAAAATACTTTGGACATTCGACTTTATGGCATGTAAAATTAGAAGATTCAATTATTATAGTATTCGATATTATGACAGAACAGTTTTAGAAATAAAGATAATTATATGTAAAACAAAATTTCGGGATTTTGAACATTATGGTTACTGATTTTCGGACAAACATTTTTAGGAGAATTAAGGGAGTGCCGATGAGAGCACATCTACGATTTAAATCTATGATTGTTAGTTGTTTATAGCATGTGACTTTGTACTACTTTATAGCGTGCACCAATTTTGTTTGGTTTTTATTTTTTACCTATGATTTGTTTTGTTTATCACAGACATGAGAGACAAGGTGTACCCGATTATTTGACATCAGGGTAAGCACTTCACTGTAGCTTGTTGTTTTGGTAATTATGGCACGGTCGCGGAACCCGACATTCTTATTACCTACAAATACTCTGTCTGTCTCTCACACGCAATTATATTGTTATCCTGCTTGCTCATCACATATCGAAAGTGGAAGTCGAAGTAATGAAAGCGAGATTGAGCGTTCTGCTAGATTTTCGACTTTCGGCACTGAGCTGAACGCAGTTGCAAATGCATCGCACAGCTCGCTACTGAGAGTGTTATTCCGCGGCCGTGCTTAAAAAGTGTGTTTAATCAACGTTTTTTTTTAAACGTTCTGTACTTTTTCTCATAATAGGTACGTAATCGTCCTGTTTTTATACCCAAACTCTTTTTAATAAAGGTTAGAAGAAGAGCGTGTAAGTGGCACGGAAGCCAGAGCAGCCCTTCGGAACCTCGTGTTGATGATATCGTCGTTATGCGCGTGCGGCTTCTCCGAGCTACGACCAACGCGCGCCAACACCGAGCTCTTTCAACTGCAGGGGTTTGTGTTACCGCAGCCTTCTACCCCGGGACAGGCTGTGAGGAACGTACAGGCTTTTCAGGTATATAACAATTTATATAGTTCCTAATGTAGGTATATGATTTGGGAAAAATAACTTTAATTCGCATACATAAGGTTTAGTTTTGTCTACAACTACAATTGTATTGTAATATTTGAATTGTGTGTTTTTCTTTTATCAACATAATTGACATTTCTCTAAAGTTAATATTTCTTTAAGAAGACTTACACGGATGTTACTATTTATTATTTCTTCTTACAGGTCTTACAATCAGTATTCATGAAGTCCAACTCGGCAGCGTTGTGCTGCACAATATTAGACGCTATATCAAGCGTATACCACGCCGACAATGCCAACTATTTCATTCTTGAAAACCAGAACACGCTAAGTCAATTCTCGGAAAGAATATACACTAAGAATGCAGAAATACAAGAAAAGTTCTTCGAATTGCTGGAATTTATTGTGTTTCAGTTGAATTTTGTGCCGTGCAAAGAACTTATATCCTTGTCGTTGTTATTGAAGGCTAATAAATCCAGAATGTGTAGCATACTGTGTATGAAAACTCTGTTGAATATTTTAAAGTAAGTAATTACAGGTTTACTTTAAGAATAAATAAATATATAATTAAGATAAAATTAATCACATATTTCCCGATTATGTTCCAGACATAACGCAATTTTCAAAGACGTATACCGAGAAGTCGGTATGTTAGAAGTATTCGTCACTTGCCTGTCTCGCTATGCTGTGTTTCTTAAAGACAATCAAATTTTAAATGATGAAAAGAGCAAAAGAGACGCTTCAGCCTCGCCTTCGCACGAAAAATCACCGACTGAATCTCCGAAGGCTCCCGAACGGAAGAAAAGACAGTCTACTCGACACGACTCGCTGATAAGAGACCCTAATTTAGATGAAGAAGAAGAGGAATTGGGGTCACTGGTGATGGAAGGCTTGACAGCATTGTTGAATGCGAACTCTAATAATTGTAACGTGTTTAGAGACTGTGGCGGTGCGAAGTGTGTGCATGGAATGGTTGTGTATGAATCTTGTAGGAGTAAAGCCTTAGGTAAGTTCTCAAGAAATCATTTAATTATTGTTCGCATCAATAGGGAATATGCAAGATACACAATACAAAACTCTTTATATTTATTAAAAATGCCTTGTATTGGCGCATCACTTAAATTACAATTTAATGTTTTATGTAGCATGTTTTTGGTGAAACAGAACGCACACTCAAAACGCGTCGTCCGCGATAACGCCGGTAGTGACGTCAAAGTCTATGTATCAAAAAAACTTTTATTTGAAAAGTAATTAAAGTTTCACTAAGGTTTTATTATAATTTCGTTATCGCAATTTTTGCTTGAATAAAGCACATGCAATTAGTAAAATTACTATTATAAGGCCAAAAAATTAGATCTAATAAACAAGGCAGATTGAGGTAAATGACGTCACATCATGGCCGCGACAGTCACGGACGTTTGAACTGTCATAGAAAATTGCAGGACTTTAATATTATTTTTGAGCGACAAGCAGAAGTTGAATTTAACTTTTAATACCTTGGCTTGATAATACTGTATTTTATTGATTTAAGTGAAGACAAAATTACATGCATATTCCCTATTGAAATACTAGTAGAAATTACACATTAACACCCCGTTTGGTGAAAACAGGAATTAGGGATTCAGTTAAGTGACACTTTAGTGTTTTTGAAAACGGGCATTAGGCTGAGTTAGGTGTCACTAAGTGTTGGTGAAAACGACCATTAGGCATTGTCTATTCTTAGTAGAAAAGAGGTGGAATCGGTTTCGCGTGCTGGTCTTCTGTATCTTCTAATTGCCTCTTTAAGCTGAAACATAATCATTATATTCCTTTTCAGTCATATGATTCACACAATCCAACAACATTTATGTTCATCTCTCTCTCCCTCTCTCTCTCGCTCTCGCTCTCTCTTCATCACTTGCATTTCAACCGAGTTATTATAATATTATGTTTATTTTCTTTTAGGTGTAGTAAGAGAACTAATAGTGAGTGGGTCAGGTGAAGAGGATATGTCTGCATTACTGTGTGGCATGCACGCTGCTCCTAACGACGCCTTGCTGTTAAAGCTGCACATATTGAAGGCGCTACTAGCTTGCTTGCGAGACTCGCATCGTACTAGAACTATATTTAGAAAGGTATTGTAGTGATCAAATGAACTACTAATTTGTTAGTAAAGTACCTATGTTTTGCTAAAGTAACCTTTATGTAACTACACTTTATTCAAATCTAGTGTACATCTGTTCATATAATATGCAGCAAGCAAGCATCCCAAGCTTACATACTTATGTTCGCACGGGCGCTTTTCAACGAGATTTTTTTCCTGCTACTTTTAATTCTCGACATTAAACAGAGCGTTGTTAATATCGCATCCGGAAGATGAGCGTTAAAGAACCGCACTGTTAGATTTCATCCAGTGCGTGATGCAAAAACGTCAAATGTGCCCGTGTGCTTACGCATTTGCTATTCTGATTTAAAAAATCCTATCAACGTTTCATAGTGATAATACAAGAAGACTTTTTATCTAGTGCTCAAATTTTGTCAAAATAAACTTGAAACGAATTTTAATAAACACGTCTTTTTATTCTGATATGTTTTTTGTGGACTATTACGTACACCTCTACCTCTACCTAACCCTTCGGGGATTACAGGCGTGATGTTAAGTGATAGTAGTAGAGTTAAGCGAAGTCTTAGTAATAAAATAATTTAGTGTTTACGAAAGATTTTTACTTTGAAACAAAATTGCGCACTGGTTAAAAACTGATTGATTGTAAAAAAAAAAACAACGATTGAAAAAATATAAAACAATTTAATAATCTGACTATCATGAATGTAACTCCGACTCACCAATTCCCACAGGTTAGCGGTTTCGTATACGTCACAAGTGTTCTAGTTTCTCTGGAAGGGAAACTGAAAGGTGATGAGCCAATGGACAAAGACATGCTGCAGCTAATACATATTGTGTTCTACACCATTAGTACGGCTATGAGGTTCGAGCCGGCTAACGCGAAGTTTTTTCATCATGAGGTTGGTATCTCAAGCATCACAGTTCCCGAGCGTATATGACACTCACTTAGTGGTGCATGGTTCTTTTGGGACAATGAATAACATTAGCAGGAGCCCCACTCATCATCTCCCTGCGCTTGTCCCGTTTTATTTGGGGTCGGTCCATTCTCCCCTGTCAGACATCACAGCTTTTGCATGGGAACACAAAAAAAAAATCGGATGTGGAAATTGTAATGAAAAAAACACGATGGTAGCCTCGGAAGAACCATGCACCACTATGATTAACAGAGGCGATATTCTACAGAGCCAAACTTTTATTAGAATCTTGAATGGTTTCTAAAACAAAATTGTTGTTGCAGTTATGTGCGACAACTTTGTGTGAGACGATACGTCTCTTAGGCTGTTTCGTAAACGAAACGGAACTACAAAATGATGCTGAACCCGGTGATGCGGAACTCTATGAAGTGTTTCACGAAGTATTTACAAGCAACATATTAGAAATGACGTATGTATTTTTAATCTTCAAATCTACAATCTTGAAAGCGTGCCATTTACAAGCAATATTTGTTAAAACAAAGTTGAGAAACAGTTCCGCAACATCAAATGTTACTGGAGATAATTTTGTTTCTTTTGACACGAATACATATTTGCATATTGCCAGCAACATGTTACCTGTAACACAAAAACATGATGTTGAAACAATGTTGCGCAACTTTATTTTCTAATGAACTGTCTAATGAAATGCCTTACCATATCTTAATCTTTTCCTACAGTTTTCCTGAGAAAGTACCAGTGGTATTTGTGCATGCGTGCATTATTCTGCGACTTTTGTACGATGTCGCATTGGACTCTTTTGATAAGCCGACTTTCTGCGGATCGCTCAATGTCAAATCTCCCAGTTTGACTCGACAGAGCTCTGCAATTAATGAGGTGAGTTTATCTCACTAACTCAATTTTTTTATTGTTAACAGTTTGATTGTATAGTTTGAATTGTTTATTACATTGTTTGTCAGTGATGTCCACGGGCCAATCCGCACTGGGCCCGCGTGGTGGATTATAGCCCATTCCCTCTCATTGAGAGGAGGCCGTGTCCCAGCAGTGGGAACATTATAGGCTAATGATGATGATGTCCACGGGCTGTTTTAGAATGAGGCTGACGAACAGACATCTAAACTTTTCCTGTGTTTAAATGTTCCTGTCATATTCTCGATCGCTTACTGGACAGACGCCAGCACGTCAAACTACTACAATTTGTCAAATTTCTTAAATAGATTTTCAACTTTATTGCTAAAGCATTAGGTTAAAGGTTGATTGGGAACGTTTTACAGTTTCGGGTAACGTGATAGCGGCTGGCGTCTGTACATATGTTGGGGGTATAGACTACAGGCGCGTACATTGCAGGTAGGCACTTTCTAGGTAGCAGACATTCCAGCTGACATGATATTTTCTTTCTAGTCAAAGCCGGCAGGACGCACAGCGCCGCTAAACCTATCAACGGGCAGTAATAACGGGGAGGCGTGGGTGATCCACTCGGGCGTCGTAATAGTACTAGCGAAATTATTGCCTGCCTTGCCCCGGCCACCGGAACATGAGGCACATTCCAGAGCCATTAGGGACTATTTGGCGCATGTGCTTAAAAGTCTTGTTAGAAGGTACCTATGATTTTATTTTCATAAAAAAATAATTAGTTAAATTATTGTAGTGAATTTTTTACAACAAATGGAGTGCTCAAACACAGCAAAAAAAAAACAAAGGACTGTCACATCGTATTTGAAATCCGAAAACATTTCTGTTCTATTAACTTTCGCGCAATTTATCATTCAATCTTATAACATGAGGACTGCTGTGCACTACTCCGTGTCTCCCAAATTCAACACAGCATTTTTTCGTTTTTCATCCAGCGAACGCAACCAGCAAGTAATGTGTGGAGCGGGCCTCGCAGGCGTCGTACTGCGTGTATGCGGTGCGGCGCTGCGGGCCGAGAAGCATCCACTACATGCTCCTGCCATGTACATGCTTGAGAGACTCGCTGCGCACGCGCTTAGACCTTCCGAACTCAGGTAAATGCGTTATCAACAGGAAAATACTATAGTTTGCCTCCAATGACGGGTAGATATGAAAGGCTAATTACCGCAATAGCATGCATGCATGCCTGAAGGTTTTATTCACAGCGTGTATTTTTGGAAAATGAATTATCTGTTTCCTTGGAGTTAGTATCTTCTCTTGTAATTGTGTTGGAAGACCTGTCCCACTAGGTGGACCGATGACCTGGGGAAGGTTACGGGAATCCCCTGGACGTCGCCGTAGGAGTTTGGTGCCATGCGTAGCAGTTCTCGCGGCCCATCCACAAAGGCGACAGTAGGCTCACGGCGGTGTTTTTTAGTGGGTGCAAGCTCCACATAACCAAACCGTCTCCCCGGACGGTGCGGTATGCGTTAGGCAAAGGTTGCGGGAATCCGCTGTATGTGAGTCGCAGGAGACCGGTTAATGTGGCGACACTTGGGGGAGGCCTATGTCCAGCAGTGGACGTCTTTCGGCTGAAATGATGATGATGAGCGTCTTGTAATAGCCGTGAATCTTGCCAACCATGCATGTCAATCTGGAGGACTGGAAAACATTATGTTCGGTATAGAAGACAGCTGTTAGTCACATTTGACTTGTATGCACAAGTCAAATGTGACGAACAGCTGTCTTCTAAACGTGTATTTATATTTCGTAGGCAGGTGTTAATTTAAAACATTACCAGTCAACTGAATAGATAAGATTGTAGCTACTGTGCTAATTGAATAGTACACGCGCGTATGTTATTTTACATAACAATGAATGGTACTATGTTGTTTTTGTTGAAAAACACCATGTTTATCCGTACTTTCAAAAACATCTCAAAAGTCTATATAAAACATATCACAACAACTATAATATCACTTTTTCTGTTGCATCGTAAACACCTGAAAACTTCCTTCAATTATTGTGTTATTTGTAAACTGGTCAGGAATATCTTGTTGTTTTGACACTTTGGTCGAGAGACGAGCTTATGACTAAGATCTCTGTTTAAGATGTGATCATGATTTAATCGAAAATATACAAACATACAGCAATTCACGCCTTTTTCTCATGGGGGTAGGCAGAAACCACAGAACGCCAACTGCTACGATCCTTACATACTCGTATATATTTTTTTCGATAATGTAAAAGAAAAATACCAAAAACCAAATAAAACAAGGCACATAAATATGATATATTATGTTTCTAGGGAATTTCTACGAATGGGAAACCCTCTGAACTGTGTGGCACCAGAACCTGGACAGGTTTGTAAACCTGGAGGCCCTGTACCACTTACAAGGATCAAGACTTTAGTATCCATGACCACACCAAGAGATTATAGGTAAATACTGTATACATTTTTTGTCTTCTTACTTCTATGTACTATCTATGCTAAATGCTTAACAAATAACGTGTTTTCTTTATTTATTCTCTGCAGATCTCAAAACTCTTGCACTCTGCCTCCATTTGTCGAATTCGACATGTCTGCCGAAGGCTTTGGGTGTCTTTACTTGCCAAGTATAGCGCCACAATCTGCCAACTTAAACGCTCTTGGAACGCAAGATACTGCCACTTTGGGTGGCATTGGTTCAGGTAGTTGGCGGCCCAGTGAGTTTTATTCTTTTAAATTATTTTGTTAGACTCGAATTTATGGTGACGAAAACCTTTTGTTCTAGGTGATCGGGTGTTTCCGCCGCAAACTGGTCTTACTTACTCTACGTGGATATGTGTGGAGAAGTACTCAGACCCACGGTCAGATCCGCATTGTGTTCGCTTGTTGACCCTTGTTCGGAACATAAACAACAGTCGCGATGAACATCTAGTTTGTCTCACTATGGTCTTATCAGCAAGAGACAAAGCTATCATTGTGTCCACACAGGAGACTTTAGTACCGCATAGTAAGTGATTTTCAACCAAATGCATTTGTGTGTTATGTTTAATAGTGTTGTTTTTTTTCCAAAATTGCATTGCGTAGCATTGTGGAGTGTAAGTAGAAGGTTCGATCAAAGCTTTTATTAGTGAAATAAATTAGTGTCTCTTCTGCCCACAGACGTTGGTGAATGGGAGCCTGAAGGTTCAGGAGAATGTGGAGCGCGTGTGTGGTGTCCAGATCTACAGCATGAGGGACAATGGCACCATCTAGTGTTGGTACTCAACCGCGCCGTACTCAAGAACTCATCATTCTCGTTGTATTTAGACGGTATGTGCGATTTAGATATATTTTTATTATTATTTTCCAAGAGTGTCCCTTCCCTTCTTCCACTTATCCCTATCCAGTGCTGTTTGGGACCATACATAAATATTATTATTCGACATAAAAGCCGGGCTTTTGGGTTCCTATGAAGGTACCGCCATTTTGACGAGGCACCATTTCTTACGGCTTTGTGATTAAATCGTTGAGCCAATGGCTTTAGCCATACACTTGACGGAAATGCCGTCGCGGATCTTCCGCGTCGGAACGACAATACATGTTATTGCATTGACTAATAAGGATGCACTATGCCATCATGGGCGTGCGCAACGAAGAGGCAATTAGACAAAGCCTACCCTACCAACTGGGGGAATTATTATAACTAATGAACAATGTAATAAAATAACACTTTGTACAAAATATTAAAAAGAAGTTCTAACTCCTGTTCGAATACTTATAGCAATTTTTCGCGCCCGTGTTACGTAACTAACACTGTACTGGAAGTTGCTACGAAGCTCGACGCTCACCCGCCGGACGCATCTTATAGGCAAGCAATCCACTCGCCTAAATCCCATTGATAAATTTACGCACACAGCGGCACATTGGTGCATATTTTCGTGTGTATGAACCGCACACATATATAGATTGCAGCCATTTTTGGGCGGTAACTCCTGCGAGTGTAGCTGGGCTATGATTGGCTGCTACAACACAAGGCCAGGATTCAAGGTGGATGTTCTTTAGCCCGCGAAATTCAAATTTCCTTACGTTTTTTGCAATTTGCAGGCCAGTGCTATGTTGTATGTTGATTAAAATATGACTACATACGTCTTACAGCCGCAAATCATATAATCATCAACATACAACCTAGCACTGGCCTGCAAATTGCAAAAAACGTGAGAAAATTTGAATTTCGCGGGCTACCGTGCAGCAATGCACTAAGCAGGGTTGGTTCCGGTTCCTTTCCAAATTAAATATAAATTAGTGGAATTTCGTATATCCTGCAAAATTTTGTTGATCACTGTTGTGAAGCAACTCGATATGAAAATGATGCAATTTTATTTGGTCGTATTTTTCCATCGACAAATTAGAAATTATATTTTTCTGAAGGAAGCCATTATTGTGACAAGCAATTTATACCGCGATCTTGAACGTTTTAATTTTAACATATTAAGTTATTTACACATTTGTTTTGAAACAAAAAACGTACATTTAACAGTAACAGCAGTGTAAATATTAATTTTGTTGTGTATTAATTGTTTATTCACCTAACAATGTACTTGTGAAGTTTGTGCTGATAATGTGTGTTTGTTAGAAGTTAAAGGCAATAAGTTTTCTCTATTATCGTATAATGACAAGCTTCAAGTTGTGTCTAAAGGTAGATGTGTACCCGAATTACGAGAATTAATCTAAAAATAATATATGGTAATTAACTGACGTGTTCTGTAACTATCACCCACTCACTTGGATAAGATATTAGAGGTAGCCGAATCTTTCTTCTGTTTGCATCGTTAGAAAATCGTGAGTTAAACCTTGAATAATGTGGTGAGTTCTTTACTTCTTGTATTTATAACTTTTGTTTTTACAGGCTTATTTTCAAATATCAATAAATGTGACTACTTTGAGGGCCATCATAATTATGTAGAGCGACGGACGTTGTGGAGTTGCGCGTTTTTTTTTTGCTATCATTATTTCGTGGCCTACCCAGCCTGGTGGACGACTGCACGCCGCTGTATGCCATATAGAATACCAAATAATCGAATATCAATTGACCGACAACTATAAATCGAACGTCTAAATACTCGAACGTTCATAATATCGAATGGTTAATAAATCGAACATTCAATATATCGTCACTCAATACATCAAGTGTTCAAAAATCGAATGTTTGTTTGATCGATGATCAATGCATCGCATCGCATATTCATTGTATCGAAATAGCACATTCCTTTTTATGGCAGCTGGATCAAGTTCTTGATTCAGAAAGCAGTACTTCTAGACACGGCACGTATTGTTAGGAGGTTCCTATCTCAGGAGCCCTGATCACCGGCAGTTTGGACCCCGTTCCAAACGCTGGTGGGCTACTGGTGGGTAAAAATAGAAAAGATGTGTGATAAAATAAATAAACGGAAATATTAAAATGTGATTTATTGGTAAAATTTGTGTTACTGGTTCTCTGTATAAAAAGTATTCAGTACAGTGATATTTTGATACAATGAATATGCGATGCGTTGATCGCTCGATCAACAAACATTCGATGTATTAACCATTCGATATTATGAACGTTCGAGTATTTAGACGTTCGATTTATAGTTGTCGATCAATCGATATTCAATTATTTGGCATTCGATATGGCATAGTACACCCGACTAATAACGGGCACACTATGTGTAAGATCGGTCGTTCCGTCGCGTACCGCTCGCCTATATGCAACTAGCGGACGTCACGCGGTTTCACCCGCGTAGTTCCCGTTTCCATGGGAGTACGGGGATAAAATATAGCCTATGTTACTCAGGGTGAATGTAGCTTTTTTATGGTGAAACAATTTTAGAAAACAGCGGCGGAGGAATTTTTGAGTTTATTCATTACAAACATATACACACAAAAATACAAATCTTTCCTCTTTATAAGTTTAGTGATAACATGTATTGGCGTTCCGACGCGCGGAAGTTCCGCGACGGAACTTCCGTCAAGTGTGGCTAAGGCCAATATGTTCTGTTCCGCAGGTACTCACATGCACTCTGGAAAGTTGCACTACGTGAGTGCGAACCCGGGCGGCGGGGCAGCCACACTGTCGGGCGCGTCCAGCGTGTATTGTGTTCTGGGCACGCCGCCGCACTGGAGGAGATACTCCAAGCTCGTGTGGAGGCAGGGGCCTGCGCTTTTGTTGGAGGATGTAAGAACTTCAACTTGTAGATTTGCAGCATGTGTAGCAACCCTGGACCAAACAGCCGAGACAAGTGACAATCGTTTCCAGATCCAGAGCGTTTCATATGACTTTCATTCAATACTTTTTTGACTTTTCCATCATTGTAACGGCTGATAGAAAAATTACTTTATTGCGTTTCAAACATTTTATAGAGTCTGAAGAGAAGAGATATACTAGAAACCATTATATTTCAAGCATATGTACGCGTATTACTTGCGTAACTTGCGCGGGTTAAGATACTCAGGCCGTCAGTAAACGAGCGTAATATAATTTACACTCGACGACACTTCAAGTTACTTTTGGACTTGCACTAAAGAGACAGCCGACTTCAGTTTCTTTAAAATTTGAAGTGTCCTGTTTCACAAAAAGGACTTATTTCATATCAATCATCTGTTTTAGGTACTCCCAGCCCAAACTGTGTCTGTAATCCACCAACTGGGCCCACACTACGTAGGCACGCTACAAGCGCCGTTACCGCCGGGACAGTACCAAGAGCCACTAGCTCCTCTAGTCGCCGAGGAAAAGGTCGTCTTCGGCATAAACGCTCGTGCGATGTCCCAACTCACACTTGCAAAGATACGTAAAGTTTATAGCAAGAATGATAACAAAGCTATAGCGAAGATGCTCGGCATGTCTTCTCATGAGAATGCGACGCCGATAAGGATATTGCACAACTCTGCCGGCCACCTCATGGGCCCGGCGAGATGTTTGGGTGGAACTGTCGTTGGATATTTAGGCGTCAGAGTATTTTGCCCGAAACCTGCTGCCATCATGGTATGTGCAAATAATGATGTTTTTGTATGATTGTTATTATAAGAGGTGTAAAAAAACTCTTAACGAAGCCGAAGCCGAAGCCTTAAAGGCACTTGTTCCCCCTATCATTGCAATATTGTTTTTGTTCTAAACCATACCTGGGAACCTTCTGGTTACGGAGATATTGAGGGTCAAAGTTCCAACTTTTTCACAAGTTTTTTTTTTTTAATACCTGTTTTTAATGTAATATTTTTACTTTAAACACCTCCACGACCCCCGTACTATTCAATTCATCCACCAGCACAATTTTTGAGTGCTTTACATTGAGTCCTATCGAAAAACGTGATTTTTCACCTAATAAATAAAAGTCATTTCCCAACAAAATTAGCGCAGAGTTACTTAGTTTGATGTACAGAATGCTTGTTTGACGGCTTCGTGAAGAGTCTGTTTACACCCTGTATTTTGTTTTGAAAACACTTATTATTTGCTGTATTTTCTTCTTCTAGATTGATACTGTTGGTGGCTGTTCAGTATTATTAGGATTAATAGCAATGGCTCAAGACGTTGAATGTTTATACGCGAGCGTCAAAGCGTTAGTTTGCGTCGTACGGTCGAATAAGGCCGCACAAGCAGAGATGGACAGGCGGAAAGGATACCAAACTTTAGCGATGCTGCTAAAGAGGAAAAAACAATTGCTCAACTCACATATACTGCATCTCATTTTTGGTCTAGTCGGAACTGTTGATAGTCAAAAAGAAACTTCTTCTATACCTAACTTAACTGCCTTTCAAGTAAGTACAATTTTCGTCCATGTATGTATTTGAATATGACATTTTATTTATTCATCATTACTAACATGTTTTTATGAATTTGTAGTTATTATTATATCTTTTTTAATATGTATTTTTAGGATTTAATATGCGAGCTAGAAGTATGGCTCGGCGCCCCTGGTGGGCTGATAAAATCTCTCTTAGAACACTTACTAGAACTGGCGACAGAGACAGCTCACAGAACGCACAACCTACGCACAATGAGGGAGCTGCAACTGGTCTCCAAACTCCTTTACATAATAAACGACGTAAAAGTCGTGAGCATAAGGAATGTCCTCATACAGTTACTAGCTGCCTTACTAGGAGGACAGCCACGACCGAGCGATCTCCTCTGTTTAGGACAATTTATGGCGTTTACCCTACCATTGCCATCACAGACAGAGAGAGGAATAAACCCCAAGGAAAGTGACTGCGAGTGTGAGGGAGAACAAATTATTTTAAGAAACAAATGCTTTAATGTTATACATGGTTTACTGTTCACGGCAAGGAATCTAGTGAACACGATTGTCTGTGAAGAGATATCAAGAGTTCTGGGCGTTGATTGGCTGCTCAGTTTCATGTTGGAGAATGTTCATCCTTCGACAGTTCTGTGGGCGTTGAGGATAATGGTCGTTCTGTGTTCGGGACAGGGACAACAATCTGCTATAATGCACAGGTATATTTTTTTATACTTTTACGGGCGTTTCCCACTTTCAAAGCTCAGTCTATTTTCATCTCATGATAAGCTACATATTACATAATTATTATGTAATTGTGTCCATAGTCAGATGAGCGATTCTAAAGAAAGGAGAAGCGTTTGCGCTATGGTAGCTCTGGATAAGAAATTCAAGCTTGTAGTAAACATACAATCAAACCCATTGGACACTTCTTAATAGCGTTAAATCCTTTGAAAATGTCATAATTGAATGAGTTTAAATATTTGTTTATAATTTCCTTTTATCTATGCACAGGTTTAGGGAAGGCGTCGGCAACGGAGGTTGGTTGCGCCACACGGAGAACTTGGCGCAGCCGCAACAAGCTGGCGTGGTGATGGCAACCACTGTTCATTCCAACTCACATCTACACACGTCTTTATTACATACTCCTGGATTTACTCTGCTTGCGTGGTAAGATAATCGTTATCTCTCTTCTATAAACGCGTTGCCCCAAAAACAATAACTGCAACGTGTTTGTTCTTCCATTCTCCCCTGTCAACATTGTACGAAAATATTCATCAGTAATTTAGTACATGTAGAGATTTGTATCCAAGCCAGACCTGGCTTTGATACAAATCTCTACATGTCAATTAGGGTTGCCAACCATACTGTTAAAAACAGTATTATACTGTTTTTCACTACATTATACTTTTTACTGTTGAACAAAAATAAAGTATACAAAATACTGTTTTCAACGCATACATTAATATCCATAAATATTGTGTTCAAAAGTTAACAAAAATGGGATGTGTGATTTCACTATAGTGTCTGGTTTAAGCCCAGCCCACAGCCCTCGTTTTTGAACGAAACTTTACGAAATGCGAATTCGCGCGCATAATCAGAAGTTCAGAACTAACTTTTTTCGTATGATCTTTGTTTTTGTTTGGTTTATAGTAAAAGTTGTGTGTTAGTGTTATTAGTGCACAGAAGATGGAAAGTGAATATATAAACACTAAAGACGAATTTAAAAACAGAAAGATTGTGTCCTACCTGCTATCTGTTCCTGCCAAGCATTTACAGAAAGGATTTTTTCTGTTTTATATGCGAAGTGACAGGATTATACAAAATCGTGCCAGCATAGATTTGAAAAAAAATTTGCTCCTCATTTATTTTTATTTTAATTATAATATTTGTAATGAGGCTTATGAAGCCTTCAAAAATGATAGTACATTGATTAGTTATGCAAGAAGCTCTAAAAAATATGTATTTAGAACTTTGAAAAAATAAATACTGTGAATTTTTCTAGAATGCTGTTTATTTTCCTTCTCAGACCTAAATATACTATATTTCTTGTAAAAAAACGAGTTGGCAACCCTAATGTCACTACACGTTTACACAATACATGTAGAAGAGACAATAAAATTATTATCTTTGAAATACGTTGCATTGGTAAACCACTTGGTGTTACAGGTGCCCGTAGGCTGTGGGAATCACTATCATCATCATATTGAACAGAAGTTTCGTCCTTTAAGCCGTTTAGCCAAACTATTCACATAAAATCTTATACATAAAAAAACAAAAACTTACACAACTTATGGTATTTTACTTTACACATATGAGAAAAAATCTAAAAATACGTTATTGAGATAGCTTAGGCATAAAGCAGTCAGAAAACGTTAGTGTTGGTTCATAAACTAGCAAACTAAATTTTAAAATTTAATTCAAAGGTTTTAGCTTTTTGAATCTGTTGCATAACACCACTAAAGTAGTCGCCATGTCATGTCGTCATATGGATATGTAAACTTAGAAGTGTCAACTTCAAATATCACTGCATTTATCTAAAACAGCCAACTGAAGTCATGACCACAGAGCAATATGGCGTTCACTGCGTCCAGCGTTTTCGTCAAATTACGCGCGAAATTTGAAAATGCAAATTTTAAATGCATTTTTATGGCACCCAAAGATTGAAAAAAAATTTTTTAGTGGTTCATTAGTACTATAGAATCTAATTGAGACACTTTTCAAAAATGGGTGTATTACCGTATTACATAATTTCCCCACCAGGTTGGTACCAGCCCACCTCCAGATCCCGGAGCTGTACTACCTGCTGTTCGGTCTGGCACTGGGGCAGCCGGTGCGCGCCGCGTGCGCAGAGCGCGCGGTGTCGGTGGAGCGCGTGTGGGGCGCGGCGTGGGGCGCGGCGGCGCCCGCGCGGCTGTCCCCGGCGGCGCTGTCCGCGCGCATCTCGCTGTGCGCCGACGCCGTGGTCGTGCTGCTGGCGGCCGCGCGCGCGCTGGTGCACAATGATAAGACCAACGAGCCTGATTGGCTGGCCGATCATCCGGTTGCTATTGTACAGGTAACTTCTGGAAACTGTTAGAACTTCGACGGTTAATTATTTCGACACGGTCCCAATTTCGAAAATCAATAGTTCGACTACTCATTGTTTCAACAGAACATAATTATATTCGACTAGCATTAGTCTGACAGAACATACTTCGATAACACACTTCTCGAAAAACACTACTTCGACAAAAACATTCTGCACTTATCGCAACTAATCTAGCCTGTTACGTCGAGCTACAAAGCAATGGTTAAAACCTTGCTATAAGAAGTAGCTTAGTGTGAAATGTAATATATATTCTGTAATGAAATGCAACCGACATCTCGAATGCGTGAAGAAGAAGAACGATTACAGTGCTGCATACTTAAAAGGTTGCGTGTTCAAATCACGTCGGGGTCACCAATTTTGTGGATGCGTGTAATGTTCTTGTAATGTGTACAGAGAGAATTAAAAGATACAAAGGGTTGTAATTTGTTTAATTTACATATACAGTAGCAATTGAGATAGTTTACAAAGATCGAAAAGCGCGCGTCAGTATTGCAAGGAACGGGGAAACTAAAGCTCGCTGCGCTTGCAACTCCAAACGAATACACAATGTGTGCGTCAGCGTTCATCTACACAAATAACTGGCATCCCTTGCAACATATTATCTAGCTTTATCTTTAGTTCATCTGAGTGAAGAATGTATGAATTATGAATTTATGACAAAACATTGTTGTAAAATTCAAGGTCCTGTTTTCGCTGTACAACACACTGCCTGATTTTGTCCCTATTATGATGATGGCGGAAGTTTTAACTGCCCTAGCAGCAATCCTCTTCCCGCCGAATTCAACGGACGATATTCATATGCGTAAGTATTACATTCGAACATTTATCTTACTCCTTCACTAATTAGCCAACTACATTCAGTACATTTGTATTACTATGTTTATGCTGGGCTCAACTACTAAAACCACTGATCGTGCGACCACAAAGTTTTGTAGACGTTTTTGTCGCTCGATGGCCGATGGGCGTTTTCTGTATTTCAGCAAGTCTTAACAATTACATGTATCAACATTTACATCGCACGAACCAAAAATATTATTCCTTTAGTTTTTTATTTTATTATACTACTTCTTTCTTTATTTTTAACAATTTTATTTTTATTCATAGTTCTGATCTCAGTTTTGATGTCTATAGCCACTCGTTTTAATTTTTTTTTTCTCTTATGTTATCACTTATTTTTGTGAATGCTGGTTAACCTGTAAGTGGCAACTGTGTAAGTCCAAGACTGTAAAACCTATGTATTCCTAAATTCTGTTCACACAGAAGCTGTTCGTGAACCTATATTAATAAATAAAATAAACTCAATTATAATCTATTTTATCAGCAATATGCGAAAGCGGCGAGAGTTCCGGAGCGTCAACACCGGGTTCTGAGAAGGAAGTAGTAGTGCCTGGAGTAGCGGGAGCGTTGACCCAGCATGGCGTACGACAAGGTGTCATGGACTTCCTGCGCGTCATCGTGCTTGACTCACTGCCGCTCAACGTCACTGGGAAGACTGCGCCGGTATGTTGTAATTATATTGTGTTGATGACTTTTTTATTTAAACAATTACTATCATTCGCGTTTTGGAGACCGATCTTGGACAGAACAAAAACAACCGTACAGTCCTATCGCGGATATTTTGCCTATGACAGCAGCAAGCAATTAGGAACGTAATTGTAACTTGAGCAAATATCACTGTAATTTTGACAGTTATCCACAATCAAAGGTAATATAACTGTGAAAGATCTTAAGTATAGCGCAACCACCTAACAGCCCCAATCGTAAAGACAATGTGAGCGCACGTAGCGTACGCGTGGTTTCTGGTAATGATGAACTGTAGTCGTCAAAGAGTGTAGCGGCGTCAGACGGATTCAGGCCTTTTAGTTCCCTCAACGTTTTGATGGAATGGAGATATTGCCTGTAGTCACTTTTTTAGGTCAACAGGGTGGGGATTATTGAAACGCAAGATTCTAACAAAAACTCCAACCTTGCCATAACTGGGGTCTAAAATGGCTGCTTTACCAGAATCATAATATGATAATAAAATGAATTACTATACAATTCGTAAAATGGTCACAAAGTGACGATTCGTAATATTAACTGGGTCTGTGACCGTGATTCATATTATTATCCTATTATGATCCTGCTAAATCGGCCATTTAGACTCGCTGGTCATCCTCAAGTATTAACAAAGGGATATCAATACATCAAGATTAAAATTAGGACTTAGCTTTTCTGGGAGCTAACTCTTAAAGAACTATCGACAGAAACTACTTCACCATACCTGCCTATGTTTTGCACCAATATATTTGGCTGCTGTGTTTTGTTGTCTGGTTAAATGTTTATACTGGTTTTTTTTTGCCAAGCCTAGTTCATTTGTTGTTTTAATATTATTTATATTTTGTGTAGTTGCAAGATGTTGCATGTTGCAATTGTTGCCAATAGGGAATGAATAAATTAAATTAACGTCTAATACATAACAGAAGTAGCTATCTAAGAGTACTAATTCTGAGTATCAGCTTCACCATTGGTTCTAGAACGCCGAAAGCGCGACTGACTCAGTGACATCGTCAATGTTTTGTACACCATGTAGCTCCGGTCCTGGAAAATCCTACTTTTATAGCGTAAATATGGGGAATTTTATTATTATAACAAAAACTTACTAACTTACGCTGCAATATTAACCGACTTCATATATGAACCTTCGCATATAATTTCCTATAGAACTAAACCAGTTTAACGAACGCTTATCTCGCGCCTACCGCACGCTTGTTCGTAATGTAGTTCACCCACCCACAATGTTATGTAACACGTCCCTGCTTCCGCCAACGCATCGATAGACAATGATAACGACGTCAGCGGTTCCTTGCACTCGGATGTTATGATACACATTATGTAACGCTGAGCTGAGTCAATGTGCTGTGTTCTAAGTGCTTCACGCATATTCGTAGTACGTTATTAACTTCTTGTGGCACTGGTCTTTGCGACCATCTTCATTTACCAGGCTTTAACAGTCCTGCAACTCTTATAACTAATTTCAGGTAATCGACTTGGTTTTGGATGCCTCACCGCCCAATTCCACCAGCCAGCAACAGATAGAATATCAAACGGAGGTTCTAACCACGCTGATGGAGAATTTATTGAATACGGAACTGTTTGGATCGGAGTCCAATATATCGAACGTTTGTTATTTGGCTGCTAGGCTGGTTGATAAACTATGGCAGGGACAACTTTCAAGGGATCCTCACGAGGTATGTGAATATGTCTATAAATGCTTAAAATCTATACAATTTTTATATAGATTGTTATTCAACTGTAAACTGTATTTCCAGGTGTTCGATTTCATAGTAAAGTTAATCATGCAAGCAAAAAAGAAATCATCAGTGATATCTCTAGAAGGACTACATCATTGTCTGAACAGAACTATTCTGTTCCTGCTCTCTCGGTCTACCGATTCAATAGCAGACCAAATGTCGGTGTTGGAAGCTTTGCATAAATTGACTACCAACAGGTATGTATCGTACGGTATGGTATGAGAGTTGTTTTAGGTAGGCAGTGGTCTCGTCTGTGTATCATATCAAGAGAGATTGTCTTTCTTTCTTTATAGTTATCAAAACGAAAGTTTTTATTTATGTTCATCCCTAATACAAGTGTTAGAAATCGTTCATCGGTTTATCGGCTATCAACGAGCTACCCAGTAAGGACCATAAAAATGAAATAACGTTCAATGTTACGTGTAGCTTCTAGTATTTTTGAATATCTTATCATAAACTATTTTCATTAGGTTACTGATATTCGGCGCGGGAAACCATGAGCTGGAATTCATCGGATGCCTTACTTATTGCCTTCTTCAGTTGAGTTCTAATATGAAGATTGCATTAGACTCACACATGCGGACTACTTGGCATGTCAATCCTAGTGGCGACTTGGAGTCACGAGATGATAAATTGACAACACATCAAGGTAAGCATCGACACCTTTTATTTTTTTTAAATGAGGAAATGCTCTATGGTTCTTTTTTTGAGTTCAGGAATGCTTTAGGTTTCCTTTTTTGAGTTCAGGAATGCTCTGATTCTTTTCTTGAGTTCGTAAATGCACTATGATTCTTTTCTTGAGTTCGGGAATCCACTATGATTCCTTTTTCTGAGTTCGGGAATGGGAACTGGATCCCAGGGTAGTCCTATAACTAAGTAAGCTTCCATGACAATAATCTGAATGCGCTTACAAAGTGTTGATGTGAACTGTTGCACAGTTATTTATCTCTAGGTGTGCTCTTCGAAAACACGATGTTATCACGCACATTCAAGTATTTGTTTTAAATAAGGCGTTTATTAATTTAGTCAAGTCCTCTGCGACTTTCCACCTTTAACATCTACTTATATGACCTAAAAATGATTCTATTCCATCTTACTTCCTAATAGGACGTAACCTAATGGCCGGCGCTGCTCGACGAGTTTGGGAAGAACTATATGTATGCAAAAAGCCTGCGATAGAGGAAGTGTTCAAGATAACACTAGTGCCGCCCATCGGCAACGCTCGAGCACCTGATCTTACCGCTGTGAGGGAACAGCTTAACGAGGGCGCGCATAAACTGTGGGTCAACTATATTGATATTGAGAGGAAGGTAGGTTATTCATTATTATATTTTGGTATCCATCTAAATCTAATCTAGACGAATATTGTTTGTTTATTAGCTCACAAAAAAATGTTGTAATTTTTTAAGTAATACTGATCTGATTACAAACTTTCTTTAACTGCTAGAAAGTGTAAATCAGAAGTAAATAAGTAGTGTTGAATGAAATAAGCGGTACCCTTGTGCTCTTTTGCAATTCTGTTTTTGTTTCTGTAATGTGTTTTGTGTGCACATTAATAAATAAATAAACACACACTGTTACCGAAACATCCGATGACACCATCGGATGTTTTTATTGAGGTTGACGTCATTGAGGTGAGTGCCTTGAGTGTAAGGCCTCCAGCCAGCGCTAAAAACTTAAAAACTACACGATGCTAAGGGCGATGCGACTCCCTTCTCGAGCAAAATAAATGAAGCCGAATTTATTCAATCACAGGCTACATATCGCGTACCATGGGAGCTTCACAATCAAATCCAGTCGAAGATACAGAAAGTGACAGGCGGCCTCACGCGGCTTGCATCTAGAACTAAAGTTAAGAAAGAAGACTCGGCCAAGCAGCGGTCGAATCCACCGCGAGATCATGCGCTGGCTTACATGCAGGATCATGTGCAACTTGTTAGGTAAGCGTTACAATCATCTACATCATTTTTTACTATTTTTGGTAGGCCTTACGTCCGACCAGTGTTTACTTACTCAGATTGTGATATATATTTTCTGTATCTGTGTTTTCTATGTAGCAAAACGGAACCTAAAAGAAGCAGATTGACGTTTAATACAATCATCCATTTTTGCATTTAAATAATTGTTTTTATGACCCATGTTACTATTTTGAAAACCATTGTAAAAGCCATAACACAGTGTGTTCTTACGTGCCATGAATGAGGAGAGAGTTGAAACTTATCAAACATGAGTATGTGCGTTTTTCAATTTCTTGGGTAGACAGAACATAATACCATTTATATTTCAGACAAGCTTGGTGCGCAGTAGTGCAAGGCGCGTCTAACACGCGTCTGCACACGATGCGCTACGTGCAGGCCGAGTGGGCCGGCGCCTGGCGCGAGCTGACGCGCGAGCGGGCGCTGTGGGGCCCGCCGCGGGGGCCCGCGCTCGCCAAGTGGGCCCTCGACAGCACCGAGGGGCCCGCGCGCATGCGCAAGATGCTTCGGCGGAACCACTGCTTCTATATGCACTATCCGTATCGGCCTAATCTTGATGACCCGGATAATGTGAGTATTTCCTGTATTGAACACATAGAAAGTACAGATGCAACGATAGAATAAAAATGACAATATTCTGACATCGGAACCACGCCCGAACGTCATGGTTTGCATGATCTGAAGATCGTTATACCTATTTTTGGTATATTTGTCTTAAAATACTGATAGTAGAACTATCAGTATTTTAAGACAAATATACCAAAAATTGCCTCAATTTCTCTTCGATTTACTCCGACACATAATTTTAATACAAACTCAACTTTTAGAAACAACTAAAACACAAAGTGGCCCAGAGTTTGGACAGCAAGGAGTACTACAGAGTGTACCAACAATGGCGGGCGGCGAGTAACCTCGGCGAGGTGGAGGGCGCAGAGCCTACCGATATACCTGAAACTACCAATGAGCCTACCTCGTAAGTATTCCTCATATTTAGATTATTAGATCTATCTATCTCTATCCCACTATTTAATAACTGAAGTACCTGCTCAGATTATATCAGATCTATGTATGATATAAATGACATTGGAGAGGGCTATGCTCGGAGTTTTCTTGCATGTCGAATCAGAAATTAAGAGAACCAAGGTTACCGACGTAGCCCGAAGAATTGGCAAACTTAAATGGCAGTGGGCAGGGCACATTGCTCACAAAACGGATGGTCAAGGGCCCGACAAGTTGTGGAGTGGCGACCGCGAACCGGAAGACGTTTCGAAGGCCTCCGAAGGTTGCGGGTATCCGCTGTATGCGAGTCGCAGGGGACAGGTCAATGTGGCGACACTTGGGGGAGGCCTATGTCCAGCAGTGGACGTCTTTCGGCTGAAATAATGATGGTGTCTGATATACTTTCTTCCTTCAATGCACATATTTATTTCACGTCATACATGTGAAAGGCAATACACTCTTTTTTTTTTTGCAGTAGTGGAGATACGTCGCTCGACGTGGCAAACGGTGACGGTTCACCTTCAGACCTCGTCAGTAGCGGCGTTGTTAGTCGTGGTACTAACCAATCCTCTAGCGAAGGTAAGCTGATGAAAACTACAGTTCAGTCTGAAGCGCGCGTTATGTTATTGACATAAGGCTTAAATTGCAAAGATTGACAGCTTTTGTACTACCGAGTTCAGTGACGGTCTACCAATTTTCACCCATATGCCCTTAGTAATAAGGTTAAAATGTTTTCAACCGTTAGTGAACTAAGTACATTCCCACCACTAAACGATTATTTGTCATTTTATTCATTCAGGAAATGAAGATGGACCTGATAATGAGGATGAAGACGAACAGCCAACTCCTCCACCTGATAATCAAACTCTTTTACGGCTTCTTGAACACCATGAAAAGGTATAGTATGCTGTGTGTTTGTGTGAGAAATCTATGTATTAAAAGGCTTCTGCAAGCAATTTGCCAGCGAACAGCAAATATGGATGTATATTTGTAAAAGGGGATGCCCCCTTTTACAAATATCAGTAAAAGAAAAAACTGACCAGTTTGCGTGTAAAACATTTTTAGAGCCAATCTCAACAGTCTTTTATAAAAAGTAGTGGTCGCCGGTGGTCGAAATTCGACCATAATTTACTTAAAATAAAAGATACAAAGTTTTTGCTTCACGTATTAATAAATTGTCAAACATCAACAAAGTCGTTGCCATGACGACCAACTCTTTTAATATACGAAACGTCCGCACGTATGCGTGTGTGTCAAATACATGGTAGTGTGTGTAATGTTATATTTATTGATTTAATGTACTTTTAACGCATAATTTAAAAAAATATTAGCATTTTGCACTCCTCCTCTATATATAAGTATGCGAAATTTCATACTACTCCGTCCGCGCAATTTTCGTAAAAATGGGTACAAATTTTTTCTCTTCACGTATTAATCATGAATTTTTTCTGTGTCTTCCTAGTTGTACTATCGAGGACACTCCCGCCTGATCACCTCTAAGCTCATTTTTGCTTGCACACGCAACATAGAAACGCTCTCTATCCCCGCCCCGTTGACTTTGTATAGAAATAATGAATAAAAAGATACCGAATCGGCCGAGCGCACTGACGACGCAAGCGAAACGAGAGTTATTGTTATTTTGCGCGCCAAAGTTGACGCTTTTCTAATAGGCCCAAACTTTAAAGGGGCGTGGCTCGGCGCTTCCGCATGATTTAAGCGAAAAAAAATTAAACTGGTTAGGCGGAAAAGACCACGATAGTACCTATTACATTTTTTTCTTTATTCCAGATCTCCCACATGTTCCGTTGCGCAAGAATACAAGGTCTAGACACAACAGAAGGTCTCTTACTATTCGGTCGAGAACACTGCTACGTCATAGACGGATTCACGTTACTCAAGAACAGAGAAATTCGGGATTTGGACAGCTGTCCCGATGACTATGAACCTATCCTACCAGCTCAGGGCATACAGAGGAGCAACCAAAGGCAGTGCTCCAAGTTTTTGTATGAAGATATTCGGTATGTCAAAGAATCTTTTCTCTGCAATCTTCGGAATTTTGTTATGCTGTGGTACTTTATATTCTGTTGTTTTTATAGGGAGGTACACAAAAGGAGGTATCTATTACAACCGACAGCGTTGGAAGTGTTCTCAAGTGATGGCAGAAACTACTTGCTCGCTTTTCCAAGAAAAGTTCGAAACAAGGTACAGCTTTGGTTATTTTACACGTTTACTATTACAACTTCCTTCGTTTTGCTGTAGAGCCTGTTTGTTTGACCAGTAATTATAGAACCACGTTCTTGCGAGATCTTCAGTCATATAAGGATCATTAGTAAATAATGTAATATTGAATAATTTCCGTAGGTATACAGCCGCTTCACAGCGCTAGCGACAGGCATGGCGGACAGCGCGGCCGGGTCAGTGGCGGGACAGAAGCGCGGCGTGGCTGTGGAGCAGCCGGGCGGCCTGCTGGCCACGCTCATAGGAGACACCTCCGTCACGCAGCGCTGGCTGGTATGTAGCCTAATATATCTACTAATAGACGATTTTTAAATAGCTTTGGCAAAATACTACGCCATTTCCTGTTGGCAAAATAGGGCAGGTGCATCTTAGAAATAGGAGCCATTCATACATATTATAAAACAAAGTCGCCCGCTGCGTCTCTCCCTATGTATGCTTAGATCTTTAAAACTACGCAACGGACTTTGATGCGGTTTTTTTTAATAGATAGTTTGATTCAAGAGGAAGGTTTTAGTATATAATGTGCGGGCGGGCGAAGCCGCGGGCATCAGCTAGTTATTTGATAAAATATAACATAATGATGTTATGTTACGCCTATACTCATGCCATCAACTGAGCCTAAATCCAAACTCCGTGGCTGTTACTGAGAATAGTAATAGTAAAACCCAATAACAATTAGCTCGACCCGGGAATCGAACCCAGGACCGCATGCTCAGCAGTCACGAAGCAGTTGGTTAAATCTTGAATGATGCGGCTTTACACAAGTAATGCCACAGCAACATAAAACATGTTACTGCAACAATCTTGTGCACGTTCTGTTGACATCAGTTTGAGTACTATAAGTGTAGTACTATTAAATGTCCTTTCTTTAGTATTGTTCATCGTGTCATTGAGTTCCTTGAGTTATAAGTCGACACACGATAATTGTCAAATTATACTTGCACTGACTGGTCATGTCCACTCAAATCTGTGTGGTTCTTTCTTCAAAAGACCATCTCAGACACTAATCTGCATAGGCTTCATTTGAGTTGACCAAGATTATGGTTTGATCTATGAAGAGAAGAGTCTAAAGTATCTGAGTTGGTTTCGGCTGTTTCTTCTCGAGAGTGGTCAGGTACAAAACACCGGCCCCATCTAGTTAAAAAAAGGATGTGAAAAGTGTTCGTAAAAACTTATTTGCATAATAAACATCATTTATCACTTTACAGTAAAACAAAGCTTTAAACAATACATGTATCAGATAACAACATAAATGGATCACTAGTATTTTCGATCAATCGTTTTTCTAGCTTCTATCACTTCACTCATAATCGTACTTTATTGCAGAGAGGCGAAATATCTAACTTCCAATACCTCATGCACTTAAACACACTGGCGGGTCGATCGTATAATGACCTGATGCAATACCCAGTGTTCCCCTGGATCCTGGCTGACTATGACTCTTTAGAACTGGACCTGAACGATCCGGCTACCTTCCGTGATCTCACTAAACCTATGGGCGCTCAGAGTCCTGATAGGTTGGAGCAGTTCAGGAAACGCTATAAGGTAAGCTACTTAAATACAGGTTATAAAGGGTGTAAATAGACTCTTAACGAAGCCGAAAGGCACTTTTTCTCCCCGTTATGGCGATATTTTTTTGTTCTGGACCATACTTGGGAACCAACTAGTTACGGAGATCAAAGTTATAACTTTTCAACAAAGTTTTTTTTTTAACTAGTTTTTAAGGTCATAACTTTATTTTAAATACCTCCATAATCAGTTTACTATTAATTGCGTCCATCAGCACAATGTTTTGAGTGCGTTACATTGAGTTTTACCGTAAAAATGTGATGTTTCATTCACCCCAAAAAAAAGTCGTTTCCCAGCAATAATTTTTGCGAAGATATACTTAGTTTGATGTACAGAATGCTTAGTTGACAGGTTCGTGAAGGGTCCGTTTACACCCTGTATGTACAACTAGCGGATCCTCATTGCAACTATCCTTAACCCATGTTCGCACTGAGCCTTTTCCACCGCGCAATTTTCAAGTCAGCCTCAAGCCGACCATTATGAATTCAACAGTATCCCCAACTCCTCAAAAAAAAGCGCTCTGTTTGATTTTTTACTCTTACCACTAAGCCGAAGGCTGAAAATCCAGTGCTGAAAGCGCCAGAATGAATGTGGGCTTATTCACGTCTTTGTAAAGTCTACTTTCGTTTGCAGGAATGGGACGACCCTCACGGTGAAACTCCTCCGTACCACTACGGCACTCACTACTCGTCCGCTATGATCGTGTGCTCGTATCTAGTCAGGATGGAACCCTTCACTCAACACTTCCTCAAGCTACAGGGCGGGCATTTTGATTTGGCTGACAGGTAAATTGAGTCCATTCTCTATGGTGTGGGGTATAAACGGTGTTTTATTTTACGAATCGAATATAGGTTTTGTGGAGGAGAAAGGTTTTTAAGGATGACGAGAAAAATTACCCTCCAACGTTATTCAGGTGGCTAAATGACCACCCTAGGCCTATATGTTGGTATAGTTGTCGTCGTTGAAGTTCTAACACTATTTGAGTCAAAATAGCAATTTACAGGAGATTGAATAAACTGCATAATAGGAAATATGCACGTAATTTTTTCTTCACTTAAATCAATAAAATACAGTACTATCAACCCAAGAAAAGTATTAAAAGTTAATTTCAACTACTGCTTGTCGCACAAAAATAATATTAAACTCCTGCAATTTTCTACGACAGTTCAACGTCCGTAGCTGTCGCGGCCATGATGTAACGTCATTTACCACAATCTGCCTTGTTTACAATTGAATGTGCTGCAGTCAAGTAAAAATTGCAATAACAATATTATAATAATCTTAGTAAAATATTAGTTAAACTTTAAGCACTTTTCAAATAAAAGTGCTTTTTTGACATATAGACTTTGACGTCACTACCGGCATTATCGAGGACGACGCGTTTTGAGAATGCGTTCCGTTTCACCAAATACATGCTACATAAAACAGTAAATTGTAAAATAAGTGCTGTATTAGCAACTTAAACAAGTGTACCACAATGTTTTTATGGGTCAAGACAAGGCATTTTAATAAATAAAAAGAGTTTAGTATTTCATGCATATTCCCTATTATAGGGATGATGACTGACTAAAAACAACATGATTCTGTTTAGTCCGTCATGCGTCAGTTAGATTATCGAAAAATATTGGATACGTGTTTTTCATTTATATAATAAAAAATGACTAAGATAAAACGTGTCAAAGATCATGAGTGGGGGGAGCTTGTGACGTTACATTTAAAAATGTACTCAAATGTGACGTCACACGAGTTTTGGACGCACTGTATCGTTTTGATTTTTTGTGTATGTGAAAAAGATAAAATATGTGTCCAATATTTTTTATGAAATCTATCTGACGGACTAATTAGATTTTTTTTGTGTCTATTATACCTTGTAATGGTACACAGTAACATTGTATAATTTGTGTTCACTTCAAATTATATATAGACGTTGCTTTTAACTGTGATTGGCTGAAACAACGCGTCTTCTGATTTTCTAGCAAACCAACGACGTTATGTAACCTTTATTGAGAATAGAGGTAATAAAGTGAATGTTTGATTCCAGAATGTTCCACTCAGTAAAAGAAGCGTGGAACTCTGCGTCGCGACATAATATGGCGGATGTGAAAGAACTAATACCGGAATTCTTTTATTTGCCGGAGTTTTTGGTGAACTCTAACAACTTTGATTTAGGTGAGCAAATGTTTTATTCGTTTCTGCATGGATATTGAATATCTTAAATATTCGTAAAATATATAACTGTATTATGTTGCATCGATGTAAATTAATTTCAGCAACAAATATTTATAACTTAAATTAATACATTTGAGAGTAATTGTTTAAATTATCTTTTAACTAGCTGATGCCCGCGGCTTCGCCCGAGTGGATGTCGGTTATCGCGACCAAAAGTTCCCAGACGGCTTAATCGACACCGCCAACAAATTTAATATTATATTTTAGCCAATTTATACAAAAACTTGACAAATTACATACTAAAACCTTCCGGGAGAACTACTCTATCCATTGGTGATAACAGTATGAAAATCGGTGCAGTAGTTTTTGAGTTTTTCGCGAACAGACTGAAGTGTAGGAGTTATGGAACTATTTAGTATAAACAAAACTCTCTAGCTTTCTTCTTAATTTTCTATTTTCATAAAAAAATATTAAATAGGTCGTAGGTCTCTAAAAGCCCGTCATATTTTTTTCTGTCTACGGAGGTAGGCGCGACAAGTACTGCCCTGGCTTGCGCGTAGCTTTAGGGACGCTGGAGCCGAAGAGCAGGATGCAGGACCCGCAGGGTAGGCTGTAGAGAAGCCAGATGCCCGATGCCGTTAGGGGCGAGGGATGCCGGAGAAGGTGACTCGTCCGTGTCAGTGTGTCGCCACCAGGTGACGTGGCAACGGTCCTCACGGGTTTTAACCCGGACAAGCAAAACCGAACTTTAGTCCCTGGAATTAATCGTCCAGAATGTATATATGGGGTTCTCTGCTTATCCTCTCCTGACGGTGACCACGGCAGCGTATATAAGCGTAGGGATGGGTACTATTGCACTTAGGGTGAATGAGTGCAGAGGTGCAGAAGCGGAGTTTACAGAGTTTAGAAGAAAAGAAAAGGGTGTGAAGCACTTTTAAATTAATATTTACGTACATAAAACAATGATGTAGCAAGGTTTGATGGAAGTAAGTACAATGGTTGAAAGAAAAGATAAAATGATGTCTAGGAAAAAGATGATGAAATAATTTGTAAATCATTGACATTTAAAAATTCTAACTTTTAAATTAATTTAAAATTAGTATGAAAACGTTTTGGAAATTAATCGAAGTTCAGAAGTCTAATAGGCGAGGATGTGCGTATATCGTCTCGCACAAGTGAAATGTACTGGAGCGCGGACCTCGACTGACCTCTGCAGGCCCCTTATTCACAACTCTTCGATTCGATTTTCGATTCGGAAAGTCGTATGTCTATCTTTTTTTGACATTATGAAATCGAGCGAGATGGACATACGACTTTCCGAATCGAAAATCGAATCGAAGCGTTGTGAATAAGGGGCCAGGTTCGCAAGCGCTGCTAGCGGCGCGCAAAGACATGATGGAGTGGGAAAGAACTGGTTTTAAGAACGTGAGCGAGTGAGACAAAAGTACAGGTGTAATCAGGTGATTTGGTCAGCTGGAAACGATATTAAAATGACTTTTTTTTATTTGTTTACCTTTATCTAATTAATTAATTAACAACGTTATAACAGACAGACAGACGCGGCGGAGGACTTTGTTTTATAATATGTAGTGGTAAAGTTTCACGGTGCGGCCGCTATTCAACGCACATTTTCATTGTTCGCCTCTGGGTTGCTTCGACGAAAAAACAAAAGACAGCCAAAGTTGGTGTTAGTGTTTTTCTTTTTTAATCGTAAAAAATCATTCGGACTTGCCCTTATTGTGGTCACTCGCGTGTACCGTCAGGCTGCAAGCAGTCGGGCGTGGCGCTGGGCGACGTCGTGCTGCCGGCGTGGGCGCGGGGCGACGCGCGCGAGTTCATCCGCGCGCACCGCGCCGCGCTGGAGAGCGACCACGTGTCGCACCGCCTGCACCACTGGATCGACCTCGTGTTCGGGTACAAGCAGCAGGGCGCGCCCGCGGTCGACTCCAACAACGTCTTCCACCATCTCTTCTACGAGGGGAACGTCGATATATACAAGTTTGTGCTTACTAATAGTAATTACACTAGCGACGACTCTTTGAGACTGTTAATCCCATAGCAACGAGCCTGAAAATAAAAAAAATCCTAATGGACCGTTATCTTACTCAAGTATTCTAAAGGTCATAGCCGACATAAACGACTCCGCTCCCACCCAGAAAAATGTTGCCAATGTAAAGTATATCTAAAGACCAATACATAAAGCCCATATTTGAATTATAATCTTTTGCCGGATGGGAGCGGAGTCGTTTATGACCTTAAGAAAGATACAATAGATGATACAACTCCAACTTTACCAACATCTCTAAGAACGGTTCCCAAAACACATCTACTCTATCCCAATTCTCTACCATTAATATAAGTCAGCCTAAAACAAGTTACAAAATAGTCGGATTTTTACCGCATAATTTTATTACAGTATCGACGATCCTCTAAAGAAAAACGCAACAATTGGCTTCATAAACAACTTCGGTCAGATACCAAAGCAACTGTTCAAGAAAGCGCATCCTAGCAAGAAGATGTCTCAAAGAAGTTCTACCATATTAGACCCGAATAATATAATACCGTCGCAAGGTATCACGCCACCGGAGAAACTGTTCTTCCACAACTTAGAAAACTTGAGGCCTTCATTGCAACCTGTAAAAGGTACGTTATTTGTTAAATACAAAATGAAATAAATATGTCATTAGTAATTATTACATCGAAATACCACACAAACCGATCATCTTAGCCCGATTGCGAAACCATTATAACCGGTTTTGACCGTATATCTCATTATGATCGCGACACGTAAAAGAGCCTTCTGTATTAACATTGTTATGTTTTTTTATTAATATATAGTTGAATACCAAGTCTTATCTATAAAACTATACCACAGAAAACCGTTTGCACATTTTGTGAAAACGGTATAACTAAGGCCCCGTTCCCACGAAGTCGTGACGACAGATAATCGTGTAGTTTTAAGTGTCGTGGCTTGTGTATCTAAATGGAGGTGTTCACATTCTTCTTCGTATTACAGAAGTAAAAGGCCCAGTCGGCCAAATCCTATACACAGACAAGGCAATATTAGCAGTAGAACAGAACAAAGTCCTAATGCCTCCTACATATAACAAGTACGTGGCGTGGGGCTTCGCGGACCATTCGCTAAGGATCGGCAACTATGACAACGATAAGGCGCTGTTTGTGTGCGAGACTGTGGCGCAGGCGTGCGGGGAGATTGTGACGTGTGTGTGTCCCTCGGATAAGACCATTGTCACAGCGGGAACTAGCACGGTGAGTTACAGTTGTACTCATACAGGGTGTAAACAACCTCGTCACGAAGCCGTCAACCAAGAATTCTGTACATCAAACTAAGTAACTTTACGCAAAAATTATTGCTGAGAAACGACTTTTTTTTTTGGGGTGTATAATCATGGGTTGTGGTAGAACTCAATGTAACGCACTCTAAACATTGTGCTGATGGATGGATTTAATAGTACGGTGGCCGTGGAGGTGTTTTAAGTAAAAATCTCACATTAAAAACTTGTATTTAAAAAAAAAACTTGTCAAAAAGTTGGAACTTTGACCCTCAATATGTCCGTAACTAAAAGGTTCCCAGGTATGGTCTAGAACAAAAAAATGATCGCAATGACGGGGAGAACAAGAGTGCCTTTCGGCTTCGTTAAGAAGTTTTTTACACACTTTATTGTACGCTTATTTACTTATACTTTAATTCGATACTTTTTGCTTAATAAGGCAAGCTTTTGCGATGATTTCCATCGATGCGGACCGGAGGAAACTTTAACAAATAGGGATCCTATTGGCTATACTAAATTAAACGACTTTTCTCCGCTCGACATGCATTAGAGTAAATATTATTCCTGTGTTTCGTCTCCGTGTTAGCCTGCCTCCGTATTCACGAAAAGATCCGCATTTCCAAAAAAGATATACAGAATTGAAATCTTTGACCGAGCGTTGGTAAATACGGGGCAGGTTTCCTTTTCACCGAAAACCGACGGACCATGAACATTTTATCTTTATTTTTTTACTTTAGGTGGTAACAGTCTGGCAATACTGGGCTCGTCGCCGTCGTTTAGCCGTGAAAGTCTGTCTCTATGGTCACGAAGAAGCGGTCACATGTCTAGCTGCCAGCCCGGCTTACAACCTCGTAGTGAGTGGTAGTCGAGACGGGCAAGCTATAGTGTGGGATGTGGAGCGAGGCACCTTCATCCGCCAGCTACTGCCGCCGCACTCATATGGACCATTGCCGCCTGTGTCTGCGCTTGCGATTGATGATCTTACTGTAAGTATACAAATATTTGAAAAGAATATATAAAATCGAAAAATATATATGGTAAAATTTTCATCCTGATTAATTATCTGAGCCTTTAGGATCTGAAACCGAATCTTTTACTAACTTTAGAAAAGATAAACTGGTCCTTGAGAAATATCAGTTTTGCCGGTAAAAGCTTCTAAGTGCGCAATGTTTCTAAGTCGTCGCACAGCGCAACGTCTACCATTAACAGAATAGCATCATTTCGGTCGCTGAAATATATTATTCTAAAATTAATAAACTTACACAGGTCTGGAACTGCTTCATGTTTGTTTTACTAGTCAATTATCAGTGTGTGCCATTTTTAATCGAGGCATGTAATGATGATAATATTTTATTCGTTCCGATTCTATATCTCTGCATGGGGGTACCCATGAAGGGAAAGGCGTCACTTATTTATGTAGTGGTACCGTAAGCACTTTTTATTTTAGGGTGACATAGCGACGTGCAGTGGCAGCTGGCTATACGCGTGGTCGATCAACGGCGAGCTGTTAGGTGCAGTGGACACCATCGGGGGCCGCGAGCGTACGCAGCAGGTGCTGTGCGTGGCCTTCAGCCAGACCCGCGAGTGGGACCCGCTCAATGTTATCATTACTGGCTCCACGGACGGCGTTGTTAGGGTGAGCTTGTTGGATCTTGGCTTGTTTTAATAAAGAACTACTACTTACGGCTCTGGTCTTCTGTTTTATATTCAGTATGTTGTGTTGGTTGACAATACAGAATATGCATCACTAGCACTATCACTACATATTATAAAACAAAGTCGCCCGCCACGTCTGTCTGTCCCTATGTATGTTTAGATCGTTAAAACTACGCAACGGATTTTGATGCGGGTTTTTTTAATAGATTAGAGAGAGAGAGTGATTCAAGAGGAAGGTTTTAGTATATAATTTGTCAAGCGGGCGAAGCCGCGGGCATCAGCTAGTAATAACATATATGTTATAGTCAAAACTGTTAATCGGTCAAAACCACTTTTGACTGGTGTCAGTCAAAATCCTTATGAAGTTAAAATGCGTTTTCTGCATTAAAAATATGTTGTTTTATAACGCCTCAGTTTTAATTACCTAGTCCTAGAATTACACGATGTTTTTCAAAGGCTCACAAAAAAAACCTAACAACCTAAAAAGGTTCCAAGTAAAAGTTATTTATTGTTAAAATCGTTTTAAACGCTCAAAAGTAGTTTTGACTAGTTTTCACTGGTCAAAAGTAGTTTTCACTGATTAACAGTTTTGACTGTGACATATTTTCACTCTTTGACGAACTTAAACTTTGGAGTAGTACTCTAGAAATTTAAGGCAGAGGTTCTCAGTACTTTTTTTCGGTCCTGAAAAATTACCAACTGCTAAGAATTTACAATTAGTTTATGAAAGGATTTGGTTTAAAACCAAAAGTGGTTTTAAAAAGCTACACGCTTTTGTACTTTTTTCTAAAATAGACTCCATTTTCCCGTAAAGACAAACCTGGCATTAAATCCTTTCATCCCTGCTGACCCATTTGATACATCACCTTCTAAAACTTTTAATTTCTCCGTAGATGTGGTCAATAGACTACCTAGCAGAAACAGCAGAAGAACAAACAGAAAGCATAGAAGGTGGCAGCGTAGACCCCGCATCAAGTTCTGTAGAAATAGACAAAGAGAAGGACGAACAAAAACTGACAGTACAAGACAGCGAAGAGGCCAAGTCCGAATGCGAAGTGAAATCGGAGAACGAACCTAAGACTGAAGAAATAGCTGAGAAGCCACAGGAACCACATGATAGGGAGGCAGCCATCAAGAGAGTGGAGGCGCTCGTCAAACAGATGAGCTTGTCGCAAGAGAAAGATCAAGGTTTGTGTTCTTAAAGTGGTACTATGGTATATTAGACAAATTAAGTGCAAAAAGGTTTAATGCGCAGTGGTTAGACCACGGCACTAGTTTAAAACTGAGAGGAGGGAAATTCGGAGGGGTGTATCTTGTAGCATGACATTTAATGATTCAATTAAACTGCTCATGTAACGCTCTCATTATAAAACGTATGGAAACGGGTATTTATCGCGAATTTTACCTTTAGTATAAGCCCGACGTTTCGACCGGATTGCACCAGCCGTGGTCTTCCCGCGACCAAACAAGCAATCCGGTAATGCGATAAATACCCGTTTCCATATGTTTAATAATGTGTTCTGTTCGTGAAAGTTTAAAAAAGGCTAACGCTCTCAAGCCACAAGCTTAGGTCTGCTTTTACTTGCAATAATTGTGTGCCCTGTAAAAGTAAAAGGCCCAAAGACTTGTAAAAGCCGTTCTATCCAAAACCACAAGTTCGTAGCAATACTTCCAGTGTCTGTTTGAAAACAAGTTATTATTATTATAATCAACAAGTTACCAATACCAGTCTTGTTCACAGGTACGCTCACCAAATCAGGTTCAGAAAGTTCATTATCAGACGCGTGTGAGACCACAAGCGCCAAAGAATCCGCCCGAAGACACGACGAAAAGGACACTTGCAGTGATAACGAAGAAACCCAACAATACGCTGAACCCAAGGAAGAGTCGATCGACTCCTGTGACGAAGCCAAACAGGAGTATGACAATGAGAAGGATTTGGACATTGAAAAGGACTTGACGCATAGGAGTACGCTGCATAAACAAGGCCATGTCATGCTTAGAAGGAAGTCGAAGGGGAATCCATTGTATCGTAAAAGTAAGTGTCGACACATTTTTTAAAACTTTTTTAAAACCTTTCAATGTGTGGATTATATTCCCTATTTATGTTTTTATGTTTGTAAACACTTTTAATGCATGCCAAATCTTATAATGATCAAATTTTTGTGTCTATCGTTTTTTTTTACATATTCTCTGTTAATTGAGAGGTCTGGCTTTTGTGATACAGGAACTCCTAGTACAAGAGCCAGGGCCACACTGATGTGTATTGAGCAATCATTTGTCAATAAAGATTTATTTATTATTATTACTTATTTATTGAACTCAGAATTGGTCAGCACTTGCATCCAGTAGAGCAAGATTTCATGATAAAAACTGGAATCGAACTTGATAAAGCTCCTGGACTAACGACAATGTTTATTGCTGGCGAGTTGATGTACAGGAAGGAGCGAGACGTAACTACGTAGATCTAAAATCGAGTATTCAGACATCCCAGCGTACAAATAGCGTGTGCTTGAGCCAATACTCGTGACCGTCGTTTGGTGCACGAACTTGATCACATAACTATCTTTCTAACTACACATATCTTATATTAAACAATGATAAGTTTTTCTAGAGATTTCTTAAACCTTGGTCGTGTCCACAGGCGGCGGCAGCATCGGCGAGTCAAGCGAGTCGTGCTCTATGGAGGCTTCAGGTGCTACCTCAGTAGACGTCAGCCAGGAGAGCGGTCTGCGCGCCAGCAAATCCGACACCAGCCTCACGGACTCCTTCGTAGTGGTGTCCGCGCCCGCCTCGCCCGCCGCCACGCACAGACCGCCTGCTAAGATACAACCCGCGACCATAGATATAGGTAATGTATTGTGAATCGTGAATGTGATTTCATCGAGCGAGCTGCAGATATAATATGACCGAGATGCTTGTACATTGATTGTTTTTTGGTAAGATATTCGACTTTCGAAGTTAATATTGCTGTGTTGGTGTCAGGCATTTTAAATGTCTACAAAAAAAGTTAAACGCACACTTAAAAAAAATTATGTTTCAGCCCCTAGTTTGTTTAGTCAGATGTGAAAACCTATTTCCACAGTAGGCGTATTTCGGATAATCCGCTGAAATGGTAAAGCTGGTGATGACTGCTGTCATTTTCTCTAAAACTCATCAGAATCAGGCATCAAATGGATCCGTCGCCTGGTCCTCCGTGGCAAGCTGACGATGCACACGGCGTACTCGCGGCGCGACAACGCGTGTCCCGCGTCCGTCACGGCCGTCGCCGCCGCGCGCAGCGGACGTGGGCTCGCCGTCGGGGACGCCAGGGGACGGGTGAGCCAAACACAAATATTCATTATTACAGCTTGTTTGTCAACGTGTGGTAGCTACCTGAGCGTTCCCCCTGCCGAAATATTCACACATAACAAGTTGAAATCATCAGACTTCAGACGATATGTTTTTATTTGAATTTTTTCGCAAGTGGAAACGCACAGTATCGCTTGACTTAGATGAAACTTTTAAGATATTTCACATTGGCAATTTGTAAGCGTGTTTCTAGCAGACGATGGGAGGTAATGAAAGCGAACGTAAAATATTGTAAAACGTAATCGAGATCACGCTTCAAGCAGATTCTTAAATCGCACCCTGGAAACTATCGCTTTGATAATGTTTTTATTATCCCTATTGAATAGGAAATATGCATAAATTTTCTTTTTTTTATTTCGATACGGAATGTTAAAGTACTATAAAAATAATGACGAAAAGCGAAAACAAGACATAAATCGGACAAACAACAAAAATTATAACCATTTAAACTTTTGTTGCTATCTCTTTCTAGATAAACGGAATTTAGTATGGATTTTGTACGTTGATGCAGCGAATGACGTTTATTCTCTGTATCGGATCTCTCTGTCTAATTCTTATCAGAAGTTTCAAATGCTTATAACTTAGTATTTTATAAAGATATTAAAAAAAATATTTCACTTTGCTATTTCTGATGTTAATACGCTTTGTTTATAGATATTCCGCTGGTCGGCTCCCGATATGTCAAGCGCGGCGGGAGCTAAGGGCGGCCCGGCTGATCACTGGATACGAGACGACACGGCACCTTACTGCACACAATGTCAGGTACGCTAATGGTTAACTTATACATTTTCTTCAGTTGGTAAACTTTTTTACAATGCTGAATCGAGCCTGAAGTAAATCGAGCCAGTTAATGCGTAAGGTTCTTTTTATCAAATCTTACACAACTTGTAAGTCGTGGGTCGGAGTCCTTTACGACGTAAGAACCTAAAAAAAAAACATCAGAAATCTTTAGAAACCCCCAGACCCCTTCAGACCCTCAGAAACCCCCAGAACCTTTCAGAAATCCCCAGAACCCTTAAGACACCCTCAGAAACCCTCAGAACCCTTCAGAAGCCCTCAAAAACCACCAGAACCCTTCAGAAACCCCCAGAACACTTCAGGCACTCTCAGAATTCTTCAAAACCCCCAGAAGCGTTCAGAAATCCCCAGAACCTTTCAGAAACCCCCAGAACCCTTCAGACACCCTCAGAACTCTTCCAAAACCCTACAGAAACACCCGGAACCCTTCAGACACCCTCAGAACCTTTCAGGAACCCCAGAACCCTTCAAAAACCCCCAGAACCCTTCAGAACCTTTCAAAAATCCTCAGAACCCTTCAGAAACCCTCAGGCCCTCAGAACCCTAGGACCCTTCAGGAACCCTAGGACCCCTTCAGACTCTCAGAATCCTCCAGACACCGTCAGCAACCCTGAGAACCCTTCAGAAACCCCAAGGCCTTCAGAACCCTTCGGAAACCCCTGAAAAAACCCAAGAACCCTTCAGAAACCCTCAGAATTTTCAGAAACCCTCAGAATTTTCAGAAACCCTCAGAATTTTCAGAAACCCTCAGACTCCCAGAACCCTTCAGGAACCCCCAAAACTCCTTTAGACCCCAAAAATCCTTCAGGAACGCCCCAGACCCCCAGAACTCTACAGAAACCCCCAGGGCCCTTCAGAAACCCTCGGAACTTTTCAGAAACCCCCAGAACACTTCAGAAACCCCAGGACCCCTTTTAACCTTCCGAAACCACCAGACCTCTTCAGACCCCCAGAACCCTTCAAAAACCCCAGGACCCCTTTAGACCCCTAGAACCCTTCAGAAACCCACAGACCCTTTCAGACAACCAGAACCCCTCAGAAACACTCTGCACCTTTCAGAAACCATCAGAAAAAAATGGAAATTATCGAAAATCCCGTAAAACCGGTTTAGTGATGAAATAAGAATCGTTAAACCGGTTTTCTAATATACCTGCGGCTTTGCTATGCTACCCCTAGAGCCGGGTGAATACCGGCTTACCCCTCGCACTACATAGCAGCGACGAGACGGGGCGTATTTGCTCACATTCTCACGACGACTCGTTGAATCGCTTCGCTTCGACTTTGCGCCAATAGAAATTGAACCTTATTCTCGTTGCAAGAAGGCTTCTGTTGAGTTAGGTGTCAGATAAAATAACTTTGAAAAGACATGTAGTATGGGCGCTTTCTTCAGGTGCGCTTCACAGCACTAGAGCGGCGGCACCACTGCCGCGAATGCGGCGCCGTGTTCTGCGGGCGCTGCTCGCGCTACGAGGCGCCCGTGCGCCGCCTGCGCGCGCTGCGGCCCGTGCGCGTGTGCCAGCGCTGCCACGACAACATCACGCAGCGCTAGCGGGATGTGTAAGCCGCTGAAGTCGCAGCGATAGTCTGCCGTGCCGTCAAATTCAATAGAAACCTTATGCACCAACCTCCACACGGCAATAATTTCTTGCACGGCAAAACTATCGCCACGATTCTCTTGCCTGTAGAATTGGCGCCTAAACTGATATACTGCTTATTACCTAGTCCGGATATTAGAAAACATGTAAAACCACAAATTGATATTAAACTAAATCATTACTAAACTAGAGTTAAAAATACCGCGTGTACACCACAGTGCATCTAGTGTGTATCTCTCGCACGCTGATTTCAACTCTATGTTAGTTTTCGTTTAGCTCATTATCAATTTATTAAGTACATCAATGACTTCGAAACTGTGGATTCACCTGTAGTGCCTGAGAATGTGCATTTTGCGAAACATTAACATAAAAACATGTTGTCTACTAGAGAGGACGGAGCGAGAAAAAAATAGGGATTCCAACATGTGTTATGTTAACATGTGTAGAATGTTTTACCAGTGGAAACGCACAGTTAGCATGCTCCATCTTTACTAAAATTCAGTTGGTAAGCAAACCACTTGGCAGTGCATCCGCGGTATAGTGTTTGTATCGTCCGTTTGTCTTGGATCGACCGCGACCAACCATCAGCCCCGCAGGTAGGCTTCCCAATGTGAACGTAATTTTAAACTTGACGTACAGGCCGCTACGTTGTTGTGTGCCTATTGTATCTTGATGAGGATGAGATATTAGTGGAATCTATATTATGTAAGATTTCTCCCAACTTATGAAATACTATTAACGCCATCACAATGATGGACTAGTGTTCTAACAATATGCCTCAGACTATGAATATATTCCCTGGCCTGCGGTATTTTAAGTATACATATTATATCGTTTCTGAAGCGCAATCAGCTTCTTGGATAAAAATGCAAAATTATATATCTGGCTAATAATTTAACTGTCCTTAACAAATACCAAAATTTTGCTTATTTTTAGCGTTGTATTTACCGCCAAAGTTATTTTCTATGAAACTTTACAAGCATATGTTTCTTGTATGGATTTATATTTGTATTGTATTTTTAATCAACATGTTTATAAAATATTTTATTTATGGTGCTGCTTATTTTTTTATTATTATTAAAACAGTATTAATACGATTAGGTAATTGTACAATTATTGTTTTTAATATTATTTAAGATAGATCTCAGAAATCTCGAAGTTTATTAGTTTGTATTTCCTAAAAAAAAAAAAAATTGTTCACTTATTCATTTTTTACAAATCGAATTAAACGTTGAAGTCAAATTAGAAAGATATTTCTTTTAAAATTGTGATATGATATTTAGTTTGATAAAGAGATTAGTTACATCATCAATGTATAAAATTCATTCCACTTTCCAGTGTTGCGATGGAATTTCATGTGAATATAAATTAGTGCTAGTCATATTTTTGTACCTATATTTTATTTATCTGTGAGTGTTATTCCTCCTCGCAATGAAATGTAGTGAAGCAAGAAATAATTATGTGTATTATTGTTATTGAATATGAATTATGTTGGATCTTGTGTATGTAGCGATAGGTCCCGGCTTACGCATTTATAGGCAACATTCCTAGTCGCAAACGTACAAGTCTGCGTAAATTATATACCTGTCATACATCTGAATGTTTTACAATATAATCATTAATTGTCTACTGTGCTAAAGCTGTTATAAGGTGTTTAAATAATAGAAAATACAGTACTCTTACAGTATTCATTACTCCGAATCCCAATGTATGCAACATAAGAATAATGCTTTCATATTCACTGTTTATATATTATAACAGGGTACTTTGAACGTTTTCTTTACTAACAAAATTAAGTCATTTGAATAGATATAGTTATGTTTTAGAAATATTGCGTTATGTACTCAGAAAAGCAAAAATACTGTTATTTACACTAGCAATTAGAAAAAACTATACTGACCAGAGATTTAGGAAACATAACTCTGTTAGGTATTTGGAAATGTTATGTTTTGGCTAATTTCGAGGCTAAATCCCTATTAACATGATCTCTGTAATTTGAAATTTAAAATTGTACCAACTACATTACCAAAGTAAATCATAAGATTTGTTATTAAGCTTGGGCAATATAATATTACAAGTCACATTAAATATGCATATTTCACAATCAAAACTATAAAGGAACCTTTCCCGCTTGGTTACGACAGTTAATTAATATAAATGTATGTCCATAGAATAATATATTATTTAAGATTAAAAAGTTGTAACAGTTCAAGAAATAACACCTTCACAAATCTTGCCGATATAAATAAATATTGTATAAAATATGCATTCGCAATTTTCTATATTTTATAAACCTCAAAAAGTGAAATTAGAAAAGGATTACCTTGAAAATAATATTATGAAGTTTGAAATACTATAATCTTGCTTTGATTACTGTAAGTTACGTAATTTATTGGGTAGTTTAGTGTCTGTAGCAAGGTTATAACTATACTATAACAATTAGTAATGTAAGTGGATGTTTCTTAGTCACCTGACCTGTCATGTATAGAAAAAATAATTTACAGACAATATAATACGTTGTTTAGGTAGTACGTAGGCACTGAAGTTTATGCCGTTGACTAATGTATTCATGTACCCATAAATGAATAAAGTGGTGCAGCAAACCAACTGGTAGTTTGTTTATTTGAAGGCCCCTTTCTGTCCCCGTAACACTAACACAAATATAGTGCAAAACTGCAGTGTGATAAATAGGTTGAAATTAAATTGGTATTTTTTGGGCCAACAACAATTTTACTTTTTAAGGTAAAAATTACCAATTTTAATATTACTTTTGATCACTTGTAGTCGTTATCTCCGAAACAAAGATCTTCCAATCATTTTCTTTTTATCATATAGATATATCTATCATCGCATCTGCACTTTCGCTAGCTAATTTAATTTAACCTTGTATAACCGTATTCACGTGGAACAACATACAAACAAAAACTCGCCTTTTTTCCCGAGGGGGTAAGCAGAAACTACAGGTAGCCACTTGCCTGCACACATAGGTACACCTTTTCCTTGGTCCACGTTTATATATCTCATGTTATATCGCAAATCAGTTGCCGAATGATATTACCATAGTGATTATGTTAACAAATTCTTTCGGTGCAAGCTCGAAACCAGCCCTTGTATATGGAATCCTCATGAGGTTACCTATACACTCATGCTGGAAAAAGTGCAAAAAGCTTTTCTCAGGTACCTTTACAAATATGTATTTGGATATTATCCATATATGTATCCTACTAAATTTTTTTTAGGATGTTTCAATTTTAATTCCCTTAAAGTCAGGCGTGCTGTTGGCCAACTAACAATTGCGTATAAAATTATACATGATTATACCAACGCCTCGGAATTACATGCTGAGTTGTGTCAATTATTTGTTCCAAATAATTATATTCGCTCTAGGAAACATAAATTGTTTAATGTTCCATTTAGTCGCACTGTAGCCCGATCTACTTCGCCTGTACCACGTATGCTTACGAACCTCAACGCTCTCGTGGAGACCAACCCTGGATTGGACTTGTTTGCTGATGAATGGAAGACGATATTATTGGAATGTTTGTGGTTCTGCGAGAAGACCGAGTGAAAGGATTAGGTATTTAATTAAGTGTTAATGGTTTTAAACACTGTACTAAATGGATAAATAAATAAAAAAAAAATAAAAAAAATCTTAATCTGACAATAAAATTAATAAGCAAAGGTCACGGAATGGCCAGTAGACATTTTCCCGGGATGTGTCAAAGCGGGATGATTTCATTATTTTTGACGTCGTGTGTTTGAGATATTTGCGAAAGATTCAATAAAGACGAATCTATCAGCACAGAATCGCATTTTTTTCTGTCGGTCAGAACCTTCATTTGTTAGAGCGAGAAACAGAACGGGAGTGCTCTCGAACGCGTGTGGCTGACACTGGCAGAGCCACCATCAGGGATTTTAATTTTGATAACACAAAAATTTAATCGCTAATTAGTCGAAATTAGTCGCCAAATATCAGATTTGGTCGGTCACTGGTTCAAAAGATATAAGGGTTTATAGGTGGCCCTTCTGGAGAGAGCCTACCCCAGCAGAGCCACATTAATATCTCAAAAACTAGGGCACCTAGCGAAGATCTGTTTTCTCCCATATTTACTCGCTAATTAGTCGAAATTAGTCGCCATATATCAGAATTGGTCGGTCACTGGTTCAAAAGATATAAGGGTTTATAGGTGGCCCTGCTGGAGAGAGCTTACCCCAGCAGGGCCACATTTATATCTCAAAAACTAGGGCACCTAGCGAAGATGTTTGTGTTTGTGTGGGTTGTGTTTTCTCCCATGTTTACTCGCTAATTAGTCGAAATTAGTCGCCAAGTTACAGATTTAATCGGGTCCTAGTTCAGAAGATATAATGACTAATTTCGACTAATTAGCGACTAAATTTTTGTGTTATCAAAATTAAAATCCCTGATGGTGGCTCTGCCAGTGTCAGCCACACCTCGAATTCTACAGGTGATGAAAGTGAACCGTAGTCTATTCCTATCATTCGGTTGACGAACTGATCACGGTGTTGGTGAGCGTGTCACAAGGGTGTGGTAAACCGGGCTGGCGACCACGGCGATTAATGATATATGGGGAGAGCTGGTGTATGATGTATCTGGCAAAATAGCTACTTCATTTGTAATGCGGGAAAAAAATCTGGAATACTTAATATATATCATATATATCTCATATATTTTTTTCGCTGTTTTATCCTAAAAACGTGAAGTTATGCTTGCGTGAAAAGGATATTCCAAACATAAATAAAAATAGTGTGTCAACTAAACATAATTTATTATTTTTTATAATATTTGAACTCTCATTATCTAAAATATCTACATATATACGCCAATATTTACATGCTTTAGACAAAGATAAAATCACTGTATAATATACAAATAACACCCAACAAATAAGTCCGAAACAACGTGATTTCATATTATTTAAGTACAACTTTTCCAATATTTTATATAAGCACACGAAAATATATTCCGGAATGACCTACTCATTTATAATCCTACGAATCTAATGTACTTTGTAGAACAGCGACTTAAGTTTAAATTCACTTTTTGGTGCTATTCAAGGTATACATAATGTGCACATAGAGACAGTGAAATGCTAACAAATTTATAGTACCATAAATATATATATATTTTTAATATTATTTTAACATTATGGCCCACAAGACTCGCACCACAAAGCAATAAATATGTTGAGCCCCAGACAACTTTAAAACATCGCTCTATGCCTGATTGCCTGTCAATACCTATTGATGTTGACAAGCACAAAATGATGTTTTAAATACACGATTAATTTTAGGTCGTTCTGGAACCGAAAGCCATAAACTCAATCATCGAACTCAAAACGATTGGGACTATTTTGTTTTTTCAACAAAATAATACTTGATAATAAAAAGAAAATATAAATTTAATATTTCGTGTTTTTTTTTATATTTTATTTTTGTTATTTTTTGTGGTGCAAGCCAGGCGAAGTATCAGTATCGCTACATTTAGTTCAAAGAACTACAAAACTTTTCGAAACATACCGCAATTCATTTTATGAAGTTTGATTTCTACAATAGACACATTTAAATAGGACATTCAGAACATGCTCATAATTATCCAAATAGGTGCCTTTAAAGCTGCTTTACAGACAACATTTAATTTTCGGTTATAAGTTATAATATCTAGACAAGTTTCAATAAGTTTTTTTTTACGTTTAAGTACTATTTTAAAGTTTTACAATTCGTAAGTACATAAGTGCGTATAATTTATGCAAGGCTAGCCAGTGATATGCATTATATCTACTAAATCTATCAATTACATCGTGTGTTATTTTCAAAAATAATCTGGAATGTAGTGATGCAACAAATTTGTATTGCAGTTGTTGTTAAAATTTTGCTAAAAGTAAATTATGTGAACCAAACATGTTTTTTCTCTATGGACATCAACACAAAACTGAGAGGTCATTTCAAGATGCGACAAAATTATTTACAGCAAAAATAAAATTGATTTAACCACGTAATCTATACTTAAGATAGCTGGCTCAACGTAACAGAAAACTATAACATCATAACGTAAATTAGCAACTAAATTATTATTAAAATTGTAAAAGTAAGTACGTGAATTTAAAAATGACTAACGTGAAAATGATTCTTTACCATTTGTTCAATCCAAACACCTACTAATTATAGCAGCATAGAAAAAATAGTAATAAAAAAGTATAAAAAACAGATCCACGAACGGCGAAGAGATAAATACCTTACAACTTTACAAGTATATACAAAAAAGGAAAAATATATCCAAAATCCTATATTACACAAAACGATTTAATATTAAAATACTGCATTGTTCGTTTGATTGTTGTTGTACAGTGTTTAGCAATAATCCGCTCGGTCAGACTAATACTGCATGGACGAATATTATGGAATTAATATAACTTACGTAAATGTATTTATAAACACGAACACTTATACAACAGTAGTAGTGTGTGGCGCAAAAGCACGGTGCGATTTACATAGGGTTAAGTACAATATTTAGTAAATTAGCTAACCTTCACACAAACATAGTTTTCATTTATTTCTCAAAATCCGTCAATTTCTGGCACCGGGTTATATTGATACAAAAATAACAGTCATTCTGGGATCTCTTTTTCGTATTTTCATTTATATTTGTATCAAATTAATGGAACCTCTCCACATTCTAGTACAAACACTATTTGAGTGCTAGTCGGTAACATACGTACTGTATGTTATAACTTACATATATAAGAACTGAGTATAACATACATAGCGGTCTTTGAGCCGTTATATTATTATTATTAACGTCAACACTCATTCGTGATTAATTTTTTTGTTTACTTCTAATTCTTCGGACACAAGTAGCTCACGATATTATGTTTACAACGACCTATAGACACATGCTACAGTGTTCGATGCTAAGAAATTTTAATATTAAAGATGTTTATAATTTAATTTTGACATTTACGAACGTTAAAACACGATAGCAAGGTTATATGTTGCATTAAATATCAAGTATTAGTATTAATATAGAATATTTAAACTCTTTATCACATTTAGACCTTGAATAATGTTTATAAATAGTAACAGGGCCTCACTCAGAGCGTTTTAATAAAGTTCATTGTGATAAGTTCAGCTTGTAGTCTTCTTGATTGCATCACTAAGGTTTACAACATCGATATATTCGTAACATTGCATCGATTCGAAGTTGTATCTCTAGTCAATTTACTAAAAGGAACATTAGTCTGAATCGTATTTGAGGGTACACCTCACTGCATTTTAAGTCAAAGTTAATATAAATATTATTATATAAATAACATTAGTAGTAGGCTCGTCTTGTCTACTACAAAACAAGTATAAGTACCATTTAAAATTTTAATTTGAGTTTCTAAGACAACATCAATTGATTAAATGTAGTAAGTACAGGTGTTTCCAGTATGGCATCGCATCCAGTACATTTAACTACTTGGCCGTCTGGCAAGGTTACACATGTCCTACACAGACATTGATAAAAAGTGGTACATACGAGGTATGACCATTACAGAAGAATCGAAGTTTTATAACGCGCGCGCTACACGACTTAACGTGGACCGACTCGTTTCTCGTCACGACTGAAAGCTGAAGATATCTGCTGAGCGAAATGTGTCGCGGAGAGGAGTCGAGTCCGAGACGAGTCCTCTAGTCGAACACTAGGAGGACGGCCTCTCGTGCGTGCGGAGCGGCGCGGGGCTCGGCCTAGAGCGCCGGCGCGGCGTCGGGCGGCGACAGGAACGGGTTGGTCGACGGGTTGGCGCGGCCCGCGTACGACTGCGCGCGGCCGGTGTGTGCCAGCGCCGGCGCGCGGCTCACGTGCACCAAGCCAGGCGCGCGCGCCACGCGGCCCAGCCACGCGTCCGGGTGCGGCAGGCCCGGCGCCGGCACCGCCACCGGCTCGGCCGCCGCCAGCGGCTCCTCCACCAGTGCGCGCAGACCGGCCGACAGCTGCTGGCACATGGCTGCCACTGGGTCCGCTGATGTCATCTCCTGCAATACCATACATGATCAGTGTGACGACCCAAATGGGGCAGCGGTAGTGAGGTTGCCTTACATTCTTAGGGTCCCGGGTTCGAATCCCGGTAGGAGCAAATGTTTGTGTGATGAGCATGGACATTTGTTTCCGAGTCATGGATGTAAGTAAGTAGTTACAAACAAAATTATCTATGTAGTATATCAACTATTTGGTGTCCACGACACAAGCCTCGTTGCCTAGTGTGGCACTAGATGGCGCTGTGTGTAATTTCCAGCGATATTTATTTATTTAGTGTTGGCTTATACGACGCGCATCAATATACTACCGCCTCGCAAGGCAAACGCTCAGACGCGTTGAGTATGTGGAAAAGCTTTGCGCGCGAGGTCCGGCCCCATCGACTGACTGTGTTGACCGGTCAGCGACATCTAACACTGGTCATGTTATTAAAACATTCAGCAAATGAATAATTGAAGCAGTACCTGTTGCGGCGGCGGCGCTTCAGGGCGCGGCTCGGCTGCGGGCGCGGGCGGCACTCGCGGCGGGGAGCCCAGGCCGGCGCGCTGACGCTCCAGGTTCGATGGTAACTCGCTGATACGGAGCGACATCTGGCGCTTGAATGGAGAACTGAAAAATATTTCAAGATTTTATTAATGTTTGTGCACGTAACCCTTGACTTATGCAATATCATAATATGTTGTGGTCGGCTTCCAGGATTGGCATGCAGCCAAATACCATAATTTTACATGTCTGGTGGGTAACATACCCTTGGCAACCCATAATACAACCGTAAAGTTATACTGATACAAATATGCCTAATGTTATTTAAATTACACTACATTTAACTATAGTTGGTAGAAAAAAAAAATCCTTGCTTTTTTCTAGATCACAGCAATGACTGGTCACAATCTTGCAATGACGTATATTTTTTAACTAATATTTACTGTTGTTATCTAAAACAAAATCCTTTAACTCACCTGTTATTAAGATGCGCAAACCCGCGGAAAGATCCCTGCCTCTCAAGCAGATGTGGGGCAGCATGGGGTCTCTCCACCGCGAAGGGGTTGTGCGGTGCGGGCCGGGAAGCCGCCGGCGCCACGACGGGGTGTGCGGAGCTGGTGACGTGTCCGGCGTTACCGAACGGTCCGACGTTACCGAACGGTCCGACGTTACCGAACGGTCCGGGGTTGATGTTGCCGGTGGTGGCGGCCGGGTTGCCGACGCCACCCAACGAGCCAACTGGTACGACGACGCCGCCGTTGCTGCCATTGCTGTTATTGGCGTCCGCTTCTGATGCGCGGCGAGGTGTTATGCCTGGCAAGAGACCATTTTAATGACGTTAGAAACTTGTTTTTAGACATCACTAACGAAGCATGAAAAGCTGCATAAATATAACAAACACATCGAGTCTACAAAAGATATATAGAAAAAAGTTTGGCATTGAAAAGCTCATCAATAGCCCTCTGTTGCCAAATTCTCTTAAAAGACCCACTTGCACAAATCACTAAATCCATTTAAACAATACTAACCTGACTTGCGGAAAGACCCCTGCCTAGTAAAGGCGTGGCTGGCAGCATCGATGCTCATAGACACGGCACACTCCTTATCCCGGCGCTGCTTCCGTTCCAGACACGCCGCGAAGGCGCAGCCGACGGCATGCGACAGACGCTCGCCGCTGTCTCGGGACGCAAGGAACCCGTGGCACATCCAACGACGAGTTGTGCCGTCGCGACATATGTAACTGGAGAAGTAATCAGCTTTAGTTACTCCTTTAATAAGAGATATTTTTATTGGCATTGTAAGTTGTAACATAGTAAATTCAATAGTGGTTTTAAATAGTACATTTTGATACAAGTGGAGAAAGTTTGCTATTGTATTCGAGGCGGAATTAACACCCGAGCCGCAGGCGAGGGTTGTTATTGAGCCGAGAACTGCAATAACAAATGTCCACGTGTATCAAACGACGTTTTTCAATATACTTTTGAAGAAATAAAATAAAAAAACGACTAATATTTTTGTTATGAATTATTAGGAAACTATGATTTAAATTTTCTTTTTTTTCTGCGCTTTGCTTTCGCCAGGTTGAAGGAGAAGCAAAGGTATAATGCCGCTAAACAGCCTAATATGAAAAATAGAAAATTCAAATATTTTTGAGTTTAGAACACAAATAAATGTTAATTTGTTCATAAGCGTTTATTTTATTTTAATAATCATGGTTTTTGATGATATTTCTATTTATAAACATTATTTAAATATTCAAAAAATATTAACGCCGTAACGACGCTTAACTCTTTGCAGAGATTTAAAAAAAAAACAATCACTGCCGACTGGCATTGAACCAATTTGGACTAAGTATAGGTCAGGTAGTTTGTGGCAATTTTCATTCCCACACACGTGTTGGAAAATGAGAAAAACGCACGCGTGTGAAATACATTGCATGTTGAACTTTATCGTAGTGCGAAAAGAACCAGTTTTTGAGGAAGTGTATTGAAAAATATGTTTTGATATACTAACTAATATGTCTCGCCATGTATTGGTTTATAAATATTCAAAAGGAAAACCACATAAAATAGGGTAGATGACACCATAAAACAATAATTCCAAGACACCAATGTCTAAAAAAAAACACTTTATTTTAGACCTGGAAACCCGATTTATTTTCAATAAATTGCCAAATTAAATTTTTTTTTGCTTTGAAATCAATAAATAGTTGAGTCATTGAGTTGAAAAACAGTGACGTCACAGTTGGCTATTGCCATACAAAATCTATGAGAGAACCATGTTTTGACAGCTCTTAAAAAGTATCTCAATTGATTGGTGTGTCATCTACCCCATTATATGGAATCTATAATAAGATGTATTATCATATATGATTCTTGAATATACACTAGTTTTGATATCTGTTTGAAGTAGAAATGATAAAAGAAGCGGGAAGATGAGCGGTGTAGATACAGCAACCCAAGAGATAGGAAGTGGTGAAATCAGGCATTTTCTTATGAATGGCATCTCAACATAGGAGGTTAACATCTGCTTAACTAGACTCTCACGATGGTGCCTTGAGTTTAAGGCCAGGCAGGCTAGGGACATAAAAACTTTAAAACTATGCGACTGGCCACCAACCTCGGCATAGGGCGTCGTTGGGGAGGACAGCAAGGGACATGCTGGATCGGGTTAAGAAAAAATCGATTATGAAGCGGTCAAATAATCGATTTACGACCAATAGAACCAAAGAGTGAAAAAAAAATAGGTGGTCGATCTATCTCTGGGCTAAATACTACGTTGGCTACTATTATTATTAGACAGGTGTTGGTACAAATTACTTACAATTACATTAATTGATTGATAAGCTCCGTGATTTACCTCTTGTTTTGAAAATAACTGAATTATTTGATTGTCTGATAAGTGCTTTTTTTTAAAGTCACGTTTTCAACGTTTCTTTAAGTATTGCAAAATTGCGATCTACAAGGCAGTAGACTTTATCAAGAAAAATGGTCCATTCCAGCTTGGACCTTATTATTTTGACACGACTAGGTATTGCCTACATTTTGAATAAAACTGGCAGTTCGAATATAATTTGACATTTGCATGCTACTTAGTTTTAATATTTATTTGCGTGCGGTTCCTTATCAGGCCAAGTCCCACTTGCTGGAGAGTCGTTAGTGCCCGTTTACTTGCATGTTTGATGAGCTAAAGTATTCCCCGATAAAGGTGGTGAATGCCGCAATAAAGGTGGCCACATACTGGGCTCAAACAAGACAGTCTATCAAAAGTACGAAATTTTAGATGACACCAGAAGATCTGAATTACCTGAATCCCCTCTCATGATTCCTATCGGGCGCGCAGAAGGAGACCTTCTCAATAGTCTGGTCTACGATGAGCCCCTTGGTCTCTTCCTCCACAACGCGAAGACCATCGCCGCTAACGTGAAGCACAGCCCGGACCGGGCGTCGGCGAGAGTTCTGAAATGTCACGGTCAGTACAGCTATTGCTAAGGAAGCTTGCTAAGCAGCTAGAAGAACAAGCAACATGCCGCAATCAAGTCTTTGATGATGGGTGAATAGTTTGTTTGTCAGGGCTTTGTTCGTTGGTTCTTTTAACCCTCGGTAGGGGGGAGTTTTTTTTAGTTTTACGGCTATGTCGTTTTGTGATCTTGGTATGTAATATGTATGTGTATCTGTCGATTGTGGCATTGTATATGCCAAACGGATAGTCCGATTTCAATGCGGTTGTTCTTTTGTTATTTCTTGTAGTATTTAGTGTAATCTCTGTAGTAAACGAATCAATGATATGGTTTTGACAACCAGTTTATTCTTAGGATATCATCAGAATTCCTAGTGAAATCACAGTTCATATAAAATTTTAATACTTAGCCGTTACAAGTGATGATGAAGTATGTGTTAATTGAGTAGCAAACCAGTCATTAGTGTATTTTATTAGTTTCATAACTAAGCAAACTTCAACACTCTTCAGAAAAAGCTAGAAGGATTATGATGAATAGCTCAGACTGTATTAGACATGTGCGTCGTGCGTTGGGACCACAATTATACGTATTGACACAGTTCAATGTTACCAGGATCTTTGATCTTTGCGATCCTACAGCTATAGATTGAACTTCGATGCAATCATCGTACTGAATGAAACGTAAACATGCCAAGATGCATCAAACAACGGCTACACTAGGTGGAAGGTGCGAGGTTGTAGCATCGCATCGATTCGTTCGCGACAAACACTAACTTCACAGTTGGTTGTACAAGGTCGGAAGAATATCTACAGTTCATACTACGTTGCGAAATCTTCACAGAGGCGACACACTTTATATTGCAAGTACAATACGCAGCATTTATGTTTCATACATGATTATGCTCGTAAACTGCAAATTTACATTTTCTAAGGAATTAGTTCACTAAAAACTGTTAGTTAAACGCATGCAATCAAACTTCAGTGATCAGTGATCACATTCTACAATTTCCTTAGTTACGAATGGTATTTAACCTTTTCACCGCCAGTCGACATAAGCCGACAGCGCCCATCACCGACATAAAATTAATTTACTTAAATTCATCCACCCATGTTGATGTTGAATTAGATTTACTTTTAGCTGGCGCTCAGTGTAACATCGGATACGCGAGGCCCAGCGATAAAAAGGTTAAAACTCACCCTAAGCACCTTTAGCGCTTCCTCGCAGACTTGCATGCCCCGGGACTCGAAGACCTCGACGCATCCGAGGTACTTGACGGGGAAGGTGCAGGTCCCGGCGCGCACGGCGGCCTCGTCGGCATGCCATTGGTGCGGCCGCGCCGACTCAGGCGGGGAGCCCTTGCGGCGCCGGAACGACTCCCGAAACGATCGCCGTAGCCTCTCCATGCCGGCGCGCGGCGGGGACAGCGCAGCGCCCGCGCGCGCACGCCGCAACGACGCACGCACTGACGACTTCTGGAAACCATAACATGATACATTAGAGATGTTGCAATTCTGGTAACGGCCGGTTTCATTTATTAATAACATAACATGACGCGTGTAATTCCCATACGGTTAACAGAGGCCGATTGCCGTCAACCGGACACAAATCCTAACTCCGGTCTGCTACTGAGAAATTCATGACACATTCAATGCAGATGTTAATATTCTAATAGCGGTTGGTTTCATATATTTTAATCAACTTTCAAAACGGGGAGACTATCAATTCGCATAAATTTTTTTTTTTTCAAAATATCTGAGTTTGTCCCTAAACGGAAATACTCCATCCAAAAAGTTACGCTATAAACATTTGGTAAAATGCAATGCATGAAACTAAAAAGGTGCCGCATCTTTTTATAACTTAATGCAGATTCAGCAAGGGTTGTTTATTTCACGTACTTATTAAGTATAGGGTAGCCAGATGTTGGGCACAATGACCAATATTGTCCATGATCCTCATAAAACTGTGAATGGGAACGTGGACCAGATTTATTGAACATTTCGGGGCATCCTAAAGATTTTCTGCTACTAACGACGCAAATAATTACGTTATGCTTAGGTTAATATTATGGTTTTCCTCCTTTTATCCCTAACCACAAATACTAAAACTTAACTGCTTTTAATTCCATGACTCTAAATGTTGACGACAGGGTCCCAGGTAACGGTAACAGTACACGCCATGACACATCAACCGTACCGGTAACAATGACTATATCGTTGTCATTTCCACTAATTCAATGGTAAAATCCGTTTACAACACTACAATGAGTAAGTACTTGACGGACAATTGCTATTTAAGAAATAGCGCTCATAATAATGATTTTCTTATATTTGGCTACAAGGATAATTTGTTATTAAATTTGTTTGATTGTTATTATATTCATAAAATACTAAGTTAATTCATTAGCTGTGCTTAGTCAGAGGTGTATGTACGACAACAAGTGTGGAAAAGTACGCTTTTTGTTTAACTTAGCCAAATAATTACCCTAGATGCTTGAGCTGAACAAATATGAAACGGGCGATTCTACAAAAGTTGGGCCACATTTGGCCTCATTTTTGTCTATATATATATGGTTTTTGGTGGATTTTTTACAGTATTTTCTTATGAGGACTTAGGTAAGTAATAAAATTAGTATATGTTTTCAAACAAGGCCAGTTAGTTTCTAAGATGTCTTGATTTCCCCAATTATAAATGCCAGGTAATTGCGAGCCTGCGAGGTCTTTTTAAATAAATACTTCATTTATTACCCAAGTAGGTAAGACAAAAGACTTACCAAGATTTATTGCAACTGTGAAACTGGTGTCGATTCTGTTGTGCACAAACTAAACTTAATTTAGGCTATTGCTATCTTTTTCTCTATAATAAAACGAGAAAGAGACAGACGTAATTTAGAGCTGTCAAATTTAGTTAGAAATAATATTTCCATACAAATAAAGGGTGCACGTAACTAGTTTGACATCTCTAACTTAGTTCATAGCTATAGCCGTCCTTTTCTCGCACTGCCTTTTAGTAAAAGATATCAATTTATCAATAGCTTAAATTAAGTTTAGGTTGTGCACAACAGAAACGACACCACTGTCAAACAATCAATATCTTTATTGTGGATCATAGATAGGTACATTTTACAGGTCTTAAAATAATTAGATTGAGATCAGCTATGTCCCGCCCATTAACTATGTTATATAATAACATTTTTTTTTTAATACTGGGTTAGTTTTCAATGACCAGCCAAAATTTGAAATTAAGATCTAGATATCAAACCAAAAGTACGTTTTAAATATTATTGTCGAAAAATATAAAATAAAATAATAGCATTCATTTGAAAATGTCCTAAATCTTACACCTGGTAGGAATCAATGCACTTGTGTGCGTGCATGCACCGCCAAATTTATGTATGTGCTAACTGCTACCTATCTAGGTTGTTGAACTGAATTGTGCTGTTGCAATATCCACACGTTGGCTTTTTAGTGGTGGACAAGAATGAAATTTTATTTGAAAAAATATTGTTTTTTTTTCTCATTTTGTCGAAAATATTACCGATTCTAAACCATCTCTGAAAATTTGGCCGGTCATTGAACACTAACCCTGTATACAAGGTGGTGCTGACAATACGACAATAAATGAAACACTGGTAATTAAAATACTAGTATTTTATAGGAATATTTTTAAACTAACATCTAATCCTAAACTCGAAAAAATTAAAATCATAAACATGTTAACGAAATAAAACACGAACGTTACCGAAATTAGGTGACCAGGTAAAAAGAGGATGGATCTTTCGGTATCATCATCTGCCTAGCCTTTTCCCAACTATGTTGGAGTCGGCTTCCAGTTTTACCGGATGCAGCTGAATACCAGTATTTTACATGGAGCGACTGCCTATCTGACCTCCACAACCCAGTTAGTACCGGGTAATACGATACCCCTTGGTAAGACTGGTTGTCAGACTTTTTGGGATGGATGGATCTTTCGGTACTAAATTTATATGAAATTAATATAAAATTAAATTCTGAATGAAGACATCGACCTTAGCAACTTGTAGAATCGCCCAAACAGTAAATAGAAAATCTTGTTTCGTACAGACAGTATAAAAGGAAAAGCTACCAATTGTAAGTTTGTCTTTCGCCAGTCCTGTTCGTGACATAATAAAAGACATTCAACAATTCATTGATTATTTTGTATCGAAGAAACAATGGTTACAATGAATTAAGTACACGTTGTTATGATTTATAAGTAACTGAGGAAATCCTGCAATAATAGAAGAGGTAATAAGAACGTTTTATAATATCTATGTACTTAAATATAAATAAAACATCCTGCATTCATGAGCACGTGTTCCAAGGTCCCAACAAATTGACGGGTTGCGTGAAATGTAAAGCGGCGGCGCGCAGCTTATGTTGAGCAAAGATATCAAATCAAATCAAAAGATTACCGAAATCAACTGTTTCGGTAACTGATAAGAATGAAGAGTAAAGAAAAGAGCTAACAGCTGTATTTATAGTGACATTATTATCACAACGTATAAGAATAAATACTGTTTTTATCATATCCGCCGAAAGACGACCATTATTGGACATCGCCTCTCCCAAACGCCACACACAACGACCGGTTTTGTCTATTATTGTAGTTCTTATGCCTTTTCTACTAACACTGGGCTAATTAAAAGTATGCCTAATTATAAACGTAATGTAGCATTTTCAATATTCGGCTAGGCGCCGGGAGATGACATTCCAGCAATGCTTAAAATAGGTTACGCGTTCCTTGTATGGGGAGTATGGGGACCCCCAAACAAGAAACATATATTTTTTCGCCGGTTTTTGTTGTGGAACCCGTAGGGTGCGAGTCAGACACGCCCTTGGCCGTTTTTTATTTATTTAGGTAATCCTTTGAGTCGTAGGGTTCTTTCCTCAAGAAGCTACAAAGTTTCAACAGAGAAAGGGAGGCCTGGCTTCAGGCGTTTGTGCTTACTGGTATGCCTTTTGACCGGTTTTTGAAACCAAATACTTGTATGTTTGTCGCTTATAGTTAGATAGAAAACGGGCGATACCTATCCTTGTAAATTGGTCATGAATTTAGCATGGGGTTTTACCCACTCTGGGGCTAATTTGTAGATAAGAACTTGAGTAACAATTTTGCGTGGGAAGGCTTCAACGAAACTCTCCTCCCCCTTATATGCGAATGTCACATGTTTTAGGGAAAAAGTTGTAGCTATGATTATGATATTAATACCAATTGAATTTATGCTTATCACAGTATTAGTTAGAGTTTTCCCTTCTTCAGCAAATTATGTAAATCTAAATTCGTTACTATAAAATCACTGATTTAGCAAATAAACTATTAAAGGAAAATTTCGATTATTTAGTTATCCTGACTCCTGACTCTTTATATCTTTACTGCCTATTTATGTATAAATTATGGGTATTTTTAGCCAAATGTAGCAATAGTAATGTGTAAGTAAAGCTTCAAATTTGGGTATGTTTTGCAATTATTGCAAATTTTAAGGTAGGTAAGTACCTAAATGACATTTTAAGTAGTATTACCTTGTTTACCATCACCGTTAATTTATTTTCCTTTAAATAATAAGTTAATGATTGAATAAACAAAAAAGGGATGTTTTATATGATTTCAAAAACTTATTTATTTATTTAATATAAAAAGACAAAGGTTTTTATTGGCTCAACAGCTGTTTTTTACCAATTTTGTTTTTGTCAAATACATAATTGTTTGAATAAGCTAACAAAAATCTTTAAAAATACACGCATTTATATCATACATAATGCTCATAGAAAATTGTAAAATTTCCCAGGCATATTTACTAATGACAATGACACACTTATTGAGCCAGATGTGCACTCAATAAAGAGTTCATTATATTCATTATTCTAAGTATGTGCTTAAAATCCACTAACACTCGTCAATCTGTCATCTGGGCTGGATATTTATGATTTAAGGTTTGTATTTTGAACTTTGATGCATTGAAATTAAGTTCAATTTTGAATAGCAATTGATTTGTTTCATTTGGTTTAAAAAGAATATGCATTCAAAGCAGCATCGCCTGTTGTACAGTTTTACATGCATTCAATTATTCTAATAATGTACAGTCAGCGACAAAAGTAGATTAAAATTTCAGAAGTGATTTTATGAATCACATCTTGTCAATTCTAACTTGTTATTGTTTGCTAGGAATTATTCGTAAGTAGGTAGCTACCTTGAAGACTTATTTTTTACTTATTTCGTTAGATGTTATACATGGTGGTCCATGACTATAGGACTTTTTTCATTGTTTTTTTTTGCTGACCCTACGCCAGAAGGACTCTACAACTGAAACCACCAAGTAAAATACAAACTACAATACAAAGTAGGTACTACTAACATAGTTTTGCACGAAAAAACTTGTTTGATTAGATAAGCAGGTAACAAACACTAAACGTTCGATATAACTAATTAAATACAAAAAAGCAAATTGTAAACAGGCAATGTATGTACTAGGTACCTATATCTATTAGTAAGTAACAAAAACCTCGTAAGAGTCGTCGGATGATATTCTGAAACAAAAAACGCTGACGTGATGGGCACGAATTATGAATATTACACCTATTTTAAGCGAGGATGATGTTATTTCGCCATATACAGAGCCAACGAACTAAAGGTGTACCTAGATAGCGAAGCACAAAGACTTGAAGCTACGCACGGCAAGCACGCAGGTAACTCGTTATTATCTGCCGAGTATAATGTACGTGAGGTACAGCAGGAACAATCAACGTTGGCCACAACCGACTATATTATACCTACATAGTTTAGTATTGAATGACTCAAGTCGAATAATGAATTGTAAATGAAGCTTAATCAAATGAGTACCATTTTGAGGTCGGTATTGGCAGCCTGAGCTTGCTGTGCTGCCCTGTCGAACGGCTCGTGCGCGGAAGATCCTTGGTTCCCCATCGTGCACCAAGTTCCAAGCTGTATCTTCAAAACAAACTTCACTCACGGAACACAAATTCACTAGATAATACTACATCCACATCCACTTGATGTCGTCACTATTCACATTACGGCGAGCGTATCCGCAAACTAATATTTAACGGCTATTTCGACGTTTCATTCACCAACATCACACACGTTGCCTAATGTAAGAGTATTGTCCTCCTCTGATAAATGTTCTATCCGCAGCACAGTAAGATAATAATTTCGACGAAGTTGAAACTCAACAAACATGGCAAAGCTCAGAATAAATAGTTTAGGTCTGCGGAATGCTGCAACCTTGTCGCTTGGCGCATAATTTGCGCTGGTGCCTCATTAATCACTTTACTCAAAATTTGTTTTATTTAGGCAAGTATTAATTATACACCTGTTGCATTTATCGCATGTTGTGAACTTTCAATTCGATCATTTAAGATGCGGTAGTGACTACAATACGAGCGTGTGAATTCGTTAACAATAATTTTTAAAAACGGGGGTCAACTTTTCCCACAAACGATGAATAAACGCAGAGAGGCGCATTGAACCCGGTACCCAGCCGGCGCGGGGAGCGAGGTAAGGTAGGTAGCTGGGAACGACTGCCGATGCCAGCTGAACGTTATTTTTTCCCACAGCATTGTTCTTTGGACCGTAGCGAGTAACGATTAAAGACCTAATCCACTTTTTCTAAATTTGCACAAACACTTCCGGTTATAAACGTTAACACTGAACTTCATTTTGACTAGCAAATAATTTAGGAATGTAGCTAAGGAATTTGGAAAAGAGGCGCGCGCGCCGCTTATTGAGCGACCAACTGTCGCACTGAACTGACTCTAGTGACTGTGGGTCGTGCCGCGTGCGCCGTGAATCGCTCAAACCCTGCAGCGGAGTCCCCGTCCCGTCCCATACCTCGCCCCGCAGACGACCGGTCCTCCTTTGCATTGTCAAGATTGACGACCGGTGAGATCATCACAAATAGCCAGTCTTTCATTCGTACTCGATAATTCCATAATTCGTTCCATCAGGTCAATAAAATCATCAAGTTTCAAGATCATAGCCTTGTCCAATCAATATTCTAAATGACTAGAAGTTATGTCATGCGAAATTTTGGCAAGTGGGTGTTGGATGTTTAAGATGTTTTATGTTCGAATGAAATGATGCAAATCTTGAGATCATCTTTGTGTCGGGAGTGCACGCCGTAACAACAGCTGGAATGAGCACGTGCGAGTGGGACTGGGACGGACGCAGGTGCAAGCTAGAGAGCTCATTGTGAGCGCTCGAACTTGGAACATATGGCTTTTGAACGTCGAAACATTTGAGAGGTGCATGCGTCTGCCGTCTGCACCATTTATTTATAGCTGATCAAGCATCTGCAACAATGCGCTCGTTGTTTTATATTGTGTTTTATTTGGAACAGATTTGTTTACAGTTTGTAAAGTGGGGCACATCGCACACGTTTTCTTACGAAATAGTGTGTAGTTTTGTAGAAGACTTCTGCAACAAATCACAATAGTACAAATTTGGGAGTTGAGACTGTTGAGTTGAGAGCACTGTTGTTGCTGTTGGCTTATCGCAAAATCAGGCAGTATTACAAAGATGGACATTTTTCTGATTTCGTAATCAGACATTGATGCAATGACAGTGTAGCTGTAGACACATCTCCAAGGATCAATTTCGACATATCAAAACTTCCAATATGCAAAAATTTTCATAATTGCACAAATTATGCAAATAGAACGGAGCATCATAATATGAAACCTCCCAGGTGATTGGAAGTAAAAATTGCTATCCTTCCTGACTCACACGCTGCGCTGACTCACTGCATGCCAATGACTGGACGGATCCGAGGCTGAGGTTTCAGATTACACCCGTTATGATAATCATTATCAGCGACAAATATGGTTCAGCGTCTGAGTGTTGATTATAATCACATAACATGTTAGAAAACAATGAACAACAAACCTTGAAAGGCAACTATAATGACGGTAAATGAGTAACATAATTATTTATGTTGTGCTGAAATGTAAATAGCAGCTGAAATAATCAAGTGTAACATTTTCCCTAAAAGGGATTTTGCGGTTAGGTAAAAAGTTCTCGCGATATTTCAATTCCAATCGTTGACAACGGGAAAAACTTACGTAACGATTTGATTGGACGATTTACTCAAATATGTATTACCTAGTTAAATAAGGTGATAATTTTGAATTTAGGTCATATTAGTTTCAGAAGAATTATCGATTATCGGCACTACAGAAAACCATTTGTAATGTAGATAGCAACCTCTGCGGGAAATTACACACCTGATACAACCTTGCTTTCGAAGATCGATAGATGTCTATTTTTACTCTTTGAGTGCTTCAAATTTTAAAAACAATTTTACTAAAGCTGCCGCTAGCGTGTTGAAAGCGACCGTCAATGTTGACTTTTTGAATAGCTTTCACTACTATCTAAACATTGAATTAGCGGGTTATTTTGTAGGTGGTGACTTTCTCAAGATTCACAAATCATCTTCCAATCAAAACCAGCAAGCAGCAGAACAAAGAAACCAACCCAAAATAACAATAAAAAACTAGGAAGTGAATAGGTTTACAATAAGAACAAGGAAAACTTGAAAAAGACAAAGCCGAAGTCACTCTGCAAAAAATGTTTGATTGTTTACGGTTGTAGGTACAACACTACGTGGAAATAAGAAATTCGTAGCACCTCGTAAATCTATGGAACATTTATCATCCAAATTCTACCATGAAATCACTAAAACCCAATCAAATCATGCCTTTGTTCAATAGAAACATCCATATCAAACGTAGGCTTATTATCATATTGAAAGAGTTACACATCATAATTTATGTGTCATTCAACTCGAGACATTCTAGAGGAAACCCTACTAACCCTATTTGTAGTTGTTTACCTACTCTGATGCAATTACTATGTTACATAATGTATCTATGACCAACTTGTTAGCGCCATATAGTTTGAAGAGGACATACCTCGCCTCTGGTTACAAATCAATACCGTTTATTGAGCAAATAAATATTAATTTGTATGATAAATCATATTTGCTAATATGAGAATTGAAAAAGCAAAGAGTGCTTAACGACTAAACGCTTATCGTGACTTGGAACCTGTAAAAGCAGTGCAGAGGACACTGACACGGTTCCGGCACCAGCCACCGTAAAATTGCCAGCACGATCATTGTCTATTCGGCAATAATTTCCGCCAACAGTACCGTCCTATTCAATCTCAGTACCGTTACTTGACACTTAGGTATCTACTACAACATAGTTCACAACACAATAACCTTAATTTTAGGAGAGGTCGAATTCAGCAACAATTTGAACAGCTATTCAACAGATACCGAGATTGCTGGCGTAGCGTTTGATGTAATCTATTTCGCGCCAGTTGAAATACTCTTGTAAAGTACTTCCACAACGCAAACAAATAAATAAGAATTGACGTTAATAGCGCACAATGAACAATCAGTGCCAATAAACTACTACTTCTAGTTTTTATGTGCGCAAGACACATTGATACTGAAGACAGAAATGGATATTTTAGCGAACGCGAAATATCTGATACCTAGAGGTAAAACTTTCTAACACAGCCTAGACTTTAGCAAGATTATTGAATTAGTCTTAGAAGATTCAGGTGTCCTTCTACCAGATTAACCCTAGTTATAATACCTACATTAGAACGACTGAAGACAGTGGATTTGAAGTTTGTCATTCTAGTTACTGAATCGTAAAGAAGATCATACTCAGCAGGTTCCAGTTTAAGCTCACCATAGATTAACACGGCAGAATAAACCCAAACGTCCCTCTCAACTAGGGTTGCCACCCGTACTCTAAAATAGAGTTTTGTCCTCTTTTTCATGTAGGCGTACTTTAAAATCTACGAAAGTACCAAGTACGCTAAAATACTCTATTTACGTAAAACTGATTGTTACTGGCTCTTTACTGGTTATGAGTACTTATGTATGAGACTAAAAGAAAGAGACTGAAAAAGAAAGAGACAGTAAATATCTTCAACAAGGAAAAAGTTAAATGTCGCAAAGAGCAACAAAAAATACGATTTTAGCGACAAATAATAAAATTAATAATAAATACTCTTTTTTATGCTGTGTACTTTATTTTGTTCTACCAAAATGAAATAGTAGATTTTACAAGTGCACAAAACGAATCATTTTTATCCGAGACTTTTTAATTAATTTATATCATTTTTAATTAATTTAAGAAAATTATTATTACAAAATGAATTTAATAGTAGGCTGTGTAGGCCCAAGCCTAATATCAATGTCGTAAGATTTCAAAAAAATAAAGCAGCGGGAAGCAGGTCTTGTTTTTTCGTGCGTTTATTAATTTCTTCAATTTATACTACTGTTTTATTTCCTCGCAATCGAAGTGAAAAGCAGAGTTTATAACTCGTCCACAAAACCATTTTATCCTCGACATTACTGTCAGTCAGTCCTCGCCTTCGGCTCGGGCTGCTAAAAGTCTTGGATAAAAATGGTTCGTTTTGTGCACTTGTTGTAAAATCTACTATTATTCGTCCAAAAAAAGGTGGCAACCCTACCACCAACGTCCATATCTTCATCGCTATTCAGAAGAAGCTCTAGAAGTCTGACATAGTTTAATCAAAATCAATTCTTTTCCTCAGATTTGCGTAAAGTTTCCGTTCGTTCGACATTTCAACGGATCTACCATTTTTAAGATATTTCCTCCAGCGGAAAATAATGGATTCAGCAATTGGTACTGTAAAGGAACATTCCGTAGATTAATATACATTTTATACAATGCTAGAGTTTTACGGAATATTTTCATCTCTTTTAGTTGAGATATTTGATACGCTTTTACCATATTGGATCAAGTTGCATGATGGGAACTCTATGGAAATGCTATCAGTTTATATTTGATTTTCGGTTCATCCACTACATCCACTTGTTGCTCGTATAAAATTCATGTTCATAATGCCAGTGATGTTGAGATGTTGCTATGTTACAATATTGGTCCTAAAACCGATCCCTGTTGTGATATGACCCTTTTTTCAACGCCGGGAAAAATCGATGTCTGCGTCAAATGGCGTAAGTAAGTCGATGCAAGCGTCTCTGTGTCTAAGGAATTTAATAGAACCTTTTTTTAGCAATTACGTGATATATTGGATTTAGGTAATGTAACACCCGAAAACACTGATACAGATTAAGTATTTTCAATTTGGTTTTTGTTAGCTTTGATAAAATAGACTATAAAAATTAAATTTAGTTTAAGTATGCGCAGACTATAGGAAATTCTACAAAGATTTCTCCAACTCTATTCGCCTCATAAACAGGGATACATTCGGGAATATAAAACATAAATAGGTAAGTAAGTAAAACTAGTTGACAATAAGAACGTGTACACTACGGTGAATATAAGTATAAATCTTAAATACAGAAAGGACGTCAATATTTCGCTGAAACTATTACTAAACGAAGACCCGAAATGTAACCATAATGTTCACAACTTCATATTAGGGATTTTACCTTTAGCTCTTTGAACTTTTTGTAAGACAACAAGTCTGATATGAAGTTAGTAGGTACATCATTTTAATTATAATCTAACCCGCACTGTTAACATAGCGACTAGAGACGTTATATATTTCTTTAAATATAAAATGCAAAAAAGACGGCCGTTTATAACTTCAAGGTGAGCCATATTGGATCATGTTTGACGGGCACTTTGGAGCAGTTATGGACAACATTTATTCTTAAAAAATAACTAATGGACATGGACTATTAGGTAATCAGGTTTTACACTGTCTAACTGAAAACGTTAACATTTTATTATTATTTGCCTTAACAATTGACGCTTGTTAATAAACAAAGAGTTTCTTAACCCTAAAAATGAAATGAGAACGTTTCTATTCATACCCAAATATTAAACAACGGTGCATTTGAAAATGGCGATGTACATATTTGTAAGAAGCAATATATTTTTTAATAATATAACGGACATAAAGCTATGTCTGGCCAAGGTTGTGAATAGGAACGCTAGCGCGCATACCAAGTCGACTCATCTTGGTCTACTTGCGCTGTATATCTTCAATCCAATAGCATTGTGATCACGTTTGTAACACGGCGGATGTCACGACCATGTGACTTGTTTGCAAATGTGGTCTTCTGCGCCTTCGTAGCAACCAGTGTGTGAGCGTCTTTGCGATTGAACGGATATTTTCGTGATAACCCGCTATTAATTCTGTTCAAGCAACGACCAATATTTTGATCGTTGTTTAATTCTCCGGAATCATACGTACTGGTACAATATCAAAGTTTTATTAAAATCAAGCAGTAGTTTATAGCTACAATACATATTCTATTCTTGCAAGTGGGATCCAGAGTGCAATCAACATTGACCAGTGTATTTGTGGAACGCATTAGAAATTGACTGTCAAAACGGCGCAATACGGAGACGAGGCAATGACCGCATGGACAATGTTTAGTTGGCGAAGATTATACAACGGCAGAGTGGCAGACTGTGGGGATGAGAGTCGCATCGAGCTGCCAGCAGATACCAGGCAGCTGGTGTACAATGTTTACGTGTACTTTAGCCGGCGACCTGGGAGGAGTGCCAAAGCGGCGCTTACGAAGACAGCAAGTGCTACTATGATACCTAGAGATATAGTCGCAGAAATCGTAAGAGACAAATACCGAAAATGATGATGCCTCAATGAACCTCTATATTGATTGGGATTTAAATAACGCTGTATGTCATCAAAGACGCTTTGATACACAAATGAACCATCTGTGACTGTCCGTTACAGACATCTTGCTGTTTAATTAGAAACTGACTCCGTGTTGCAAGTAAATTAACCTACTTTTTATTTCATGTGAATTCTGTGTGTAGTCTCTCTGGGTATTATTTACCAACAAAGCCAGTCTTCATATTCGTCTGCAAATTCTGCTAACACTGTATTTTTAATCCTAGTCGGTTCATTGGAAAGCTAATAAAAATAACGAATGTATAGGTACTTGAAATTTTGTGATTATGAATTTGGTTGACAAGTAAATATTATTATGCTAAGAAATGCAGTTCCATCAAAAAAAATATTTGTTTATGTGCAAGTGCATGCATGAAGCTTGTTTCATATGATGGTCTACGATCTTTAGATAAGGATATTTTAAAATATTCAAATAAGTTTTACGCTCTAATAAGTTTACGGGTTATTGTTTAGTTTCTCATTATGTTTACATGAAATATTTCAATAGAATCACAACCGTTTATAATTTGTGGAATAATATTATAAGCAGAAGACCCGCGGCAAAAACTCGGTTCCTTCTGTGAGTCTGTCTTCATCAGCCAGCCTTTTTCTATCCGCCAAAACCATAATTGGTTTTGGCGGATAGAAAAAGGCTATTGAAAACACGATGTTGGGCGGTAGATTAGATATATTCTGGTGAAGACTATCAGGACTCCTAGGTAGACGATCATAGAACAGATTGTTAGAAATTAATACCACAGTCAAGATTGAAGACTGTAAGTCTATAAGCTGTAAGGCAGCATCGAGCCTCCTGAAGTTCGTCTAACGTCTACCAGTTGACATGACTTGTAGTTTTTGTTGGGAAGGTTAAGGGTTTACACTTCTACCATGTACAAAATTGTCCTTGAAAGAGAACGTAAACCAAGTAATTATTTCGCTAAAATTAACAGAGTGTAACGATCTCATTAAGTAATACCGTGTGAATAATCTACAATTGTAGACTTCTGTCTTAAAAATAATTAGATGTAAGTAAGGTGTAAGTAACAAAATATAATTATGAATGTAAATTGTTCTTTCAATTGAGTTTAATCAAACACTTAACACTATTATTAGGTATACTGAAGATAAACATGAAGATTCACTTGATGTTATCCTGATTCAGTAAAGAAACGCAAATGCTAAATATAATTATACTCGTAATTAGGTACTTACGATCAAAATTGAAGATTTTAAGGATGAGAATAGCTTAATATTCAACAGCATACACTACACATTAGAACACTTGGGAGAACTGAACGGAACTGAACTCTCGACTTTGTCACAGAGAAGAATCACTAGAAAAACTTCGAAGCAAAAAGTTGTTATGATGATGTGTAACAAAAAGTATATTTTCCGTCTTCCAACAACATTGGCGGTTCACACTTGTGAGTTGAAAACCAAACTAAAATTAATATATGTTGAGGTGCCAAGTTCCGAGACGTAACACCAGCACTGCACTAATTACTACACTGCACTATTTCAGGCGAGTGAGCACGTGAATGCGTGAACCACTCTAGTAGACTGATTCATAGCGATCGACGCTACTGAGTAAATGTGCCTGAAACTTTCAACACATCAACAGCACAAAAATCGCCGAAGGTCGCGTATCTATCCCATAAACACGGGTGTGTGTCGAATGAGAAACCCATTCATTACTGTCTTGAATAAATTACAAACATTAAACAAATTGTACGGACTGCGTTGGTTCAGGATAATGTAATCAGGGGCCCAAATAGTTTTAACTGGTAAAACCTAAGACGAACTGTTATTGGTTTGATTTGGATGTAAGCGTGGGTGGCGGTGGCACAGCTGCCGGCGGTATGTTACTACAATGTTTACCCACTAAGACTCTCCTAAAATAATGTGGTTATGGATGTATAAGTAGAAATTTTCTCTCGTAACGAGACAGCTAGTCAACCTGTCAGCTAGGTGGTTGCAGGTCTGATCGCCCCTGGTGCATCAGACGAATCACACATATTACTATCTCGTATCGGTACTCCTCTAGCTATTGTGAAACAAACTCTTAAAATTAACCATGAACTTAAAATATATTATGATTTATGAATGAAGGAACTCATAACCCTAATTAATTAATACTTCGGTTCGCTGGATCATTGTTCTAATTTTGCTGCTAAATATTCTTTGTGTCATACGTGGAATTACTTCTTTTTGTTGTGGCAAACGGTATACGGAAACTTAAAGAGAATAATAAATAAGATAGGTCGTGGTAAAAAAATATTTAGGAATGTTTAAAAAGTAAAATTTTAAATTATGACATCTGTATCAAGTACGTTGGATTCCGCGAATCATAAAGAATAACGTACCATATCAACAGTTATCGTCTCAACAAACAGACTGATATCAGAAACAGCAAATACTTATGTTAATTTGTGAAAATGTTTGTGCATGTACTTATTAATACACTCTCTTCGATTAGCAAATATATCGTTCACCTACACATGCAGTTGCAAAATTACCTGTGCTGAATCCCTTCACTTTTATGTAGGCAGACTATGACTAACCGCGTATTCACCCATGTGTATTCAAGCAATTCTAGTTGCAAAACATCTTGCGTCTTGATTGTTTTGATGAATAAAATCTCTTTGCATTACCATCTGCCTGAAATGATACCTCTAACAAGACGGTTTTTACTCTAGTGCCCGTCCTTGATATTTACTGAATAACAAACGCGCCAAGAACCGCAAATTATTCTCAGTAGTTTGCTAAATCATAACAATATCTATTTCTGGGCCAAGGAAGACGTGTTATAGTGTTAGATTTTGCGGCTTTTCAAAGCGTGGTTCTGTTTGTGTTTTATCTACACATTTATTAATTGAAAAATTATGACTTTTATTTGGTTGAATATAGGTAAATATCTCAGTTTGCCTGAACTGAAGAGGACACTTATTTGTGTCAATAGGTTGATTATAAAATCTATTTGCAGTGGGTGGGCGATCGTTCCGAGGCGCCGCCGCCGCCGCCGCCGATCGTTACTCAAGGTGATATTCAACTGTTTTATGTTTTTTACACATACATTTTTCTTTTGACGGCTCGTGTACCCAACTACCCATTGTGCGATACGTTTTCTCGTTACGTCCGTACGTTTATGAAATACATTCGGTGTTATTGTTATGGAGAGTAGGTAGGTACTAGGTAAGTACCGTTGTACCCTCAATGAAGATTCACCCTTTTTGCTGTTTCAGATGTTGTTTGGTTAATTTTTCTGGCTTATTATGTAATAGAGTGGCTTTCAGTCATAGGTACTAGTTCGGAATGAATATCTGGATCATCTGCATAATACCTACACCAAACAAGTGCTTGCCATCTAGGACTTTCCTATTACATTTCAGTGGAGCCCGAGCCAGATGCTGTTATGATCTATCAGTAATATGTAAAGCTCATAAACAGACATGTCATGAATATTTGTGAACATTAAGAATGCCTCTGCTAGTAGGTATCTTGACCAATCCGCACTGGGCCCGCGTGGTGGATTATAGCCCATTCCCTCTCATAGAGAGTAGGCCGTGTCCCAGCAGTGGGAAGATTATAGGCTGATGATGATGATGATGAGTAGGTAGGTATCTTGGGTAATAAGAGACTCCTCAACATATTTTGCGAGCTAAGCATTTGAAGTAGGTATTGCTCCAAGATCTAGGTTACCTTACCGACCTACCTATAGGTTGCGATGTATTTTGCCCTTTAGAATCAGATCGATTTGCGCGGCTCGGCTACAGCGTTCAGAGATGTGCTCCTCGTCAATGAAGATTACCTACCTACTTACCTATTCTATTCGATTTCTGAGGAAACATTGAACGAATCGAAACTAGAAAAGATTGTTCGGTATTTTGAAACAAACCGATATTGATCATTCTTCGTATTCGCCCAGTCCCCGTTTCAGCGTAAATATTTTATTGGTCATTATTTACTACGTAGTCGCGTCGTCGGCGTCGTTCCGATTAGGTAAGACCTAGTTGTTGTGGATATTCATGAACTTGTTTCACGGAGTGTCTGATATTTTTAAATTGAAGGTGACATACCGACTTTTACAATGCTGATTGTTGCCCTTGCAAACCGCTTATTTCCTGTTACCTACGGCGTAACCACTTTGCGTATTAATCATAAACTGATCTAATTATTACACGGAGCGAACTAACAGGTTACCATCCTGCAGTTTCATGCTAGAGTTGTCCGATTAATTAAACGTATCGTAGAGGAATAGATGGCCCAGTTTAGGTTTACGATAAAGTTGTCTTTTTTCGTACACAGCATGTAATGTAAATCCTTGACACTGACAATGACATAGGCGTTAAAATATTGGCTGCTACACACATTTAAAAATCTTGCCTAAAGATTTTCAGTTATGTAGGTATTGGTTGGTATCTACAAATAGACGTATTGGTTTTGAAAAAAAAATGAGAGCAAAAGAAAATATTGCACGCCTACGCGCTCACCAAGCCTATTTACATAATGGTCGTTAACGATACTATATTCTCGGACTGATGAGTATTTTACGACTCCCGCTCAAATCGCTCAATACGTTCCAGTGACGTTTCAGTTCACGCAACAGTACGAATCGCCAACAATCCCACATAGACCAGAGTCTAGACTTAAATGAGTATATTTGGGGATACTGGGTACATAACATTACGTATACGTTTATGATATGTATAGTTATGTACTTGTTCTGTAGTTTACATTCTGTAAATTGGCGAGAGAGATTATAATTATGAAAGTTTTAATTCATAGTTTCCTATTTAGTTTGCAGTTGTAATGAAGCAAATAAGAGTTCGCTGGACATAAATTTTTTACCTTATATTTTAAATTATGCTGTGCCAGAGTATTCTAGTTGAAATATACACTTCATTGAATTTAACCATTCATTAATTTTAATATCCTGGTTTTGTAGAATGAATTGATTCTAAAATAATAAAGCTTTTTACTAATTAAGTTTTACAAATTAAAGCATTAAGTACTTCTAACAAAATACTAAAAAAATGACTTGATCCTTTATCAATAAGCATGCAAAATGTTCAATAGTATGACTGATTTCTTATTTACTTATCTTAATCGGAGAATAACATTTACTTATTTGAATAATAATTTTAAAATTTTGCTTTTCTCAGTTTATGATTATTTATAAATTCAAGTATTAGGAGTGTGTGGTAAACTCAATTTTCATGTAACAATAAACACGGTTTCGATAAATGATCATCATCAGTTTCTTGCCTTTATCCCAATTTATTTGGGGTTGGCACAGCATGTCTTCTACCATTTATATATTTTTTTAAATTTAACTAGGTACATAATTCCATAGTTAAGAAAAATTATATTCTATTTATATTTTTTATTCATAAGCATTAATGTGTTTAAAAATTGTAACGCTTCATCTCCATAGATGTAGAGTTACAATTTTTTACTTAACACAGGATGTTTAGGCATAATGCCAGGCTGTCTCATCGTACATAGACATTGGCTGCCATCCATTTATGCTAACATTAATATTATGTTAATGACTGTGGGTCAGCAAATTAGCACACAAGGTTCAAATTCTTAATGTGGAAACACAAAAGTTTTATCTAAAAAGGTAAAATGCTCTCATAACTGATGATATGTGTACATTACAACTAGGTATTTTAGATAATAAATAATTTTCCTTTGCCTATATTTAATTATCAATTGTTTACATCATATGTATTTATGGATTTTATAAAATAGATTATACAAGGAAAGTAAATGAAAAAATAAACCTAGTGTGAAAATAACACTGACTGAACCATTTTTTACTATTTCTATTGTCAGAAAATTTAATTTTGTGTGCTGAACATAAAAAACAACTACAACAACAACAATAATAAAAAATAATTACATCCAACATAATACCATAGAAGCCCACAATATCAGAGATTATAGATAAAGTTATCATTGTTTATTGTTGCTAAGGAACAGTTGAATTATTGTTAACCTGAACTCTGCACTTGTATTATGAATAAACACAAAAATTGACATGAAAAAATATTTGTGTAAAGAATTGTCTTACTTTTATTATTGAACAAAAAAAAAACAAATTCTGATAGCAGATATTTACTAACAAGAAACCAATAAGATTATAACTGCACCTGTGGTATATAAAATTGCTGATTTTGTCAATTAAAGAATTCAATAAATCATGGTTGCAGTAAACAGCATAAAGTATGACCTGTAATTGATACCGCGCGCTACAGGCGGATATCTTGATAGATATGATAACTTGCTTGCTATTGATACATAGGGTTCTACTTACTTACCTATCTTTTAATGTAGAATAGTCGGTGTATCCTTCACAGCTGGTGCATTATATAAGACTTATTATTACTTTTATGCCGTGGTACTAATTATTTTGTTAAACCTTTCAGCGATAAGCTTTCTAAAATATCTAAAACTTATCACTCACGTTTCTACATAAGTATTTTACCTACTGAGACGAACCGAACTGATTTTATTTTATAAACTGTATCTTAAGAGATGTATTCAGCTTTGAATGTCGGAGGAATTTATGAAAACCAATATTTTGGATTTATATAGGCTTGCTTGACTGAATTTTAGGAGATGTCAGCCAACTAACCAACAGCCCTTTCTTCAGCCGAGATAAGAACTAATAGGAAATCATTTTTCTAAAGTGACAACAGGATAGAATAACACAAACAATATGGGAGTAAGCGAGATAGAAGTAGACCATGTTAAAAATATACATACTGTTCTATTCAGTTGTATAGGAAACGAATCCCTCTGACGTCAATGTTCCAGTCAAATTGACATTTTTATTGATAGTAAAAAAAGTAGTCAAGCATGAGTATCGCAGTTCTGTGATCAATGTTGATCCGGTATGAGATGATTACTTTTCACCACTAAAGTAAAAATACAATTCTTACAAATTAAAAATCTTACTATAAGTATCTCTAATAATCTTAGTTTATAAGCAAACAATCACACTTTTCGGTATAAAAATATCGTTTGCCTAACAAAATAAAACACAACCAATAAAATTCAATAAAATCGTTTATGAAGCTATATTTTTATTACTGCCTAACTTATTAATCTAATAATCATTCAGTTACGCGGAGAATCTGAAAGAATCCATAGCTTAAAAGACTTGTGTTGAAACTTTCATTAAAAAAAATTTGCTGTCAAAACTTCGACATTTTTGAGGTTATGTTGTTTTCGTGAAAACTGGTTACGGTTAGTTGTTCAGGTTTTCCAATTTTCCTAATATTCTGAACTGAAGACAATAAAGGTTTTAGATATCTTCAAACAATGGATACAGTAGTAAAAAATTTGCTTGAAGAGGAACCGGAGGAGGAAAAAAAGGTTATTATAATTTGCATTCTAGGGCAACAGTTCTTGATATTTTTATTTTTATTGTTTGTAAATAATCATTTTCGTCTGAGTTGTTTTACAACCGCAGCACAGCTCATAAACTAACACGTAATAAAAAAATCCTAAGATTTTTCATGTAACTGAACAATCCCCTTTTTTTCAGGGATTAGTACTATTTGGTAGGGATTTATCCAAAATACCATGCTTCAGAGAAAGTTTCCTGTATGGCATTGCGACTGGAGTGGGTGCTGGTGTAGCAGCATTCATAAAAACATCTCGGCCTATGCTATCACAGCATGTAGGTGTGGGAGCATTCTCTATGACCACCATGGTGTACTGGTGTTATTGCAGGTATGCATGGTCTAGACAACGGTTTGATGCACAATTGTTACAAGATGCATTAAAAGATAAAATTCTTCATGAGGGCACTGCGGTAGAGAGAGAACTTGAACAGAAAGGTGTATTGAAATCAGCCTAGATAAGATCACAAAGCAAATATTTTCATTACACAACATTAAATTAACAAGAGACAGGTTTTGGCGCTCATTAAGGTTACATCTGTGACGTTTTCTAGCAGTGATTTCTGCTATCTGCACACATTACATGAACTGTTTACAATTTATTTATATACTTTTGTAAGTTGTGTGTCAACTCAATAGATTTAACTTTGTACTCTGAAAATAGGTGCTACATAAAAAAATAATAGAGAGAATAATAAGAACAATAATAATAAATATTATTAATATTCTTATAATATTAGAACATTTATTCATCTTTATGTAGGTAGGTACTGAATCCTAAAACGTTTTATTTACATCCTAGGTAAGCTCCTTGTTCAATTAAAACTAGTGAAACCTGTAACATAATTCAAATATTTATGGTAATAAGAATAATTTATTAATTCCTACTATTAATTAAATGAAGCTCTGTAAAACTATTTTTTTTAATTAAGTAGGCTGTTTTATGATAAGTTTGAACTTTGTTTTAATCTGTACTATAATCATGCTAATCAGTAGGTACTGTTGTCTTCATGATAACATGTAAATTAATGTACAAGTATTGAAATGTATATTTTAGATTAAAGTGTAGAGAATAAAAATGTTGTTATTACCTACTTAAATCATATTTTATTTTTACCTGAATATGCATGACGACAGTATCAAAAAATTGCAAATCTATTTAGTCCGTCAGTTAGTGTATTGGAAATTAATGGACAGGTATTTTTTGTTTTTGTGAATCAATGAAAATTGACAAAGATAAAACGCATCAAAACTTTGGAGTGGGGGCTCGTGACGTCAGAACTAGCTAAAAATTATATCTAGGCGTGACGTATTGAGAATTTTAAAAGCGTCAATATCTTCGTCAATTTTGGTTTACGTAACAAAAGAAAAAACACGGGTCAAATATTTTTTGATAATATAACTGACGGACTAATTAGTTTTTTTTGTCGTCTCGCCTAATTTCAAGAAAGGCTGGGAACCCACGTCCTAGAATTTCTGGAGTTCTAGCTAGACGGATAATGGGCCAATGATCACCAATTTTATTATACCATTGATAGCCTCCACAACCAACTTTTCAGAATTAACAATTTTTCTGTTCTTATGCTAAAAAAGTTTCAGCTTTTATAAAAGATGTGGGTCTGGCGGGATCTTATTACTATTGTGGTGGCATCAGACTGGAAAAGTTGTACCTAACTTAAAAATCCTGAGCCTCTTGGACGAGGCAGCTGCCTCCTCTTGGCGACACCTATGGATACACAAATTGCTATTAGGATGTCCTTGAACTAGGTCGAGTGTGTAGGTATTGTTAACCCTTAATTTGGCAAAGAATAAAATGTAATAAAATCCATACTTTTTTTAAATAATATATTGTAGACGAGATGTTACAGAAAAATTATCAAAAAAAATCAGGGTGCTTCAGATTTCCTGAAAACCAATGTATGTCACAGCATACATTGCCAAATGCACGTAAAAACATTGAGTAAATGTGTTGTATGTCGGGGCATACATTGCTAATTAAAGTAAAAAAATAATTCTAAACTAAAAAAAACAAGAAAGACAAGGCCTAGAAATTGCTAGGTTTACAAGTCTAGTTGTTAATTCCTAGGGCTTTAACTGGTTACGAAGCACAGACGGACTTGGCAATTCATACATAAAACTAACTTTAACTTGGAGCTTACAGCCTACATCGACCTTGAGTGCTCATCGTCATAAAATGGCCAACATTATCATAACGTGATGATTCTAATGGGTTGGATTGGGGTACACGCTTTGTGTGTTTATCAGTGTATTCACGGGTGCGTCCAAACTTTTTTCTGAAAACCCTTCATCAAAAGATATCAAATTGGCTACGTAATGGTATCTGTGCCGCAAGCTCTAACAATCTGTATACGATGGCATGCTAACAACACCCAATCACCCATGATAAAATATATGAAAGGCTAGAGAATCTCGAAATTTATATTCAGTCAATCCAAGAGAACGTCTGGTTTGAATATTGCGTATGCGTTTGTTTGCTCTATGACATCTGCTAAAACGTCTGGGAAAACGAACTTATACAAATAACCCAGTAAAGTTTAATTTTGAACGTTGGTGTAATCTGAATCTTCTATAGTTTCCCTGTGCCGCAAAATCACTTTTTTCCATTGATAGCTCTGAGTGAACTTTGTGATTAGTCTTGGTCGATTAGTAACAGAAACAGTGGGACGTTGCGATCCGTTATTTCTGGGACGCGACTTGGAAGAAGCCCTCATGCGAGCTGCAGCTAAGCTAATAGTCATAGAGCCACTTACTGTATGTTCAGGTTGGGGTGTAGGAGTTGCTGGAAGTGACGGAATGTCACTCAGTGTTGGCACTTTCTTACAATTTGGTTCTAGAGAAGAGTTAGAATAGACGCTTTGAAAAATTGGTGTGAGTCGAACATTCTGGCTGGAGGGTCCTTCCTTTAGGGCTATTACGTATCTTTGTTGACAGCTCGAAATGATAGTAACTGGGCTCAGTGTCCATCAATTAACTGTCAAAAGGTTAGTTTCGTATTATGTATGACCATATATGTCATTGGTTGTCATCGTGGCTGATAGTCATCGTAACTCATTTTGACAGACGCTTTCGTATCGATACTTATATTATTTCGTTTATGTAAGCTTAGTGGACAACAAATTGATGACAACTGAATTTGAAGTGGCTTTCGTGAAAGACGTTACACCGTACCCGGGCTGTTAGTCACCGTAAAGTGATATCCACTCAGTGCCATACGTAATACCAATATTATGACATTCCCGGTTGTCATCAAAGTTCGGTGTATAACCGAAGCTTGATAGTCACTGGATATCAGAAAGATACGTGACGAAGGACCAGTAGGCCTACTACTGGTCCTTCGTCACTGTCTAAAATATTAAGCCTTTTCATAGAATTATCAATAGAAGGTGCAGAAGTTGACAGAAAGCGAGGTGTACACACGTAATTTCACATTATCAAGGTCAGAATGTTCACTATCGTCAGAGGGTGTATTCTCAGCAGGCACGAGCGCTAAAATTCTACCACCACTAGTTTTAAACTGTTGCTGTCGACATAGAAAAAAAGCGTGCTATAAAACCAAGTAAACACAAAAAGCAACCTCAAACTGGCAATGTATATCGTGACATACACACAAACTGCAGGATGTTTCGTTACTAATTGGCAGTGTATGGCACAGCATACATCATGTTAGAGATCAAAATAGAACCATTTAATACTATATAAACTTCACAGTTATTATCACATGCATTCTATAATACAATAAAGCATACATTTTAGTCATTACACCTATCCTAAACTATATAATATTTATAATAATAGTTTATACATCTTGGACCACGCAGTTGACGTACGTCAAGTAACCATTTTTTTCAAGTTATGTCAAAATAAATATTGCTAGATCTGTGTTTTATTTTTTCCATGAAGTTAGTTTTTGAATTTAAAAATGTTGATCTATCACATGCAAGTTGTAATTTTTTTAACAAATCTTTTTTTTAAAGGTCTTCTATGACAGTACATACAATGCCAAATTAAGGGTTAACAACGAAAGTCGATTTACACCAGTTAATTTACGTTTTAATTAATATGCAAAGTAGGTATTTTATTACAATCGGAACAAGTAATATTCATAGAAGAGCTATTACTTATTGTGTGAATGCTGAACTGAATTTTGTGCCAATTTTGATTGATGTATAGGTAGGCAGGCACGTGACAGTGAATGGACCTTCGTTGCTGTCTGTACCTACTTAAGATATTAGCAAAATGAGAATTCAAGAACTGCATCATGAACAATTTTGCAATTTTGCAGTTCATGAGCAAAAACCGTGAGCTCAAAATGTAAGCCTCCTCCAAAATTATGCTCCTTACGTAAGGAGCATAATTTTGGATTGAAAAAATGATTGGAAAAATTGAATTCGGAATTGACCCTCCAGGGTAGCCGGCGGAATTCAATTTTTCGTACTTACGTTTTTTGCAATTTGACGCTGACGCTTTCATACCTTAGGGAAGATCCGTCTGCTTATCCTGCACAATCATATTAAAAGCGTGATGATGACATTTTATAGAAAGGTATTACCAACCTAAGGTTTGGTTAGGAAAGTAATTAAAACAAAATAGGTACTTAGGTACCTACGGGTTTATAAATATATTAAAAATTGTTTCTAACAACTACCGTAGGTACGCATTTCCATGCCAATTTTCTGTTTTTATAATCGAAATTGTATTATCTAGAACATTTAATTGTTTAGCTAATGAATTACAATGGTATAATTAGTACACTACCCAGTACAGTACCCTACCGCTTTAGTATTGACGCAGCATCGGCGGCAGTCACACGAGCGAGAGAGACACGTTCTATCGGACGTACCTACCTAGTTCGTCAGTAATATCATTTACACGAGTAGAAACCGGTTTTATGTCTAATCGAATAAACACACAAAATGGACTCGATTAGAAGTTTGATACCGGAAGATGCGCAGAAAACTTTGATATTCTTCGTTAATGGCAAAAAGGTAAGTTATTTGTGGTTTTATTAAGTTGTTTGCCGGTGTGACTTATTTTATTCAATGTGTAATACTTATCTACGTAAGTATATTTCCTAGTCAAAGTCATGGCATGTCTAGAACGGTCTCGTTAGCCATGATTTTTTGTGTAGGTACCTACTTAAACATAAGTAGGTAATACCTATTAAGTAAGTATTTCATAGAAATATATCTTAGTGATATTGGTAAGGAATGCTGGTAGGTAGGTACTTGGTTACTTATATTTTAGAAACAACATTACAGGACCTGGGACCGTAGGTACAGTCGTGGTCTTTTCCGCCTGATCAGTTAAATTTTTTTTCGCTTAAATCATGCGGAGGCGCCCAGCCACGCCCCCTTAAAGTTTAGGCCTATTAGGAAAGCGTCAACTTTGGCGCGCAAAATAACAATAACTCTCGTGTGGCGTGCGTCGTCAGTGCGCTCGGCCGATCGGTATCTTTTCATTCATTATTTGTATACAAAGTCAACGGGGCGAGGCTAGAGAACGTTTCTATGTTGTAAGTGCAAGCAAAAATTAGCTTAGTGGTGATCAGGCGGGAGTACCCTGGATAGTACCTCTAGTCTCCATCTTTATAGACGAACTACAGAAATCTAAAAATAATATTGCCTTTTTGCTTAGATTTCTGTGAGACGATCCTATTATTCTACGGTCTACCTACATAAAGTCAGGCAGTTAGAAATGGTATCGATTTGGAGTCTATTCTCTCCATAGTCTTATTTCATTCTTTGACTACAGCTATTAATAACACTGTTGGATCGTCGGTATTTTCACTAGATAAATTTTCAAATCCTAGTACTTACCTATACACGGTCTACTTGCAAGCGAATAAAACAAGAATTCACAATGAATGAATTTTAATTAAGTAGGTACGCAAGTAAGAGGTAAGTACCTGCCTACATAAAGGTAGATAAGCATTAGGTATGTACCCTAGCCTAACCTAACTTTCTATTGTTTTAAATTACAAAAGGATGCTTCGACATTCCATAATCGCGAAATTGCGACTTAGGTAGGTACCTACTTTACTTCGGAACAGCGTGGGGGTTATTCGGTCATCTAATAATACATATTTCCCATAACACTAAGTATTATAATTTATTATCTGTGACCAAGTGAACTATTTCACTACTGAAGTAGGTAGGTAGCAGTGACACACTAGCTATGTGTTGATTGCATCTTTACATCTTTTGTACCTAGGGTTACCCTGTAGATACCTACCTACATACCTATCCAATAGGTACAGCGCGCCAACACAGGCGTTGGTGTTCTATGTAACGAACGATAACCCTTCAGCAACCTGCTACAAAATATTTGGGGTCAGTAACCTGTCTAACCCTGATGTGATTGAATCCACGTTTTGATAACCCGAGTAATTTATAAGTCGTAGGTACCTACATAGTATGGTTAGTATGCGATATGGCTTAAGGCTGAACGCAGACCAGGGGGCCTAGTCTGCTATTACAATAGTGTCACAATGATCATCATCGCATCCTGCAATTTCATAATTCTTGATTTTGACAAGTATGGTAATCTACTATATAATGGCGTCATTATGGCTTTCCAATGATGAACCACTGACACTCCATTGAAAGAAATAGCATAGAATGGTAATCTCGTACACAATGACAAATGTACTGACTTACGCGGTAGGTAATCTGCAAATATTTTGGCAGTTCCAGCCGAAATTTGCTCAATTAGCGCCATTTTGTATTGCAATAAATATAAGCTTCTATATTAAAAATAATTTAAAACACATACCTACATGAAAATAAATCAAAACACCGGCCGCTAGAAATAAAAACAGATAAAACGTCAGTAAGCAGTAATGCCACATTTGACTTTGACAGCTAAACAGACAAAATATTATTGAATTGTATAGTTTCACATTTAATCCGCGTTACACATAATTTAATGTTTTTTTGCTATTTGCGAACTTCTTACTACTTCAGATTGCATACAACACTAATAAATAATATGTAAAAATATATATAAATGAAATCTGGCATGATTAGATGTTCAAATTTAATTCTAGTCTTTCTAAAATCACTTTCAAGGTTTTATAATAATGGCAATACAACAATGTTATTTTAACACAATTCTATTACGAGACCATTGACCGACCAATGAACGACCATTATGAAGTTAGCAGATTACGAACTTTTAACAAAATGACAATGGCATCGTTCAACAATTATGAAATCAATGTTAGATCATTGTGACACTATTGTAATAGCAGACTAGGCCCCCAGATTTAATTTTTTACCAATGGACATTCGTCGACAATCGACAAACGTAGGCCTGTATTGATATAGAAATACGACATAAATTGCCAGGTCAGGTATGCTTTAAATTAATGATCCCGTGGTGCCGTAGGCATCGAAAGGGATTTGACGCGCTACGGTCGTAGGTATTTATATATCAATACGTTTGCAAGAATGTGCCCTCCACACACCTCCACATCGGTCTCCACCGGCGGCGGTCTACAATAGCACGAACTGTTGACGCAATGTTGGAAACCGCCGGTGGAGACCGATGTTGAGGGTTTGTTTACAACAGTCTGGCCCACGCTTTAAAGTTACGAATTATTTACAAGTCGCTGACTATTTCGTACTTAACTTTTAGTAAGTAGTAAGAAATATGTTAATTTATCTAATATAGTTATGTTAATCATGAGTGACCGTTTAAACGTTTTTTTTTTACCTTTTGGACTGGATATATTCGTATCCGGCAAATATCTAGTAGGAACTCCAGTGCAAAACAAAATTATGAGCGAGAGCGACACAAATTTTATTGGAACCTATCTGCTGACAACCCTGAACAAATACCTACCTAACGCAATGGTATAAAGTTTCAGTATGCTTAGATCAAATAACAGTGAATGAAGTGACTCGAAAGGGGACGAAAGTAGGCAGCCACTCACGATGGTATCTACCTACCCTTTCTTTAGTCCAGTGGTTCCCAACCTTACTTGGACCAGGGACCATAAGGTCCTAGATAAACATGGACATCGACAGGATTATAGGTATCTAGGGGGGTGAATCTATAACTCACACAAATAAAAAATTGGAAAATGTGATGAGAACCGTAGGTACCTACATTAGGAGCGATCGAAGTGAGCTCAATAACTTTAGCAATCAATCATACAGAATAAGTAACTAGGTAGGTACCTACTTACTTCGATTTTTGCAGAAATGCTTATGAATCTTGCAAGAACGAGAGCGTAGCAAGGTCAAAAAAATTTAGCACCTCGCATTAGGGTGGGTTGAGCTAACATCTTCTGTGCAAGTTAAAAAGGCGGTGTACGTAATAATACACTAAAATTTCGATAGTTATGTTTAAGTCCCATGTACGTAACAGGGGGCGAGCCTATTGCCATCAAGTAGACGTAAATCCAGACAAAAACAAAAACAGATAAACACAAACAGAAAACACACAGAAACACACACAGAAATTGTAAATTCGTTTTTGCTTTGCCGTGTTTTGAGGTAGATATCGACACCTATCACGTAGGTACGCCTGCAGAGTTTCGTTAGTTAATTTATTTGACACCGAATTAAGGGCCGACTAAAATGTTTCAGGTCGTCGAGAATAATCCAGATCCAGAATGGACACTACTCTTTTACCTTCGCAAGAAACTTTTACTTACTGGCACAAAATACGGATGCGGAGAAGGTGGCTGCGGTGTTTGCACAGTCATGATCTCCCAATATGTGAAGACTGATGACCGCGTCAAGTATCCTTTTTGATGACATTCACGATAACATCGTAATTTTCAACGTTAATCTTAAAGCCCGGCTAGCTCAGTCGGTAGAGCATGAGACTCTTAATCTCAGGGTCGTGGGTTCGAGCCCCACGTTGGGCGCAACTTTTTGTTGCTGGAATATGTTTTACACATTCGTAGCGTGTAATTTTAGTACCTTTATCATTATTGTTTTTAATTTTTAGGTAGATTTCATCAGAAAAAACCTACATATTGGTCTTGCACCTAAAGTCGTGTTTTCCGAAAATTTCACCATAGGGGGTCTAGTTATGATCCCTAGAGCCCAAATCAACAGCTGGTTAAAAGTTTATATGTATATGTATATATAATTATGTATACGTATGTATGTGGTAATTATGCTCCGATTGCTTTCAAACTTGGCCCAAAAATGGAAAGGGTCAAAACTTAGGTAAGTTAGTGAATGGGCGGAATTCGTCCACGGGGGCGGGGGGCAGCGAGGGGGCGGTTTTTACAAAATCAGTTTTTTGGCCAAAACTTTTTTCCTTTGTAAAATTTTTGAACCGTTTAACATTTTTATCATTTAGAGTAAGAATACGGACAATTTAAAATTTAAACTTTTTTGATGCAACCCCTAACTTGGAGAGGGGGTTGAAATTTTCAATTTTTTTTTACTTACTTTGGCACCAACTAACCTAGTCAGTTCAACGCCATCTAGAGAGTTCTTGGAAACTATTTTTTTTTAATCCCTCAATAAGAAAACCTCTCAATAAATATGGGTGGAACCTTCTTCGAAATCTACCTCCTCCTGCGGCTTGCCGAAGGGATTTTTTAAAACATCGTCGTCCATATTCTAGTTGTCCATACCTACTAATATTATAAAGCTGAAGAGTTTGTTTGGTTGAACGCGCTAATCTCAAGAAGTACTGGTTAGAATTGAAAAAATCTTTTACTGTTGAATAGCCCATTTACCCTTCGGCTTTATAACATCACGCTACCACCAAAAGGAGCGGAGCATCAAAAATTGTCAATACACTTCCTCGAAAACGCGTTCTTATCGCACTGCGATTAAGTTCAACATGCAATGTATCACACGCGTGCATTTTTTTCATATATCCGCACGTGTGCGGATACTTAAACGAAGTTCAATGCGTCGAAGGTGTTTTTTTTATTTCGGTAAAGCCATATGCGTCGTTACGGCGTAAATATTTTTCGAATATTCAGATTGTGTTTATAAATATGATATCATAGATAAAAATGATTATTTAAAACTAATATTTACTTTTATAAACAAATTAACATTTGTGTTCTAAATTAAAAAAAAAAAAACAATTTTTATATAAGGCTGTTTAGCGGCTTCATACCATTGCTTCTCCTTCTCCTTTAACCTGGCGAAAGCAAAGCGCGGAAGAAAAATAAATTATCGTTATTTTATTTCTAAAAAAGTGGATTGAAAAATGTCGTTTGATATACGTGGACATTTGTTATTGCAGTTCTCCGCTCAATAACACCCTCGCCTACGGCTAGGGAGTTAATTCCGCCTCGAATGCAATAACAAAATTTCTCCACTTGTATCTAAATGAATTCTTCAACAATTTGACGCGGACGAATATCACGGGCATCAACTATATTTAATAAAAAGGAACTAAGTAATTTAATATTATTCTGATAGAAATCTTTTTCATTTTCAATTTATTCATTCCTTAACGCATGTATTTTCATTTTTATCCAAAAAGGCACTTTGCAGTGAATGCGTGTCTGACACCTGTTTGTGCCATGCACGGTTTGGCAGTCACAACCGTGGAAGGGATTGGCTCTACGCAAGAACGGTTACACCCAGTCCAAGAGAGAATAGCGAAGGCTCATGGATCTCAGTGTGGCTTCTGCACACCCGGCATAGTAATGTCAATGTACGCATTACTAAGAAATAAAGCCAAATTAAATTATACCGACATAGAAACGGCATTACAGGGAAACCTTTGCAGATGTACTGGATACAGGCCCATCATTGAAGGTTTCAAAACTTTCATAGAAGGATGGGAAAGAAATTATAGTCGAGAAGGTGAAAACAATTCTTGCTCAATGGGTGAAGATTGTTGTCGAAATAAGAAATTAAATGATAAAAGCGATGAATTGTTCAACAAGTCATCGTACAAACCATATGATCCAACACAAGAACCGATTTTCCCACCAGAATTGAAGTTGGATAGTCGTTACACAGAGGAGTATTTATATTTCCCAGGAGAAAATGTTACATGGGTACGGCCGAGAACACTGGATGATTTGCTCATTTTAAAATCTAACTGCCTCTCTTCTAAAATAATTGCTGGCAATAGCGAAATAGGGGTGGAAGTTAAATTTAAAAAGAAAGTCTACCCAGTGCTGCTTTATCCGTCAATAATAACAGAAATGAACTTTTGCAGAGTCTCAAATGAAGGTATCATCATAGGCGCTACTACCACCCTAAGTGAATTATCAAGTTTCCTTCAAGAACAAATTGACGCAGATCCTTCAAAATCTAAAGTGTTTCATGCAATAAACGAAATGCTACATTGGTTTGCTGGGGCTCAAATCCGGAATGTAGCATCACTCGTTGGTAATGTAATAACAGCGAGTCCAATATCCGATTTAAATCCAATTTTAATGGCGTGTTCAGCTGTATTGAATGTTCATAGGAAAGTTAAGGCCCAAAGGAAGGTTCTTATTGATGAAACATTTTTCAAAGGATACAGAAAAACCGTTCTTGAAGATGATGAAATTGTCGTTTCTGTTGAAATTCCATTCTCTGAAAGTATGCAGTATTTTAAAGCGTATAAGCAAGCTCGTAGAAAAGAAGATGATATATCTATAGTAACATCTGCGTTCAATGTTAAATTTGATCCAGTTACCAATACAGTATTTAATGCAAGCTTGTGTTACGGTGGAATGGGACCAACAACAATTTATGCGAAAGCAACTTCAGAGTTAATTCGTGGACATCGATGGGATCAAGAAATGTTAAATGTAGCATTTGAATCGTTAACAAATGAGTTGCAGCTGGATATCTCAGTTCCCGGAGGCATGGCCGATTATCGCAAGTCACTCTGTTTGAGTTTATTTTTTAGATTTTATTTAGATGTGTTACAACTAAGTTCTTATGGTGTCAAACAAATCACAGATGAAGACATAAGTGGTATTGAGGAAATACCAATAGGTCAACCAAACAGTTCACAGTGCTTCGAAATAAGAAACGAGAAAAAAATAGTTTCCGACGCTGTTGGCAAGCCAATAACTCATACGTCAGCTCTAAAGCAAGCCACCGGTGAAGCTTTATATTGTGATGATATCCCTCCCATAGCAGGAGAACTATATTTGAAGCTAGTTTTTAGCACAGAAGCACATGCAAAGATAAAATCTATAGATGCCAGTAAAGCTTTGTTACTACCAGGAGTAAAAGCATTCCTATCAGCTGCTGATTTAGAAGAAGAATGTAATAGAATGGGTCCTATAATAAAAGATGAAGAAATATTCAGTAGCGAAATAGTAACTAGCCGGGCTTGTGTAATAGGAGCTATAGTAGCTACGACAGAGAGTGCAGCAAGGAAAGGAAAAGACTTGGTAGTTGTTACTTACGAACGAATAGAGCCCGTTATTGTTACGCTGGAAGACGCCATTTCACGCGGATCATATTTTTCTGGGTATCCTCGCATTCTCCGCAAAGGTGACGTGAATGAGGCATTAAATAATTCTAGTCACGTAATAGAAGGTTATGTACGTAACGGTGCCCAAGAGCATTTTTACCTTGAAACCATATCTGCCTTTGCCATTAAAAAAGAGGACGAATTAGAAATTATATCAACTACACAAAATCCAGAAGATATCGCAGTGAGTTCTAACGATATTATTCTAAAATGTTAAAAAATATGTTAATGTCTGGTTTAAAAACTTTTTCGTTGTTTCAGCACATAGCATCAGAAGCACTTCGAATACCAAACCACAAAGTAGTTGCTAAAGTTAAAAGAGTTGGAGGTGCCTTTGGAGGCAAAGAAACGAGAGCTGCCATATTAGCTGTACCTGTTGCAGTAGCTGCATATAAATTAAAGACAGCTGTCAGAGCAGTGTTGGACAGAGATGAAGATATGCAGGTTTCCGGCTATAGGCATCCTTGTTTGATCAAATATAAAGTAGGATTTACTGAAGAAGGATTAATAACAGGTGCAAAATTTGAGATATATGGCAACGCAGGGAACTCCATGGATATATCTTGCGCGGTAAGAACTTCGAATGCAGCTGTTAATAAATTAACTGAACTGCTTAGGATCCTCCTAGAATCCAGTTACTTACCTACTTACAGAACTGTTGGTCAAATTTGTCCCAGTAATGGCGTGCATTTTGGGGTACTGTCTTGTGTAATTTAAAAAAGTGCTGATTTTCAGCTTTATTTGAATTTAATGATGTTTGATTTGGAATCTACTTATTTCAAATTTCTTCAAACTTTATTTCAAACTCCTTATGTAAGGATTCATAAACTCAATGTTACAAAGTAGCTGTATACTAATTTTATTAAATAACATTTAATGCAATGCTTTTGAAATTCATTACAGATGATGGAAAGAGCATTGGTGCACGTGGACAATTGCTACTTCATACCTAACGTCGAAGTACATGGATATCTTTGCAAAACCAATATGCCTTCAAACACAGCATTCAGAGGTTTTGGAGCTCCAAAATCAATGCTGGCCGCCGAAACTATGATGCGCCACATAGCTGAGATATTAGGCAAAAGCTATGAGCAGATTGTTGAAACAAATCTTTATAAAGAAGGCGCGTTGACTCATTTCAACCAGACGCTGACGTATTGTACTATAACGAGATGTTGGAATGAATGTATAGAAACTTCTAATTATTGGAAGAGGAAGAAAGACGTTGAGGAGTTCAATAGGTAAATATTTTTGATATTCAAAATGTGTCAGCTTTTTAAATCATCAAGACAAGATAAGATATCAGTATCTTCACTCGTAAATGGCATGTTTTAGTAAATTTTTCCTATAACTTTTCAGACAAAATAGATGGAAGAAGAAAGGCATCACCCTAGTTCCCACAAAATATGGAATATCTTTCCAAGTTGATGTCTTAATGCAAGCAGGTGCACTTTTATTGGTGTATAAAGATGGATCAGTCCTACTGTCCATTGGAGGAATCGAAATGGGCCAAGGACTCTTTACTAAAATGATACAAGTGGCATCAAGGGCTTTAGAAATAGATTTCACGAAAATTCACATCAGTGAAATGTCGACAGACAAAGTTCCTAACAGCTCACCAACAGCTGCAAGCATAAGTTCTGATTTGTATGGGATGGCTGTTGTAGAAGCATGTAAAGTGCTGAAAGCGCGACTGGAGCCATTCAAAGCTAAAAATCCAACTGGAAAATGGGAAGATTGGGTTATAGATGCTTATGTCAACAGGGTGCAGTTATCGGCCACAGGCTTCTATGCTGCACCCAAGATAGAATATAACCCGGAAACAAATTCTGGAAATCTTTTCGAATATTTTACTTACGGAGTAGCATGCTCAGAGGTCATCATCGATTGTCTGACCGGTGATCATCAAGTCCTGCAAACAGATATAGTGATGGATGTCGGCGAAAGTTTAAACCCTGCTATAGACATAGGACAAATAGAAGGAGCCTTTATGCAAGGCTACGGTTTTTACACTTTGGAGGAGATGGTATTCTCAGCTGATGGAGAAGTACTTTCGCGAGGGCCTGGAGCTTATAAGATACCGGGATTTGCTGACATACCGAAAGTTTTTAATGTTACTTTGCTAAAGGGCGCTCCGAATCCACGTGCGGTTTATTCATCCAAGGTAATAATATTTAACGTGCCATGATAGCTAAGCTACATAATAATATTACATCTACTAAGACTTAATGATCAACGAACATGAACTTTTAATGAGCTCGTGGATAAATAATAACAGTCGGTCGGGTCGATCTTTAGGTTAAGCCGTGCTTGCTTAGGTTGTCCTGTGGATGGGTGACCACCCTTACATACCGAGTATCTTCCGTGCCTCGGAAAGCACGTAAAGCCGTTGGTCCCGGCAGTCATTTATAGATCTTTGACAGTCGTTACAGGTAGTCAGTGGCCCAAAAAGTCTGACAACCAGTCTTACCAAGGGGTATTGTATTAACCAGTACTAACTGGGTTGTCAGATATGCAGTCGCTCCATGTCAAATACTGGTATTCAGCTGCATCCGGTTAGACTGGAAGCCGACCCCAATATAGTTGGGAAAAGGCTAGGCAGATGAAGAACATGAACTTTTAACTACACTTTACTACTACTGCTTATTTGTAACTTATTGACCGTTGCAAGATTGTTATTTTGATTTGGCAAATCAAAATTTATTTGTTTTTTTTTATTGCAAAACAAAAATGTTAAAAGCAAAAAAAAACAGGGATAGCCAACATTCAGATATACAATAGCAGATAACTAAATACAATTTTCTATGATTTCAGGCTGTGGGAGAACCGCCTCTATTTCTTGCCGCATCAGTATTTTTCGCAATCAAAGAAGCTATTAAAGCAGCTCGATTAGACAGTGGAGTGTCTGCAGAGTTTGTATTGGATACACCGGCGACTTGCGCTCGGATAAGGATGGCTTGCGAAGATTTGATTACTAAACAGGTACTTAATAAGATTATTGTTTTACACTTAATTTGCCGAAAAATGCAAGGAGGCAAAACAGCAAAAATAGTGTAGTTCATGCATTTGCTGTACAACGCAAGAAGGCAAAACAACAAACAAGGTGGTTCTTGCTAATACATATTTTTTTTGCAATGTGGGCAGATCTGATTATCTAGTGATTATTGATATTTTAGCACAAGTGTATCACTGGTAGCGTTTTGTGTCCTTCTTTGGGAGCGTACAAGTATTACGTAACGAATTATGGGGAGGGGGGGGGGATCTTTTAAAAGTTACGATGCGTTACAGGAGCGGGAGGGGGGGTTTGATCTACGCGTTACGTAACATTGTTTTTTTAACCCTTCAGAATAACAAAGGTATTGCGACTTTCCGGTACTTTACGCCACGTAATTGTGACTTTTAGGTAAAAATGGTCACTTGGTGGTAACGTTTTACTAGGGGGGAGGGGAGGACAGAAAAACGTTACGGTGCGATACATGGGGTGGGGTCAAAAATCTCCAAAAATTGCATTACGTAATACTTGAACGCTCCCTTTTCGCACTGGCCTATATTACTGTCAGAAGATCAGGCAAACGGGTATGCACAAATTGCGGAGTGGCGAAGCCGAAAATTATCTGAACCGGTTCAAGCAAACCTGAATTTACTCCTACATACATTTAAATGAAATAAGTTGTCAAATTCTGACCCCTGATGATCTAATTAGTTCCTAGAACTGATTTTGGTGATAGGTAGTTGTCTTGATGGTTCCAACAGTATAATTGACACCGATACTTTGTTTCAGGTAACACCCACGATAAAGGGCAACGGGAAACCATGGAATATTATTGCATAATGCTTACTTGGCTCTAATTCCCTAAAAAGTTCCTATAACACGTAGAAATAACTTACAGTCGCCTGCACATGACACATGAAGTTACCACAAACTGTCAAAGGAGATCACCCTATTATTGATAAGTTTCTGACTTCCAGGCTATTTTCAGAAGTCAACAAAAATAAACTTATTAAGTATTTGAATAGAGCATAACTTAATAAACGTTTTTATTATTACATCAAAGTCGTAAGTCAATTCACCGAGAAGTTATTCAACCACAAAATATCTGAGGTCACCCTTGTTTGGAGGTAGTTTGATTGGGGTAGAGGTAAGTTTTTTTTTTTAGCCGGCTGACTAAAAAAAACGCAATAATTAAATAGAGCTTAAGGATAAATTATCATTTTTTACTATGCCACCCAAGTTCTATACCCAAGTTTTAAATAAATAATAATGATAACTGGTCGATGAAGACGCTAATGGAGGGAGATCTGCCGATCTCCTTGAAGCACAAACTCATTGATGTGTTTATTCTGCCCGCCCTAACCAACGGTACTCATGGTCACTCAACGAATTGCAAAAGTTCCGCCTTGGGTTCTGCGGTTCTGCCATGTCAGCAATGGAGCGCAGCATTCTGGGTGTAAAGAGAACAGATAAAACTACGGTTCGCTCAAAAATAAAAATTACAGACGTAGGCAGAAACGCTGCCAGGCTCAATTGAATTTGGGCAGATCACATGAGCCGCATGCGCCATAACGACCGCTGGGCAAAGGTCTCTTGGCGCCACCAAGGCCGATCTAGAAAGAGGTGGCGAGATGATCTGGACGCGTTAGGTTTTTGTTTTGTGTAGACTTTATAGTTTTTTTAGTAGCCTTGAATGTCCCGTCCCACTGGTAGGTAAAAGCCTTCCAAGGACTCTTCTCCTGCGCCCTCGAACCAGCCTTTGTGAAACGCGTTCAGATAATCACGCCAACTGTTTCTAGGCCGGCCTCGGCAGCACCGTCTAACCTCAGGCACCCATCGTGTTCAGACCTTTGCCCAGCGGTCGTTATGCAAGCGGCTCACGTGATTTGCCCAATCCCATTTGAGCCTGAAAGCATTTTTGCCTACGTCTGTAATTAATGTTTTTGAGCGCACCATAGTTCCGTATCTTATCTGTTCTCATCACACAGAGAATGCTGTGCTCCATTGCTCTTAGGCAGACTCCAAGGTAGAACTTGTGCTATTCGTTGAGTGATCAGGTCTGAGTACCGTCGGTTAGGACGGGCAGGATAAACGGGAGATCAGCAGATCATTTGCGTCTTCATCGAGTAGTAGCTTTTATATTATAGTAATAATAATTATTTATTTAAAACTTGGGTATAGAATTTGGGTGGGACAATAAATATTGTTTACATCCTTAAGCTCTATTTAAAAAAAACCTTTTTAAGAGTCGGTTAAAACATGACTCCAATCTGGGTGACCTGGTTGAATAACTTCTCGGTGAATTGACTTACGACTTAGGTGTATAATAAAAAAGTTTATTATGTTAAGCTCATGCAAATATAAGTTTATTATTGTTTACTTTTGAAAATCAAGGTATCAATGTATGTATCTGGGTCATCTCCTTTCTCCAAATGATTTTGAACCATAAAATGCTGAAGGTTATGTTCAAAATCGAATGAGAAAATTTGACAGTCTGTAGTAACTTGATGCGTTGGTGACTGTACCTACTGTTTTACATTAGCTGCGAACAAATTACATAACACTTATGTTTTATATTACTATTGTTTTGTTAAAGATGTGTCTTCAGTGTAAATTAGTAGATATTATGTGTTATCGCTTTATCTTTTGATAAGTCACACCTAAATGCCTAAGTAAATATTGTCTAATTTTTATAATACTTAATAGAGTTTGCGTTATGTATGTTACTTTGTTGAAAATGTAAAGATATCATTACAAAGCACGTTTTATTATTCATGTTTTTTTTATTCCGTCATCATCACTATGGTTAAAAGTTTATCGCTAAATATAGTTTTTTTACTATGCATTAAACTTTTTTAATTTTTATTCTGAGTTAAGAATAACTTCTTTAATTAGTAGATGCGTTACTTATAAGTAAATAATTATAATAATAAATATCGCTGGACATTCCACACAGCGCCATCTAGTGCCACACTAAGCAACGAGGCTTGTGTCGTTGACACCAGATAGTTGATATACTACATAAATACTTTTTGTTTGTAAATACATACTTAAGTATAAAACACCATGACTCGGAAACAAATGTCCATGCTCATCGCACAAACATTTGTTCCTACTGGGTTTCTAACCCGGGACCCTTGGGTCCCTTGGGCCCTTGGGTCCCTTGGGCCCTTGGGTCCCTTGGGTGGGTTTGGTACGTTCTTGAACGTAAAGCAGCCTCGATACCGCTGCGCCATTCGGGTCGTCGTAGGAAGTACCTACCTTAAGAGGAAAAATTGCATTATAATTCATTTCCGCGATACCTACCTGCTGGCCTTTAAATGTAGTTAATTAAGTGATAGTATCATGCTGATAATTTGCAGCCGAATTGGAAATTACTTAATATTATTTTAATTCCCATTGCCAGATTTATTTGTCGAAAATGTTGTATTGCGCGTTTATCGATAGGTAACCTTGATTTCCATTGCATTGTCACTATTATGTACAGTCACGTACTTTAATTGATAAGCCACTTTCGCTACTTTTCAATTTTGCAGTTTTATACATTCACGAGATTACACGAATAAAAACGAACTCAAATCACATGCTCGGAAACAAGATGACAAATGACTAATAAATGTCGCAACGGGGGGGGGATTAGAGGAAAATAAATATTCACCCGTGCGAAGCCGGGACGGGCCGCAACGGCCGAACTTTTATTGTGGGACCAAACCGTGAATCGCGAAAATAAAATCAGCTGTTCCATACAATATGTTTGCTTAGCTTTAGCTAAGATAATATGATTCAGAAATCTAAAGCTGCTAAACCCTTATATTCCTTTCATCAGCCAATAGGTAATTTGAACGTATTTTTTTTCTCTTATATCACTATAATGCAGTACTATCAACCCAAGAAAAGTATTAAAAGATAAGTTCAACTACTGCTTGTCGCACAAAAATAATATTAAACTCCTGCAATTTTCTACGACAGTTCAAACATCCGTACTGTCGCGGCCATGATGTGACGTCATTTTCCACAATTTGCCTTGTTTGTATCTATTTTTTTGGCCTTAATAAAATAAATTTGAATTTATAAACCCCCCAAGGGAATAGCGCATCACAGAAATGGCCCCTAGTGCCCGGCAGCCCGTCTACCCTCGACTACGGCAGCGGTCGAGGCTAAGGCGTGGCAAGAGGTGCGAGGAATCTCCGGAAGGGATCCGGCTGCCTATTACGACTGGACCTGGCAACATACAACACATGCACACTCCGGACCGACGAGAAGATAACGGAACTCGAAGAGGAATTGAGCAGGCTGCGATGGAGTATTGTGGGAATATCTGAAGTCCGAAGAGAGGGAGACGACACGATAATCCTGAAACCCCGGCACCCTGCTCTATTTCCAAGAGGGTGAGCGGCAATCCCAGGGTGTTGTTGGGTTTATCGTCCACAAGTCCCTTGTAAACAACGTGGTGAAGATCGAGAGTGTGTCGACCCGGGTGGCGTACCTTATACTCAGAATATCCTTCAGATATTCGCTGAAGGTCATACAGGTCTACGCCCCGACCTTGGCACACCCCGATGACGAAGTGTAGACCATGTATGAGGATATTTCTAAAGCCATGCATGGTTCCAAAACTCACTTCACCGTTGTCATGGCGGACTTCAACGCGAAACTGGGCAAACGAGACGGGGATGAGCTGCAGGTGGGGCAATTTGGAGTTTGACGTCGGAATCGCCGGGGTCACCAACTGGCTAGTTTTATGGAGAAGGAGGGCCTCTATATGATGAACTCCTTCTTCAGAAAGCGTGAGCACAGGAAGACGACCTGACAGAGCCCCGATGGTGCAACTAGAAATGAGATTGACATAATCCTGTCAACCAAGAGGCAAATGTTCAATGATGTGTCGGTGAAAACCGGGAGCGATCACCGCATGGTAAGAGGCACATTGAACATCAATATCAAGCTTGAACGGTATCGACTGATGAAGTCTACGCTCCGTCCAGCACAGATCCAAATCTAAAACCCCGAGAGCTTGAACTCCAGAACCGTTTCGAGTGCTTAGGAAGCTCAGTGGACGAATTCAACGATGGGTTCGTGGAAACTGTCCATACGACCGGGTCTAAGTTCTTCACGTCGTACAGATCAGAACAAAAGGCTCTCCGATCACACTCTCGAGCTACTGAAGGAGCGGCGTGAGATGATCCGGTAGTCTTCAGACGAGGCGTGTAAATACCGGCAGCTCATTAGACGGATCTCTAAATCCTTGAAGAGGGACCTCAGCCGCTTTAATACCGAGCGAGTTAAAGACGCGATTGAGCGGAATAAAGGCTCCAAGGTATTTGCAAGAGATCTGGCTATTGGGCAGAGCCAGCTCAAGAAACCGAAGACCGACGATGGTAGGATCTTATCCGCCAAACCGGAGCTTCTGAGATCGAGAGCTTCTATGGACAGTTGTACACGTCAACCAGTAAACCCGTCGTAGATCTAGCAAACGACCCAAGAGCTAGACTGACCCGACACTATACCGAAGACATCCCGGACGTCAGCCTGTACGAGATTAGGATGGCTCTGAAGCAGCTCAAAAACAACACGGCACCGGGTGATGACGGAATTACGGCCGAACTCCTGAAGGCGGGTACAAAACCGGTACTTAAGGCCCATCAGAAGCTGTTTAATTCCGTCATACTTGAGGGAAAAACGCCACAGGCATGGTGCAGGGGTGTGGTGGTACTCTTCTTCAAGAAGGGCGACAATGCCCGGTTGAAGAATTATAGGCCCATCTCACTTCTAAGCCATGTCTACAAGTTGTTTTCAAGAGTCATCACGAATCGTCTCGCAAGCAGGTTTGACGATTTCCAGCCTACCGAACAAGCCGGTTTCCGAAAAGGCTTTAACACCGTGGACCACAGTCTTACGCTGCGGCAGGTTGTACAAAAGACCGAAGAGTATAACCTGCCCCTCTGTTTAGCTAGCTTTAGTTTGTGGACTACGAGAAAGCCTTCGATTCGATCGAGACCTGGGCTGTACTGCAGTCTCTCCAACGGTGCCAAATCGACTATCGGTACATCAAGGTGTTGAAAAGTTTGTACAAAAACGCCACCATGTCAGTCCAACTTCAGGACCCGGAACCTATCCACCTGCAGCGAGGTGTGAGACAGGGAGACGTCATATCTCCGAAACTGTTCACCGCTGCACTGGAGGATGTCTTCAAGGTTCTGGACTGGAGAGGGCTAGGCATCAACGTCAATGGCGAGTACATCACTCACCTTCGGTTTGCCGACGATATAGTGGTCATGGCTGAGACCATGGAGGACCTCAGTACAATGCTCAATGACCTCAGTAAAGCTTCCGGAATAGTGGGTCTTAAAATGAACATGGACAAAACCAAGATCATGTTGAATGCCCATGTCACACCCACTCCTATCAAGATCGGAGACTCTACACTCGAAGTTGTAGACGTTTATGTGTACCTGGGATAACCGGTCCAGTAAGGTAGGTCTAACTTCGAGAAAGAGGTTAATCGTCGAATCCGACTCGGCTGGGCAGCGTTCGGGAAGTTGCGCGGTATCTTCTCGTCCAACTTACCGCAGTGTCTCAAGACGATAGTCTTTTTTTTTTTATTGGGACAAGCCCGCCACACTGTTCCCAAACCACTGTAACTCCTGAAAGCCAGAATCAACAGTGGCGACCACCAGAAAAGCGCCGAGACAATGAAGCTCGACGAAGTCCCAGAGAATGAATTTAACTGTCTTGGATCCCGCAACGAAATTAATCAGAAAAGTATAGTGGAGGAGTAGGAAAAATCCGTAATTTCCACTTCCCTCCATTTCAGCAGGAGACAGAACGAAGCAAGGCCAATAGGCACAAAGGGACGTTTACAACTGGGATAGGCCCAGTTGCCTAGCACCACGGATATATATTAACATTAATGGGTCCTAAGTTGTGAGCTGTTATATTTGATTCCAATAATAGGTATGGCAAAAACGCTTGAACGCACGGAAATTTGTTCTAGTTTCCACAAGGTCTGTATAGTAAATAACTCCGGATGTAACCTGTACACTATCCAACATAATGTTGCGTTCATTCTGCCAAAGACTGCACTCCCATAAAATGTGATGTGCTGATTGTTCATATTCGCAGTCAGATGTGGAACATTGACAAAAAGGCGAGTCAACAAGCTTGAAGGAAAATAATTTACTCTTAAAGTTACCATGACCGGTGAGAAATTGGGCAACACAGTGATCAACCTCCAACCATGTCCTGGCCAGCCGTTCACGAACGGATGGAAAGAACTGGTGGAGGTGTCGGCCCTTGATGGAATTATCCCACCTACCTTGCCATTCAGACAAAAGTTCCTCCCAGACGTCGGTCTGTGGTTTGAATAATCTAGCAATCTTAACACGGTCACGTAGGGTTAAAAAGTCTGCGTCCGCGGTCTCACGTGCGTTATAGTACATTGCAGCCCGTCGCTGCACTTCAAGATCAACTGGAAGTACACCTGCAAGTACCGGTAAGGCTTCAGTACTAACCGTCCTATACGCTTTGCATAAGAATATCAAAGCCAAACGCTGGCTTTGAAGCAATTTACGTCGTGCCGCTCCTATGGTGGCCCTATCGGCCCAGACAGGTGCCCCGTAGCACATACACCCCAAGTAAGTAGCCCCATAAATGGTCTTTAAAGTTATAAATGACAGACCCCACGTAGATTTTGATATTCTCGTTAAGGCATAAAAGTTCTTTTTAGCTTTTTCACCGACAGTTTTTATATGATCTATGAATGAAAAATTTCTCTCTAAGACCAAACCAAGGTAGCACACGGATTGCTTTCTTTTCACGGGAACGTTATTAAATTTAATACTAGGCCACGATTTAAGATTACCTTTTAAAATTAGTTGATAAGTTTTTTGCGGTGCAAAGGTCAGACGGTTTCGATCGCCCCACTGAGATATTAATCGTAGGCAAGTGTCAGCTAAATTCTCGAGACCAGCCCGAGTACTCGACTGAATGAGCAGCAGGCCGTCGTCCGCGTAACCGGTTAATGAACAGCCGGGAGGAAGGGGAATCGCGAGAAAATCATCAAAACCTAAATTCTATACATACGGAGCGATTACCGACCCCTGAGGACATCCCATGGTAAGGGGCTTTGACATAGAATAATGACCGAGTTTGAGTTTCGCGGAACCATTTAAAAAGTAAGAATAAACAAGATTATATATGTTTTTATAGCAGCCACGATTCTTCAGTTTAAGTAGTAGCATCGGCCACCATGCGTTATCAAAGGCCCCGGAAATATCTAAAAAGATTCCAACCACGTACTTGTGTTCCGAGTTATTAACAATTTTTCTAACAGAAAGTGCCGCGTCTACGGTAGATTTTCCCACAGTGAAACCGAATTGGTTGTTATGAAACTTTGGCCCGTCTGGCAGCAAACGTGGAACGATAAGGCGCTCCAGGAGTTTTCCTAAAGATGGCAGTAGGGTTATGGGCCTGTACGACTTAGGGTCGTCCGGTGGCTTATCACCACTTTTTGGAATTATTCGTATAAAGCCACGTCGCCATACGCAAGGGAAAACGCCGTCCGCAATACATCGGTTGAAAACAGATAGAATGGCGTCGCCCGCTGTTTTACACGCTTCTATTATCATCCGATTAGATATTTTATCTTCACCTGATGATTTGTTAAGAGGCAGTTTCCTGACAACATTAATGAATTTGTCAATGGATGGAAGGTCTGACGCTGGTGATTCAGGTGGCACAGCAGCCCACGCTCTGATCTGTTGATGGTAGTCATTGTCATTTACCGGCGAATCATCAGGTATCAGACTATTTAATAGAACTTCGGTTGTTTCCTCAATACCGGTGGTGTGTTTATTATTGACTTTAATGTTCTGGACAAACGCCAGGTCGACTGATCGATTAGCTTTGAATTCGTGATACAAAGGAGACCACGGACCTTCTTTATCTAATTTTTCTACTATTTTTCGCAGTAAATTACCCTTGGATTTTTCCACCGATGCTCTGTAGCGGGACTTGGCAACTCTAAACGCATTTAAAGCAAAGTTGAGTGGGTCTCCGGTGACCTTTTGTTTTTTAAGCTTGTTTAAATGCCTACGCGCTCGGCGATAGCTTTTACGTTGTTCAATTAAGTAGTCACACCACCAATCACATCTATGGATGTTGGTCATAGATGCGCGACCAATGGCGATGTCAGCACAGTAAGTGAAGGTGTCTGACATAATTTCAGCACTTTCTTCAGCTGACAGCCCATCACGAGTGAAGTCTTTGGCGTGACACGCAAAAAGCGAGCTAAAGAATTCCCAATTCGCGCCTTTACTTTTATATCTAAAATTACCAGTGATATGAGATGGACCTTGAGAAGACACCGGAACAAATTCGTACACGATCAGGCGATGATCACTACAAGACGCATCTGGTAGGACACGCCACCTATCCAAGCGTACGTCTGCACTAGAAAGTGTGACGTCAATACAAGATTCGCCCATTGGGCTGCAAAAAGTAGGTGGTGCATCTGGGGTATTATGAATTGATAAGTTCATTTCAGCTATAAAATCTTCAACAGCACAACGTCGGTCGAAATCCGTAGACCTAACCTTGCCATACCACAGAGACGATGACGCGTTAACATCAGCGCCAACGATAACTTTACAGCCCGCGAGTGACTGTAAGACATGACGGAGGTTATGTATATGAGGAGCAACAGGGTCTGAGTATTGAAAGTAACAGCTCACAACGTAAACTTTAAAAGAAGCTGATGAGACTTCCGCAACGGCACAGTGGGGCGTCATGAGGTTACGCAAAGACGTTACTGTAAAGTTAGAAGAACGCGCCACGTAAATTCCGGCTCGTGCTTTGCTGTCCAGCTGAACTACTTTGTGACGTAAGCGAGCGTTCTGGTATTGTTCTTGAACAAGTACTATGTCTAAGTTATAATCGATAATTAATTTGTCTAATTCAGAGGTCGCCACCCTATCGTTGTGGAGATTTAATTGTCCTATAGTTAAACTATCCATTATTTTAGTAGTTGGTGTTGAGGATTAACTGTTCGAGCTTAAGTTTGTACGTGGTACACTCGGGAGACCCGCAACGATGGTCAAACGGTTTTTTAAAACGTTTACACGCCACGCAAGTCGGTATAAAATTTAAATTATCCTTGTGCGGGCAGTTATTTGTTTCATGTGCTTCGGAGCAGTTAGCACAGGTAGGTGATTTATTAACGCAGTGTTTCTTAACGTGACCAAACTGTTGGCAATGTAAACAACGAACTACTTCGACATCATCGATGAAACGGCAAGTCGCCCAATCAATAAATAATTTATCTTTGGTGGACACTAAATGTTTACGAACTGTGGACTCGATTTCAATGCCTATCCACTTGCGACCATTATCTAAGGAACGCCTACGAATAATTTTAGTTGACTTAATAAAATCATCCTCATTTATTGGCACCTCGTCTTTAATGTTTTGACGGTATAGCGCGTACAGAAAAGCATTGTCTTCCATTGAGGATGGGACGTCCTTAACTAATATACGAGGCCTTCGGCCTTTCGGTTTTTCAAGTCTTAAGCCGGCGGACCTAATAGCATCGACCGATTGCAACTTTTTTATTTGGTTGTCATTAGCGACACGTAATACAACGCCAGATTTCGCGGTTTTTTTAACGCCTACTATTTGAAATCCGTCATCACTAGGCTTAATCGCTTTCATTAGCGCTTGTTTAGTCGCGGACGATGACGAGTAATCGGCTAACCGCTCAGCGGTAGGGTAGGCGACGACGCACGGAAGGGGGGCGCGCGAAGACGATAGTCTATGACCAGTGTGTGTTGCCAGTGATTACATACGGGACCGAAACGTGGTTGCTCACAATGGGCCTCATCAGAAGGCTTAAAGTCACCCAAAGGGCAATGGAGAGGGCTATGCTCGGAGTTTCCTTGCGCGATCGAATCAGAAATGAAGACATCCGCAAGAGAACCAAGGTTACCGACGTAGCCCGAAGAATTGCCAAACGTAAGTGGCAGTGGGCAGGGCACATTGCTCGCAGAACGGATGGCCGATGGGGCTGAAAAGTTCTGGAGTGGCGACCGCGACCTGGAAGACGTTGCGTTTGAAGGCCTCCCACTAGGTGGACCGATGACCTGGTGAAGGTTTCGGGAATCCGCTGGATGCGAGTCGCACGGGACCGGTCAATGTGGTGACACTTGGCGGAGGCCTATGTCCAGCAGTGGACGTCTTTCGGTTGAAATGATGATGATGAATGATGAACTTAGGTGGTTACATGTTTAGCCGGTGACCCATTACAACATAATCTAGATCAACATTACATATCTACTTGTTTTGAATTGTCCTGTACATAGTAACAAAATTATACGTACAATCTATCTCATGTATCGTTATATTTTATGTCCCTTTTAGAACCATGACTGCTATGCCATTTATTGTGAAACGAATGAAGCTCTCAGCGGGTCCTAAAAGACCTACAATCTGTTAAATTTTCAAATTTATCGCCTAATTTTTTTTTACAGTTTCGGTTAGCTTGGTGTGCAGGTGGCCTACCATGACGTCTTAAAGCAGGATCGTTTTAATCTTGTTCCAGTGTGGGAAAGAGATGGCGCTAGACATCCTCTATAGCTCCGTCTCTTACCCACACCGGAACAAGATTAAAACGATCCTGCTTTAAGACGTCATGGTAGGCCACCTGGTGTCTGTACCACAAAGTGTCAAACATTTTACACTCAAACGTGATACTGATAAATTATCTGGTCAAACAAAAAAAGTACAGCTGATATGGAACCATATTCTGAACACGTTGTGCCTATAGTTATGTTATTATTAGTTAATTACTTACGTCGTCCAAATACTTCGTTTTTTATAGCAGGTTATTACACAATAAATAAATAATTGATTATAGAATTGATAAAAACCGCAGAGGGAAATAGTTTGACGTGCGTGTCTGACCTCAAGTCAAACTAATTCCTTTTTAGAATAAGAGAATCTTAGACATAATATAAACAAAAATATCGAATTTTTGTTTTATCTAAATATCTTTGCAGATAAACTGCAGAACCCTAAGTGTACATACATCTCTTCCAAATCTCTCAATTTTTTAAGATTTTGTGTCATGACTTTATATATGGCCTTTCCATAATTTCCATAAACCAATCTAAAATAGGATCAGCTTATAAAGGTACTAATTTTGACGACACGGTTGTCGCAGTGACTGAGCGATTGGCTGCTACGTTGCGTGTCGCGGGTTCGATCCCCGCACGGAAAAAATATTTAAATGAACGGTAGTTGCTTCGAGTCTGTTTGGGTATGTCAGTTTAATTGTTTGTAAACGCAAAGCACCCACGATACAGGAGAAATTCCTAGTGAGGCGAAACGTTTTGTAAAAATTTTACAGACCGACTGATACATTGTGGATTGACCTCTACGAAGCGTGTAAGGTCCGAGAAAGACTACTAGCCAAAGCTACTCTACAAGTACCTCTAAGGTATATAAATCTTCCATAGGTGGCCATAAAGGTCAGGTACGATAACTATGGACATTGACCGGTAGTCATTCGTCACTAATAAATAGCCAATTGACGGAAGTAGGTACATTGTAAGTTTATCAATGGGTTATAGGTATAAATGTAGGTATAGTACCTACATCGTAATATGTCCGTATTGGTTTATAGCAACTAAGGCAAAACAAGTGCAAAGTTTTAAATTGTGTTCAATTAAATTTTATATCACTTAATTTGTTTTCATTTTTTCAGAACGTATAGAGAAGACAGCGCGGCAGTGCGGGGCGCGCGGGGGGCGGAGTCATAGATGCAATGTCACCGTTATAGTGGCGACATTTTGTTTATATTCTGTCTATTTCATTGGGTACCCCTTTTTTTTTTTTCGGATGGTAAATCATCAAATGACTCTTCCCGCTCTGGGCGGAGCAGGAGGGAGTGTCAGACTTTTACTGACTAAAACCCATCCATGTTCCTTCATCGCCCTTTGTGTTCCGGGGTTCCAATTTATAACTAAAATTAATATTATAATTAAAATGTAAGTAAAACAATGCTGTCGATTCTGTTGTGCACAAACTAAACTTAATTTAGGCTATTGCTATCTTTTACTAAAAGGCAGTGCGAGAAAAGGACGGCTATAGCTATGAACTAAGTTAGAGATGTCAAACTAGTTTATGCCTTGCGTTTAACCGTGTTTTTAGTTGACATGTTTTTACGTGCACCTTTAATTTGTATAGAAATATTAATTAAATTAAATTTGACAGCTCTAAATTACGTCCGTCTCTTTCTCGTTTTATTATAGAGAAAAAGATAGCCTTATAACCTAAATTAAGTTTAGTTTGTGCACAACAGAATCGACAGCATTGTTTTACTTACATTTTAATTATAATATAAATTCGTATATTCTGCGCGACCTTTTTTTTTTTTTTTTTTTGGGAAATCATCAAATGACTTCTCCCGCTCTGGGCGGAGCAGGAGGGAGTGTCAGACTTTTACTGACTAAAACCCATCCATGTTCCTTTCATCGCCCTTTGTGTTCCGGGGTCACGGTATCTCTTTCGAACAGTCCCGCAACCCCGGCAGGCATCGGTCCTTGCGGACCCCTTCCTATTGCTGACTCTCTTTGAGGCGCGCGTGGAACACGAACGCGCCGTCGACACGGCCTGTCGTCATGAGACGGACGGACGGCGAGCTAGCCCATAGCCCACCGTCCACAGGCCCGCGCCTACGGTGGCCGGGGGCCACGTGGTGGTCCCCGACGCCCGGGGCGTCTCCCGCGGCGGCCGGGACGCTGTGAGGTTCTCTCCCTATTCTGCGCGACCTTAATGTGGAGTGTTGCCTGATTAACAAATCTTTAGTGTCAAATGAACAATGATAAATTACAAATCCCAATTGTCATAAAATACTTGCTTATCTTAATTTTAACTAAGGATCTAGCTAAAGACTTTTGTTTAATAAATTACTATTTGAAACCACGAACTATCTAAGTACTATTTAAGCCAATAGATGACGCTTTCATCTGTCAATAATTGTAATATCAAGCAGAGATGGCAGGTTCATCAATAGTAAACATGGAATAGAATTATGATTGTGAATTAGATTAAATCTTAGCAGATAGAGCCTCTTGCTCCTCATATAAATATAAATACTTTTTAACCGGCGCACAGTGGGCTGAAAATCGCTGTTCATAAACTAGAGACTTAAATTTTAAAGGGTCATTTTTAGGCTAGAAATGGATTCTGCTGATCATTACTATAAGTACTATAAAATTTCATATGAGGCACTTGCGTGTAGGTACAAATGAAGGAGTTATATTTTTTTAAGAAAAATTTGTATGGCACTGACATGAAAAATGAAGATATCTCTAGAATCATAAGGTTGGCCATTATATCCTTACACACAAAAATACGACTATTTGTTTAATTTTTTTTGATATACTTTGTAGTGTGGCACAATTTGCGATTTTTTTTTAAACACTCTAAATAATAAAAAAAAAATTGTGTTGATATGCTAAGTCTAGTTTACAATATTTTATTTACACAAGTGGCGAAGAGTGAAAATTGAGTCAGGGGAAGCCGAGGAAAAAAATGAGAATAGGTAATGAAAATTTGCGTCGGCGCCATCTTGGATTTTCATGTTCACCTCATTATCATTATCAGCGACCCCAAAAACCACGAAAACGACACCCATGAAGAAAAAACCGAAAAGTTTCGTCGCCGCCATCTTGGATTTTCATTATCAGCGACCCAAAAAATCACGAAAACGATACCCATGAAGAAAAAACCGAAAATTTTCGTCGGCGCCATCTTGGATTTTCAATTTTACCTCATTTTCATTATCAGCGACACGAAAAACCACGAAAACGTCACCCATGAAGAAAAAAACGAATAAAAAGTAGGTAAAGAATAAAATGCAGAGGAAGTATAATAAAAAAAAAATCGACATTCGACATTATCGACCATTACTAATTCTATCTCGTTCTCCCATACATACTTTCTTTTTCTGCCCCTGTCGTAACTTGATAATCTTCGGCATAATAAAACATAGCTCCCTACAAAACAAAATAATGTCATCAAGCATTGAACGATTTCCGATTCTATACGAAATTCTACGAGCGATAACGATATTTTTCCATCTCGCTCACGCGCACGCATTTTCTATTACTTTCTCTATGAATAACTCAGTTTGCGTCGCTTAGGGTCCGTAGGTTAGTCCTAATATAGGCGGGCTGGCTAGTGACGTCATGACGTTTATTTTGCATAGAAATTTAGCTGCCAAAAAGCCGATAGCGCCTGCGGGTTATTTTATAGCAATATGTTGTTGAAGAGCAAATTTTTGTTGATTGAGTACGAGTAGGCGTTTCGTGATGCTTATAAAAAAGTACTGATTGTGCCATTTTTCAATTACGGTAGAGAGTGGTTGTGTTCCAAATTGAAGGGAAGCCGGTGGGAATCGAGTTATTAGGAGCCTGCGCCACTGATTTACACTATAAGCCAAAACAGTTTAAGAAATCACACAAGTTCATTTTACTAAATTAAAATGACATGGTAATTATGAATTACCTTTTGAATATAATGCTATAATTGGCTTTAGGCAAATATTGACTGGCCAAGTTGCTGCATTTCTGCTGAACCTGTACCATCAACGTCAAATCGACTTCAACGATAACAAAAAGATCTCGAAAGCCTTTTGAAGATCTAGAAATATGTTCACTAATTGGTTCTTAAATGAGCAAATCGGTTTGCACGCAGCTTGGCCAGTCAATATTTGCGGTTGATTTGGGCTCTAGGGGTCATAGCTAGACCCCCTATGGTGAAATTTTCGGCAAACTCGACTTTAGGTGCAAGGCCAATAGGTAGATTTTTTCTGACGAAATCTACCTAAAAATGCAAATATGTATTGCCATCATTCATCACATCACAATTCACATTCAACTATCATTGAAATCAGTGCCGGATTAACCGTATGACCCCAGCCGTTCCTGAGGGGAACAGAGCATTGTTATTTTAATTGTGTCTGTAATTGCGGGTATCTAGCGGGCAAGCGCGGGGCCCGTAGCAAATTCTATCGAGGGGCCCTTGATCTGCCAGAGAGGGTACTACCCAAAAAATATTTTAGCAACTTCGTCAGAAATAATTTGTGGTGTGCCCGGGGCTAACTTGTATAAGTTAGCGTACGTTAAAATTAATATTTACTGTAGTAGCTTTTAACCATAAACTATCCATTGGCCAGTTGACCATTGTAGGGATACGTGGTAGGTAGGGCCGTAGCCAGGAATTTGATTGAGGGGGAATTAGGAATTACTGCAAGGACTTGTCGGGTTCTTGTAAATAGTCTTAAGTCGCTGATAACTCTGCTTGCGCGATGTAGGAATTCTTATGTGTTCGCTGTTTAGTTCGTCGTTCGTGTCATAGATGGCGCTGTAGTACTTTTTGTGCTACGTTGTTTTTGTAGTGCCGCTACAATATCAAAAAAACTCGTGAGAGAAATTAACGTCCGAAAATTTTTGTATTCAACCTGGGTAGATTATATTTTCTTCTAACCATTCATACTGAAATAGGAGTTATGCACTTTGTCGACCAATACAGAGAAGATTCTAGAAACAAGAGAATGCAAGAACAAGCGAAGCGAGCTCAAAACCCTTGTCGGTGATAAGGTTATTTTTGTTCATTTATTCAAAAATGAGAATTGGAGTAAATCTGACAACTTATATTGAATTGAACCTAAAAATATAATGTAAGTATTAGCGAGCGTAGCGGAGCTTGAAAATGGTCGCCTGGGATAGGTTGGTTATGGTTTTTCCATAGCTGGTTGGATTGTCCGAGATTTTGAGCGGGGCCCCGGGTATTCAAACCCGAATTGAGTACTTATAGAATGTATTAGCTAGGGAAGCGAGCCCGAAAATTATAGTATTTCGCGTGGGATTGGTTGGTTTCTCTATAGTTGTCCGAGATTTCAGGGGGGTTTGAACCTCCAACGGCGGTGATGGGCAGGCTTGAATTCGCGGGCGGGCCCCCCCCATTTGCTACTCCTGCTACTGGGTTAATCCAGCACTGATTGAAATACCCACATAATTAAAATGATTAGGTACAATGGTAACAAGCGAAGACGAATTTATTTGGTATACGAATTTATTTAGAAAATATATTGGTTTATGTCTATTTCACATTATTCGGTAGATAGATAATAATATCATCATTTCCATAATATTTTTTAGTGGTAAGTACCTACCTACCTATATAGATTTGGACAGTTGGTTGGTATTTGAAGAAAAAAAATGTAAATAATCGTAACTAATATATCTAGGTACTTATGTAATTTACTATTTGTACTGTCTAAGTAGCCTACAGAGTTATTCACAGTCACATCACAGGAAGTGTCAGGAAGGCATGATAAATACATAATGCATAGGTACTGTCGAACAAGCTATTTGGTTTACAGTTCAACTCACAAATTACATTGTAAAATGTTAACCAAATAGCTTGTTCGACCGTACTTGCATTCATATTACTTCCAAGATAAAAATCCCTAAACAACATGCTTCCATAACGAGCTAGTTTTATAATTGCACAATTTTTTACAACAAATTTCGACAGGTTTTGATTCCGTTCGGAATGGTAATAACGAGTTCTTAATGACCTCGCTATATCAAGTTCAGTTCAAATGACTAGTGACAGCCAAAGATTTCACAAGTCGATCTTTATAAAACTTCAATAATACCTACGTAACTATGGAGCAGATAACAAGTTGTTTATTAGTTGTCCGTCCATATGGATGTACTGCGCCCGCGCAGCGGATAACAAGAGGCGAGCACACGACCACGCGACTGGCGATCACATCACACATCGTCATTCGTCAGTTGTGTTTCATACCGTCACATGGTGAGACGTGTCCATCTTTAGACAACGTACGCTTTTGTTTGCAAAAATAATAAAGTTCCTATGACAATATGGGACTTCTGAACGTAGAAGAGGAAAGCGGTGATATTTGCACGGAGTTGGTATTCTTTGTGAACGGAAAAAAGGTGAGTGATGTGTTTTCGCTTAAGACGAGATAATTTCTAAATTAGCTCGTAGTTCCCTAATGTTTGCGGAACAAATGATTAATTAGGCGCGCCGGTTGATAAAGTATAACTTGGCAAAAACAGATCTGCAGACTGAGCGGTACCCTCAATTACTCGTATATAGCTGTACCTAACATTGAAATAATTTACACGTTCAGTTCGATCGCTGCCGATAAGATATTTAGGGTAAATACATAATACTTATCTGTCTTTCAAAATATTATAAGTATTTGAATCTAATTTATGTCAGATAAGTAGGTACCTACTTGAATTATGATCAAAAGTAATGTTCTATCTAAGATATCGTTATTGAATGATAAAATATTTAGTTCACAAGAGCGGTACGTAGGGTATTCATTAACATTTTAGGGTTTAAAGCCCTAGGGTAGTAAAAACGATTGGATTATAGGGGGCTTAGTAGGAGTACCTACTTACAGATATAGATAATTATACCTACATATTGAGTTCATTATTACACATACTACACTACAACTACTACAACAGCCCATAACGTCCACTGCTGGACATAAGCCTCTCCCATGATGGGAGGAATTTGCCGTAATCTCCACGCTTGGCAGGCGGATTGGAGATAGCAGTGATGAAAGACTAACAGAAAACGCTGCTGCCCATTCTCTGGTCTACGGAGGCGCAAGGTGTTCTGCCTCAGACATTAGTCGCCTTATACGACACCCGTGAGTGTAATGGGTTGGGTCTATTCTACTCTGCCGGATACCACACGGCTCGTATTATTAGATATACATCAACTTAAGTACTTAAGAAAATTAATTGCCTGAAATCACAAGGGTTTTACAGACAAAATAACATAGCATCACGCCTGCAATCCCCGAAAGATTAGGCAGAGGTGTACCTAATAGTAGGTAGGTACCAACCTGTTTTTTTTTTCCGGATGGGAAATCATCAAATGACTTCTCCCGCTCTGGGCGGAGCAGGAGGGAGTGTAAGACTTTTACTGACTAAAACCCATCCATGTTCTTTCATCGCCCTTTGTGTTCCGGGGCCACGGTATCTCTTTCGAACAGTCTCGCAACCGAGTAGGTACCTACCTACCCTCAAAATAAAATGCCTTCTCTTTCTTTGTTACCAAAATCCTACTGTAACTGTACTAATACCTATGTGAAATATCCAATTCGTGATCATTGTGTTATATTTCTATTTGATTAAATATGCAAAATACAAGTTTAAAATAAATGCGCCAATCCACGTGCTTTTCTTGTTTAATCATAATAATATGAATGAACAGTGAGACAGAAGACACGTGTTTTATGATATCATGTGTTGCCTCCTCTTTCCGAGAATACTTAGGCACAGCGCGTCTACGAGATTTCCTATAGATCTTCTGAATGAAACAGTTTTTTTTAGTAACTTTGCCCCACACTTGCCTCATTTTTCGTGTAGGTACTGTAGGTTCGTTTAGTTTGTTAGTTTGTCACAATTGTCAGGTATTTTACGCCATATAGGCAGACCAGTTTTCGATAAAATGTGGCATATGGATAGACCATGACCTAGGTCAGAACATCTATATATAAATAAAAACAAAAGGCCTGACTGACTGACTCATCAACGCCCAGCCTAAACCCTTAGACCTAGAAAGCTGAAATTATACACAAAGGTTCCCTTTATAATTTAGAAGGATTTTTCGTAATTCAACCCTTATGGGAGTTAAATAGGGGATGAAAGTTTGTATGAAAGTCCGTCAGTTTTAAAGTCTTCTTCAAATTTTGTGTTTAGGCTGACGATTAAAAATTAATCTATTACGTGCCTCAGCGTTTTTGATGATTCCACAACTTGTTGATGAAGTTGTGTAGTCCTTAATTTTCGAAGTAAAAATCATAATTTTTTTTATCTAGGCGTATTGTTGGAAGCTAACACAACGGTGTTGTTATAATTTCAATCCTTATGATGAGGGTGAAAAGGGGGAGAAAATTTTGTTTTTAATTAAAGTTCTTTATTTTTAAGTTAAAATTACAAATATTTCGGCATAAGGTTGGAAACTAACACAACGTACATTGTTGTTGTTTTTTTTTATTTCAACCCACAAAGGGGTAAAAAGGGGGACGAAGTTTTGTATTGAAATTATTCATTCGCTAAATTGTGTATTCAAATCGTCTAAATATATAAAAGAAGAAACTGACTGACTGACTGACATATCAACGCGCAGCCCAAACCGCTGGGTCTACAGATTTTTCAAAATTCACCCCCATATGGTGAAACAGGGCTCCAAAGTTTGTTGTATTGGGAAACAAGATTAGTTAGACTATTTTATTAGAAACTTCACAGGAGTACTCCTATTGATAAATTAGTAGAAACGTTTTAGGTTTTTACAGAATTCAACCCATAAGAGGAGGAGGGGGGGGAAATAGGGTGACAAAGTCTGAAAATCAACATGGTTATTGTTTGTATGGTGCATCGGGTCGGGTCATCGGTTGTATTACAAAAACTACGATTTTAAGAATTTAATGTGGCGGACCTGAAATACCACCATCCCCTGTTGGGGTGCGATGGGGTTGAAATGTCTAAAAATCAATATGGGTGTCGATTCCGAGATTATCAGGGGTGCTGATTACGAATATGGCATTTATTTTGAGATCCAGAAGATTCCGGATTCGACTTCTATACAGGGTTATGGTTGATTTATTGTGATAATGATGATTATGATTGTGATGATGATAATGATGATGATTACGATGATAATGATTGTGATTACGATGATAATGATTGTGATAACGATGATGGTGATTGTGATAGTGATTGTGATGGTGATTATGATAGTGACAGTGATAGTGATGATGATTGTGATTGTGACAGTGATGGTGATTATGATAATGATGGTGATGGTGATTGTGATAGCGATTGTGATAGTGATGGTGATTGTGATAATGGTGGTGATCAGATTGTGATGATTATAACTCTGATGATTACGAAATTCGGCACATAGATAGATATAGTCTATAACCTGGATTAACATTTATGATACTACCTATTTATCTCTTTATTATGATCCCGTGGGACTGTTACCGAACTTCACGCGGGCGAAACCGCGGGCAACAGCTAGCAGCTAACTTACTTTTAATCTCGGTAATAATATGTTCCCGTGGTAATATAATTTTAATCTCCGATGTGTGTGGGCCGCGGGCAATAGTAAGTTTATACATATACAAACATAAATAGAAGTATTGAATACGATGTACCTATATTGCATCATGTGAGACTGTTTTTATTTGCTCAGAATACAATGTATAAGAGGAGTGTTCGTCGGCAGAATGGCCCTGATAGTACTGACCTATAACGCCCTCTTGGCAATATTCATAATAATAATGATGACCCGCTCAGACATTTATATTATTATATTATTTGCTCGATCATAGCAGCATTTACTTATCACTTACAGAACATCTTATATCTAAAATAATGTAGGCATGTTATAATACTACAAAAAGGAAAAACAAAAACAAAACAAATACAGAAACCCATGCAACATCACACGAACATACCGTACACGACTACACACTCCCCTTCTCATACACCACACAACGCCACACCACACCACACCCCACCCCACCCCACCACACCACACCACACCACACTTCACCACACCACATCCCACTCACACAGCCATCCCCCCCTTACACACATTCTCATACATTCATAGCATAGTTAAACCAGGTCAAATAGGTTTATTATCACACAATTATAGGTTTATTTTGAACACGAAGTTACAGTAGAACACTGACTCCTAGGTCACAGGGTCCCCCTAGTTTAGGAGGCAGGGTTTTTAATTATTTGTACAGCCTTTTCCTAAAATTAAATATACCTATGTGGAATGTAATGCTATTGTAGGTATACAAAGGTTTTTTGTGCCAATAAACTTATTTTTATTTTTTTATTTGCATATTACACTAAACGAGTTTGATATAAAATAGTACGTTGCTGTGCAGTATGTACGCAACCTTTCCATACTAGGTAGGTATGTAACCACGATAATATTTTCAATGCGACCGTAAATCCTAACTCAAAGTAACGCCCCAAAGGGTGAACAGATTTGGATGAAATTAAAGACACGGATAGACCATTAGACATGGTTTGGATGGTAGACATTTTTATACCAGTACCTAGTAGGTATATTCCTAAGGGATAATTTTTCCTTACCGACCTCCACGAGCGCGAAACTGCGGGCAAAAGATATGAAACAGTACATAAGCGTCATTTTTAGGGTTCCGTACGTGGTTACCCTTCGTGGTAACCAACGGGACCCTATTTTACTAAGCCTCTGCTATCCGTCCGTCTGTCTGTCAGCAGGCTGTACTGTAGGTATCTCATGATCCATGATAGCTTAGACAGTTAAAATTTTCAGAGAAGGTGTATTTCTGTTGCCGCTATAACACCACATAAAAATTAAAGGGGTCTCCCCTACTACGATGGTACGGCACCCTTCATCCGCGAGTCCGACTCGCACTTGGCTGGTTTTTTTCCATAACAAAAAATAAACCCTACCACCAACTTGTTAAAATTGTTATTTGAATTGAAACAAATGATGAATGAAATGTTCTCTCTTAGTTGAATTTTGATCTAACAAGATTCAATCAATTCAGAGTTTGAAAAGCAATTGGACAACAATCAGTAAGTAATTGGCCCACAACACACAATATGTTATTTGACCGATTCGAATAGTTACAGATTTTAACCGTAAGTCGGAAGCATGGCCGGCCTTGGGTAATAATCGAGATTATTGAAGTAAGTAGGTACTTCATGTTGTTGGCCCATTGTACAGTCGCGATCTTTTCCGCCTGATCATTTAATTTTTTTTCGCTTAAATCAAGCGGAGGCGCTGAGCCACGCCCCCTTAAAGTTTAGGCCTGTTAGGAAAGTGTCAACTTTGGCGCCCAAAATAACAATAACTCTCGTTTGGCGTGCGTCGTCAGTGCGCTCGGCCGATCGGTATCTTTTCATTCATATTTCTATACAAAGTCAATGGGGCGGGGCTAGAGAGCGTTTAGATGTTGCAAAAAAAATTAGCTTAGTGGTGATCAAGCAGGAGTGTCCTCGATAGTACGTCTGTTGGCATTTGGTATCATGGCCGCATCGCATCTGTCTCAAGTTTAGACTGTTACAAGATAACAATAGTACATTATATATTTTAATTGTATTATCTTATAGGTAACATAACATCACGCCTGTAAACCCCGAAGGGTTAGGCAGAGGTGTGTCTAATAGTACACCCACATTTCGCCAGTTATGTTTGAGTCCCATGTAATAGGGGCGAGCTTATTGCCATCAACCGGGCGCAAATTCAGACTCCGTGCTCTGTGGCTGCTACTGAAAAATTCTAATTGAAAAACCCAATATCTTATTGGTACTGATTGCCATTTGCCGGAATAGCAAGCAACTTACTACATTGAGAACACTATCCGACATTTAAGGCGCGATGACGCGTCGCTATTCCCCTTGCACACAACTGCGTTTTTATCGTCCGATAATTCTATTTCGTATTCGTGTGTTTTGGGTGTTTTACATAATGTCGGGTAGATTCGCTAATTTTTCATGCAATATACTACGCAGAAACGCTAGCGTCCTTCTATTGCGTCGTTATTATCGAAGTAGTGAGTAACCTCGTAGCCGTCCTAAAACATAATGTACTAAAAACAGATATCGCAAAAACTCATGCGATATTATTGACCGATAATAACGCGCCTGTGTGGTAGAGCCTATAGCATTTAAAGCAAGATTGTGACAGTGACGTAACTATTGTTAATTTTTTAGGGTTCCGTAGGCTGAAACGGAACCCTTTATAGATTCGTCTTGTCCGTCTATCTATATGTCCGTCTGTATGTTTACACACATCCATTTTACTCTGAGACTGTTGACACCACACAGTTGAAATTTGGAGAGTAAGTGTCTAATAGGAACCGCTACACAAAAGTGATATTAAATTATTATAAAGTGAAATTATGCAAAAATATTAAAAAAGGGATGACTCTCATCATAAAGGGTTGAAAAAAAATTCAATGTAGGTATATAACTGTGTGGGGTGTCTATCGACAGCTCTTGAAAAGTTATATCGAGGTACCTAAAATCCGAGACAGAATGGGACGCCGTCACCTCGTTCTGCGAAGCAGTCATGCTAGCGAAGAAGGTGGCGGAGCGTGAGAGGGAGAAATCACATCCCGGCTGCCGCGGGAGACGCCCCGGGCGTCGGGGGCCATTTGGTGGCCCCCGGCCACCGTAGGCGCGGGCCTGTGGACGGAGAGCTATGGGCTAGCTCGCCGTCCGTCCTGATGACGACTGGCCGTGTCGACGGCGCGTTCGTGTTCCACGCGCGCCTCAAAGAGAGTCAGCAAAAAGGAAGGGGTCCGCAAGGGCCGATGCCTGCCGGGGCTGCGGACTGTTCGAAAGATATACAGTGGCCCCGGAACACAAAGGGCGATGAAGGAACCTGCATAGGTTTTAGTCAGTAAAAGTCTGACACAGCGGGAGGAGTCATTTGATGATTTCCCAAGAGAACAAAAAAATAAAAGTTTCCTAAAATTGTTTTTTTTCTTAAGTCAATAAATGATGATGAGATATTTGTTTCTATTATAAAGCCGTAAAAATCGTGTCCCCTCTTATTTCTAAAGTAAGTGAAGGAAACTCTAAAAAAAATTGTTTTGTAGAACGTAAAAAAAACTTTCAACTAAAATTGGTTTGAATAAGATTTGATGTTTAGTTTTTGAGTTCTGGTACTTTTTCATCAAACTAATGTTAGTTTGTTTTTCATTAACTTATGTATTAGGAGAAACTAATTCAGTTTTGCTGTTGAGTGTAGGTAAACATATAAATGAGCGTTAAAATATTTTAGTGCTACGGAACCCTGTGTGCGAGTCCGATTCCCACTTGACCGGTTTTATTTTTTACTTGTCAATTAATTAAATATGAAAACTGTTATTGTGTCATATCTACGAGTATCTACTTACAAAACTTAGTCAGGAATTCAATGACGCATTTAGTAAATGCGTGCATGTCTGGCCATCTATCTACATAATGATTCGAAATAAGTAGGTATACCTACCTATTAAAAAAAAAAACGAAAACAAGGAAAATAGAACAAGGAAGACATAAGTAAGTTTACAATGAGTTGCATGTGTCGTGAGATTAATGACTGATCGTTTAATAATATTCATCTCAGTCTATTCATGTTGTCATTGAACGCGATTACCCCCCAAGTACTAGTTTCTTATGGAGAATACGTAAATAGTTGTATCTACACAAGATTGTTGAGCAAATATGATATTACTATCAAAGGTTTCCATTAGCTCAATTATGACACAAACAAAGAGACATAACTTAATATAATAATTAGATACGTAGGTACGTTATTCAATGCTCACGGTTACAATTATTCTAACCATAAGTACCTAAATTATTTCAAACTACCAGCATAACAATAAAAATATACATATAAATTTACCTGAGTATAACAAATCTACATTATTGTCATTTCATTTCTCAAACACTTTCAGGTGGTAGAACCCAATCCTGATCCAGAATGGACGCTTCTCTGGTATCTTCGGAAGAAACTGCGTCTGACTGGTACCAAGCTGGGATGTGCCGAGGGAGGATGTGGTGCATGCACTGTCATGATATCTAAATATAATCGGAAAGAGAAGAAAGTAAAGTATCCTTTTAAATATGTCACTTTGGTGACTAAATACTCATGGATAACCCATTGAGCTATTACTACTAAGTATAGAGAAGACAGCGCTAACAAAATCTGTGCGCAGTGCGGGGCGCGCGGGGGCCGGCTAACCCCGTATAAAACGGAGCACAGATTTTGTTCGTGCTGTCTTCTCTATACGTAATAAGTTATGTCGGGGGTCCGAGAGATTACGTAAGTACAGCCGCTCCAACTCTCGCTGGTTCTCCAGGTCTTCAGCGCGGCGGACCTTGAGGGTTTCCAGTTTCTCTTTCAAGTCTTCCACTTACTTCCGTTTTTAGAGTTACGATGACTATTTACCTAGGTACTTTATAACTTAATTTCACTGCTGGCTACTACATAATATATGACCTAATTCGTTATTGATGTTGATAAATAATATCTAAAGATGCAAAGATTACTGTGGGTACCTTGATGATCATTTGCGTAGTTACAATTTGTTTGTTGATCAATATTTTGAAGTGACTGAGATAACATATCACCAACATTGCGATATTCTTGCATGTAAAGTTTGAAATGTTTATTGGAAGCAATACGCAATAACATCTGAAATCCATCTTATCTTTTACTATACTGACATTATATGGATAAAGTAGGTAGGTATTACATAAGCAAAACAAACATTCGTTTTCATTTTCAAACAATGTTAGAATGTTCCCTAACCTTAATATTCAGCCACCTCGCAGTGAATGCTTGTTTAGCGCCAGTTTGCGCTATGCACGGCTTGGCGGTAACTACAGTGGAAGGTATTGGGTCAACCAAAACCAGATTACAGCCAGTACAAGAACGTATAGCTAAGGCACACGGCTCACAATGCGGATTCTGTACGCCAGGCATTGTCATGTCTATGTACACTTTATTAAGGACAAATAGCACTATAACATACAATGATATGGAAGTCGCGTTTCAAGGAAATCTTTGTAGATGTACAGGATACAGGGCCATCATAGAAGGCTACAAAACGTTTATAGAAGATTGGGAGACACAACGTATTGCTAATAGCACAGCTAACGGAACCAATGGTGTAAAAGATGGACAAAACCGCGTCTGCGCCATGGGGAAAGACTGTTGTAAAAATAAGACTGATAAAGAGGAAGAGAAAAGTGAAAATGAGCATATTTTTGATAGATCATCATTCTTGCCATATGATAATACTCAGGAACCCATATTTCCACCAGAGCTGAAGTTATCTTCAGTTTATGATGATCAATATTTATTATTTAAAGGACAAAAAGTTTCATGGTTTAGACCAAACGATATAAGTTCGATTTTAAAACTGAAAAACAAATATCCTGATGCGAAAATCGTCGTCGGAAATACTGAGGTCGGAGTTGAAGTTAAATTTAAACACATGATTTATCCGACTATAATAATGCCCAACTGTGTACCAGAATTAAATGCCATCACTGAAAATGATACTGGCTTAACCATAGGAGCTGCTGTTACCCTTATGGATATAGAAAATACTTTCAAGAATTACATAAAGGATTTGCCCAAACATAAGACTCGATCTTTTGTAACAATTGTGGAAATGCTAAACTGGTTTGCAGGCAAACAAATAAGAAACGTTGCAGCTATAGGCGGAAACATTATGACCGGCAGTCCTATATCAGACGTGAATCCAATTTTAATGGCATTGAAAGTCAAGCTTAATCTGATGAGCGAAGACGGAGGTCATCGATCTGTTTTGATGGATGAAACGTTTTTCACTGGGTACAGAAAAAATGTAGTGAAGTCTAACGAAATTTTGTTGTCCATAGAGATTCCTTATACTAATAAATACCAATATGTGAGGGCATATAAACAAGCTAAAAGGAGAGAAGATGATATCTCAATTGTCACTGCTGCAATCAACGTTGAATTCGAAGATAATACTAATGTAATTAAGTACATTAACGTTGGTTATGGCGGTATGGCTCCTGTAACAAAACTAGCTACCAAAACCAGTGAAACTCTTAAAGGAGAAAAATGGAACGAAAGTATGTTAGACAAGGCATTTTCGTCCTTAATTGAGGAGTTACCACTAAATCCATCAGCACCTGGTGGAAATATACAATTCCGAAGAACTTTAACAATGAGCTTGTTCCTTAAAGCTTACTTGGCTATTGCTAAGCAAATGACTAAGGATTACATCCATGAAGACTTAATTTTGCCGTATCATAGCAGCGGTGCTGAACAATTTCATGGTGATATACCAAAAAGTGCTCAATATTTCGATTTGGTTGGAGATGAGCAGGTCAAAAGTGATGCAGTCGGAAGACCACTTCCGCATGTGTCAGCATATAAACAGACAACTGGTGAAGCAATATATTGCGATGATATGCCCAGCGCAGAAGGTGAGCTTTACTTGGCTTTTGTTCTAAGCACGAGAGCGCACGCAAAATTAGTTTCGGTGAACGCACAAAAAGCACTAGCCAAACCAGGAGTTGTAGCATTCTTTTCTGCAAAGGATCTAACTCCGGAGCAGAATGCTGTGGGACCAATTTTTCACGACGAGGAATTATTTATTAGTGAGAAAGTAACAAGCCAGGGGCAGACTATTGGTGTTATTGTAGCACAAGATCAAGCAACAGCTCAACAAGCAGCTAGAATGGTAGAAGTCCAATACGAAGATATACATCCAATTATAGTTACAATAGAAGACGCTATTGAGAAGAATTCATTTTACCCACAATTCCCTAAAACTATAGGTAGAGGAGATGTGAAAAGCACTTTTGCTGATAAGAACAATCTTATAATAGAAGGTGAATGTCGGATAGGCGGACAAGAACACTTTTATTTAGAAACGCATGCTGCGTTTGCGATTCCAAAGAAAGAAGACGACGAATTAGAAATATTTTGTTCCAGTCAACATCCTTCGGAAATAGCGGTAAATATATGATTTATTGGTGCTACATTTTAAATTCAATACTATCCAAACCTACATATTGATATCATGCATCATATTAATCTGTTTCAGAAATTAGTCAGCCATATTTTGCACGTTCCCATGAATAGGATTGTGGCCCGTGTAAAACGTATGGGAGGTGGTTTTGGTGGCAAAGAATCTCGTGGTATGCTTGTGGCGTTACCTGTCGCGTTTGCAGCTCATAAGCTTCAGAAACCAGTGCGATGCATGCTTGATCGAGACGAGGACATGATGATGACTGGCACCAGACATCCATTCTTGATTAAATACAAAGTGGCTGTAACTCAAGAAGGCAAATTAATGGGAGCTCAAGTTAATATTTACAACAATGGAGGATATTCAATAGATTTATCAGGCCCCGTAAGTAAAATATTACTGAGATTGTACAAGGCAGGGATTTTATTTATTTGGACTATGGCATTACAAAACAATTTTTTTTCCAGGTTGTTGAAAGAGCCATGTTCCACTACGAGAACGCTTACCATATTCCCAACGCTGAGGTAACTGGACATGTTTGTAAAACCAATTTACCATCAAACACTGCATTCCGAGGATTCGGCGGTCCACAGGGTATGTTTGGTGCCGAAAGCATCATTGAAGATATTGCAGTTAGAGTAGGAAAGAGCTCTGATGAGATCCGCAGACTAAACTTGTATAAGGAAAATGCCATAACCCACTACGGTCAAACTTTAGTGAACTGCACCCTACAGAGATGTTGGGACGAATGTATCCAAAAAAGTAATTTAGCAGAAAGGAGGTTGCTTGTCGAAAAGTTTAACAAGTAAGTTTCCGGTTGCGTATTTTTTACAATAGTAATTTTAGGATAGTAAAGTTGAAACTGTTAGATAAAATTACTGTCAACATCCATGAAACAGCTTATCTTGTATTATATGGTAGCTATAGTTTACCAGAAACTCGAATCAGCATCCTGATACATGAATGTTTTATTTTCAGGGAGCACAGATGGAGAAAGCGCGGTATTGCAGTTATCCCAACGAAGTTTGGAATTGCTTTCACGGAAAAATTGCTCAACCAAGCTGGTGCTTTAGTACTAATTTATATGGATGGATCAGTTCTCGTTTCTCATGGTGGAACTGAAATGGGCCAAGGTCTTCACACAAAAATGATCCAGGTTGCTTCTCGTGCACTTGGAGTCGATGTGTCTAAGATTCATATCAGTGAAACTTCAACGGATAAAGTGCCCAACACGTCAGCTACAGCAGCCAGTGCCGGGTCTGATCTGAACGGTATGGCTGTGCTGATAGCCTGTGAGACACTTAAGAAGCGACTACAACCCTTCAAAGAGAAGAACCCCGATGGCAAATGGGAAGACTGGGTATTACAAGCTTGGATCAATAGAGTCAGTTTGTCTGCTACTGGGTTCTATGCAACACCTGACATTGGTTACAACATTAAAGACAATACAGGAGTAGCTTTCAACTACTACACGTTTGGTGCTGCATGCACAGAGGTCGAAATTGATTGCCTCAGTGGTGATCACCAAGTTATTAGAAGTGATATTGTGATGGATCTGGGAGAAAGTTTGAACCCAGCAATTGACATTGGTCAAATTGAAGGTGGTTTTATGCAAGGTTATGGCTTGTTCACACTTGAAGAGTTAATTTATTCTCCAAATGGTACATTGTTCTCAAGAGGACCCGGTGCTTATAAGATTCCTGGCTTCGGTGACATTCCTCAGGAATTCAATGTATCCCTGCTCAAGGGTGCTCCAAATCCAAGAGCGGTATACTCTTCAAAGGTGAGCATCAACTTGAGCATACTTTATCATCATCTTCCTGTCCTACCTACTACTTGTGCTATCCCTACCAACTACTTCCTGCCTTTTAGTGGTCAAGTACGCTGAATACTTGACCAACATTTTGTAATGGCTACAAACCTTATAGAAATTATCTTGTGTTTCCAGGCTGTGGGCGAACCTCCTCTATTTTTGGCGTCGTCCGCATTCTTCGCGATAAAAGAAGCAATCAAGGCGGCGCGCGCTGACGCCGGGGTGTCTTTGGAATTCCGCTTGGATGCGCCTGCGACATCTGCACGCATTCGTATGGCGTGCGAGGATCATATTACCAAGAAGGTAAAGGATTATGTTTGAAATATTTGAAGTTGATGACCATATTAATAATGTTGACTTATGTATTCTAAGCTAGTCTACCAGATTTTTTCAATAGTTGACCGTTTTTGAATCTCAGTAGGTAATACTCGGTAAACTAAAGCATGTTTTTGAATAGAATATTGAAACTTACAATTTTTATGTTTCAGCTCGATGAACCAGAACCAGGCACCTTCGTTCCATGGAATGTCGTACCTTAAACCATATTCTTAGTCTATCTGCACCACAAGCCAAAAAACAGGTTGTGAAATAGTTATATAACATCTTATAATACTGATATTTTATTTTACTTTTAATGTAAATACGTAATATTGTGTTAAATACACGAAGTTATTTAAAAAGCCATGTTTGTTCATTCTACATTCACAGTTGTTATCTCCAATGTTATTAATTTGGTGTTATTTTTCTTTATTTTATATTTATTTTGTTTTAAACAAACTTCTTATTTGTAATGATCAGATCTGTTCGTTGTGCAAGAAATATAAGATTTTATTTTAACTTTATATTTTTCATTTTCATATTCATTTATTTGCATTCTATATTGTAAAAAGGGTATAGTCCAAGAGCTAGGTCGTAGGAATTTAGAGAGTTCATTCGATCTAGCTCTTGGACTATACCTTACTAATTGAACTCATTATATCTTCTAAAGTAAGACCCGATGAAATTTGTGACTTGGCGACAAATAGCGACTAATTGGCGACAAAATATGGGAGAAAATAGATCTTCGCTAGGTGTCTATCGGCCACCTTATAAACCCTTATATCTTCTGAACCAGTGACCGACAAATTCTGATTTTTGGCGACAAATTTTGACTAATTAGCGACATTTTTTTTGTGTTATTAAAATTAAAATCCCTGATGGTGGCCTAACCGGGGCCAATGACACCTATAATTTTACCAATTAGTTGGTATACTTACAAAAGTTTTCCCTTTATTTCTCACAAACTTTTAATAAGAATTAGCTGATGGGTTTGATTGTTAGAATAAAAAAATAAATGTGTTATGATAAAATTATTTATTTTAAAATCGTATCTAATAATTATAATACATTTAACTGACTAATAAAACAACAAATGTTCAATAAATTAAAGATTGCAATTCTTATGACGGATTATCTATTGACATTACAAATACTAGGTTATTTATTGCTAATTTCTTAGGTGGCAACTACCATTATTTAACAGTGAAAGGCATACAATGTGAACTGTAAGTACGGTCGAACAAGCTATTTGGTTTACAGTTTAACCAACAAATTACATTGTTAAATGTAAACTAAATAGCTTGTTCGGCCGTACATTCGAATTCAATAAGAAATACAACAAGATGTGCAGTTAATTTTACACTTTAGGAACACATAATTATTTAGTAAATGAAAATAATTATAATCAAATCATTATCAAATGTGAAAGAAAATCAGGTACAAGAACAGAAATGACAGTTAAATGCTTTGGTTCAGAGATTTTATTTTAGTATTTTATGTTAGTTGAACATGAAATATAAAAAGGAGAAGCACCAAAAAAGAAAAAAATAAAAATAACGAAATTCGAAATAGATGTTTATTGTCCATTTTTTTTTCAAAACAGATAATGTTCCTTTTTTGCGAACGGTTCGAATATTTTATTTACATTATTATACCTTAAATGTGACTGCAATAGAAACTCCGATCCCAATTTTACTATTACCTAATAGCAACTCTAAGGACTTTGACTATCCTAAATGCAGGAAACACCCATTTGTTTTTAGATTCGCGGATACGGAAGGCTCACTGATTAATCAACGTGTAATGATTAATTATTAACAATTATTTTAATAATATTGTCTAATCGAATGATAGCAGTCTTTCCGGACATACTATGGCTCAAAGATATAAATAAAGTAGAAACATTCTACTGAAAGGTGCAGTCGGAAAGATCTGACGTGATCTAAGTGCACCCCAGCAGTCTCGATTACGTTACAGATGTACGGTTAAACGAGCTATTTGGTTTACATTTTACAATGTAATTTGTTGGTAGGAGGAGCTCGTGGCTAAATAATAACAGCCGCTCGGGTTGATCGTTAGGTTAAGCCGTGCTTGCCTAGGTTGGTCTGTGGATGGGTGACCGCCCATTACATACCGAGTTTCCTCTGTGCTTCGAAAAGCACGTTAAGCCGTTGGTCCCGGCTGTCATTTGTAGATCTTTGACAGTCGTTAGGTTAGGTTAGTCAGAGGCCAAAAAAGTCTGACAACCAGTCTTACCAAGGGGTATCGTATTACCCGGTACTAACTGGGTTGTGGAGGTCAGATAGGCAGTCGCTCCATGTAAAATACTGGTATTCAGCTGCATCCGGTAAAACTGGAAGCCGACCCCAACATAGTTGGGAAAAGGCTAGGCAGATGATGAATGTAATGTGTTGGTTAAAGTGTAAACCAAATAGCTTGTTCGACCGCACTACCGAGTCCACTAACGGTCGACCAGTTTTCACTCTTATGGACTTAGTAATAAGGTTCAAAAGTGGTCGACGGTCAGTGAGCGCGGTGGTACAATAATGCTTTACCGCGAGGCCAAAGTCGGAAGTAATCCGTCTTTTCTTTTCAATACATTTCACCAAAGGTGCACCCTCTATTGATGACATCAGAGGGTTCTAAAGGGTTCTTGTATCATTGTAAACTGAAGTAAACATAGATAAGGAACACATTGCTGTGCAAATATACAGGAATCCTATTACTTAAATATTGCTACATGTTGTCATAAAGAATATTAACAGTGACCAAAAGTAGGACTGTAATTTCGTTATGAGAATTGTTAAATAACAAATAGTCTTATGACTTTTGAAATAATTCAAGGAAAGTTACAGTTCAATCACAGATGATTTTGGAATAAATTGCAATCTTTTCTGTCTGTCATTGTTCTCTGTTTTCATTTCTTTTATCTATAATGGTTTAGGAAAAAATAAGGGTAAAGAACCGAATAAAACCCAAATGAAAACTACCCTTAAGCTGTAGATTTCAACGCACGTCGTAAGCTATAATTTTTTTTATTTTTCACAACTAATACATTCGTGAACCACCATAACCAATTTTGGCATCATCTCAACATAATTATATACAAGTAGATCTTGGTTTAGGTAACCTATTGAGACCGTCTCATTTATCCGATTCCGTCGAACAACCTGAACCTGAGCTAGGACCTGAAACAAACAATATAAATAAAGGATAATGTTTAACTTACACACAAAATACAAGGTGTGTGTGACCCTTCACGAAATTGTCAACCAAGCCTTCGGTAGAAACAAGAATTTGTGTGGACAAAAAATAACTAAAAAACCCGACTACTGAAACACTCTAATTTTTGGGGTTTACAAGGTAAAATCATCTCCTCTTATTTTTGAAATTGGTTAAAATACATTTTAACCAATTTCAAAACACAGCTACAGCTTATGCTACCTGGCCCATAATAACCAATCCATTGACACCTTATTCATCAAAATCAGATGAATAGTTTAGGCACTACGGAGGAACATACGTAAATACAAACAAACATACATTCATGCATACATTGCTAAAATCATAACCCTTCCTTTTGGCTTCGCCGTAGTCGGGGGAAAAAATAAGTAGTACGCAAAAATTATTGCCGGGGAACGACTTTTTGGTTTGGGTGAAAAATCACATTTTATGGTGGGACTCAGTGTAAGACACTCAAACGTGCTGATGGGTGCATTGAATAATACAGGGGTCATGTAGATATTTAAAGAAAACTTGTACACAACAACATTAAAACGTGTAGGAAAAGTTATGTATGGTCCAGAATGATCGCAATGACGGGGAGCAAAAGTGCATTTCGGCTTCGTTAAGGTTCTTTTTACACCCAATAAAAAACATTCATAATTGAAATGGGGTCATTGAAAAAGTGATGACGTGCTGTTAGTATCGAAAATGTTTACCTGTGTTGCTGTGGAGCTGTTAATGTAAAATTAAATAAATGTTATTTTCGCAAAATTCATTCGGAAGGCAGTAAAATGAAATTTGGGAATACACGTCGGGCGCTGTTCGTAAGGGCGCATTTGCCTGTAATGTAACTGTTCAGATTCACTTGTTTCTGTACAACATCGAATCTTGGTATGCTACATTACAAATGAAAGCTCCCAGTGAGGAAACGCTTTACGGGCTGCTAAAATAGCAAAATTGGTGTAAAAGTAAGCTCCAAGTGACATCGTCTTAATGACAAGCTTTTAAAAGAACAGCCTAGGTTTCTATGAAAAAGGTGCTGAACATGCACTAACGTACAGACGCCAGTGCATCAAGTTACTATAAACTGTCAAATTTTCTCATTCGATTTTGAACTTAACCAGCAACACTTTATGGTTTAAAATAATTTGAAGAAATTTGACAGTTTGTGGTTACTTGCTGTGCTGGCGACTGTACATAATCATTGATGTAATAATCTCATTGAATTCTGTCAGTATACGGAGGTATTACCTGAATGTCTTGAGTATCTACCACCACGCCTGCGCGGCTGCCTCGTCGGGCTGTCTGAGTTGTATTCAGTTTCCGTGTCTATGGGCGGCGGAGGAGCTGGGCCATTCCGCGACCGCGTCACACGAGGGTCTTCGTACCTGGTGAAATAGAATTACTTATTAAGTGACAAGCCGTGTGCCTGATGAGATTTCCCAATGGCCTCCTTTAAACTGCAAACCCGTATTTAACCTCATTAGAGGACTCGAAACTTCTTTTTAAAAGGAGCTCTTATGCAGACTTTTATTATTCTAGATCCAGCAGTTTATGCTGTGCGTTGTATCATTTGAGTTTTATAAATTAGCTTTGATATATAGAGCAAATCTCACCTTTAGCTTTATATTTTAAAACACATTGAATGAAAATATTACGATAAAATTATTTATTTATTATAATAATTTAGAACGACTCTACATAGCAGTTCATTGCCATTGATAGTGTTGTATACAGGACCTTTGACATTTTAATCGGATACTCGTTACGCGATACAATAGTACATTATGATGTAAGTGCGGAAAGTTGAAAATTACAGCCGAAGCGATAGAAGGCAGAGGCTGTAATTATCAAAGCGCACGTGTCATACGACGTTTTATAACATATTTGCGAGGAAATAAATAAAACTCGGACTTTCTTAAACGAATAAATCTTTAATCACTTGTTAAAGCAGTTATAAAAAATTTGAACAATTTGTAAAATTGATTATTCCGTTGCCCATTTTTAATGTTGTCAAGTTATTATTATAATATTTTATCTCCCAAAGTTACATTTATTCATAAAATGTTGACCACTTTTCTGACATAAAAACTCTTTGCTAAGATTTAAAAAAGTTCCGTTCGTTTTTAACGGAGCATCTTGATAAATCGTGCGTTTAACATTACAATAACGCACAAGTACGTAATGAGATACAATACGATATTGAAATTGGTGAAATAAGAGACCCTTTACGAGCAAATGTGTTATAAATAGTTTTATCTACACCCATGCTATAAATCCTCTATAAAAGTATCTGAAACAGTTAACTTATTGCCAACATTAAAACAGCCAGTGTCATAATAACCATTATAATATCCAAACGAGTGTTATAATGTTGTAGGTACTAATAGTACATTACGATATTAGTGCGTTAAGATGGTTATTTTCGCCCGGAATTTCAGCCCGAGCCGATGGCGAGGGCGTAAATGAGCCGAGCATGTTATAACCAATACGCACGTATATCGTACGACGTTTTTTAACACATTTGCGAGGAAACAGAAAAAAATAGTTATTCACAATACAAGTACTTACAAAGAAAAGAATTTTTGAGAAAAATGGTGCGAGGATTATTTTCTGCCGTGGCTGCGTGAAAATGTTGGCAAAGACGCTAGAGCATGCAGCCAAGTTTTTAAATTACCGAATAAACTGTTTATTTTTATTTTAAATAAACTCAATCTGTGAATGCTTTCCCGCCAATGCACACTGTTGCTTTCCCGCCCGCGCTAGCGCGCTGTTAGAAACAGCGCGCTAGCGCTGCCTCCTGACTGCCGCCGCGCGGCGATTAGTTCGAAATTTGAATAGCAACAGCGCGCTGCTCACTAACTGGAGTCGTGCGGCGGCGATCAGTTCCATATTTGAAATGGCAAATAATACTGTTATGTAATTTGTATGGACTATAACTTAACTATTTGCTTTGGTAACACACGCGTTTTTTATGACCCGCTTTACATATTTAAAACCGGTGGAATTACATCAGCTTTACGAGCAAGGGTGTTAAAATAGTACATTACGATATTAGTGCGTTAAGATGGTTATACCATGCGAGGCGGAATTTCAGCCCGAGCCGAAGGCGAGGGCGTAATTGAGCCGAGCATGTTATAACCAATACGCACGTATATCGTACGACGTTTTTTAACACATTTGCGAGGAAACAGAAAAAGATATTCACAATACAAGTACAAAGAAAAGAAAATTTGAGAAAAATGGCGCGAGGATTATTTTCTGCCGTGGCTGCGTGAAAATGTTGGCAAAGACGCTAGAGCATGCAGCCAAGTTTTTAAATTACCGAATAAACTGTTTTATTTTTATTTTAAATAAACTCAATCTGTGAATGCACACTGTTGCTTTCCCGCCATTTTAACAGCGCGCTAGCGCTGCCTACTGACTGGCCGCGCGGCGATTAGTTCGAAATTTGAATAGCAACAGCGCGCTGCACGCTGCTCACTAGGTCGTGCGGCGGCGATCAGTTCCATATTTGAAATGGCAAATAATACTGTTATGGAATTTGTATGGACTATAACTTAACTATTTGCTTTGGTAACACACGCGTTTTTTATGACCCGCTTTACATATTTAAAACCGGTGGAATTACATCAGCTTTACGAGCAAGGGTGTTAAAAATAACTATTAAACGATCTCCTACGTCAAACAGCTAATCACAGAAAATTAAGCATTTATAAAAGACAAGTACAGACGCTAGCACATGAAGTTACCCGAAACTGTCAAATTTTCCTAATCAACCTTGAATCTAATGCTTTAGCGATAAAGTCGAAAATCTATTAAAGAAATTTGACAGATTGACATAGCTCGATGTGCTCGTGTGTACCTTGCGGATTAGGTGTCCACTTAAAAATAAGGAGAGAATTTAAGGCTCGGCGGATAAACCGAAAATGTAGACGTATGTTTGGGCAATAGTCGCTCAGATTCATCATCATCATCAGCCTATTAATGTTCCCACTGCTGGGACACAGGCTTCCTCTCTATGAAAGGGAATGGGCTATAATCCACCACGCGGGCCCAGTGCGGATTGGTAGAAGTCACATGTCTTCGAATTTTTGGTTCTAGGACATGCTGGTTTACTCACGATGTTTTCCTTCACCGTTTTTGAGAGCATTGGTGATGAAATAAATTACACATAGTAATGCGCCTGTCTGGGTTCGAACCCACGACTTATTGTTCGTAAGTCGGGGCCGCCACCACTGGGCCACCGGTGCTCTCGCTCGTCGCTCAGATTGCGAAGCATGAATGGTGCCGAGGCAACTCCAAAATGATTCAGTGACGGCAGATGCTGAACGAACTGCGTGCTGAGCGTGCGGCACGAGCCGAAATTAAGTTTTAATTGCTTTGGAGCCGAATATTAACCCGAACCAGTGCGTAGTACAGCTTAAATTCAAAATGAACTTTAATATCTTACCTTTCCCTCGATCTCGATCGTCGCCTCGACCTCGGCGAGTAAGGCGATCGCCTCGAACGCGGCGAGTACCGACTGTCGGGCGAATACCGCACCGTCTCGGGCGAATACCGACTGTCCGGCGAGTATCGACTCTCGGGCGAATAACGACTGTCGGGGGAGTAGCGCCTTTCGCCGTATCTGTGAATTATGGTATTATTTTGCAGTTACGTGTGCGAAAATCGAACTTATTAACATCACCTTTTCGGAACATTTAATTATTGTCTTCTAAATTCTAATATCATTTTTTTTTTTTTTTTGCAAGTAGGTTTTTACAAACACTTTTACACGTCACTTTTTAAAACTAGATGGGGCCGGTGTTTCGTACCTGACTACTCTGAGAAGAAACAGCCGAAACAAACTCAGAGGTCATAGTCTCTTTTGAAGTCCAGACATAATCTTGCTCAATTCACATGAGGACTATGCAGATTAGTGTCTGAGATGGTCTTTTGAAGAAAGAACCACACAGATTTGAGTGGACCTGTCCAGTCATTGCAAGCATTTGTCAGTTATCGTGTAGCTCGACTTATAACTCAAGGAGCTCAACGAAACGACGAACAATACCAAAGAAAGGACATTTGGGTAGGTCGCTTATAGTACTCAAACTGCCAGACAGTTGTGGGAAAAAAATAAACAAAAAATACAAATGTGACCCACATGGTCCCCACATTCACAATCATCAAATAAAATTAATAACAAGTTCTTTTCAAAATGAATGTAAATAAAAATCACAAAAATCATTAAATGTCACAATGATAATAAAAAGTAAAATACTTAATGAAATAAGTATTCATGTCAAATCAGTAAATGTCACATAAAATAATAAAAAAATAAAGTAAAAAATAATAAAATACATGTCAAATCATAAAATGTCAGAGTGTATACAAGAAAGGAATCAACAATAAACAAGCGAAGTCCGAAATTTCGCCATTCACAGAGCAAATTTAATTGGAGCAGCTTAATCCCAAGCCTTTTTATCTTCGAGATAGTGATTAACATGATAGTAGGCTTTCAGGCATAACTTCCGTTTTATGAACGATTTGAATTTATTTAGACTTAGTGCTTGAATATGGCTCGGAAGTTTATTGTAAAAACGTATACATTGGCATCTAAACGTACCCCCTATTTTTTTGAGCCTCGTTGCAGGAACAACAAATTTGTGTTTGTTCCTCGTATTTATGTTGTGGATATCACTGTATTTTTTAAACAAATTAATATTTTTGTGTGCGTACAAAAGGTTTTCATAAATAAACTGAGAGGGCACAGTAAGAATATTAATCTCTTTAAATTTTTCTCTGAGGGAGTATCTGGGTCTTAATTTATAAATTGAACGAATTGCCCTTTTTTGCAAAACAAATATTGTCTGAATATCGGCGGCATTGCCCCACAAGAGAATACCGTACGACATCACGCTATGGAAATAACTAAAGTAAACTAAACGGGCTGTCTCTAAATCAGTTAAATCACGAATTTTTCTAACGGCGTATTCTGCAGAGCTAAGTTTCTTCGACAATTTGTCTATATGCGGGCCCCACTGAAGCTTGGCATCCAAAGTTATGCCTAAGAACACTGTGCTCTCTTCCGGTTTCAACTCTTCATCCTTAATTAGTACAGTAGTTTCCACTTTTCTTACATGGGGTATCGTAAACTTAATACATTTTGTTTTTTTCTCATTTAGAAGTAGATTATTAACATTAAACCAATGAACGACTTTTGCCAGGGCGCTATTAACATCATCCGTAACTAACTGGTGACGTTTGAGTTTAAATAAAAGAGAAGTGTCGTCTGCAAACAATACTATGTCATGATTATCCTTTATGAGGTAAGGTAAGTCATTTATATAAATAAGAAACAAAAAAGGACCAAGAATTGAGCCCTGGGGTACCCCCATTCTTACTACGGATCCGGGAGATCTTTTCCCGTTAACATCAACTCTCTGAATCCTATCACTCAAATATGAAATAAGAATATCCAGAGAGGCGTTACGGATTCCGTAGTGGTGTAGTTTCCTGATTAATGTTTCATGAAGAACACAATCGAAGGCTTTAGATAAATCGCAAAAAATGCCCAAAGCGTCGCATTTGTCCTCCCAGGCATTATAAATGTGACCTAAAAGTTCAACACCGGCATCAGTAGTTGAACGACCCCTTGTAAAACCGAACTGTTTTTTATGTAATAACTTATGATTATTGAAAAAACTTTGCATTTGTGCCAAAATTAATTTTTCAAAAATTTTACTAAAGGTGGGTAGTACTGAAATGGGTCTATAATTAGTGGGGTCTAATGTACTACCCGATTTAAACAATGGTATTATTTTACTATATTTCATTAGATCAGGAAACTCACCACGGTCAATACAATCGTTAAATATTACAGCTAATGAAGGAGCTACAATGTTTATAATGGATTTAGCAACGTCTACAGAATGACCCCATAGATCGGCGGTCTTTTTAACATTTATGGTGTGAAAAGTTTTAATTATATCTTTACAGGTGACATATTGAAAATTAAATTCGGAATCACAGACTGAAACGTTTTCCCTTAGTAAAGACTCAGTAGCAGTAGGTGACGAGTTTAGCGATTTAGTAGTCGATACGGGAATATCCGCAAAGAAATTTTCAAAGGCTGTGGCAACTTGAGTATCTGAATTTAAAATATTATCGCCAATAGCAAGGCTGTAGTCACTATTTCGGTTGCAAGACCTTCCCGTTTCGCTATTAATAATGTTCCATGTCATTTTAATTACATTACTACTATTTTTAATTTTTGAACTCAAGTAACGTGACTTTGCTATAAAACAAACTTTTTTAAATAATTTTGAATAATTCTTAACATACAAATTAAATTCTACAGTTTTTACATAAGTCCGCTCTTCATACAGCTCATATAGTCGTTTTCGACTCTTATGAATACCAATGGTGGCCCAGTCGTTGAAAGAAGCGTTACTATTTACAGATATTGTCTTAGGGACAAATGTGTTTTCAAATTGTGTGCAATACATACTGAAAAAATCGTTATATTGTTGATTTGGATCATCATTATCTGACAAAAGTGGTAGTTTGGATAAAAGTTTAGTTTTAAAAGTTTCTAGGCGATTTTTACTTTTTGGATTAACAATGATATCCTTTTTAGTTATTTTCTTGTTTACATTTGGAATTGTGATCAATTGCCCACAATGATCTGAATCTATTAAGTTAATAATTGCTTTTTGGGTGGGTATAATATCAGTGTAAATATTATCTAGGCAAGTAGCACTAGTTGGGGTTATTCTGGTGGGCTCGAGAAATTTGTTTTCAAGATTGTATGACTGAAAGAGGCTTATAATTTTAGTACCTAACCCAGAATTGTCTAACAAATTAATATTAAAATCACCACAAATGATTATTGACTTCTTAGAACTACAGATTTTATGCAACACTTCATCCATTACCTTTTCAAAACAATCATACAACCCTGAAGGAGGTCTATACACACTTAATATAATAAACTGCTCCAATTCTATACAGGCTATTTCAACTGTTCGCTCAACAGATAGGCTGACAATATCCTTGCGGTCTTTAAATTTAAGGTGATTATTTACTAAGATTAATGCGCCGCCATGTATAGCATTTACCCTGCTGAATGAACTACCAACCTGGTGATTACTGTAATTGAAAATTAATTGATGACATTTGAGCCAATGCTCCGTTATACAAAGAATATCTATATTGTTACAATTCAGGAAAAGTTCTACTTCTAATTCTTTGTTCAAAAATCCTTGAATATTTTGATGAACCAGGTTGATACTATTAAAACTTTCAAAACATTCGCTTAATTTACTATCTGGCTTCCTTATAATATTGCAAGAGGTCGCCTCCGTTGTCAAAATTTCTAATTTAAATGATTGACTGATTCATTAATTGTGATCAAACTATTGGCAGAGTAATTTAATTGAGTATTGCATTGGTCAACAGAGGCGACTTGATTAGCCAAGTTCTTGGCTGTAATAGAAAAAAAGTATGATAGCGACACAGCTACTTGTCTTTTCCAATAGTTTGAAAGATAGCACCTGTCCACAAGATATCTATCTTTTGTCAAATAAAAATTGTCACCAATATAATTATTAATGTCAATTAAATGAAATACATTACTATTAAATGTCAAATTATGCAATGTTCTGTTAATATTATATCTAAAGTGATTTTCTTCCTGTGGCAAACTTTTACTATAAGGAAATGTGAACATTACAATTTTTCTTAAACTAAGGTCACTTAATGATCTATAATATTGGAGTAATTCTCCTTTATTCACAGTACCCCTATTACCAACAAATATTATTAGTACAGAATTCTGGGTGAAGTTGTAATTAATAATTTTCCTCATGATATCATATAAGGAACAACCAGGCATACAAAAGTTTATAATAGAATGTTCCGGATACTTATTTGTCAACAAGTGGCCTAAATCCTTACCAATTTCATCAGAGAAAATAACAATTTCTTTATTGACAATCTGTTTAGCTAAACAATTAGTAATTTCTAATGGTAAACTAACACAGGACCGCGGTATGGTTGTATCACCTAGAGACAATGAATGGGCCGGTGTGGGTTCCACAGATGGTGGTGGGCAATGCTCACAGTTGTTAGTTTCTGTACTTACCAGCTCATTCATAGCCAATACATATTCCCTCATTTGGTTTTCAGAGGCTGTATATTTAAAATTGAGTGAAGTTAATTTCTGTTGTAGGTGGTCAATTTCACACCGCAAGTTCTCTGTGTCTATTTGGTACTTCCTATTACTTTTATCTAAGTTTAAAGAATAATTATCTAATTGTTTTAGAAGGTTTAACCTTTCCCTATTTAAATTTACATTTTTAATGAAAAACTTTTGTTTTTTGACCATTTTCTTAGTTTTAACTATGTATTTGTTTATTTTAATATATTTTTTTAGTTTATTGTTACCCGTGATGACTCGCACTGATTTAATTGACTTTAATTCATCATCACCTGTCAGATCTATAGTGTAAGGTTGGGATTTATCAGAAATCATTGACGGAACAATAGGCACCAATTCACTGAACAGACTTTGGTTCAATGAGGCTGTGATGTTATGATTGGTTGTCTCGAGCTCTGATATTTGACTTCTGGCCTCATGTAGCTGTTGTTGCAATTGAAGCTTGTGACTGAGAGTTTGTTCATACTCTGTGCTGCACTGGGTGAACCCGTCCACAATGACTTGGAGCCTATCCCGGTCTTCTATGGCATCAGTGAATTGAGTATATAGCTGAGCCATTTCCATTTTCAACTTGTTATTCCTTTCATGGGCTTCAGAGAGCACCCTTTCATTGTCATCTATTTCCCTGTTTAGTTGGTTACAGGACTCCTTACACGCCTTTAATTCGCTCAAAGCCTGACTAAGTTTGGACTCTTCGAGGCGAGCGCGGGCACTGCGTGTCATAATCATTATTCAGGAGAATAGAGACAAGATAAGAGAAGAATTGATGCGGTAGAATTGTATATGAAACGATTAATTGAAAGGAAAAATGAAATTTATTACGCCAAAAAGAAGTTCTGTCACCGAACCAAACAGGGTTATGTTTACGTTTCAAAGGTCATCGGCATCAACAGGTAGCCGTAATGAAAAGTGATCCAGTTAATAGAAAGCAAATAATTAAAACGTAAACAATGTACTACCAAGTAAAATAAGTTGTATTGTACCTGATAATAAGATGACAATGCAAGATTACTTCGAACCGGTAACTGTCAGTTTCACAAATGAATTTATTACACTTAATTTGCGTTAATTCAACACATCTACACTATAATTCACACTATACTTGCTAAATACTTGTTATTTTATAGGAAATAGGACGTAATAAGACGGAAATGCAATATTTAAAATTAAAATTAAAAGGACAAATTCAAATCAGCTGTAAGCTGTAGTGTTGCCACAGGAAAAAAACCACACATTGACAGTAATGTGTGACTTGTGACTTTTTGGTTTTCACGATTTGGTGAATGTTTGTAAAATAAACTGTGGTTAATTCAATTCAATTCTTTATTGCATAACACATGTGTTTTACAAGATCTTATAATTAAAATAAAGTTCACATGGACCCTGTTGGGCACAACAATTTATAATATTAGGCAGTAGCAGAAACAATATTAATTAAAAATTTGTAAGTAAGTACTTTCAAGTAGGTAAATAATGTCAAACAATAAAATAAAATAGAGAATAAAAAATAAGAAAATCGCATAAAATTAAGTTATATTATACATCTCATTCATTCATCAAACATGTCAATAAGATAAATCAAAAACAAAATGTCAATAAATTAAATAAAATTAAAGTCAAATACATCATGTCACTAAAATAATAATCAAAATACAATCATGTCAAAAAGTAATAATCAAAAACAAAATGTCAATAAAATGAAAGTCAAATAGATCATGTCATTCGTCGTTACCTACAGCAGCGCGTTAGTTTCAGCAGCTACGATCAGTAACACTTTGCCGAACAAAAAAAAAATTGTCGAACAAACATAAAAACAGCATTCGTTCCTTGTAAAATATGGGTATTTAGCTCTATATGGACAGACAGGAAACCGAACCCAACATAATTAGGAAAAAGCAAAATCATATGATGTACACTGATAAATCGCAATATACCTGGATTCTGGATCGGATCTGTATTTTTTAACAGATTTGATCTTATCTCAACAGGTTTTGTCGTCGTAAGACAAAATTCTTAGAAACTTGGAAAAAAAATGGACAACTTGTCACGGACTCAAATCAACCCACACGGTTTGCGATTATTTGTTCGCCGTGTCATAGTGCATACGTGCGTCACACTCGAGTTCTTAACGCGGACCAATAGTAGTAGAAAAGTAATCTTTCACTGTATATAGAGCAATAAAAATATCGAAGTACTTATGAGTGATGATGGTACATACCTAGGCGGGTGCGGCGAGGGCAGCCGGCCGAGCGGCGGCGGGCGCGGCAGCGGCGGCAGTAGCGGCGGCGGCAGGAACATGGGCGGCAGCGGCACGGGCAGCAGCGGCTCCGGCACCTCCAGCGGGGAACACACTTCTGGGGATACAAATACTTCAATGAAATTAAGGCGCGGCCAGCTTGCGGCGCTAGTGAGGGCACAGCCTAACTACACGTGTACGTACTGTGATGAGGTGAGACGGCTCCGTCGGCCACAGTAAGCGCGGCCAGCTTGCGGCGCAGCGCGGCGGCCTCGTCCCGCGCGGCGTCGGCGTCTCGCTTGGCGGCGCGCGCCTCCATCCACGCGGCGTGCGCACGCGTCTCCACTTCGCTGAGTGCGCTGCGACGCGACGACTCTTGTTCTGCTAGCTCTAGGGTTAGTGCGTCGCATTTCTCCCTGTAAATTGGATAAATGGATTATTTGATTGAAATATCGCTGTCAGAGCGAAAACAAGAGAGTTACAGCATGAAATGTACAAAGCAACACAAAAATACGGTTATAAAAAGACTCAGTCATAGACCTCTTAAGATTTTTCCATTACACCATGCACCAGTGCTATTTTTTTTTCAATATCCCGAATATGCAATATATTCAAAACTTTTTTATTCCTTAAAAATGTCTTGTATTGGCCCATATACCTAAACATTGTGGTGCACTTGTTTATCTTTCTAATACAACACTTATTTTACAATTTAATATTTTATGTAGAGTGTTTTTGGTGAAACAGTGGCTGGTACGTGACTTCAAACGTTGTGTCAAAGAAACACTTTTATTTGAAAACTACTTAAAGTTTCACTAAGATGTTATTATAATATTGTTATTACAATGTTTGCTTGAAACACTTACATTTAGTAAAATGATTTTATTAAGGGTAAAAACTTAGATGTAAACAAGGCAGATAGACGGAAATGACGACAAACGCTATGACATGAATGACCGTGACAGTCACGAATGTTTGAACTGTCGTAGAAAATTGTAGAAGCTAAATTTTTTTTTGAGCGACAAGCAGTCGTTCAACTTAACTTTTAATTATTTTATTGGATTGATAGTACTGTACTTTATTGATTTTAAGTGAAGAAAAAAATACAGGCATATTCCCTATTAATGTTTACTTTATTCGATTAGCGGTTCTGGTTTGACTAGCGTCTGAATCAAAAGGAAATGTATAGGTATTTAAATTACTCACTTGAATCTCTGTACTTCTTGTTGTAGAATTTCTATTTTATCCACTGTGCTAGCTGATTCGCCTTGCTTGCTCAGCCATATCGATTCTTTGACGCTAAGTTCCCTGAAAATGAACCAACATTTAAAAATTTTACTCATGTGTAATTATTTAATTAAGTTGATATCAGGAAGGTTGGAACTATGTATTAAAAATGTTATAATTAAAGTTGCATTGGAAACGGGACTTTAAACATAAGACAAGTAGATATTAAATAAACTTACTTGAGAAGTTCGCCTTCTCTTTCCTGGAAATATTTCCCTAAGACCTCTAGCCTAGTGAGCGCTTCAGTGGCACTCTGACTACTAGTAGTTAACGTTTCTTGCGTGCCCTTCAGTTCTTCGGCAAGACGCATTCTTTCTTTGTATTCTGTCTGTAAAGTGATCAGGAAAGATAATAAACATGGTTATAATTCCAGTACAAAAATGCACAGAAATTCAAGGGCCCACTGGAATTAATTTAATACAAGTATCTTGGGGTTTAATAAAATAGTTCTGAATGGACCAAGTTATTACTACTATTTGCGCAGGAATGCTTTGGGATTCTAATAAAGTATCTATATCTAAATTAAATTGAGTTTTTATTCATATTAAACCTTCATACCTCAAACTTGCTTTCAAATGTGTTTCTCTCTTGCAGCGCTTTAGACAGCTTAGCCTTGATTTCTGTGTGGTCTATAAAGGACGTCACATCTACATCTGCTGACATTCCGCTCTTTAATTCTTTAATAGCTTCCTGAAAATATAAAACGGTTGATTACTATAGGAATGGAATGAATGAAATTAATTCATTTGTGGAAGTACGAAAACATTCTATTAGAGGTCGATTTTAGGCTGAAGCCAAGAAAGGTTTAGTACTTAAACCCTAAGAAATTCAGTTCAATATTGGCTAAAAGTGAATAATTGTGTTGAAGTAGTTACAAGGTAATATGAGAAAGAGGGAATTAAGTATTGATATTTAGTGTAGGTATAAATGTTATTATGAAGACCACCACATCGCATCGTGCATCGCGCTCTCGCGCATTTATAACAGTTCATACAATTTTGGCGCTTGCTGGAACTTTGGCTTCGGCCAAAACTTCGACTTATTTTAGCCGAAACCGAAGGTGGCGAAAGCCGAAGGCAAACGTTCGGTCGGACATTAGAAAGTCAAGTTTCTTTTCATTACTGGTCAAACGCTCTGGCTATCTTTGCTTAGCAAATCTAATCAGATCGTCACACCACTTTGGAATTTATTGATTTACCAAATAATGGTCAAATTACCTACATGTGAGAACCTAAAATTTCCTATCTCAAATTACTCTGTTTTGTTTCAGTGTAAATCTTACTCAAAAACAGATAAAACCTGCACACATCAAACAAAGTTTGTGATCACTAGCATAAGCTGATATAATTTTTTAAATTGAACTTAATCAAGAAAAAAATTTTGCTGTGTGTTTTCTTGATTAAGTATGAAATTAAAAAATAATACTATTTTTCATAATATAATTGAACTTTATCAAGAAAAATTCTGTTGTGTGTTTTCTTTAAATAGAAATAAAAAAAAAAATGAAGTATGAAATTAAAAAATAAAACTATTTTTCATAATATAATATACCGTAACATTTTAGTACTGTACCGTAACCGTAGATTTTTCAATGTGATCGCAATTTTTTTTAATGTGTTTAGGTATAAGAGGTTTTTACAATTTAAATAATTATTTCACATGTTTAATACTATTATTAGTCTAGAATTATGTTAGAGTTAGACCAAATCTAACTTTAACATAATTCTAGACTTTAATAGTATTAAACAGACTTACTTTTAGGGCTTCAATTTCATGTTTTTGTAACTCAATAGTGTTGTTTGACGCTGCCAACACTTGGTTGATTTCATCAAATTGTTTCTTTTGTTTTTTGAATTCTTCTACAGCACTTTCAGCTGATACATACTTGAGTTGGAAATTGTCTCTTTCGCGGCTTACTGATATGAATTCCTCCTCGAATGCCTGAATTTTACCTAGAAAAGACATAAAGAAGTAAATACTTTAGATTGCTAGACTTGCTAAAAGTCTGAATTTATCACACTAACCTAACCTAGAAGTAAATACTTTAGATTGCTAGACTTGCTAAAAGTCTGAATTTATCACACTAACCTAACCTAGCTCATGGTCTATCTGTTTACTACATTTTTTATAAAACTCTGTTTAGCTGTTAAGGCGTGAAAACGTGAGAAAAAATCGTTGCTTTGGCATTTTAATACTAGTATAATATTCCAGACATTATTTCAATGTAATAAAAATACTTATTACTTCCGTGTGGGGATTGAAACTGCTTCTGAACAAAGAAATCTTAAAAAAATGATGTAGGTATCTTAATTGGTTTTTCTTGTAATGCTTTGAGAGCTAGAATCGGTAAAATTTACCCTAAATTAATGAATTCTCTAGCAAAATCCAAGGTAATCAAAAGAAACCAACAAAACATAAAACTCAGAATGACTACAAACCAGTTTCTGATAATACAGCTTAAATGACGATTGTTTTGCATTATCATGCTGATCTCTAAGAAAATTTTATGTACCTCAACCTGTTTACTGCGTAGCTGTATTAAGTATGCTTATGTTAAACAAAATCTATCGAAAAACTTTAGAACTGAAAAATAAATGAGAACCAGGGCTGTTATGACTTGTTATTAAATATTATATTTGAACAATTCCTCAAATTCTTGCCAAATGATGAAATAGGCTTTATTGCTAGTAACAACACATGGCCCGAATAAAATTATAGCTAGTTAAGTTTTTTTTTTCATATTTATTTGCAAACATGCGATCGGTTCCTGAACCTAAAGCAGTTGTTTTTAAAGAGTATTTGACATGTTAGGCTTGCCCTCCCCTTGTTGGGATGCCTTTGGATATTGCTTTACTCAAAGTATACATATGTGCATATTCACTTATTATTCTTATTATTATTCTCTCTCTGTAGGTAAGCTTTTGTCGTAATTCTGATTTCCTCTTTGATGGTATGAACTTTTAGATATAAGTGGATTTCATCCATTCTTGTGTACCATGGGGCATTCACTATGGCTTTAGGCACGCCATTTTGAAATCGCCGGAGTATTTCAGTGTTTGAGGTTTTTGATGACTGCTTTGTAAATCTAAAGCTAGTTAAGTAAACTTACCATTCAGTTCTACAATTTGCTCTTCAGAATTAGCTCTCTCAGCCAAGAGCTCACTAAGAGTATTTTCCACCTCACCCAGGGTATTCTGCAACTCCCCAGCAGTATTCTCTGATACCCTGAGCAACTTTTCATTATCATCTAAGGAATTCCGTAGCCTTTCGTTTGTGGCCTTCAACTCATTGATTTCTTCTTTCAGGGATAGTACCATGTCATCCATACCAAATGAGCTGTCTTCAATCCCGGCTAACTTATTTTTAGTAGTTGTAAGTTCCTCTTTGAGGATCTCACACTCCTGGAAAATTCAATTTGTGTGAATTGAGGTAAAAAAACCGGCCAAGTGCGAGTATGACTCGCACACACAGTAAACGCTCATTCATGTCAATTTACCCGCAACAGCAAAACAACACAATTTTTATTGCTTTAGAAGCAATTATCTCATCAACCATTTACAAGAACTTCGATAGCCTGTCAATGGATGACCCACACAGTTTTAGTCCCATATTATAGGGGAAAGACTATTGCCATGATCTGGGCACAAATCCAATCTTCAGACTGACTCAAAAAGTTTTTTGTTTAATAGAATGAGTAATGTAGTGCCAGTTAATAGCCAATACATGAAAATAATTACCTTAGTTGTGAAAAGTAAATCCCGTTGTAACGAATTGATTGTGCCAATGAGTCTTCCATCTTGTCTCCTATTATCTATGTAGTAGTATCCTAATGTAAAGAGGAGGACGGAACTAGCTGTGGTTAGTAAGAACGTCAGCAAGCGGTTCGTGCCATCATTTGATGTGCCATCACAATACTCATCGGAGAAGCATGTTTGTCCTGCAAAGAAAGATATATTTTTTTAAAGAATATGAATATTTTTATCCAGCACATTGTTGAAGACTCCAATTAGTGTATATCACAGTCTATTAATTAAAAACTAATAATCGTGTAGGTTAAATAGTTTTTAAATACCTGATGATTAATATTAAAAAGGAATTAATACTTAGAGAAAACATTTTAGCTATCAAAATGTATTTTGTAACATCAATGATGCAAGTCACTAGGAGGAAATGTGCTTTCATATGGAATTATGAAAGAGATAAAACTATTGATATTGTCAGATAAAACTTCTTCAGACTTCTATCTCCAAACTCATGTATAAACTGGATAAAACTGATATCGGATATTGATAGTAAACAAAGATAACAGTTATGTTTAAAGTAGCTGTTCAGTCACATGCACCAATATGTTAACACTTCACAAATTTTAAAAGTATTTTTCTCTTACTGTTCTGATTACATTTTCATGTTGGTAAGAACATAGTATTCTGGACCCATATTTTTTTATGAAAAACGTCCTATATCTAAGCCAATCGTAATTTCTCGCGAAAATTACTTTTCAATTTAGGAAAGTGTATACATATTGATGCTCATGACTTTACAGAAGTTAGAGAAATAATGCTAATGTTATATTAACAAATGAATTGTTTTAAAAATAAAATTGAATGATTATTGCAGTGACTGGTTCTCTGTAGTAATGATTTCATATTGTTTTGTGATTACTCACACTGTTATAACATACCATGAAAGCTGGCATACTATGAGTAGAAAATGAATAGATAAGAATCTTGGCCATAGAGATACTGATGTGCATAATATGGTACAGAAAATATATGAAATGGATGTTTTCTTTATAGATACTTTTATTTAGGTATGTAATAAACTTAACTTACCAACTGAAGCAAATAAAGCCTTTGACTCTTCACTTGTACCCATAATTGAATAATAAGTAGATATAAAATATTTCATAAAAGAAAATCCTTCATTTCCATCAGCATTTTCAGTCTCATAAGTAGGATACTCTGTGTTGTATAGAGATTCTGGTGATTCAGTTGAAGACGGCAAAATGTCTGCTAAAGTTGAGTACATATTTGAGAAGATACTATCAGAGTTTTCATTTTGTACTGGAGCTTCTGTTGTTGCACTACTGATATCTTCTAGAGGGTCAGGCAATGCCGCGATAATGTCTTCAGCAGGTGCTTGAGGGTATGATGGAGTGTCTTCAGTAGGAGCAGGCTCTGACACTTCCTCTTTTTTGTAAAACTCATCAGGGCTGCTTGGTGCAGGAGTGGTGTAATATGTATATGGTGGTAACTCTTGTGGTGGCATTTCAGTTGTAGGTGGAGCTTCCATGCTCATAAGCGGTGGGAATGTTTCCGGAGTTGGCACAGTTTGAGGTTCTTGAGAGAACAATGGAGGTAAAGTCTCTGTTGTCAGTTGTTTTGCTTCTGTTGACATAGGGAGTAATGTTTCAGTAGTTGGTGGTGGCACTGGATCAATTGTTTGTGGTATTTCTTGCGAAGCCGAGGCCATATGCTCTTCTGTTGGGGCAGTATATTTATTAGGTTCTAAGCTTTTAACTAGAGGTAGACTATTATATTGATTTTCTGCATTCAAGTTAGTATAAATTGGTGGTATGACTTGGTTTATTTGATTGACTATTGGTTCATTTGCTGGAGGTACTACAGGTTCATTTACTGGAGGTACTACAGGTTCGTTAGTAGGATTCACTACTGCTTCTATACTCTGTTTTTCTGTTGTGGTGGTGAATGTTGGTTCAGTAGTAGGGATGGTGGTGAATGTTGGTTGAGTAGTAGGGATCACTTCAGGTTCATTAGCGGGAGTTTCTGTAATTCCTTCGACTGGATCTACAAGGTCATTTAAAGAATTACCATTAGGCACATTGTTTGATTCAGTAGAAGTTTCTTCAAGTGCTTGTACATTCTCCAGGTTATTATTGAGAGAAGATGCATTTTGTTCTTTGCTGTCAGTATGTTCTGATTCAGTTAAAGTGTTTTGCAAGAAATCTTGTTTATCAGGCACTTCTATTATAGACTCACTATTCAATGACCCATGATTAACAGAAGGTAACAAAATCTGCGGAGGTATTGTCTCTGTTGGCATTTCTTTAGGAAGCTCTTCATTATCTTGTTGTACTTCTAATGGTTCATTCTGTTCAGAGTTATTGTTGGCTTCCTGCTCAGTTGTCTCAGGTATTGTTTCTGAAGATGACTCCAGACTTTCATTGACAGCACTGGTAGCAGTTGAAGCTTCGGTTTGTTTAGCAATTTCAGGTGTTGCAGTTGTTGTTGAAGGCTCCTCAGTGATTAGTGTCTCTCTATTTAAATTTTCAGTAACCACATTCACTTTATCATTATCTTGATTTGGAGCATTCTTTTCTTCATTTTGATTAGGTGTTTCCACTGCAATATTCAATGTTGGAGTAAGATCTTCATTAGAAGAGGTTATGGGAGATTCGGTAGAAGAATCCTGCTGTGCATCATTGACAGCTGCTTCGGTGGTGTATATTGTCGTGCCTTCAAACACTTCATGAGGGTGCTGAACCTTATCAGGCTTAACATTTTCCTCCTTTACAGCAACATAAGGAACAACCTCTAGATTCCTTTCTATTACTTTAGTTTCTCTTAAAAACCTACTGTTAACAAAGCCAGTCTTTCCATTAATGCTCGCGTACCATAAGTCAGGATGGGTACCAGCTGATTTCATAAAAACGAGAGCATCGCTGTTTCCGCGAAAAGATAGTAGATCCGCGTCAACACTAGTATAACTCAGCAAAGTTTTCGCTTTAGAAATGGGTCCTGGAAGAGTTACAAACATGTTGTTAGAAAGTTATCACATGAAAACTGACATTGTATTACATTGGTATCTTACCATTACATTCTTTGTTAGCACAAGACACTTTGTCAGGAATCCTGCATTGTGACACTAATATAAATAACGTAAATAAAATAAGTTTTAACACAATCATTTTCGCATTGTAATAATTAAATTTTAATTTCTTAAAAAATTCGCTAGACGTTAGGCCACATCATCTGTCAAGTCGATTGTTCGGTCGTTCTGTGTAACGCAGGGGCAAAGACTATAATATCGCAGAAGAATGAATTTAACTCAACCATGCTCAGATTTGTACATTGTGACGAAGATATAAAATTATAACCTTTTGTGTATCCCCAAAAAGTGTATCTTATAAAATGTTATTAGAAGAAGAATAAACAAATATTATTATTTATAGAATAAAATAAAAGGTTTTCTTTATGAAACTACAACTTAACTTTACATACACGGAACGGAACGTAAAAATATTCGGAAACCTCATCCAATAATAATTTTCCGCTTGATAATCTAATTAGATCTCAATGTTATTCATTTATTATCAGAAAAAAAAAATTACATTACATTTTGTTGTTATGGTTGGTTCAGTTCAAGTAGAAATATAAAACTTGCCTTCGGTAAAAAAAAGAACAAAAGGCTAAAATTTCTTTGCAGTACGGTCTACTTAATTAACTTGTTGATACTGCCTGGCAGGTACCTATATTACTAAACTCTATGGATTAGGTACTGAGGGCTGCCACAAGATAGGCTAAAAGTAAAATAAAAATATGGCTTGGTGTCAAAAAAATCATTTCTAAATTAATTAAATTTTGCAAAAAGACTTCATAATGGATCTAGAAGATCATGTGTCTCTTATAGATTTATCAAAACAGTTACCTTTTGAATTAGGTAAGTTAAATGTATTTTTCTAAATCAGTTTGAAAATAGGCGTTGGAGTTAAGGTGAATGCACCGACCAGCCCAGGAAATTCAAATTTTCTTACTATTTTTGCAATTTGCAGGCCAGTGCTAGGTTGTATGTTGATTAAAATATTGTTCGCGATTGTAAGACGTATGTAGTTACAGAATTATAATAATCAAAGTCATCAATACAACCCTCCAAGTTCATAAAGGTCTAGCAATGACTTTGACCTTGAAAAAATCGTTCCTCGCCCTTTATGAACTTGGAGGGTTGTATTGATGATTTTGATTATTATAATTCTGTAACTACATACGTCTTACAATCGCGAACAATATTTTAATCAACGTACAATCTAGCACTGGCCTGCAAATTACAAAAAACGTTAGAAAATTTAAATTTCGCGGACTACCCTGGAGCAAGCCTTAATCTAAAAAGCAACTTCGCCAAATGGGCTACCCTCTTGAACCTGTGCAATCATATTGTGTCAATATTCCCGGTCAAGGTCATGTGTGCTTGAAAGCTGGAAGCATTAGGTAACGGGGCTCTTTACCGGAAAGACTGAAGGGGCTTTTCCAGGGTAGTGCAAGCTATCTACCATTATACATACATATTTCTGGCATCACCTGTGTTGCTGTGTTCCAGTTTGAAGGGCACAGGAAACATTATTTTCAGATTTATGTCAGCGATGGCAATGCTCCTGCAATGCCTCTGGTTTGCAAATGTCCAGCGGCGACCACTTAGTTCCCTACCTCCTACTTTTCTGGTGGGCTGTCGACTTATTTGCCATTCAATAAGTTCAAAAACTACCCAGCTTGCATTTCCTTATCTAGTTTGGGTAGGTATTAAAGATAACAATCGGGCCATAAATATTTGCTTTCTTAGGGTTGGTATATACCTACTGCCTGTGTTCAATAACGAGCGACAACACGTCTTGCCCAAATAAAATTATAATAAGCTGTTGTATTTTCAAGTTCTGACGCAGTATCTATCCTTCGGCTCCGGTACGGATCGCTTTTGTGAATCTACTGGTTTATTATGCGCTGGGAAGTCTCGAGATAGATAACGACGCTATCGCAAACTTTCGATCACTAAAATAACAACGAAAAAATTCGGTTGTAATAACGACCGCAAGCATTATTTTAGCCAACGATTGCTTCATTGTTTGTCTTTTGTAATTACGGATTCCGCTTGTCTTACCTAGTCAGCATGTGGGAGATTAAGAGCTAACTCTTAATCTCCCACATGCTGACTAGAGTCAAAAAGATGTTAGGGTGTGGACCAACCCGACCAACTGTGTTCACTGTGACACACTGTGAGTTGGTTATACCTACCTACTTTTTTTAAAGATTTCATAATAACGGAACTCTACCTAAACAATTAATGTAAGTAGGTACCTAGGTACTAAACATTTATTTATGTAAAATGGAGAAACTACACGGTTTCTATGTTCTCGTCACATGAAAATGCTTCTTCGTAGCAATCATAGTTTAATTCGTATTTTAGTTACTTAATTTTAATTAAATAGTAGGTACAGTCACGGACTATAATTGTTAAGCCACTTTCAAGGTTTCCAATTTTGCAGTTTAAAACTTTCACGAGATTACACGATTAAACACGAACTCAAACCGAATGCTCGGAAACAAGATGACAAATTACTAATAATCGGAAATAGAGGATAATAAATTTTATCCATAGAGGTTCAAGAATGACATATTAAGTTGTCGAATATAAATCCATACAATGTTGCATAAGTTAATCCAATCTATTTGATACTGACCTCTTTTGAATGAGGGATTTTCTTTTTAGCTCTTCCCTAGTCGCTGGATAGCTGGCGCTGAACTTAGTACGTTAATGCAAGGAATGAAACCTAAAAAAACTGATTTTACCATAGACATAATATATACTGCCGTATAGACGAACTGACAGCTCGCTAAAGCGTGACCAATTTTGATTTGTCAGTGTGTGCGTTAGTTAGCGATGTACCTTTTACTTTGGAGGACTATCGATAAGTGGTTGAAGTTCGACCCTTGGAGGAAGATGTTCCATAGCCTGCCTTTGTCTAGATTATAATTTTTACATTATGTTAAAAAAGTGTAAATACATTAAAAAAATAAAACAGCCAACATTTTATTAAAAATCATTTTTTCACCCCAAAAAAAAAAGTGTTTCCCAGCAATAATTTTTGCGTAAAGTTACTTAGTTTGATGTACAGAATGCTTGGTTGACGGCTTCGTGATGAGGTCTTTTACACCCTGTATATACGTAAAGGGAATCTGTTGTACAAATACAAAACAATTAGTTTATGTATTTGTTAAAAGTTAATTAACTTTTTCCTGATTAAATGGTTCAGTTAACAGACGGTAAACGTAAGGTAGCATTTATTTTCATAGTTAACATTCAAGATAAAATATCGATAGTATCGATAAATTTTAGTCAATCCCTAGCGTACATGTAAAAATATATTGATGAACAATCTATTCACCAAAATCATATAAATTATCAACAAATGGACTTTTAGCTATACAAAATATGAAAGTAAACAAAAACATTGGTATTATTTTATATTTTAAACAGGTAAAAAGGCAAATTTTAACCAAAAATAAACGCGTCTTATTAGTGAGTGGTCCTGAGTATTTACTTATGAAATGTGCAATTTTCAGGTTTATTTCTATGTAGGTACCTATATATATTTTATTATATATATATATATATATATATTAACACCACATTCACGCACAGAACAAGTAACCATTGTTTAATACTACTGTATTCACTGAAAATAAACCACGATGTACGCTAAAAATCCAAAATACTGAGGAGTTCCGCGTGCCGACTTGTGCAGACCTGTCATTCAAAACCGGTCACAGTGATATTAGATTCGCGATCCTTTTTCATCTTGCTATATTTTCATAAGGGATATTCTTCTCCCTCGCACGCTTTGTTGGTCTATATTTACTAAGTCTATGGATTTTACAAAGCGCGAGAAACCTAGGTTATATTCGGAAGGTTAAGCAAACGAAAGTGTCAGTCGACGAGCGTATTTGTTAAAAGTTAATTAAATTTTTCCTGATTAAATGGTTCAGTTAACAGACGGTAAACGTAAGGTAGCATTTATTTTCATAGTTAACATTCAAGATAAAATATCGATAGTATCGATAAATTTTAGTCAATCCCTAGCGTACATGTAAAAATATATTGATGAACAATCTATTCACCAAAATCATATAAATTATCAACAAATGGACTTTTAGCTATACAAAATATGAAAGTAAACAAAAACATTGGTATTATTTTATATTTTAAACAGGTAAAAAGGCAAATTTTAACCAAAAATAAACGCGTCTTATTAGTGAGTGGTCCTGAGTATTTACTTATGAAATGTGCAATTTTCAGGTTTATTTCTATGTAGGTACCTATATATATTTTATTATATATATATATATTAACACCACATTCACGCACAGAACAAGTAACCATTGTTTAATACTACTGTATTCACTGAAAATAAACCACGATGTACGCTAAAAATCCAAAATACTGAGGAGTTCCGCGTGCCGACTTGTGCAGACCTGTCATTCAAAACCGGTCACAGTGATATTAGATTCGCGATCCTTTTTCATCTTGCTATATTTTCATAAGGGATTTTCTTCTCCCTCGCACGCTTTGTTGGTCTATATTTACTAAGTCTATGGATTTTACAAAGCGCGAGAAACCTAGGTTATATTCGGAAGGTTAAGCAAACGAAAGTGTCAGTCGACGAGCGTATGTGACGTGACGCAATGTTTTTTTTTCCAAGCGTTTTGGCTTTGGCACCAACTATCCTAGTCAGTTCAACGCCATCTATAGAGTTCTTGGAAACTAAGTTTTTTTTTAATACCTCAAAAGGAAAACCTCGTTATTTCTGAAAATCTATCACAAGACAGTGACAGTTGAAATGTCGATGTCACAGACGATATTATCGAAGTTTGGTTAATCGTAGCCGTGGTTATATACGCGATAATGCCAGCTGCAGTTTCTGAGGAAATTCGCCACAGTATAATTTTAACATTGCATCAGCAGGGTCTGAGCATTCGTGCGCGGCGTGGGGATGAGGTCGGAATGTGTAGGAGAGCTGGTTTAACTGCCGCCTCTTACAATGCTGTGAACTGTCATTTCAATCAGCATTTTGGAAGATAATTACTTCCCTCTGAAAGAATTGCGTATCCACAGCACGAAATGGCAAATATAATTTTTTTGACGATAATTGTTATCGTGCAAGGATTGTAAGGCACCTGGTTTGATCCACATCCAGACATAACGGTGATTCCATGGCCAGCTAAATTCCCGAACCTGAATCCCATGAACTGTGGGGTTTAATGGTGCAGCGATGCGATCACCGCAATAAACGATGAAAAAATCTGGCTCAAAAAGTATGGGAAAACATGCGAGGGAATGATATTGGCACTAGATTGGTTGCCTCCATGCAATTACGACTGCAATATGAAATATACAGCCAAGGAGCATAATATACTCGATTTGATAAACGTCAAGACATGGTATAATACATAAAACTCTTTACAGAAATAGTAAATGAAATTCGTAATTCTTGCAAGATGGCGGCATTTATGTTTACTAAATATGCAAAAGTAATCATAATCATAATTATCATGAACGTCATCTTGGACGCTTTGCGTTCGGATAAAATCGTGGGTACGAGTTTTTCCGATGTCGAAATAATAACAATTAGGTACCGCTTTATAATTGCCCATTTTTTAAAGTATTAAAATGGATATAGTATGTTATCCTGAATAGATAGACATATGCTTTTGCGGACTTTTCTGTAGACCTATGTAAGATACACAATTCCACCATACAACATTTTGTTATATCTCAAAGGGTTTAGGCAGCGTTTTCGTTGAAAGCTTCCAGACGGCTTATTTTTTTCCGACACCTCCAACAAATATCATTATATTTTAGCCAATATATACAAAAACTTGACAAATTATATATTAAAACCTTCCTCTTGAATCACTCTATCTATTAAAAAACCCGCATCAAAATCCGTTGCGTAGTTTTAAAGATTTAAGCATACATAGGGACAGACAGACAGCGGACAGCGAGAGCGACTTTGTTTTATACACACATCAACACGGTCTAGGGATATTTTTAAAAAAGCGAATTACTATCAATGTGTCAATTATTTATATGACATGTATATATTTAAAAGATACGTTATTTAATATTCTACCATTTTTTAATAATGGTTAAGGTATAGATTAAAATTTAAGGATTTTATGGAAAAAAAATGAAGCATAGACGGAAACCGTATATGAATGAACTTTTAATTTGTGAGTAAAAACTGAAAAAAATAGAAAAATCATTTAATTTGTGTTTATAAACTTGAAGTTAGTAGTCTGAGAAAGCGCCCATGATGTTCATAACACATCGGCAACGATTCGGCATGCTCAGAGCAAGGTTGTCAATGTGTTGCTGCGGAATATTGTCCCATGTCCTTCTGAGGTGCGCAAAAAGTTGATCTTCTGTAGCCAGATTTTCAGGAACTTCCTTCAGAGCTCTTCTTTGCAGCATATCCCACGCATGCTCAATGGGATTTAGATCTGGCGATTGAGCAGGCCAGTCTAAGGCCCTAACATTATGTGTACGTAACCAAGCTGCTACCGTTCTCGCCGTGTGTGCCCGGGCATTGTCGTGCATGAGCAGGAAATCTTGCCCCATTTGTGTTCTGTGGGGCAAGATTACGGGCCCCAGCACCTGTTGGACGTATCGTTCTGCCGTCATATTGCCCCGCACCCAAACGAGATCCGTCCGTCCTCCAAGACGAATTCCTGCCCAAACCATAATTGTTCCTCCTTGGTATGGGTGAACTTCCTGAGGGTTCTGGAGACGGCTCCATCGTCCAGGAACTCGCCAAACACGCGTCCTTCGTGAATCTGGATGGAAGCCGAACCTGGATTCATCCGTGAACAGCACATTGGACCATTGGTCACGGCCCCAGTCCACGTGGTTCCGAACCCATTCTAATCGTCGTCCACGATTGCCTCTCCGTAAAGTTGGGACCCGGAGTGGTCTACGAGAGCGTAGATTGCTTTCATGCAGTCGCCTTCTTACAGTTTGGTCACTCACAAGCACTTGGTGTTCCACTCGCAGCCTTTGGACCAATTGAGTCGCCGTTGCATTTGGTTGTGTTAGCGCAGTAACTTGCAAAAATCGGTCTTGTCTGGGGGTAGTGATGCGACTTGGCCCCCGGTGCCTCTCCGCTACTTCACCTGTGGCACGATAGCGTGTCCACAATCTTGAAATTACATTTTGATGGGTCCCTATGGCCTCAGCAACATTACGCTGAACAGATCCAGCTTACAGCATTCCCACAGCTCGTAACATCTCCGCCCTCGTCAAATGTCGGCGTTGCATGGCTACAATACCTCAATTTTAACTTTATCTTTCGTTTAAAAATGAAAAAAAACTGTAACTAAACGTAATACGAATTGTTTTCTAAATTTCGCACAAATGAAAATACCCTCTCCTATACATCAAGACATTTTTATGCCACCGAAACAAAAGAATTTTCAAAAATTTGAATTTGGAATTAGTCTGAGATAAATTACAAACAAATCGGTGTATAAAAGATTCCAATGCGGCCAGTACTTTACGAGTTATTTAATTGAGTATGAAATATCCCTAGACCGTGTTGATGTGTGTACTATGTAGTGATCTAACTGACTAAACCCGATTTGTTTTACACGGCTAAAATACGAATGGTGACAAGTGGCTCATCATTTATAATCCTTGAATGTACCTACATAAGTATATTTATTCGTTGGAATAACAAACGACGGCCGCCAGTAGCCCACGTAGGTTTTGTCCACTTAGACATTGGTCCACTATTGAAGATGTGCGGAAACCTACTACGAATCCACGAATGTTTTAAAGAACATACCTAATTAGTTTCTTAGGCAACGCGCAACGTCGTAAATAGTGCTCAATTATTTTATGATGAACTTTTGTAATATTGCTATGAAAATGGAATATCGCTCTGTGTTGCACTAAAATATTGATTACAAGTTGCAGGAACTACTCGTATTACAGTCAAACTCAATAGGTATTTAGTTTTCGGCGACGGGTGATAATCCTCTACCTGCTTTTCGACAACTGCTAGAACATCATATTCAGTGTTACATATTATTGCAATACGTACCTAGTGGTCAATATTTTATTGCTACACGGAGTGATATTTTCATAATTTTATTCAGTACTTAATAAATCTAGGTACACTAATTTTAAAGAGAAAAGATTTGTATGTACGAGTAAACTCAAAAACAAATGGACCGATTTCAAACATTCTTTTACCACTAGAATGCTAATTTATCCATAGGCTAAATTTAGGTATTACTAGAAAAGGGGGGGGGGGGATAAATGTCCATTAGGTACATAATCAAAACAGAGCAATATTTGACAGCTTTTTTCGACGTTGCCATCTTTCAGAATGCACCCTCTTAAATTAAGATTTGATATTAAAAAACATTTCCAACCACTAATGGTCCTTGATCGTACTCACTTACAGACCAACGTATTAAAGAAGAAATTTGTTTTGGAGAAACATTGATTATTAGTTGTGGACATTATGAGGGCGACCTTGTGGATGAAGAAGAAAAGTCAGAATCAGAGTGGTCATGCGAAGAATCTAGCATGGCAACAGAGTCGGAAGAAGATCAGGCAAAACCGTTTGAAATAAAGGATTACGTAGACGAGGAGGCTGCAAAGGTAGACGAAGAAGAAGAAGAAGCTGATGATTTTTGTTTTTATTTTTTTCCCGATTGCAGTAAACCTCCTCCGCCAGAAAACAGCAAAACAAGCCTTATCGTTATCGATGGTTTGCCAAAACTAAATGAAACTGCAAAGAGGCAAAAATATTGCGTTTGTAAAAAAGACAAAACGGGGGAATGTGTATGTTTTACAAAAGTGCCTTGCAAATGTGGTGCAAAGATTATAGCTGATTGTACGTGCTCTGAGCTAAAAGACATTTGCGTTTGTGGCTCTGGATATCCTCGAACTGTGTGCAAATGTAAGCATGTTGATGTCTGCGTATGTGACCCTGACGGTAAAATATTAACTAAATGCACTTGCGCCAATATAGAAAAACCATGTATTTGTCACCCGGATAAATTTCCTAGTCCATTATGCAAATGTAAATATAAGCCCAGATTTTTAAGTACCATTCAAACCAAAATAGAAGAGCTTACAGAAGGAGAAAATGAAGGTAACCTCAGCGAAGAAGAAGCAGTCGAAGAAGAAAAAGCTGTTGAAGAAGAGCCATGTGTTTGCCAAAACCCAGAACCTAAAAAGATGTGCTATTGTCTTAAAGGCAAATATTGTACATGCTTGACTGAATGTGTTTGTGGTAAACAACGCCCTTGTTTTTGTGCGCCTGAAAAGGGCGAAACAATTAGTGAAGAAGTATCCTGTAAAATGGATGAAAACAAAAAGACCTGTTGTTGCGCTAAACCCAAAACCTGTACTTGTGAGACTGCCGATGGTGCTGGCCCTGTTTGCAAGTGTTTCCCGGTAAAAGTTTGCACGTGTGGAGATCCAGAGAATTGCAAGTGCTTCACTACATGCGATTGTTCAAGTCCATGCCTTTGTGACACTATTCCAGTTAAAACAGAAGAATGTGTATGTTTACAACCATCGGGAGGATTAAATATGACTGGCATTTGTAATTGTATAAAGGAATCCACCAAAAAACAGAAAAAAGTTCGTGCGGGTAAAGAGGGATATCGATGGTGTCACGAAATTAATCCAAAGCACACGTATTTTGATTTTGCATATGATCAACATGTCAAAATCGATCTTGAAGAGCCAAAATTAGATAAGTTCGAGATTAAAGGCCTTCACGATGATCCTGAAAACGTTGACGAGTGCCCCGTTCATGGTGCGAGGCTTCCTAAATACGAGAAAAAACCAAGAAAACCATCTTTAGATTGCTGCAGTGCTGTTGGGGGTACCTTTATTTTATTTCTTTGAAAACGTTTACTAGTTGATACTCATTAGATTATGCATTGGAATACTTGTTTTATCTACTACTTAATGCAGGGAGTATAGGTACTATTGTAAGCACTGTATTTAGGTAGAGTAGAGAGCGCATCCCTAACCTAAAAAAAAAAATGGGAAAAATGTTTTCAATTGTCCTTTGAATACACTTAGCAAAATATTAATTAATATGACTTTTTTTTCTAAAGTTCACAGCGTGGCTGGTAAATCCATCAGTCTTTTTTCAAGAATCTCACCACCCAACACCATCTTACTTATTACATATTTGTATGCACTACCTACAACCTTAACATTTATTACACTATCAGCCCGGTATTGATAATAGCTTTCACTGTTAAATTGCTCTTACGGGTTGTTACCCAAATTATCATGTGGCAAGGTTTGATATAAAATAGCGTAGGTTTACAAATTTTAAGCTTTTTTTTTGTTATTTAGTTATTGACTAGTGATTGACTAGTGAGTGAGGTTGTATGTGTTCGTACTAGTTAGCAATGACGAGCTGTGTGTATATATTTAAGGGACATTTGTTAATAGAACGTTTTTTAAACAGGCATCAGCATTTGTGTTGAAAGTCTAGGAGAGGACAAAGATAAACTACTCGTGCAAGTGGTTTCATATTCATCAAAGGAAGGTGCAAAAACTGGATCAAAGCTTGTTAGCATTTTGGATTGTAACTTACATACGATGGAGGAGAATCGAGTCGAGTAAGATATTGTTGCTGATGTTTCTTATACGTGTATACAGGCTCTTTTGTAGACGCTTTTTATAATATAATCGGATCGGATCTTTGCGTTCCAAAACGAAGATAGTTGACGGGTTTCAAATTTTTGCCCAAAATAATTGGGACTGGGCATGATAAATCTGTTGAATGCCGGACAAACAGTGGGTCCTGTGCCAATGCCCTGAGACTGTTAGACGGGTTCGCAATCGGCTACAAAAGAGATGGCGGGACGAACTGGTTAGATCTGCAAAAAACTGGAAGATGGAAGCGTGAGATCGCGAAAGTGTGGAGGAAGGTCTTTGCCCAGGAGTGAGACAGAACTAAGTCAAGATTGAAGTGAGAGACGAATCCCATAACTATTCTTGCAAAGACATTGTTTGATATAGTTTCTTAGTAAAATTGTTCATTCATTTTGTTTTTAATCACAGACATATTACAAAGAAAGACTTGACCAAAGAGCGGCGGAGTTACACAGCTATCTGCGAGAGCGGTTACTATAACAAAGTGACTCGCGTTTGTGGAGACAAGCATGTCGTGAAGCGATTCTACCACTCTTTCGAAAAGGCTCACAACTTTATACTGGAAGGATCAAATATTGTGTTACTGCGGTATCTTGCTCTTCGACGCTACAAAGGTACCGTGCAGACTGACACTGTCATGATGGATGGGACTATCTGTCGGAGTATATATGTGAGTTTTACCGTAAAGTATCTAGCACTTTAATAATGATTTTTTTTTTTTATAATTATTATAATTTTTGGCAAGCAGGACGGTGTACCTACTAGGCTACTACCTATACATTGCAACAAGCATTATGTTTGCATCCTACTCAAGGCCTCGAGTCGTACCTACTTTTAGTAATAGTTAGCAGGTACATGAAAAGTTTACTTGTTTTTACTCTTGTAAATATTGGTTACTATAGGATTATACAGATACGGAATAATGCTCCCTATAATACGAGTATATTATTGAAACCACAGGGTCAATTATGATAGAGAAGATATTATCTGATAGGTAGGGACTAGGGAGTAACTATAACTAATTCACGAACTATCTAGCGTGGTATGTTAGTTTTAGCAGTTTGCGTTGACTAATGAATATTTCTTGTTAAACCGGTGCCTAATCTACCTGCATTATTAATCGATTTGACTAAATTGTTGATTTATGACTTTTGGGTTAGCTATACTGGAGAATTAATTGATGAAATTGTCCAATTATATAATATATTATAAGGTCTATCTATTCAAACACGAAATCTCTTAAGTGGTCATTGTACTCATCATTATTTATATTATATTTACATTATAACAACTTTTACTATGGGACCAAACCCTGAATCGCGAAAAAAAAATGAGCTGTTCCCTACAAAATGTTCGCTTATCTCGCTTTTAGGCGCTGTCTTTTAGGTTCCAGAATGTCTTTCAGCATTTTAGACTCGTCTTTCGACTTCCTTGTTTTGCCTATTTTTAAAAGACACTATCTTGCCCAAGTAGGTATACTCCTCGACATATGTCTACCTCGTGCTTACGTGATCTAGGTTTTTCACCTATTCATTGAAAGCCCAACCTCAAGACTTACTGTGTTCAGATCTTGGAGCGTTACTTTAAGTACTGAAGCAGAGCGGAGAACAACACAATGTTATTGGCAAAGCGAGGATTTGTTAGTTGGTTGTAACATTTACGCCTCGAAGTGCCGTGAAGCAGCTAGCTTGTTTAAAACCTCCTGCAGTGCGCTTGTGAACAGCTTAGGTGAGAGTGGGTCGTCCTACTTGACACCCTTTTCAATTGTTGAAATTCGGACAAGAAATATGCAACTCGATGTTCGCGGAGCTACTTTGATAGATGGTGTCAATAAGGTCATTGTAGATGAGCGTTATATTTTGGGACTCCAGCGTATTCATGAACTTTAATTTTCCTAAGGTCAAGTAATAACGTGTGTAACGACCCACGTTATTACTTGACCTTAGGAAAATTAAAGTTCTTAGAGATTTCAATACACTTGCTGAGAGAGTTGAAACTATACAATAATCTGAAGTCATATAACTCAAACTACACAGAAACGTCGCAACATTGAGTACAATAGCCGTTTTGCGTGACAAGGATGGCATAGAATTAACTCCAAAAACGTGTAGCTTCTCCATATTTTTTTCCATATTTTTTTGTACAAATCATCTTATTTTTCTGTTATGTTAACAGATTAGCTACTAAGAACTATACTAAATTGTTCGAGGTTTCGTCAATATCTACTTTAATTTTGAAAGTGCGATGTGAGTCTGTGTATGATAAGTTTCGGGACTGAAAGAAATATAATTGTCTAATCTGGCACCATTCGTGAAAAATTACGAGTCTTAAGACTAAGTTCAGACAGAGCTACAATAAAACTTGAATCCTTATAGGTACCCACTTCTGATTATACACAAAAGGTGAATGTGTAATCATCAAAACATTTACCTCCAGGTTTCTAAAGGTGTAAGCGAAGGCATCGTGAATGGCACTCCGTTTTTCGTGGTCAAGATTGAGCGACACGTTGTCGAACCTTCAGGATATATTCATCAAACGTTGACGGTGCTTTCTCTAAAAGGTATTTCGGGACATTGAGTTTTTTTTCTCTTTTTGGAGAAACCAAGGTTACCGATATAGCACGAAGTATTGGCACTCTTAAGAATCAATGCAACTGATGGCCGACAGAGCCGAAATGTTCTGGAGTGGCGACTGCGTACCGGAAGGCGCAGCGTTACAGGAACTCCCACAAGGTGGGCCGATAAAGTTGTGAAGGCCGCGGGGATCCGCTAGATGCACGATTCACAGGACAGGTCGATGTAGCGACGCTAGCAGGAGGCGCTTAGGACATCTTTCGGCCGAAATTATGTACATTTTATAGGATTATGTATAGTTTCTCTTCTGCTCTGTATTCGATCTTGTTTTTATCGTCGTTTATCTAATCTATAGGTTATACTATAAGTCACGAGTGGGCAGACAACTGCTACATTTTCCATGTGAACCCACTGCTCCGTATCGTTCCCGAAAAAGACGAGATAGAACAACACGAACCATTGCGTGAGACCTGGCGCAAAGATCTTCAACTAATGTCCGACTTCCTGGATTTCAAGGTATATCATTATCCTTTATCTTCATCATTCTCTTACCCATATTCCGATTTGTTAAGGGGCAATGCAGCATTTCTTCCACGACCACTATATTATATTGGTTCAAAGACTAGTTATTATATCAACTAGCAGTTGGGGGCCGCCTCCACGAGCGAGAGAATCATTCAACGTATTTTTCTATACGAAAATATCGCCACGATTCTCTCGCTCGTGGAGACGGCCCAAAAGAGAGTGTATAGAAAAACGTAGCTAGGACGATAATTTCGCTCTCGCTCGCGTCTTGTCTAGCGATAATGATCTTGTACGTTATACAATCGTCTTTGTGCGTCGTTTCTTGAGGTAGCCTCTACTTGTATATATTATTCCTTTAATATTGTCCACAGAGCACCCGTGCATCAGAAGGAGGTCGCTACGTTACGGAAAGTGGAACCCTCACGGGCACTGTGCGGGATTACCTCCAAGCGATCCTCTTGCTCCGGCCACAAGACACCCTGCACTTCACCAGGCATTACTTCGGCACAGTGCTCTCAGCCCTCGACCTCCCACATGATGAGTTCTTCGACCCCACTTCCAAGCACGTCCGATACTACTTCTTTGAAGAATGATTTAGAGGCTTTAAGACAGGAAAGAGTGAACAAATGGAGTCCTAATGAAAGGGAGCAGGTCTATGCTCAGCTTTTGCAGAGACCCCGTGGCATGCGCTTCCCTACCACCATCGCTATCCCGAGTAATGACAGATCTGAGGTTCCACTTCTACCAAATAATTTTGTGTTTTATGTTCGCGCAGTAGCATTCATTTGTTTACTTTATCATGCATTCAGCATAGGCCTTATTTCTATGAAAACTATATTTAAAATTATGGTAATTTATATTAGTATTTAGCTTAATATCTTTTAATACGGTTTCTTTAGTACCATCTAATTTTATATGTTTTTTCCATATTAAACTATTTTTTACAGAATTATAACAAGTAGATTAGGAATGTTTTAAAGGTATATGTGACCAATGAATGATAGGTACCTACAGATTGAGCTAATGAAAGTATTGTAGCGAATAAAAATCGTAATTTTTTCAACAGTACTGATCAGCTTGAACTGTAGCGAAATTACTGACTGTAGTTAAAATATATTATCTAAACAAAATGAAAAGGTTGAAAAAATACATTTTGTCATTTCTTTTAAAGTTTTTAGTGGTGGACTTCCACTATAGCTTTGATAAACGAATGATTTTTCGTAAAAACATATGACGTGAAAAGTCCCACATGCCCATTTTGGCGGTCATTTTAACAATAGGTACCCACCTACCACGGTCATTTAAAGTTAACTATGAAATACTTTTTTTTCTCTAAAAAAAATTCGTCTGTGACCGTTATGACGTCATATTTTCACTGAATACCTATGAAAAGTACTATATATCTCGAGCATTCATGCCATGAATATGGTAAGATTTATGAGAAAACGTGTCTAATATTGCTTACTTAGGTATTCGTAGTGTATATTGTATACATATATTTAGCTGAGGGATTTGCGTATGTCACGCAAGATCCCTCCAAACAAAATGACAAAACTGCGCCGGAGAAGGCCGTGGGACACGAAAGGAATTTTAATTTTTTGTTCCTTTTGCACAAAGGAATTTATTATTAAGTCCCCGCATCACAGGCATACGATATTATGGAAAGGACACCCCCAATTCTCACACACCTTTCTTTCAAAGAAGAATTTATGAATAAATACGTTCTGGCTTTTCGATTACTTGACAGCTTGTAGTCGGTCGTACATATTCAGGTATCGTTTCTTATTTACTGCTCGGACTGCAAAGGTATTACTATTTTTAGTGATTTTATTGAAATTTTATATCATAGTACTTCCCTACTTGATATAAAATTTATTAGTTAGGTATATAGGTAAATCTCTACTTACATAACATTGATCTGCAGTACAATGGCACCATAATTACTGCCACGAACAAAGGTTTTCATAAAACATTCTTAGTGACTGCCTCGTTGGTCTAGTGTTCGCAATCGTGACGGCTAAGCAAGAGGTCCTAAGTTCGATTCCCGGATCCGGCAAATTATTAGGTTTTCCATCAGGAATTTCTCTGTAGCAACCACGGAGTCTTGATTTGTTCCCGGTTGATGGCAAAAGGCTCGCCCCTTACTTGAGACTTAAACATAACTGGCGAAATATGGGTGTATTAGGTACACCTCTGCCTAACCCTTCGGGGGTTACAGGTGTGATGATGTTATGTTATTCTTATTGACGTTTTAATATCACTTCCACGGAGGTTTTAAAATAGATATACCTTCATTTCTCTCTCTCTACCTTCCTTCTCTCTACTTACCCTCTTTTTTCTACTCCGCAGTATACTTGGTAGTTGACTTTCGAGTTTTTAACCGACTTCAAAAAAAGAGGAAGTTCTATGTTCAGCTGTGTGTAAACCACGATAAAAACTCGCGCCGACACGAAATGAGATTATAATGGTCTGTTTGTCACTTGTCTTAAACCTTTTTTTAATGTTTAGTTTTAATTATTCTTTGTAGCTTTAATTCATTGATGTATTTATTTATTTACTATTATCAGACTTTAGATTACTATCTATTCTTAATCAAAGATTTTGCCCAACTTAATTAAAATTTTGTTTACAATATTACTGTTAAGCTCCATCAACCTAAGTTGGCTAAGCGTTAGAAGTTTAAATTAACTTGTTATGGGACGAACGCGACGGCTCGGTAGCTCGTAGGGCAATACAGTTTGCAAACAAGACTAGACGGGCCTCTGGCTACCATTGCATACAAATTGGCAACCCTTAAATTACAATATGTGAGTTGAATGTGCTAGTAGTTACGTATAATAATAGTTATCTACTGAATGTAATAACAGAAGTTTGTGTTATTTAATATAGAAAGGAGTTTGCAAAGGTGATATACGGAGATACCCTCTTCGGGGTACCTACAACAACAAACGTGTAAAAATTCTTCGATCTAGGAAACCTAGTACTGCATGCTCAAAAGCTGCGTTTTCAATCCACCGAAGATGTTTACTAAAACTTCGGATATGGCTCAAGTTCTCATAAAAATAAACACCAATCCAAAAACCGGACATGTAAATGTAATCAAGAATCATCTACATATCCTTTTTTTAGTATGGGTAATCATCAAATGACTCCTCCCGCTCCGGGCGGAGCAGGAGGGAGTGTCAGACTTTTACTGACTAAAACCCATCCATGTTCCTTCATCGCCCTTTGTGTTCCGGGGTCACGGTATCTCTTTCGAACAGTCCCGCAACTCCGGAACAGTCCCACAACCCCGGATCATCATCTACATATCCTGATGTGGAGATTTTGTAGGATAACGTGCCTGGATGAAGGGTAGTTATTTTAAGAAAGCTCCCGATTTTAAATACATGAATGTAATTTTAGTTCGCATTGCGCTGAAATGTCGCATAATTATACCTATGTGTTATTTAGCGAGGGTCGTATCCGTCATAATCAGCTTAAAGTGTTTGTCTGTAGGTGCGGTGAGTGTGGAGCGTTCCAGGTGACGCTAAGCTTCTTTAGATACGTTTGTGTTGCATTTTACTCACACCTCAGTGTATGTAAATGGGTACAGTTGGGTTAAGAACAGAACTGTGTGCAATGGCTGGGCAATTGTTTGTTTTGAGCATTCTTCTTGGGGCTCTGTTGTCCAGAAATTAGTAGCTCAAACAAAGTTGTAGGTAAAAGATTTCACACAGCATAACAATAGTGCGTAGATAAATTCCTTAATTGTCACTATAGTACCATTAACAGTTCCATGATGGAACTATTGTTGTTTTTTAAATCACTTATAGTTTAAAAGAATCTGAAAATAATGGAACTAATAGGCTCTAGAGCTTATTGAAAAAGATCTGAATAACAATCGTCCGAAGAAATCTTCGCCCAGCACCTAGTCAGCTTCTGCATTCAATAAAATAAGTATGGGGTAGACGTCAATTTTCTTCATAATAATCTTCATCTGCGTAGCCTTTACTATGTTGGGGTCAGTTTCCAGTCTAACGGCATGTAGCTGAATACCAGTACCTAATTTTACAAGAATCGATTACCTATCTGACCTCCACAACCCAGTTGGTACTGGAAACGATACCCCTTGGTAAGACTGATTGTCAGACTACGTAGAACGGCTGTCCTGTCAAAGTTTTTATTAATATTGCCCCTTGATGTTTGTTTCCAGGGGCAAACATTCTGCTCTGTAATAATGAGATACCTATATGCAGGATAAATTGTAATACATTCAGTCAAAAAAGTATCGGGAATGGATGATTTGTTTATGGTTCCAAATTCAAATTTTTGTTTTTTTGTAGTTGTTAGATTGGCACAACTGTTTTCCATTTTGGCGCGGAGTTTGAGTTGCATCTGTTATTTATATTAAATACAGTACTGGTTTTAGTAATATCATATATAGTGTGCATTGCGAATTTCATAATGGACAAAAATATCGAACAAAGAGTTTGTCTTAAGTTTTGCATCGCCAATGGAATTTCGTGTTCGGAGTCACTGAAAATGTTACAGAAGGAAAAACTCGTGCTTATGAGTGGTTCAAAGCGTTCAAAAGCGGTCGAGATGTGATGGAAGATTTGCCTCGCTCTGGTAGGCCGTCAACGTCTGCAACTGAAGTTAACATCGCAAAAGTGAAGAAAATAGTGACTGAAAATCCCCATTCAACTCTGAGAGAGATAGCCGCCGAACTTTCTGTATCTCACGAGTCGATCCGTACCATTTTAACTAATCATTTGGGTATGAAACATGTTGCTGCTCGGCTAGTCCAAAAGATCTGAATTTTCTCCAAAAACTCAATCGCATGAAAGTCGCTGAGGACATGCTAGAACGAGTCAGTTTGGACCCAACATTCATGAAACGCATTGTTACTGGTGACGAGACGTGGGTTTACGAGTTTGACATGCAAACTAGTCAACAAGCTTCGGAGTGGCGCCTTCCAACTGAACCGAAACCGAAAAAACCACGCCAAAGTCGATCAAAAGTCAAAATCATGTTGACTGTTTTCTTTGACTATCGCGGTGTTGTGCACTCTGAATTCTTACCGGAAGGTCTAACGGTAAATAAAGAATATTATTTGAGCGTTATGCGGCGTTTAAGAGAGCAAATTCGACGAAAAAGGCCAGATTTGTGGAAAGAAAATTCTTGGATTTTGCACCACGACAATGCGCCTTCGCACAAGGCTATCATTGTGAACGAATTTTTGACCAAACACTCAACAAACATCCAGCAACCACCATATTCACCAGATATGGCTCCTGCTGACTTTTTTCTTTTTCCTAAACTCAAATTACCACTTCGTGGCACCCGTTTTCAATCGATAGAAGACATAAAGGAGAATTCGCGGCGAGAACTGAACTCAATTCCGGAAGCAGCGTTTAAAAAATGTTTTGATGAATGGATTATTCGTTGGCGCAAGTGTATCGTTTCTAAAGGAGCATACTTTGAAGGTGATAAAATAAATTTGGATGAATAACAGACATTTAGTGTATTATTGATCTTTTCCCGGTACTTTCTTGACAGGGTAGTATAATGCAGTATTCATTGTATTTCCATGGATTATTTTCATAAAGTGATCCGGTATTACGACACATTACGATATATTATTAAATTCTACGTACATAATATGATTACCCATGGATATAAGTCCTACCGCAAAAAGCTTTCGTCATCTAATTACGAGAAGTATTAAATCGTTTAAAGTTTTTGATAGGATCATTTTGTAATTCCCGCAAACGCGGGTAGACAAAACAAGCTTAATTTATAAGGCGTATCTCACGTGTGTACATATTTAAGTACCTTCAGAATTTCTAACGTACGGTTGACAAAAGTAAGTAGGTTTATTTTGTATTTAGATCAACTTTTGCCTTGGTGATCATGAGTTAGATTCCCAGGTCGGGCAAAGTGTTATTGGGTTTATTTATCGAGAATTTCTCAGTTGTGCCCGTTTGATGGCAAAAGGCTCAACACCAAGGGACTTAAATATTACTGGCATAATGTGGATGTTGGTAGACTTCTGATGTCCAGCCCTTCAGGAAAACAGCCGTGATGCAGAAATAAAGTATTGAATAATCAATCATCTGAACTTTGTTGAGAATTAGAGTATGCCACTTACTTCTATAGTAAGAGTAGAGTTACCACTTATGTATTGAATATCGGGCTGGTGTCCGCCACTCCACGTCCAAGGCGTGTATTTTGTGTTACCACTTATATCTAACATGAAAGCAGCTATTAACCTATTTCTATACTTTTAACGTTATCGTGATAATGGTAACACGATACTGCATCTCAAAGTATCGACGATTTTATCTTGCTCTTTGACCCAGATTTATTGGACCCGATATTCATATACAATTTGTGTTTGGGACGGGTATCGAAAAATATAACGTTATAAGTAATGGTCGCTTGAATTTTGATTTTGAGTGAATATGCTTTAGAAGAGGAGCTTGTTTATTTTAAAATTACGTTTGTCTGAGGCTTGTGCCCGCTTGCAAATCGAAAATTATACTAACTACGGCAGCGAACTATCTTGAAAGTATACAGTAAGTATGCTAATGTCCTAACCAGTCCTATCCGTTTTAATTATGTTGCAAACATCGACGTCCATTCAGACGGTAACGAACATCCATCCATCCTCACAAACTTTGGCATGTTTTATAACAGTAGTAAGATTTTTTTTTCTCAAATTCCTCTTCTTTAACTTAGCTCTTCATTGATGGACTTAAACTACTAGTTGAGTTTTCGACAAAAGCCGATTCTATCTTTTACTGAAATAGAACTGCATATTCGCCCAAAATTGATACAAACGTGGTGCCAAATCCCGATTTCGAGCACTCAGATGGCCAATTTGGGGCTAAAATTTGCCAAACACTATCTCATCTCAACTGCGGACTGCGGCCAGTGTCAATCTAACGATAAATTACGCTAATTGTCAACGTTTTATTGGACAGCCGATTCAAACCATGGGGAATCGAAGTGAACCACGTCACTTTATCCTATCTGGTAATTAAATCGTTATTTCTGTAACTTTGTTGCCGTTGCTGTTCCAGAACAGACTTTGTAATTTTGCACAATTCGGCCACCTCTTAAAGTAACCATTTTGTAGCTTTTTGAGTTTAAACGACAGTTAATTTGGTTTTACAAGCAGTGCCATTTCGAAAAATTGTATCCTGCAATACAGAAAAGGTCAGGTAGGTCATATCGTATGTACCAAAAGCGTATTATCCTTTATTCAAAAAATGCAGTGGCCTATATTGCTGACAAGCCCGAAAATGAATGTATGCTGCATTTAAAATATCAGGCGCTTAAATTTTGACACGTTCGTGCCCTCCCCAACGTGGCCGTAAACCGCGAAAGTTCGTTCAGTGTAATAAAAAGTTAATACTTGGCGCAGGCGGGGCGGGTTGGATTGCGCATTACTTGCTACATTATAAACAAGTCTGCCTGTGACACCCCTCCTTTATGACCCCCTCTCGGCGGACGGCATGCATAATTAAATCTACGCGGTCAAATTAGCAATTTGGACCCCCAACAATAGGACATAGTTCAGTTTAAGCGTCTTTATTGTCCAAACAAATTTATTCAACCATTACTGTGCTCAATTAGCGCACAGTAACTACACTGAAACAATTTCAGGACTTGTTTTTATTATGTCTTCGTTACGGCTGTTTTGTTCCGGGGCAAACGAATTTGTTTAAAGCCATTTTAATAATGAATGAAATATCGTAAAGTTAAGTTTATATCGACTGTAGTGGGCTCCAGAGGGCGCTACAGTGATTAATGGATTCCTGATAATTGCTAGTCTTCTGTTTCTGTTCTCTTCACTATTTAATTTAATTTTGAGATTATACGAGCGGCTGGATTGAATATCGTGCTTATTGATTTTGTAAGTCATATGGGGAACTTTCTTTACATAAGTGGACACATTGTAGCATTGTTTGAATATAATATTACTAAGCGAATTCAACAAACATTAATTTTCAATTAAAACTGCAGTGTTTATCAAACTTACACAACTATTATTTTAGCATGAATTCATAAATATTTATGTTCTTGCAATCGAGCTTCCAATAAAGTGTGGCGTCGATAAGTATATGGAAATTCAGCAGCTGGGTGGCAGAGCAGGCGTGCGCGCCACTGATAACGGATTTAGGGCTGTTTTTCAATCGGTTGGCGCCACAATCCGGCCATATTATTAGCGATAGATATCGTAATAGTAACACACAATCTTAAATCACTCGGCAAAATAAACAATTTGCGCGCTATGTGTGTTTTACTAGCTTGGTTAGCTCGGTAAATGATGTTTACTTTTGATTTTATGCATGTAGTGCACACAGCCACATTTCAAAGCTACGCCAATTCCATCAGTAATTCAATGTGGAAATGAATGAATAGTACCGTTCGATACACAGTAGTAATGTATTCATATAATTATGATATTTATCTAACTGAAACGGTTACTCGTCAAAGCTTTGGATCAAACTTTTATTACGGGATCCTAGAATTAATTTAAACTTTGCATTTAATCTTGTTGGCTGACGAAACTTTTGCAAAGTGAGATAAAGTATCACCTAAAACAGCACAGTTCCCAACGTTATCAGAGATAACGTGGCGGACATACGGGCGCCTTGTTTGGCGAACTGAATTAAGATCAAAACAAACTACGAACTTTGCATGGAAGTGTTCGTACACACCGTGGAAGAGTTTACAGCGCTTTTAGCGGAAAAAAGTTGGCGTTATAAAATGAAATGAGTTTGTGTTGGCAGAGTTTATGAGTCTTTGTGGACTAATTAGATTTTTAAAAGTGGCGTTGAATAAATTTATAGTAAAATTGTTGGCAGAAAGGATATGTAAACATTGGTGATATTACTCAAAGTGCATCCAACTTATTAAAACTATCTAAAAACAAGCTTATCGTTGAATTAATATGCTTTTGATAGTCAACTTTTCAGATTTATTCGTAATCATCAAAGCATACAATAACGAAGCATCGCTTCTGACCCCTCCAGGGGGAACAGCTTAATTTTACTTTTTAATTAATATTGTAAAGGCGTTACACAATCTGGTGTCAAGGGAGCAATTTTGCATAAAGATGAAATTTTGCATAGGTTGCTGGAAAGGGAGCAGACTGCTTTATATTTCCTTGCTTACACTAAATAAATAACTCAGGAGAACTTTTAAAAACGTAGTCTGAGCTTGTGACTAGTTAAATGTAGTGGTGGGGTGTGGGTTGTGTACCCACATTTCGCCAGATAGGTTGTTCCATGTAATAGAGCCTCCAACCCGGGCACAAATCCAGTCTCCGTGGCTGCTACTGAGAAATTCCTGATAGAAAAATCCAATAACATTTCGCCCGACCCGGGAATCGAACCCATCATGATCAGCAGTCGCAACCACTAGATCAACGAGGCAACGAGCCGTATGAGGCCTACTCCATATTGCATAGGAATTATATAACTGGTCAAAATTAGGCCTTGTATGGCCTAATTTTATCCAGTTACATGAATTCAAAAACATGCGAGTTTTTTTTTGCAATATTAGTATTCGTTTCGTGGCGAAAATGGTCATAATTATAAGTAGGTAGGTAGAATTATCCCGTTTTGGGTTTTTCAGTTAGTTCTATAACACCTAGATCGCTGCCTTCCTCTGCGCTAAAACAACAGTGCGATATTATGTTTTGTTAAAATATTGTGACTGAAAACGCGAAAACGTCTATTTATAAAAACATGTCAGTTACTTTTTATCTATAATTGGACGAGTTCTAAACAAGGAAAACGGAGGTGAAGTGTACTCGTAGATATTATTATAACTTCGTAGACAATTAGGCTTCGTTCAGAAGTTCTCGTTTTCCTGTATATGTACCATGTACGGGATAGATTAAAATTATTGCACGCTGTAATTTTTCGTTACAGATTTACAATGTGTGTGTTCATTTACTTGTATAAAGTTGATTCTGTTTTTATCATTGTATTTAGGGCAGGTATTTATAGGAATCATTGTTGTCAGATCTACCGTGTTAATAAACAGGTTACCCAAATGTCTTTGTCATAAAATCTAGAAGTAAAAAAATGCGTAAAGTAACACAATCTTCAGTCAAAGCAAGCAACAGACCTGCGTAGCTGCTACGGCGTAGCAAATTGCTACGACCGCTACGCCGAAGCTTTCTTTACTTCTAAATAATTTATGGCAATTTCCCAATGAATACGTATACATTAGTAGTAGTAGTTTGAATAATGTTGCACCACTTTTTATAGTGGTGAACATTATTAAAAATGAAAACCTACCGATTTCATTTTTAATAATGTTTTTTACAAAATTTGTTGATTTTTCAAAACTTATTTAGCTAATGCGCAACTTAAATTGAATGTTATATGTACATACATAATATGTATACATTTAATTGTGGGTTATAGTCAATATTATTATATAGCGTCTATACGGAAGTTTCTCAATTCCAACGCAATATTGGTTTCTACTCCGACGGTTCACAGAAATAGAGCGAACTTCACGTTAAAAATATGGAGATGTTGTTTATAGAAATCCCACATCAGTTTATTATTAATATTATGTCTTTTTTCATTACGTCATCTTATTAAAGCATTGAGTCGAGTGAAGTACGACATTATTGGTTTGTTATTTACATGTGTATCGTTTAAGTGCATTTATTTATAAATATTCTTCTTAGTAAGAAAACTCTGTTTATTTAAATAAATACATATGTACATAGTGATAGATACATATACTTCTGTTAGTAGACCTGTAATTGATATTAATGTACACAATAGTTATTTACCAATATGGTCGCTTTTGTGATAACAAAATATTGTATAAGCTTACGTTATTGTCTCATATAGGCATACTGCCTTACACAAGGATTCTCGGAAATTTAGGCCACTGTCGATCAAAATATGTGGATATTAGAACATTATAATATGCCAGAAATGTGAAATGGTATTACGAAACATTTTCCCATCCCAATAAACATGTTTATGAGAATAGTTTCCGTAGGTAGATGACATAGTTTTATCTAAAAGGTTTTTATGTAATGTACGTTTTAAAACTCATATTGTGGGTACAAGGCCATCTCTTCCAAAATGTATGAGATTTGTAACTAAGCTATCAATTTTTTTTTATTGTTATCAGTCTTGTTTTGTTTTTATTGCGTTACTACAGCAGGCCTATCATTTAACTGAGACGGCGGTCTGTACCACCACCTCTTACAGCAGTATTACTCAGTGCCTCTCAGTGTGAAAAGGAGATGGCGCTATAAAGGTCATCTAGCTCCATCTCATGGTCACACTAAAGAAAGATTAAAATAAAGACAGACAGAGAGACAAAAGGTGAACCTTTTAAAGCAGTATGTAGACAGCTTTTAGACGAGAAGCTAGGAAATGTGTTTTAAGCTACCAATAGAATTCCATTATTTACACTTCTCGTTTCCGCTTAGCTTTAATGGAAACGGTTGAGCAGAGAGGAGAGGAGATATCTTGCAATTGTTTAAGCCAGCGGAGACGAAAAGACAGCATGTGGTGAGCGGGGTGCTGTAAGCGGCGTGCCGCTTTGCATATCTCCTCTCCTCTCCACATCATACATGTCCGCTCGTCTTCGCTTTGTTGGAGTCTGGGCCTTATAGTGAATAGTAAGTAGGCCTTCAGATGTTGCAACAAACAGTTACTTTTTGACGTAGTTCTTAAAAACGGTAGTTGACGACGACGACGATGGGTAGTGACGTAGTTCTTAGATACATCTTTACTATTTTCTACGACTACATGGCATTTCTACATGACTAATAACAAGTTATATACAACATAATTAAACTAACATAAAATCAATAGATAGATATACGTGATAGTCTCTTCTAGTCGCCTGATGTTGGCGTCTGTTTGTTTAGCGACTAATTAGTCAAAGTTGGCAAAGTTGGGCGTTTGTCGGTTTATTCAAGCGGGCAGAAGCTAAGGTTCCCATCTTTCTCATGGGGATACCTACTTCAATTTATGTACAGCGATTTGTGATTGGATAAATAGCTTGTCAATTTGTGGTAAGCCGAGAAGAATCTTAAATATGAGTGAGTATAAGTGTTAAATATATGAAAGATACGAAACAAAGAGATTTAAATAATTATAGAGCGGACATTGGGAATAATAAAAATTTTGATCCCCAACATTTTCGATTTTGACACACGAATGCTACCTGACAAGCGGGCGTATGACACTAGACAGAACGATTTGTTACTAAGTAGTAACAAGTTTTTGGATTACGATTTTCTTCGTCTTGTCCCGTCTATCCCTCGTAAATATTTGAATGTCTTTGATACAAAAGAACGATAGATGGACTGTGTGAAAAATGACATGGCTAGAAAGGAGGTGACTGCTGAGATGACGAGTAATAAAGAAGTATGGAAGAAGAAGACATGCTGCATCGACCACAAATAAATTGCGATAAGGGAAAGAGAATGATGATTATGATAAGTGTTGAATATTTATAAGTCTAAATCCCGTCCTCGATGTGTTAGTGAGATTAAGTACCTGGCTGCAGCTAGTTTTTCCAGGCCTGAATCCAGCTTGTACTGATATCGACTTGATTAAATATTTGTCAAAAAAAAAAAATTGAACCTACTACGAGTTCGTCCTGTCAGTAGTATCTCTATCAATCTATTTTACGCTCCTGTGCCTGCATATATCGTAAATACTGTTGCTGTAAACTCGTATCTGTCCCTAAATAAACTTTTCAATATCAGTATAACGTAGTACGTATTTATTGTACGTTTTACCGATAGTTCGGGAATTTGGAATTCGACAAACTCAGTTACAGGTGCAATTTTATTGTGTTAAATGGACGCGTGACAGATTGGTCTCACAGGCTTTTAGATCGATTCCGTAAATATTTGCACAATGCCAGGAAATGAGTAAATCTTTTGTTTATACCTAACTACGTTTTATTGAACATTTTATGCAATTTAATCAGAATATATGTCAATTTTATTAGATTTATTAGAGTATGAAAAACTTAGAATTACCTTGGTAAATTCTGTGAGAAAGTAGGTACTTAGGTACATATTGTTTTTCTCCCGCCGTCTACTTTCAAAATATATTTTAAACATCATAAACGCATTTACTTTTTTGGTTGAATAGCTCTATATTTGACCTCATCACCAAGCATTCATGTTTCCGAAGGTATATAATACAGTATCTAGATGATTTTCGAAGCGCATACCTATTTAACTAGGAGACCTGTATAGGTGTTAAACCCTAATTTCCAAGAATTCGTTTTATAATACTAATAACATAACATAACATCACGCCGGTAATCCCCGAAGGATTAGGCAGAGGTGTACCTAATAGTACACACGCATTTCACCAGTTATGAGATGTCCCAGTAATAAGGGGCGGGCCTATTGCCATTAATCGGGCACAAATCCAGACTCCGTGGCTGCTACTGAGAAAGTCCTGATGCAAAAACCCAATAACACGTTGCCCGACCTGGGAATCGAACCCAGGACCTCAAGCTCAGCAGTCGCACTTGCGGCCACTAGACCAACAACGAGACAGTCTACTAATACTGTTATAATAGGCTTGTGTCCTGAAAAAATCTAATTAGTCCGTCAGTAAGATTATCAAAAAATAATTGACATGTATTTTTTCTTTTGTTACGTAAACCAAAATTGACAAAGATACGACGCTTTCAAAATTCTCAATACGTCACGCCGTGCTATACTTTTTAGTGCGTTGTGACGTCACGAGCCCCCACTCTCAAGTTTTGATGCGTTTTATCTTTGTCAAAATTCATTGATTTACAAAAACAAAAAATACGTGTCCGTTATTTTCCAATACTCTAACTGACGGACTAAATAGATTTGCAATTTATTGACGGTGGAAACTAGCCATTATAAGCATTGATCAGGAGTAATTGTTAAATTATACATATTAAAATGATCAGTTGGAGAACAGTTTATTAAATGGAACAAGTGTTGGTAGGATTGCGGTAATTAAAATCGGGGATCATTAACGAAATAGCTCTCATAATTATTATCCTGCAATTTTATTGCGTTGCGATCATGGAACAAAAACGCTATAATTGTTTGACAAGTTTCAGGTTTCGTAATCCTTGGATCCCTAGAACATGCTATGCTATACTTTAAAAAAATAAAAAATTGGTAATGTATTAAACGGCCTTTGCCCAGCAGTGGGACATTATAGGCTAAAGAAAAAAATAGTTTTCATTCTAATGCGAATATTCGGCCAAAATTAATACTTAATAATAAAATGAATCTGTAAAACTCAATTAAAATAATTTTAAAGAAAACGGCGTCTAGTTAGTACGCAGCTAACAGTTTTTAATTTGGAATAACGAGAGTTATAATCTGAAGCTTTACTGAAATTGGATTGGACCAAGTTTCGTAGACGAAAATTCTTAAAACTTTCTTTTACGGCAAGTTAGTAAGAGTTATTATTGTATTCTTTGTTCTTTATTCGTGAATTCTTTTGGGTACATTCGTCTTTTTTACGAAGACATTATGGGCTGTGATTTTATTATTTTTTCATAAGTTTCGTATATCATTATGAGTTGTATTGTTATTGCCTGTTTTAGAGCGTAGAGGGTTCAATAACTGAGGTTATTATTACTAGGTATCATTATTATTCTAGTGTTATAGATGAAATTCATATATTGTTTTATGTTTATGAATGAATAAAATTATAGTCTGTATCTAGTGGTGGCCTGGCAACATTTTGATTGATACATTTTATCTTGTTGATTATGTCCATGCATAAATGAGCAAACCAAGCCATGAAATACACAATAATTATAATAATGTTTTATGTGAAATTTCACTCGTGTTAAAGCCTACATTTTTACACAACTAAATCCGGTGGAAGCTCTTCTTATTACTCCCGTAATATAATTCATGCCGGGATAAAAGTCAATTTAAAAAAAAGTAAATGCAGTAAAGTGTAAAATATGCATATAAAATTAAATTAACAGCTGGCTCGCACAGTTTTTATGAAACTAAGCGTGTTGGTAGTGAATACGAAGCCTTTCATATTTCCAATACATCGAATAAAACTAATTAATTTCGAACCGGTCGCCCGTATGTACCATTTTATATAGGTTTCATTACTGTATGTGTATAGGGTACTGCGGTTTACTTTGAACACTACACGTGCTTATTTTAATTAATCTATTACTTAAATGTTATTTACAATGAAGCGTAGGGGGTAACTCAAGATTTAATATCATGCTTCGAACAAAAGTCCAAGTCGAAAAGTTAACTCAAGATTTAAAGTTCATGCTTCGAACAAAAGTCTAAGTCGAAAAGTTTCTATCAACCATCATCATCATCATCATCATTTTCCTGATCTTAACCCAGTTTCTGTCAAACAGGAGATGTCGAAATAACACATGACTTTATGTCACAAGGCATTCTCTACTTATAGTCAACCTTTGAGCTAAGTAGGACAGCATTGTGGTAGGATGCAAACAAAATTTACTAATAATAGTTTTCGCAGTTCCCATAAGTGCCACTGCAACTGCAGGTATGCCCCAACAAGTAGACAACGTACTACTGACAAAGGCATCAAACTACCACGGTATAGAACGCTATGGAGCTGTGGCGGCGCCAGGAGTGCCATCGACAATGAGGCTTTGTTTGGGGCCCAAAGTCTTAAGTCTTGAGACTTCTGTCATGCATGAGTTCATGGAATAGACTAAAAAGAGGCCCTATTTCTTCCACTTCTCTCGATGGTGCTTCTCCACGCTAATTCACGAGGAAACCTTTCAAGGCGTCCAGCCTTCTTCTCCTCGGTCTGCCGCAACCCTGTCGACCTTTCTTTGGGCTCCAGTCTTGCGATATTCCAACAGCTGAAAAAGAACTAAAGCAAGTTAAACTGTGACTATCCTGACTTTGTTCTGCTATCTTACTAATTAAAAACTATTTGAATATTAAAAGTGTAATTTAAAAATAACAGCCAGTTCTTTCCTACTAGAATTTGCAGCTGCATGTATTTCCTAACTAGTAGACAACGTACAACTACAACTTACAAAGACAAGAAACTAGCTCGGTCGTCGGTAGGACGCTATGGCGGCATCTCAGGATCGCCATCGACAATGAGGCTCGATCCACGTAATCTCCGCTTAAGTCTAAGACGCTTGTCTACTTACTGCCTTTTGTGTACTTGCTGCGGTAATTTGATTTGTGCAGCTAAGTGCTAATGTTACAGTGTTGCAAATAGGTATGCGTGATTTACTTCAGGTGAAAGTTTGATGTATCGAAATGTACAAATAAACTTGTATTTTTAGATTTATAAAATAATAATAATAATAATTTTTATTCAGTTCAAGTGCATACATTACATAAAAACTATCGTAAGTGAGCTTATATAAACAGAGATTCGACAAGACATCTGTGTCTGAACTAGATACATGAATATCTGTATCTCAGACAACAGCGCTCTTCCTTAAAATAATACATTCATTTATAAGCTTGAGGTTCAAATTGGCTTTGATTATATATTACATTAGGTTTTATCATCTAGGAGCAAATAAAATAAAAAATAAATAAAAGTAAAAATAAAAAATATAAATAAAAATCAAATAAAAATATCGGAGAGTGTAGTGGTGGCCTCCTTTTGTGTATGATGTAGATGAGTGAGTGTGTGTAGGAGGGTGAGTATGTTAAATTTAATGTTGTACCTTTAAGAGGTTTTCGGTTTCGTCATATGTTAGTTTACGAACGTTATGTTTTGAATTTAGGGATAAATAAGGCGTATCTTTGTAAACAGGTAATCTATAGGCCTACGACTCACAGAAATGCATTCCCTATCATGACACTAAGATTAAAGATTGCTTGAAAGGTTTAATTTGGGTATCATCCGCTCTAGTGCACTTTTAATCTTTTGGTTTAGTGGTAAATTGGAGTGCAAAGGTGAAAAAAACAAACAATAATCGATGAAGTAACAGAAAGCTATAGAAAAACCAAGTCCAAACTAGAGTGCGTGTCTACACACACTTTTAACATTACAATTCCCTGAAAATCCCCGCTATCCGAGATCCGAGTGTGACAAAGCTGTCAAAGGTATTATTGAGCATTGAACATCGACAACCCTTAGGCGTCCTGCAAACTGAACACTCGTGAACGCCACTAGTGTTTCGTGAAAGCTACTTTTCATATTTTTTTTGGGCACGCCGCACAATGTTCTTTACCCATACGAGGCATCGGACATACATATAAGCATTTGAATACAATCACAGTTTAAATTAATTAAAACGAAATACACCGCTCGATTCCTTTATCGAAGGGCAATACATTTTAAGGAGAACGTTTTTGAGATGAGACTACTATTTTTGGATGAGTCGTTGCCGGTCACTTGCTTTATGTATGAAAAACAATTGACAGTTACGTGTGGCCCATATGTAAGTGCCCTAAACAGGTCAACCTGTCCAAATAAAAAATGACGTGTTCAGCTTCAATTAGTAACAATTTACATTTAAATACCGATTTGCTAATGAGACTCAAAACATAGGTAGTTGATCGTGTTTGTCATGTCTATGTTATATTAAAGGTTGGATGTACTATTCAGTTCGGTTTTGAAACTATTCGACGATGAAGCTTAGGGGCGAACGTGGTTTTAATCTTACAGGGGTATATTTTAATGATGCCCTTCCCGGGATAGTTTTCGTATAAGGACGAGTTTACAATGCAGAGCCTTAGTACACACGTCTGTAACAAATAGTTGTTTGAAGTACAGTCGTAATTTAATTCTGGATGCAATTCAACCCTACATACAAAAGGAGGACTTATAGCCCGCAGCATTTGGGTCAGGTACCTGTGTACCTACGTACATGAATGTATGTATTCCCACTCTCCACTAAACCGTAGTGTTCACGGCGTATATTGTTTTTAATTGGAGTTAGTTTTCACATGTCAATAGATAGCTGGAAAATCCAGTGTTGTGTTATAAAATACTTTAATGGTAGATTGACTATACGATCCCTACCCAGTTACACGGACCGAGGGACTGAGAGGGTATTAGTGAGAATAGACCGAATCGAATTTCACCTTTTAATTAGCGCAGAAACATCGTCATAATTTGAGGAGTACTGTGTACACCAGAAAACGATTGTGTTTCACTAGAATTAGTAAGGTTGTCATAATAACAAGGGTTCCCGCGTTTACGCGCCACACCCCGTCGCGAGGAACAACAAAAGGGTCCGTGCAGATATAAAACGGCGTCTTAGAATGAAAACTTTGCTATTGTTACTGCTGAGCCATGGGTCGCCGCATTGTTCAACTTATATTAAAGTGGGAGTTTAATACTTGAAAGGATTACTGTTAGATGTGGTCACGAGGCTATTACAGCCCAGGCGGAGGGGGCTGCTTGAAGATTGTAGATTAATATTACGTCACAATGACGACGGCGTAGCATCCTTGTTATGATTAAATTTAATGAATCGCCTGGTAATCTTGCGGAATTGCTTTGGTATTTTCTGTGATCCTTGTAGGTAGTTGCTGCATGGTTTTAAATAAATGAATCAATTTAAATAAATTGTTGAGCATGAGGTCCTAGAAATGAAATGAAATAAAATTATTTATTTTGCAAATAGGATATGAAATCACTTATACACGCCAATATTTTGTTTATAGAACGTTGGTAGTAGTCAGTTAGGAAATGCGCGCATTTCCTAACTGACTTCTCCTTAGAAGAAATGCCGAAACAAACTCAGCAGGCCTAGCCAAGTTACAAACGTTTCGTATCGATTCTCTTTCTACAATCGTAAACGCCTTGGCGTAAGCGATTGTACAAAGCGCTAAATTGGTAGCCAAGTTGACACGACTGAGTCGATCGCTCGTTCTCTAATATCTGTAGAAAAAAACCTACACTTTAGTCTATGGTAAGCGTTCCTACCAAAGAGTTTAGCGATCAACATTGTAGAAACGATAACATTCTATTCTATCATTTTGAACGATGTAAACTTGTCTACGAATTTTCTATTCGTTTGTGTTGATCACGTGATTTAACGTTGAGATGATGTCATTCCCATTCATTTAAATAGTTTTCTACTGGCGTTAACGGTTGTAGATTGTCAACTTGGCTAGGGGTGCAGGGATCGTGGTCTCTTTTAAAGTCCAGACACTATTATTTGAAATTATATCAATGTGAGTGTGATCGTGTAGGCATTGTCTGGTATGGTCTTGAGGAAAGAGCCTTAGCAAGTTTGAGTTGACCTGTCGCGACAGACGGCACGCATGCATCAGTCATCGTGTAGTTAAACCACATTTTAGGGAGCTCAACAAACTTTCACACGAAGTGTCGTGTGACCAGATCTGCAGAACATTTGAGTAGGCCACTTACAAAATACTCAAACCCGTCAGACAGTCTGGTGTCACGTAATAGATATTGAGTCGTTAGCATACATGATACTCACATTCACAAACAAAATTACATTTGACTGAATACTGAATTCATATTATTATCATGTCAATGAGTTATGTCATCACGTCAATGAATTATGTCATCATCAAAAAAAAAGTATACGAAAAATAAATAATAATACAATACGTAAATTTTATTATTTATTTTCTATACTTATTACGAAAAATAAATAATAATATTGGGTTCGGGCAAAGTGCTATTGGGTTTTTACATCACGAATTTCTCAGTGTCAGCAACTGAGTCTGGATTCATGCCCGGTTGATGGCAATAGGCTCGTCCCCTATTACATGGGACTTAAACATAACTGGGCGAAATGTGGGTGTACTATTAGGTACACCTCTGTCTAACTCTACGGGGATTACAGGCGTGTGATTTGTTTGCGTTAAATAAACTGGATGTCTTTTACAATTCGTTTTTAATTTAATTTATAAACTTGTTAAGAAGACAAATAGACGGAATACTTTTTTTCTGCGTAAGAAAAAGATTAAGAGCATCCACTCAAAGACTTAAGTATTATAGCAAGTATCTTAGTCTTATAGCAGTTAAGTAAGACAAGAAAGTAAACCTACGCCTAGCTTCATTATTTTCTAGGTCAGGTTGAATCCGTTATTTTTATAATACATCTTTTAATATTTCAGTAGGTTTATGTTTTTATGTAAATTTCATATTTTGTTTTACCAATGTTTAAATGGCAAATTTCAACTACTTAATTCGTTTTAAAGTTAGGTGTTTAGGTTTATTCCCATCTGCCCCACCGAACGGACCACACTGGAAGTAGTTGTAACCATTTGCCACATCTACCATCACTTCCAATTTTAACTTTACTATGTTGACTAAAATTTTTGCCATAAATATCTAAGCCAGAGAAGTGATCTGTAACTCAGGACCTTCCTACTTCAGACACCTTTCTCCATACAAGATTGTCCTTAAGTGAACCAGGACCTGTAATTCCTGATGTCAAGATAAATAATTAATTCTGATTATTAAATCCATTAACTGAGGTGGAACTAGGCATCATGCTAGCTAGAATAATTCTAGCAGAGATATTTGCGCTTATAAGTCCGTCTGCAGTAAAAACTCATACATTAGTAATGTAACCACTGAAATAAAGCTCGTACGGGTTTAGAAGACTGGAAATCGAGCCAAATTGGACTCCTCGACGTTCAAGGTATGATATTCAAGTGGCATAACGAAATAATATAAAAGCAACCTGAGGCAGAGTCATGAGATGCTGGAGACTGTTCAAAAATTAACTTTACGTGACAAACATTGTGAATTTTTTATTGCACTCTGGGAGCTTTTGCGATGTTTTCAGGTATGTGGTAAGATTGGATGAGAAATCTTTGTGTTCCGAGACTTCCGAGTAATATTTTTGTGTAGGTGTACTTATTTGGACCAAAGATTATGTTATCGTTGTTTCTGCATGGTGAGACCTATATGAATTGAAATTCAATGACTTTGGTACCTACACCTGTTTCAAATAATCCTAATTACGATTGATCACGGCTTTACGCTTTAACGGCGAAATCGATTTTGATTAAATTTGGTATAGGAACAGACCATGACCTGAGTTTAGACAAAGAACATATTTTTGATCCCGGTAGGATGTTCTCGTGGGCTTATTTTCGAAATCCACACGAGCAAGGCCGCATGCAAAAGTCAGTAATTAATAAATATAAAAGAAAAAATAAAATGTACCTACCGCAGCTTTAAAACATTACGAATATGATAATACATAGGACCCATAACCGCTACCGTAACTTGGACAAATTGACGGGTCTCAGTAATTAGTTTAATAAAGTCTCGGTTAACGACCTTTCAACACTCAACTTGTATACTTAGTGGCCTTAAGTTTAATGTGATTTCCTTATAAAATATAACAAGATAGCGCAGTGCCACATTTTTAATATTTGGTTTATTTTTGGTTTTAAAGACATTATGTCGCTACAAATCTCCACAAAATGAATTTTTAGGTAGGTACACAGATACAGGCAGAGATAGATGAAACGTATATTTTGATAACTTAATTGATTAATATTTACAAACAGACTAAACAAAAATTAGCCCTTAAAAATATAATATGACATTCCTGATTGGAAAAGCCAATAGACTTTCTCCCTACCCGGGAATCGAACCTGGGTTCTTATGCTCAGCAGTAGCACTTTCTATCATTAGACCAAAGAGGCAGCTATACAAAATGAAACATAACACTTATAAGAATAATAAAAGAAAGCGGTACTCCTGGACACAGCTCGTATTGTTAGGAGGTTCCTCTCTCTGGAGCCCTGACCTGTACCTTGGACCCTGTTCCCGATACCGGTGGACTACAATTTTTTATATTTTTAAATGTTTTTATATATATTTTTTAATTAATATTTAAAAATGTAACGAATTCGTTTAAAAATGAATAAAGGTTATAATAATAATAATACATTTATTAAAATTTAGAATTCATCCGAAAAAACAAGTTAAATCTTAGAAATAATGTTGGTATAACAAAGTTCGATGCCTGTACTATGACGAAAATGACGTGGTCACATCAAAACTTTTAATATACAAATATTACTTTTCCTAATTACAGCGCTCACGCCTTCTCTTCAACCACGTCGGAACTCTGCCGCGCACCTGTGCAAGGCCACTATTTTCACATAGCAGCTCCTTCGTCAACGCAGATAAAACAAAGTAGTGTAACTTAATTAGAAAGTTCCGTTATTCATTCCGCTTTGATGAGAAACACCCTTCAAGGTAGACAGGCACGTGGCTGCAAACGAGCTCTAACTTGATCTAATCTCTTTTGGGGAACTTCAATTTTAACTGTTCACAATGACAGTTCAGTTTGGAAACAGAAGCCCCCGGAGAGTACCTGCCTGTAGTCTACGGTATGTACGTGAGTACAGTTAAACAAAGAGAAAGGTGTGTAGGTTACAGCCACTTTCAAACTATGTTTCTGGCGTGCTAAATTATCAAGTCTTTTGCAATATTCTTTTAGATGAGTATTATGCTCGTTTTCACTTACACTGGGGAAATACATTTGATACCCAAGCAAAAGCAAATTTTTAGATTTTTCATTACAGCTCAGCACCGAGACTATAGTATTGCATGTAGGATATTGTAAGGTAAATCCTACATGTATAATACCTAGTATTGAGTATGTTTCAAAAGTTGTTATGCTTACAGTACAAAAAAAAATGTTTCAGCAGTTCTGAGAAAAAAAAAGTACTTGTACACCAAATAGCTTGCTCATCTATACCTTCAAGCACAGAGTACCTCACCTTACAATCTCGATATAAACAGGATGATGTGGCGGAAAAGTTTTATTTTCTCCCATTTGTTATTTACGATTCAAGAGATTCAACAACAACATTTCCTGCAATATGGTTTGAGCCCAGGTCTACGTACCATTATGTATGTACTTTGTTTGTGACAGTCAAGATATTTTTCTGTTTTGTGACATATTTTTTTGGGATTTTTCTCCCAACTTAAGTGTGGCTGCAATGTCGGTACAATATATAGTACAGGCTGGTATTTCTTTTGCTTTGACCGCGATCGATGTCTGAATACACTAAGCTCTCTAGCTCTCTTGTCAAAAAACCTATACATGAATTTCTGCTCCATCGTTTTGTTGATCTAGTAGTCACAAGCAACACTGTTGAAAATGGGGTACTGGATTCGTGTCGTGTGTCATTGGGTTATCCCATCATTTTTTTTTAGCAGACGGCTGGTGTCGGGATTTTTACCCGATAGATGGCAATAGTCTCGTTCTATACATAGGAAATAAAACACAAGTGGCGTAATGTGTAAACCCCTTCGGGGTTAGCCTTGTGTGTATATTTCAGTTTTTTCAAAACGTAGCTTGTAGTTCCTTACTCGTTGGCGTTCTAAAGTCCCTTCCACGAATTCGTATCAGGTTGAGCAGTGTTTATAACATAACATAATTATGTCATGATAACTTAACCTTACTTTTCAAGCAAACAAACCACAGGCTCTTCAGGGAATTTTAGTCTTCTTCTTCTTATCGTATCGATTTTCCTTCCAATTACACGGTGTGGGCCCAGTAGGTGACCACGTTTATTCCAGCGGTAGAGGCGCTGTACAGGTCGTCAAGAGTTCAGGTAGATGGACACCTGGGTCCTTTAAACGTGTAAAAACTGTATAAAAGGTTCATACGGTTTAGTTATTCCATTAATTGATGTTATTACAATAATAAAAATTCAGTCAAAACAATAACACGTTCATTTACATACTATTTTTAATTTTTCCGAACGAAATCGATAGGTGTTAAGGGTGTAGCTAAGTAGTTATGCGAAATGCGGATCTTTAATCGATATAATTAACCTTGTTCCAACTTAAATTCGGAATACCTGCAAAGGGATAAAGTGTGAACCGAAATTGGCTCCAATAAAATCATTGAATTGAAATTGAAGCCGTGATTGATAACTGTATTATAATGTAATATTATGCCAGGGCTGGCAGTCTCGACAGAGATAACGACAAAATCGATAACTTTCGATTGCTAATTACTCACGAAAGAATTCGGTTGCAATAACAATGCTTGCGGGAAATGCAGGAACTGCCGGCCCTGTACATCCATACGTTAATAACTCCCAGTATTTATCACATAAATATTTTTTTGTTAGCTTTCTTGAGTGTCCCACTGGTGGGCAAAGGCCTCCCCTTTTCTCTTTCCGATCCTCTCTATCCTGCTCAAATCGTCATCGATTTCTTCATTTTATCATAATTTCATTCTTTATTTCTTTTATCATTATGAACACAGTACAGACCAAGGTAGCACCAAATAGAGACTGGTATCAGTTGGAGGTAAAACCTGTCAGAGTCGGACAACTAACTTAGAAAACTTCACTAAAGTTGAAAGCTATCTGTTAAACTTTTATGACGTGCAAGTAGCAATTTTGAGATCAACTTAACAAGACAGCTCCTGTTTGTATCTGTGACATTGTACTTTAAAATTTACTTATAATTATTATTTTGCATGCAATTGATACAAATATCCTGTATAGCTAAACATGCGGACTTTAGATTAATATCTGACTGTAACAACTGTATAGGTACCATGTTTAAGGCAAATAAAGACTTATCTTATCTTATCTTGAAGAGAATCAGGGAACTCGCGAATTACGCAGCCTCGACCAAGCCTTGTCGTATGACCGGCCGCTTTCTTGAACAAAAATGGTCGACGTTCGGTTGCAACCAAACTTTCTTCCTGAGCACCAGTGTCGACATAGAAAACGACATTATCGTTAAGGGTCTGACAACACCTAATTGATGTTATTTAAGCAGTTTTTTAAGAAAAACTATTTGTTATAGCACATCAAAAAATATGTTAATTTTCATCATATTTCAAAGATTGTGGACGGACTCGGTACATAATTAGACGAAATCGGCTCGATAGAATATAATTGCAAAGAGTGGTTTTAAAATCATCATTAAACGGTTGTATGTTTTTATTTTTTTGACGTATGGGTCTGCAATTAAAAACATGAAATCAACATATCCATACCTGTACCGCTAACGAGTCATATTTCACAATTATTCCACACTTTTTTATTTATTTAAATATTTATTCATTATTTTCTTCTGAAACCTGGCCGCCCAGTAACTCTCTTGCCTTCGTTTACTCCGATACAAATAGACAGTGGTGTCGATTCTGTTGTGCACAAACTAAACTTAATTTAAGCTATTGCTATCTTTTACTAAAAGGCAGTGCGAGAAAAGGACGGCTATAGCTATGAACTAAGTTAGAGATGTCAAACTAGTTTATGCCTTGCGCTTCACCGTGTTTTTAGTCGACATGTTTTTAAGTGCACCCTTCATTTGTATGGGAATATTAGTTCCAACTAAATTTGACAGCTCTAAATTACGTCCGTCTCTTTCTCGTTTTATTAAAGAGAAAAAGATAGCGATAGCCTAAATTAAGTTTAGTTTGTGCACAACAGAATCGACACCAGTGTGCGCGCATTTTGGTGTTGATATCCCTTTAACTTTCGATCGCTAAAATAACAATGAAAAAAAATTTGATAGCAATAACGATTCTTGCGGGAAACGCAAGTCTCTACATCCAAGATGCGATTCTCGCAAGCATCGTTATTGCATCCGAATTTTTTCGCAGCTTCCGCAAGCAAAAGTCGTCGACATGTCCTTGTAGTGAGCGAACCTCATTCATCATTACAAATATTTGATTTTTGAAACAATAAAATAACAAGAACAACCGACGTCTAATGTGGTTATTAAAGATTTAAATTAGTCAAAAATGAGACAGTATGCCGCTTCATAGATTTTAATCCTCTTATATTTTGAGTGAGCATTTTCTTTAGGTGTATTTCTTAGATCAGATGAAACGTTTCACAATGTAAGTCAACGATCCCATATCCGCTGCTAATAATGTTACCGTTCACTATCAACGCTCTACTTTTAAAATACCTTGTTATTCCAATAACTCAGCACTTAGGCTTAGTCTTTAATGGGCCTAGCCCGAATGCGCGATGTAAGTTATATTTAAAAGTTAAAAAAAGAAAAGTTTCCCCAGATAATATTTAATGAGTTTTAAGGATTAATATAAGAGTAAAGCCATCCATCCAATTCATAAATATATGTGTGATACTAAATAGGATAGTTGCAAAAAATATGCTTGTTATAAAAATCCTTCGAATTTATTCGCGCGTTCGCACTAGGCCAATTGTAGTTAATTTCCCCTCGTAACCACGCTCATAAGCTCACTCATAAATAAATACATAGCAACGCGATATTTATGCGCTACCCACCATACAGTTATTAAAGTCTAGCCTACATTGTGAATTTATTATGAAAGTTTTAATTCCCACTCCAATAGGCTTAAGTAAATAATTCCTAAAGGGATGTACCATTTTACCTAAAAAGATTAATATGGGTATGTTTACTATGCATAATTTATTATGTAAGAAAGCAATTGTTTTACGAAATTAATCACGTTGCCGTTGGAAGCTGTTACACTTGATTGACTAAACATGTTAATATTATAGAAAATTACAATATTATCGGATCAATGAAGAAAGTAGATGTTAATAATTTAATGTATGTAGTTAGACTCTCGGTTATGATCTTTTTGTTTAACAGATTGCCTCTGCACTCAGTGATAAAAACCATGTTCTTTGCGCACGTAACTACATCACCTTTATCGAGCCAGATACAATCACACACACGTCGCAGTTTTAATTTCTTAAAAACCCGAAGCTCGCATTCATTTGCTAGTTAATATGTGAATTTCGAGTACTTTTACAGTCAAGAGAAAATGTTATGAGGTATATTAATCTGAGGGCATTTTCCGTACGTTGCTTTTAGTGTGATGAAAGTTGTTGCGAAAGTCCCCCGTGCCACATAAGTCCATTAAGCAAATGGACGGGAAAGGAAATGAGAGCAGGTTTTTAATTTCGTTGTCATGTAAATACGTGATATTAATAATGTGTCCCTTGTTCAGTTACTCTTTGTTAATTAAAGCTTTCTGGATATTAAAAACGTTTAAACATTAGTCATAATGTGTGTTGACACCTGTGAAAATAAATAAATTATTTTTAGACTAATGAGTCTGTTGTTGATATTTCTAGGTGTATACATTTTTTATAATAACCTTTGTCCTACGAACGCAAAACGTCACCGTCATTGACGGCCAAACATTGTACTGCGTTGCATTTTCCTGATTCTTTTGATACAGTTCACATTGTTGAGACCACATTTGTAATTAGGAATAATATGAACATACATAAAATGTCTATAAACCAGTACTTACGAGCTTAAAGCTTTCTCGGCAACCGCTATCTAAGTAGTCTTCCATAACTGTAAAAGTATAAAACGTATTTTCTTTTATTTCTCGATTAGCATGAAAAAGTAGTTACTCTTCTAAATACCAGCGCAGTCCCGGCCTATTGCCAAGTTCCAGTATTTTTGCTGCGAATGGTATTACATGCTTAATAGTAAATAGTGTACGGAACAGTGGAGCTTTGCGGCCGCTGAGCTGCGCAACCATTAGGGTAACAACTAGGGCTTCATTGTATTAGTGTGAGAGGCAGATGTCTCAGCTCAATGCTCATCCACCTGATCTAATATCTTAGGCAACTTTCTCACTAATGGAAAGGGATGTTGTGACCTACTTCCATCCGGGAACACTCCACGAAGTACAAATAAATGAAGTTATGGCGCAATAAATATAGCCACGAAAGGTGATAAAAATGGCCCCGCGGTCACTAATCAACATTTTCACGTAAACGACTTTCTGTCATCAAACAAGATACTTGCATTTTTTCCCCGTTGTTAAATCTTGTTTAGGCAGGCACTTAATAAGTGAGCCTTGGGAAGGAAGACCACTTGAAGGTAACTTTTAAATTACGTCTCCGCTCCCGCTAACTTATTTACTCCTTATAAGAAGAAACAAAATATAATTCCACTTTTCAGGTCAAGAGATAATGGCCTTTGATAACAGCCTGAAAAAGCTTTCCGCTGTTTTGTTTCTTTTATCTTCAAGTTTCTGTAAAGTTTTCCACAAAAATTATAACTTGCGAGATTAAATAAAGAAGTTTTAATAAATTGCCCAGGGTTAGCTAGGATTAAGGCTTAGGTGAATCTAATTTCTCATTTTTGAGTGGCTATGGCAAGATTAAATCTTTAAAATTGTTTTGGAGTGGGATTCGCGGGTAGGTAGCGCCCAGATTTAGTGTAAAAGTTTCCGTTCGCTCCATTTATTTTATGTTCATTGCTGCAGATGTTGTGGTATAAACCTTTCTCATAAATTAATGTGAAATATTACGATAAATATGTTAAAGAATAAGTCCAAAAGATTATGTCTCCCTGCACCGACTGGTTCCAAAAGTTTTTACATTAACAAAAATGCAGCCAATGTGTTTTGTAGTTCCGAATGACAAATAGTAACAGAACGTTAAAACCACTAACTGATATCACAATCATGTTAGACATGCAATGTATTGCTGTGTCATATTTATACATGGGCGTCATCTATCAGGAATATACTCCTAAAAATCACAATTTCATCAGCCTGTGTACATTTCTTTTTGTTGTTCAACATGCACATAGAATCGTTTTTTAATACTACTGTCAAAGGCTGATTGGTAAAAAAAAAACGAAATACGAACAGAAAAATCGCTGCTAAGGTAAAAAATAACATTAAATATACGCGTATGTTGCAGTAGTTGTCGGCATTTCGCAGTTTCACGCCCTGCAGCCAACATCACAAAGGTTATTATGCAAAATTTGTGCCAAAACGCATACCTCTGTGTGCAGTTTTCGTGGCGGAAGCCATGGGCTTTTATTTACTTGCCACCCGGATGCAATTGCAATTGTGGTCTGAAATTCCGCATGATAAATTGTCAACTGATTTCGGTTCAATTTGCTAATTAATGTTTGTGAGTGATTTCCACAATACATACGTAATGTCCGATCGGTGTTTATGTTACGTGGAGTTTGTTCAAAGTTCACGTTTTAGATATTTCGTTTAATTAATCATTCGGTTTTACTGCAATACTGTAGTAGCTCTGGAATGAAATTTAGCTAAATTTGTTACGTGTCCTTTTGATAACATTTTATAGGATGTTGGATATGATAAAAATAAACAAAAAAATAAAATCGTACACCGTTTGGAATGCAATTTTGGTTCATAGATAACCCAGTTTGACAAACCGTGAAACACCGTGCGGCCATTTTCACGAATATCTGTTACCTATTGTGGTTGTTTCCGTCATGTTTGGGCGTTTGGAACGCATAGAATTTTTTAATATAGCAAGCTTTGTTTGGTAGACGTAAACCCCTGTATAGAATATCACTCAAACGGATTATTTTAAGGAATGCGTACACACGAACCCAGGGATAATGTTTCGTCGAAAACATATGCCGATACTTTTCTCTGCGAAAGGATAAGGTACCGAATTTGGTTCTTAGCTAGAACCTAACTTTAGTTATGATAAAAAGCTAATTTAGCTATAACCTACATTAAAGTCATAGCTAGACTATTGTAAGACCGTTGCCATAACAGAGCCTAATATTAATTTGTTCGCAAACCGCGCCCTGTTTCTGTCACCTCATTGCCTAAATTAATGACAAATAGAGTCCCACCCAGCGCCTCTAAATGTCACGGGGCGGTGTTTTCGATGGCTAATTGACTCCGTTAACCCTTTGTTAGTGATGACGTTTGTAATAGCCAGTTAACCCATTACATGCTACACGCGAACATGTTGCGATGGATCGCTGCTAATTATTGCTTTGTCAAAAATGCCCTTGCTTTGTTATTTTCATATTTTTGCGAGGTAGGTCATTGGAAGGGTTAGATCGGACGTTTGGACGAAAATTAGAATGATAAGACTATGTTTTCAGCTGTACGGCTATGGCGTTTTACCTAGTCATGAATGTCGTTAAAGACATTATTTAAAGTGGATTGGTAACCACAACGACAACTCATTGATTTTTCACCTGCAAAGCCATATGATCGTTCATTTTACATACACCAAGTTCATGCTTTGTATGAGTTTGTTGCCCATGTCTTTCAGAGGACGAAATCTAGTGTTATTATAAGAAAAAAAGGCCTTAACGTTTTGTTATTACAGCTTTATAAAAGTTCGCATTATAAGGTGGCGAACCACGTTAACGTGTGAATACTGGTACTTTTCTAACAGTTCATTTTACGCCTCGTAAAATATAACATTATATCTGCTCCGGTAATAAGTACCAACATAATACATGTGAATCATGTTTTACGACGTATTTTATGCTCCAGCTTCTTTCATTTTACGCTTAAGGAGATAATTTATGTTATATGGAAAACATATTTCAGATTTTATAAGAAGTAACTGAAGGTAAGTTGTGAAGGGATTTGACAAATGATATTTTCTTCTTACATTCTGATTCGAAGTTAAGTGGAATTAATGTAGATGGAATCTTTTGTGGAATTATTTTTTTATTAGACTCGTGCAAAATTCTAAGTGAACGTTTAAACAACCGTTCCATGTTTTGTTCACGATATCATCCGGTATTTATTTTCGTAATTGAAGTTGGGAACCAAGGTAAATACATCAGGGTTAATTGTCTACGGTTGCCGCAGTCCCGCCAAATCATCGATTTGCGGTTGTCTTGATTGAAATTGCGTACGTTTGCTAACGTAGTACTGGTACATAGTATTACCTACATGCGAGATTACACGGATACGGTGGCTACCGACGTAATGACATCAAATGAGAAATAAAATTGAATAGAAATTGTCTAGAATCGAACATTTGAATGGTCCTGTTCTAAACAACATTTGAAATAGTGATATCCTAGTATCAGTTCAAGATTGAAGTGTGTAAGCTAGCCTTCTTTCGACTACTATGATTGGCCTATGTCTAAAGGCTGTAAAAAACGTCTTTGTTTTTTTGTTACTCTGTTTGTTTGTCCCACTCTTTTATTTTTTGTTACTCTGTTTGTTTGTCCCACTGCTGGGCTAAGGCCTCCCCTTTCTCCTTAACGAAGAAAAAACCGCTTAACGAAGCCGAATGGCACTTGTTCTCCCCGTCATTGCGATAATTTTTTTGTTCTACACCGTACCTGGGGGAACCTTCTAGTTACGGATATATTGGGGGTCAAAGTTCCAACTTTCAGACAAGTATTTTTTTTTAATAAAAGTTTTTATTGTAAGATTTTTACTTTAAACACCTCCACGACCCCCGTACTATTCAATCCATCCAATCAAGTCATCATCAATCCGTCAAAGATCTTCAAATGACAGCAGCAACAACTCAACCCATCCACAGGCCAACCTAGGCAAGCACGGCTTAACCTAAAGATCGACCCGAGCGGCTGTTATTATTAAGTCACGATCTCCTCAACTCAAACTTTCATCGAACAATTGTCCAAAATCATCATGACATCAAAAATGACAGGTACATTTTCAATAACTACTTACTAAAACTTTTCTGTAAAAGTACTTACTAAAAAGACTAACAACAAACCACACGGTAAAACAATTCCCCATGAATATTCAACAGCTCATTGCGCTTTTAATGCAATCAAATCCCATAATTTATTCAAAACTGACCTATTGGACGTAACAAACAATGTTATTATTGTTTCATCATGTACAAAGTTCCATATTATGCAAAGCACATATGACTTTCATGAGACTATTATTAGCTGTAAGGGCGGAACATCGGCGGTGCGTATGCAAGTCCCCGTCCAATTTGCCACGGCAATCAACTGTGTTAATAAGTTCAAGCCACGCTTCCACTCATCCAGATACTCAATCTCGCATATTGTTGGTATATGAACAGATTTTGTTAAATATTCAGCCGCTTTTGTCCGTGTGATGTGTGTACTTTTAAAATAAACATTTTAGTTTGATAAAAGGCTTACACCATAGTTACGAAGTTATTAAGAATAAAGTATAACTCTACTGAGGTAATTTTATTAATTTTTGACAGGATGATATTTAGACAAATAACGTTTTAGATAAGTTGCATTATTGAGGGGTGGCGTTTTAGACCAGTTGCGTTTTAAACGACATGTATTTTTAGACCAGTTGCGTTTTAGGCGAGAAGCGATTTAGACCATCTGCCAGTTGCGTTTTAGACCAATTTGTCTGACTGACGTTGATGGTTTTAAGTATGATTCCGCGTGAACAGCAACAGCTTATAACATTATTGCAAACCCTGTAGAACATGTTTGCAATAAACTGATTTGACTTGATTTAAAAAGTTAAGTAGTTGATTTTACTTCTTAATTCGTATATTTTGTATAACCCACGATTACTCGAGAATGCACAAACTGCACAAGTCTAATACACCTACGGCCCTACACAACAAACACTCCGTTATATCCCGTATTTAATTAGGTAGCAACCCCGCTGAGGTTGGGCGTCGTCACCGCATCAACTTGGTCACACTCACATCTGCCGTACTCTGTGCTACGTAGTCTATGCTTCGTATAGTCTGTGCATTCTGTGCAACTTCGCACTACAGTTATGTTCTCACCAAACAACTTTAGATAACTGCGCACGTTACTGTGCAGTTTATTCGCTGGTTGTAACTTGGATTTTCTCACTATGCTATAGTATGTAAATGTATTAAGTTTGTCATTAGAGTGGTAATTGAAATGTGTGTTTTTAAATGGTTAGGGGTTAATAATTTCAGCTTATACTTCCCACTGCAAAGCAAAGGCTTTCACATGAAGAGAAGTAACAAGCTCTGATAATTATTTAGGTATTATCGAGGACACTCCCGCCTGATCACCACTAAGCAAATTTTTGCTTGCACCCGCAACATACCCAGCCCTGCCCCGTTGACTTTTTATAGAATTAATGAATAATGAATGAAAAGATACCGAATCGGCCGAGAGCACTGACGACGGACGCCACACGAGAGCTATTGTTATTTTGGGTAATACCTTGTTTTCCATAAAATGATTTGTGCTGTTATTGTTTTCCATAATCGTCCCCCGTCATAATATTTACTTGCACTATTATCATTTATACTAATAACGCTTGTCATATCAACTTATTAGTCATAACTTTTATTTGCCATAAAGTTTTCCATAACAACACTTGTTATAATCATTAGTAACACATTACATAATCGATACTTGACATAAACATCATTTGATATAATTTAGAAACGTTTATTGTATGACATTAAGGCATTTGGCCTGTCTTATAATGATTTATTACAGCAAACAATCTTTAGTACTTTTGATGATTTTAGTACTATGATAATTAAATATTCTAATTTTACATGACTATAGTCATATGTTCTGTAAGTATTGTATTACATTATAAGTATTATTCCGAACTTTCATTTATACATTATTTTCTATAAGTTACGTTTTAGTGACAGAAACGAATCGCTGTAAATCCGACTCCACGCAGTCTTGTCTGCTCTACCCCTAGAGTGTAATTTAGAATCGCGTTGAGGAGCAGGTGGTAAGCGTTAGACACATCTGCGACGATGAGCTCGCGTGGGACCGCCAGAGCCCCGCAGTGCCAGAGCCATGACAGAAACCATGCATGCTGCATGTTGCTTGCTCGCTTGCATGCTGCATGCTTGCTTGCATACTGCATGCTTGCTGCATGCTTGCGACATGCTTAATGCATGCTTGTTTCATGCTTGCTTCATGCTTGCTGCATGTTTGCATGTTGAAAAAACAACCACATACGTACATAGTCAACTGTTTTATAATGATTGACACTTTGATTAATTGATTTTTCTCCCTTTTAATGACTATCGATGTGAAATGTTTGCCAAAAGATTCGAAATGTGAATTTTCATTGCGCTTGTACTGAATTAGCATTGTTGTGCTAGTATGGGCAAATGAATGTTATGGTGAATAAATGTTATGGAAAACGACATTATTGAAAATGAAAAATTTTGTAAATAAATTTATGGATTAAAATTATTATGACACTTGATCGATTATGACCAATGAAATTAGTGAAAATGATTTTATGTAATTTCACGATTATGGCAACTGAAGCGTTATTTCTAATGAAATTATGGCAAATACAAGTATGGTAAATAAAATTATTGCATTTTAAATTATGGCAAACATTAGTAAACCGTTATTTGGCGCGCCGAAGTTGACACTATCCTAATAGGCCCAAACTTTAAGGGGGCGTGCCTCGGCGCCTCCGCATGATTTAAGCGAAAACAATTTCAACTGGTCAGGCGGAAAAGACCACGACTGTACATTGATACTTTCTATATGTAGGCCTTTTGATATACACGATTCAATTTATTTGACTTGTGTTTTTTATACTTGATAGGCTTGTAAACGCAAGCCTAAAAGCAACACCAAAATTTCCACCAGTTTAAATGTAGGTATACCACAGACAAGAGCTTTTAGAGCAGATATTTTGATATCTACGAACATAAACATAGAACATGTATAATAGTAGGTACTTACCTATACATAAAGACTCCCTGTAAAAACATTATTTACGAACAATCTTCGCGTGGAAAATTAGTAGACAAACATTTGTATGATATTGAGGAAGCCATATCGTAACTTCTAATTTTGTTATAATAACTATGTAACCTTGTAAACTGGTCACGTTTGAGAACTTGATAAAGGGAGATAGGAGAGGGGCCTGCCTGTAATTATTCACAAATTGAAGAATATAACTTTGAAACAGAAATTAAACTTATTGATTTAGTCTGCCAAGTCTAAGGTAAAGTTGTATGATGTAATTTGAAATTTCTTAAGGACATTTCGCGGAAGGTTTTCAGTCGTAATTATAATTCCTCTGTCAAACAATGTTACGTGGGAATTGTTATAATACTAATTGGTTCAATTCCTCAGAGTTGTTTTATCGAATATGAAATTATCATTGGAGTTTAGTGTTCAATGCTTGTAAAGGCGCTCACGAATTTGCTCGAGTTTTGGCGATTGTTTTTGACGTGTCGAGCGTTGCGTCGTTGCGTTTTGATGACGAAGTAAATGTTTACCTACTTAGTGGTTTTGATGTTCAACAAAGTTATTTTATAAGTGATTTAATAGGTTTGGTCAATCATTATTGTCGTCTTCTAACTGTATTTTCTTTTGAAGTATACCTACCTAAATACCACGAGCTAACGTTTATAAAAGCAAGACACTAATTAGTCATTAAAATGGCATTATTTAGGTACTTTGGTTACTTTAAAGAAGGCTTTCAAAGGAGGTTTTCTAAAAAGGTGAACGTTCAGAAATTTAGAATATTTTGAAGCAGTTAGAACGTACTTAAGACAAAAATAATGATGTGCTTATGTGTAAGGTGACAAATTGGTAACAAAGGTGGAAGGCGAGGTAGTTATTCTTTCTATAGTTTATAGATAATAGTACATAAGTGCCTACTATAAAAAAATAATGAAGGTAAATTACTGAATATTCCAGCAGCTAGTAATTACTCACTAGTTAGCATAGATGATAAGTGGTTTAGTTCTTTGTTTACTTCAATATTTATAAAGCATTTTCAGGGCAAAAGAAATAAAGGAAAGTGGTAAAAAGAAGCTTGATTTTTGGAGAAAACTTTGTTTAAGTTTTGCCTGTAAACAAGTTTACAACTGCTTTGACCAGTTTTCTATGTTTTTTGATAACTTTAGTTCTTTGCTTTGCAGTCCCATTTCAAAAACTTGTTCTGTACACCAACGTATATACACACATCAAAAGTATCTAGGGATCAACATATATTTTTGCAATAACTTTTCTCCTGATTGATATTAATTAAAATTTTCTTTAAGGATTCATCAAATAAAGTGTTTTCGTTTGTCACAGTAACGATAAACCAAGTCACCTTTGCATTAATAAAGAAATTTGCCATTTTCCTAATAAAGGGATTTTTGACATTTGAACCACTAACATTAAAGTTCGAAAAAAAGACTGAAATAACAGTTTTCTTTAAAATTTTATTGGGTAACTTAAACAATTAATAATCCGTGTTTCTACCGCGAACACTAACAACACAAGAACATCGGTTTGGCATACTCAAAATGAGTTCATCCAAATCACGCTGTGGAATGGCCGCCCATGTTCGTTGCAACAACAAAAAAAGGTCTTCTTGCGACTGGATACCCTCCATATTCGGCAGAGCTCTTCTCTGTAGCATATCCCATGCATGCTCAATCGGGTTCAAGTCTGGCGACTGAGCAGGCCAGGGCAGGACATTGATGTTAGCTGCGGCGAGAGTCTGTCTTACAACTCTTGCGGTGTGCGGTCGTGCATTATCATGCATTAACTGAAATAAGGGACCGATTTGCACTTGTAGAGGAACGATGACGTCTGATACAATCGTCTCAGCATAAATTTGAGCGTTGAGGTTGCCTCTGATCCAAATCAACTCAGTTCTTCCGCCGATCCAAATACCCGCCCATACCATGATGGTTCCACCACTATAAGGATGGACTTCCTGGCAGGATTTTAAACGCTGTTGGCGTCCAGGGGTTCTCCAGTGTCGTATACGTCTTGTATCCGGTCTCATACCAAAACGAGACTCATCAGAAAAGCACACGAAACGCCATTGTTCTTCTGCCCAATTTCTGTGTTCAAGAGCCCATTGATATCGAATCCTACGATTGTGCATTGCTATAGGTGGTACCCGTAGCGGTCTTCGGGAATGAAGGTTCACTTCATGCAAGCGGTTTCTGACTGTTTGGTCGCTAATTAAGTTCCCTGAAGAGTGATGAAGCCTCACGGCTAAAATCATGGCGGTTATTGTTGGAGCTCTTCGAGTTAAGATTTGAATGTATCGGTCTTGTCTCCGTGTGGTGCAGCGATACCGTCCTCCATGGCGCTCAGCCACGGTACCAGTGCTTCGGTAACGTGTCCAAAGTCGACTGATAACACTCTGACTTGTATTCAGAGCTAAAGCTACAGTACGTTGCCGGGAACCAGCTTCTATCATTCCCACGGCTCTGAGCATTTCTTCCCTGCTTAAATGACGTCGCCGCTCCATAATAACGTTGGTTTTAATCAGTAGTAGGGAAACAGTAGCACTAATAATGTCTTCAATGCGTTGTATGTTTTTATAGGGAAAATATTGACAGCTTATTTTCATCTTTTACTCGAATTTGATTGAGAGTTCCTGATTCAAATTATGAAATGCACCAAAAAGGATCCATATAAATTTATAAAATCATAAATTTATTACAAAGCCACATCTCAATCTCAAGAAATCCGCATAAAAATGCTTGATCCCTAGACATTTTTGATGTGTGTATTATAAATAGTGTATGTACTACTACAACGTAAATGATATACATAAACTCACACCTATTTCCCAATGGGGGTAGACAGAAACACCAGAACGGCTACTGCTACGATCCTTAGATACTCGATCCTTTCGCGTTGCCCACGGTCATACATCGCGTATGAGATATAATTAAATTCCCAAGTAGATAAAACTAGAAAAACCAGATCGAAATAATATATCGAAAGCCCCCAAAATACTATATCACTGCTCATGACATGTGGCAGACCAGAGAACGAGGCATGTTCACTTTTCAGTTCATTTCTATATCTTGTTCCATTACAATCTTATAGCTCATCTTTCTGCAATGCGAATCGAGTTGGCAGCAGGCCCGGAAGTCGGATTTACACTGTTTTTCTTTTTTTCTCTTTGGATTGCGGGTAGTCTCTCCAATAAAATATTAATAGGGCCGTTGGTTTTTGATTCCTTACTGTAGAGTTATAAAATAAATTAGTTTATGTAGATTCTTTTAATTTTAATCTGCTTAAGTCTGTATGCGGTATAATAACAGAGTGCTGGTGTTTATCGATCGCTTTTAAAAAAAAAGTTATTGAGGTTCTCAATATACTTTGTTTCTTAAGTCAATGGTGGGATATTCGGTTACTTCTAAAGCCGTAAAATTTGTGACCTCTAATTTCTAAAGTAAGAGAAGGTAAATTCGAAAAAAATGTAGGTTTGTAGAACGTAAAAACAACTTTCAACGAAAATTGGTTTAAATGAGATTTGATTTTGCCTTTAGAAACATATAACTTTGTTTTTCAATAACATACTATCAAAAACAAATTTCGTTTGCCGTTGAGTGTAGATTGACCTATGCATGAGCCTTAAGAAGATTTTTATTATAATTTTGGTGCTACGAAACCCCTTGTGTACGAGTCCGACTCGCAATTGGCCGGTATTTTTAAATAGGTTGAGTTTTCGATATACCACTTTTCACCCATTTTTATGAAGTTGAAAAGCCATAACAAAAATACGCAATTTGGACGTGGAGCCATCGACCCGATTTAAATACATACAAAACTTAAAATATGGTTGAAAAGTAGTTAATCGTGAACATTGTTCAATTTACTTTCTTTAAACGACAGAATGCACCTAGATGGTCGGTAAAAATCACATTTTGTAAAAAATAAATAGAATAATATTTCTTCTCTCGTTAAAATGGAGTTTTGAAATTTTCAGGAACGGGATACGACCTACAGTGAAAATATGCGTATAAAAGTTTGAAAAAATATGGCTGAAACTCCCAAGCGGTTTCTATTTTAGGTATAACTGGATTCATATTCACCGTTATTTTCAGCATGCAGTTAATAGAAGGTATTGTTGTATTCGGTGTTTTTGTACTCGATATACAAAACCAGACTCTATATACATGATTTCCGTTGGAAAATGATGTGAATATCGAGAAAAGCTGGATGTTTTATAAGCCGATTTCAGATCTTATACATATTCTGAACGAAGGAAGAGTACGGTGCATAAAGCTTAGGCTCTTATAACAAGCCAGGCATCTGAAACAACAAAGGATAATGTAACATAACATTGTGCCTGTATGTCTTGAAGGGGTATAGTACAGCCATTTTTTTTTTCGGTTACTTTTTTCGATAGTAATCAAAAATCAAAATCAAAGCATTTATTTCAAGTAAGCCAGTTACAGGCACTTTTGAATTGTCGAAACAAAGATGAAAATTAAATGTAGCTACAGTCCCAGTCACAAGACATAAAAACTGTGAAAGTTCTGTAGTTGCCCATTCCCTAGCGTAGATCTCTATGGAGAAGAACGGGCAAGAAACTCCATGGACACTCTTTTAAATCAGAATATTGTTACAAAATCTTGGTTACATCATTCATGTTGAGATGGTATATTATGTGAGAGTAATTTTTAAAACACAAAATTTTTACCATCAGAGGGCAAACTAATGACAATCAGTTTTAAACCATTGCTATAACGAATATCAAAGGGACATGTACACTCGGCGAGACATCAAGCTATACATTCCAGGATAACATGGCCTCGCTTAGTATAGATTTCCTGAACAATGAGAGATCTGCATAAACTGGTTTTGTATAAGCTTGATTGCTCGTCGTGCGTACGTTTTTCGGTACCCTATTTTAGTTCCATACTTATTTGACTTTACAACAACTGTTTTCGTTGATAGATTATCGGTTTTTCAAGTCTGGATTTGTATCTGCTAATGGAAATAGCTTCGTAGAAAATCTCAATTAGAAATATAGAGACCGGATTTTATGCTGCATAAAATCATTGAAATATGCATGCAAATATGCACCACAAATATTCAAAATATGCAACAAAAGTGCAAAAATATGTAACGTAAAATTTAAATAAATACTACAAAATAATGTTTTCAATTTAATTTACTTGTAGGGACTACATTTTCGACTAGATTTTTTTATGAAAACCCAATTTTGTTCCTAATTATTACAGTACTATTGAGCCTTCTATTCATTAAAATATTGTTATAACTCGATACCAATTGTTCTACAGCCACTGAGATCTACTTTAGTATTAAGAAAATACCTACATTCAATATGCGACTATTATTGTAATCGTAAAAAGATGTTTTTTTTTTCGCATTAGGTGAATATGTATATGTATGACTGGCTCGTTGGTCGTGTGGTCGCAAGCGCGACAGCTGGGCATAAGGTCCAGGGTTCGGTTCCCGGGCAATCTTATTGGGTTTTTCTATCAGGAATTTCGCAGTATCAGCCACGGAATCTGAATTTGGATTTGTGCCGGTTGATGGCTATAAAAACGGGACGTTATTACTAAGACTCCACAGTCCGTCTGTCTGTCTATCACCAGGGTGTACCTCACGAACCGTGATAGCTAGACAGTTGAAATTTTCACAGATGATGTATTTCTGTTGCCGCTATAACAGCATAAAAAATTAAATAAAAATTAAAGGGGGCTCCTACTTTGATGGTACGGAACCCTTCATGCGCGAGTCCGACTCGCACTTGGCCGATTTTTTCATGAGACTTAAATCACAACTGGTGAAATGTGTAAACTTTTGCCTAACCCTTCGGGTATTACAGGCGTGATGTTATGTTATGTTTGAGACTATAATAGTCCTTCTATCAAAAAATTACAAAAAAAAATATAAAATTTAATAACATAGGTAAGGCATGGGTCCTCGTAACTTTGGTCATTAAACTAAAAAAAAATGAACATTGTTGTCGATTCTCTTGTCATCATCATCATCATCAGCCTATAATGTTCCCACTGCTGGGACACGGCCTCCTCTCAATGAGAGGGAATGGGCTATAATCCACCACGCGGGCCCAGTGCGGATTGGTAGATGTCACATGTCTCCGAATTTTTGGTTCTAGGACATGCCGGTTTCCTCACGATGTTTTCCTTTACCGTTTTGAGAGCAGTGGTGATGAAATAAATTACACAAAGTAATGCGCCTGTCTGGGTTCGAACCCACGACTTACTCTTCGTAAGTCGGGGCCGCCACCACAGGGCCACCGCTGCTTAGTTACGAGTATGATCCGATTCTGTTGTGCACAAACTAAACTTAATTTAGGCTATTGCTATCTTTTTCTCTCTAATAAAACGAGAAAGAGACTGACGTAATTTAGAGCTGTCAAATTTAGTTGGAACTAATATTTCCATACAAATGAAGGGTGCACGTAAAAACATGTCGACTAAAAACACGGTGAAGCGCAAGGCATAAACTAGTTTGACATCGCTAACTTTGTTCATAGCTGTAGCCGTCCTTTTCTCGCACTGCCTTTTAGTAAAAGATAGCAATAGCCTAAATTAAGTTTAGTTTGTGCACAACAGAATAGACACCACTGTCTACAATTATGTACCATGAGCATAAAAATAAGCTTCAGAAATGATTTGTGAATGAAAAATACTTAGTTTCTATCTCCAATGCGAGTGCTTTCAATGTTTAGAATTATGGATCTGCTGTAGCTGTTAACTGTACTTGGTTTTAATCTGCAGTAGGTAATAAGATGCCAATTAGAGTTTGATTGGAGATCGGATTAATTTGCTTGTTACTCTTGTTAGCAATAAACCGATTACTCAGTATTAATTGGCCCGACTGATGTGAATAAGTGGTTCTCTATTGTATTACCTAACTTTTTTATTCATAATTTAACTTATAATTTAACTTTTTTTGTCCTAATCATCATTTGTCCGGATGATAAATTACCCGAACTTAATATCACATGGCATAAAATTGAAATCCCTAATTATAATATGCCCTAAATCCGTTTGTCATAAACAACAATCAATAATAAACAAAAGACTTAAAACTGTTTTCAATAAAAGTTATAAGTCCTAAATTCAAATTATTTAATGTTTATTTAGAATAATAATATTCTTAGAACAAACTTGTATTACAAAGCTTTTTAAGGGGTGTAATTTTCACTTGGGTCAAATAATCTACAGACAAATACAAAAACGTGGATTTCAGACATTATACGGAAAAGATGTAGATGTTACTAATGAAATTAAATGTTTGTTGGCTCTTTCTAACCTGGTAGCAAATGATGTACCAATTTATTTTGAGGAATGGGAAACCACTGGTTCAGTGAAAATTATGTACTCGGTACTTGCAGTTCAACGCCTAAAAACTATCCAACATTTTTGAGCACAAGAGACTAATAAATGAAGGTATACCTCGAACACAAAATTGTGCAGAAGCTTGGCCTAATAGAATCAATCTTCTTGTGAATAAGCTTAAATCAGGCTTCTATAATTTATCAAATTATTTAATGATCGAGTAAAAATATAACTTATTTAAACGTGTAATACCTTTAATGTACTTAAACAGTATTGTGTAGAAATAACTCAGAGTTACGTATATTGCACACATAAATATAGCAAGCAAGGACGCAGCATACAGCATGCAAGCAAACATGCAGCATGCAAGCACACAGCATGCAGCATGCAAGAAAGTATGCAGCATGCAAGCAAGCATGCAACATGCAGCAGGCATAGTTTCTGTCACGGCTCCGGCACTGCGGGGCTCCGTCGGTCCCACACGAGTTTAATCGTCGCAGATGTGTTTAACGCTCACCACCGCAGCTTCAACTTGCTGGCCGGCTACGCACCGGCTACGCTAGTGTTTAAACCACCTGCTCTTCAACTTCCGCGCCTTCGCGATTTTTAATTACACTCTAGGGGTAGGGCACACAAGACTGCGTAGAGTCGGATTTACAGCGATTCGTTTCTGTCACTAAAACCTAATTTTCAGCAAATTTTTAAAACCAAATTTTTTATCGTAAATAAACATTCGAAATAACACTCATTATATGACACAACACTTAGGACATATGACTTTAGGTCATGTAAAATTAGGAGATTCAATTATTATAGAACTCGATATTATGACAGAATACTTTTAGAACTAAAGAAAATTATGTTAAACAATATTTCGTGATTTTGAACATTATGGTAACTGAAGTTTATAGCATACGTGTTATGGATAATGATTTTCGTACAAATTATTTTAGGAGAAGTATCGGGATCCCTTCTTTTTGCATAATGTTCTTTTTCCTAATATACTTTGGCATAACAGTTTTGGCATAATTTGTTTTGCCATAATAATACTTTGCCAAATGTTTTTTTTGGCATACTGTTTATGTTGGCATAATCATCATGAAGGCTAATTGGTTTGGCATAAATTGAATTTTGCATAATGTTACTAGGCAAAGTGACTATTAGCATAATAGTATTTAGGCATACAAATTAATATAAATACCGGAATCAAATTTAAGTTATTTTTACGTATTTATTTTAAACTAAAAATTCATAAAGTTGTGTTATAAAAGTTAGTGACAGAAACGAATCGCTGCAAAACCGACTCCACGTAGTCTTGTCTGCCCTACCCCGCGAGTGTAATTTAGAATCGCGTAGGCGCGGAGGGGCGAGGCGGCCCGCGAGTTGAGGAGCAGGGGGTTGTGTGAGCGTTAAACACATCTGCGACGATAAGCTCGCGTAGGACCGCCGGAGCCCCGGAGTGCTGGAGCCGTGACAGATACCATGCCTGCTGCATGTTGCATGATGCATGCTTGCTTGCTTGCATGCTGCATGCTTGCTTGCATGCTGCATGCTTGCTGCATGCTTGCATGCATACTGCATGCTTGCTTGCCTACAAATTTCATTACAGCATTATTGTATAAAAATGTGTATTAGTGTCTAAAATTTTAGGAGTTCATAATTATGCCTTTGTTATGCCTATAAAAAGTGTGTTTTAATATCATTATGCGTAAATGAATTTATGCTTCGGAATATTATGCTTAATCATTATTATGATTAGAGAAATTATGCTTAAAAAATTATGCGTAAGCAGTTATGCGTAAATAATATTATGCGAAAATATAATTAGGAGTAACAAAAGTATGCCAAGTTATATTAGGTCTTAAAATTTTATGCAAATGGATAGGGAACCGGGAGTATCGAATAAGTATTATAAGATCTTAGCTCAATTTATTTAATAATTCAATGTTATTATATCATAACATAAGGGTTAGTAGATTTGAACTTTTTTTTTTTTTTTTGTTGTTGTTTGTTGATTGGGAAAATTTGATAGTTTTTGGTAGTCTGATGTGCTGGCGACTATACAAAGCGACATACCTTTTATACACCTCTGACTACTGCAATCCAACAGCAACCTTATCGTCATGAAAATAAAGTTTGTTATTTATACAGGCTTGTCAGTGACAGCAACTTTATTAATAGGAGCATAAAGGTCACTGCATTATTGACAGCGATGCAAAGGACGAAGTTAAAATAACTGCGATTATATTGCGTCTCGAACAGCATTTCAGGTGGTCAGCCCTGGTTGTCATGGCAACGAAAGACGTACCGGAATCCGCAGACGGAAGCTGACAATCCGAAAACCGACTTAACCTTTGGAATTCGGTATGATCCTTTATTTTATTTCTTCATGTAAAATATTTATACTTGGAATGCGGATCAATCACATGGTCGAGAGAAAAGCCTAACTAGTTGATGAGATTAACATAACTAATCCCCGAAGGATTAGGCAGAAGTGTACCGGAGAGCCAGATTTCGAAAGTTATGTTTGCCATTCGTTTTTAAGCCATCAACGGGGCACAAATCCAGACTCCGTGGCTTCTACTAAAAAAACCCAATAACAAATAGCCCGACCCGGGAATCGAACTCAGGACCTCATGCTCAGGGGTCAAGCTTGCGACCACTAGAGCCACGGGACCATCGGGATTATTTTTAAAATTTTGGCTTTTGAATTTTTTTTAAATGAAAAAGTCTTTTTTACATTTTGTTAGTTTTTAATCTTTAGCACTTTTATCTAGGATTAAAAAGGCGCTTTCAAAAAAATCTTAAATCCGTTTGTTTCGTGTTATTTAAAGACACTTAAATGAAATCTGTCTCAGAAACGTTGTTGTCGTAAAGTAAAATAGGAATTTCAGTATTTTGATTTAAAATTAGGTACGGTTATCTTAATATAAACGATTCCAAATATTTTGGTAACTGTGCTTCCAAAAGTAATTAAAAATAATCTTTGCAATCGCTTTTTAATGGTACGGTCTATGTATACGAAAACGATAAAAAAATGGCGGTGAAATATAACAGCCATTTTATTTTTCTTCTCTTGATTTGTAACTATACAAAACTGTCAACTAATGGTCACAGATTACGGGGTTTTCTACCGAAAACTATTAACCTTGATCGAAGCGAATAATGAAAACGAGTCGAGTTGTTATAAGGCAATGGCTTGGCCTCCTCATTTTGGTCTGAAATGGTCCAAGTTTTTATTAAAATCTTGAGTAATAATAAAAATAAATAAAATAAAAACATTTATTTGACACTTAAAAATACATGTTACATGCCAATCACAATAAGAAAGCACAAGTGTATTTCCAAAAATCTGATCCTAACCCCCAAACTAGGCCCGGACCAGTATTCTAGGGGTCAGCGTTCAGCCATGGATTCCATTTTTAATCTAACAGCTTTGAGAGTGTCCCTACAAAGTTGACAGCCAAGGTTATTGCCATTTGGTAAATAATATAGGAACTACAATTACAAGTCAGGTACGAAACACCGGCCCCATCTAGTTTAAAAAAAAATGACGTGTAAAAGTGTTTGTAAGAACCTACTGGCAAAAAAGAAAATAAAAATAATAATAATAGCAAGAGACTATGAAATACTTGATAATGATAATGTTTCCTACAGTTTCCCTCAGTCTATGTAGTTTATCCAATTTGTGATTATTAGTAACTTAGACACTGAGTTGCGAATTAGTGTTGGCGGTAATTATGATGAATACTTAGATTTACCTACTACGCACGTACCTACTGTTAGTTTACAAGTTTCAGTGTTTAGATAAATTAATACATAATTGCTTTAATAGTACCTATAATATTCTTTGCAAATTGATTTGATTTAAACACGGATCGTTCTTCAAGGTTAAGAAGCACTTACCAAGGTCGGTCCGTAGATGGGTTGATAGGTCCATTACGTACCAAGTTTTCTCCGTGTGTAGGCAACGTTACAGGAGGTCAGTAGGCTGAAGGTCTAACAACAAGTCTTACCAGTCTTATCTCCCCAGTATTTACAAAATTGTGGTCAGATAGGCAGTCAGTCCATGTCAAATCTGGTATTTTTCAGCTGCATCTGGTAAGGTTGGAAGTCGACCCCATCATAGTTAGGAAAAGGCTATGCAGAGTATGAAGTTAACATCACGCCTGTAATAGGCTAGTTAGTAAATTGCAAATCTATTTAGTCCGTCAGTTAGAGTATTGGAAAATAATGGACACGTATTTTTTGTTTTTGTAAATCAATGAATATTGACAAAGATAAAACACATCAAAACTCGGGAGTGGGGGCTCGTGACGTCAGAACGCACTAAAAATTATACCACGGCGTGACGTATTGAGAATTTTAAAAGCACCTTATCTTCGTCAAGTTTGGTTTACGTAACAAAAGAAAAAATACGGGTCTAATTTTTTTTGAAAATCTAACTGACGGTCTCAATAGATTTGCAATTTACTAACTAGCCTAAATTAGATTTTTTTTTGCCATCTACCCCTCTCTCTACCCTGGGGTAGGCAGAGGTGTACCTAATAGTAAACCCACATTTCGCCAGTTATATTTAAGTCCCATGTAATAGGGAGCAAGCCTAATACCCTCAACCGGGCACAAATCCAGACGCCGTGGCTGCTACTGAGAACTTCCTGATGGAAATACCCAAAAGGTCGATATTGTGTCTAAGCCCTAAGGTGACGAATCACAAAACATGTCGTCACCTTCTCATTAATGCTGTATATAGGTACCGTCCTTTTAATACGTAGAACCTTTACGTCGGAATTTTCATAAGCGTGCGCTATCATTAATAATAATTAGAGTTCGCGGAACAATATAAGTTGAGTGGTTTGGCCTATTTAGAGATTTTCGGGCTCTATTCTGTATCGATACGCTCATGGTTCTTGGCTTAATAATAGATCTTGAAGGATGTTAGTCGTATTGATCATATATTTGTCATAATTAGAGACCGGATTATATGCAACATAAAATCGACGAAATATGTATGCAAATATGCACGATAAATACTCAAAATGTGCAACAAAAGTGCAAAAAACAAATAACTGTAATAACTGCAACATAAAATTGAAAAATTTTATTTATTTGCTTCTGCTGCTAAAATTTGTATAGAGATGGGTGTGAAATTAGTGGCAGTCTTTTTATACTGAATTAAAGGGCTTTATCAGTGGAGTGTCTTATTAGACGTGTTTCTTTAAGTTACTGGTAGTGTAATTACTGTATCATGTTCAGTAAGTACGTATTTGTCATAATATAGATAATATTTTTGAAATATTTGCAAAGTTTTTGCCCTATTATTATGTCAGTGTTTAGTGCTGTATTTATGCATAAGTAAGTTAGTTCAGAAAACATGTGCTACATATGAGCTGTTTCACCAGTCATGTTTGAATTGAAGTTGTTCGTCGGGGCACCGTTTGCATGATTAAAGGAGTAGTTATTTGCATTATTTGTTCCTTCCCCGCAATATGCTCGCGTGGTTATTAATTAAAAGTCAGTTTCAGAGTTTGATCTAATCTTATTCGTGTATGGAAGTTATCTTATTTCGACTCTTTTGTAATTGATTAGTGTAAAAAAAAAATATTATGACGAAATAATAAAAGTATTCTTATGGAGAATTCTAATTAGGAAACAAGTAAACCTTTTTTTAAACGAAAATCAGCCTTGAAATCAAGTGCATTCAGTTTTTTTTAAATCTCTTATAGATAGCAAGCGAGTTCCAGAATAGGGCTACCGGTTTGACCACTCCCTGGCACCGCTTATACTGAAATTAAAATTACCTATATCGTATCCAAGAGGCTTTTTGTCGATAGGTTATTGATATTAGAACGATATGGGCGCGTCTATGGCTGCGTCATCAATAACGAGCCACAAGCATGCGTGTATGACCAGGCGGACAAAGCTTTTACATACTACAATACATGATGAATATTGAATTTCAGGAGCTTTGGATGTGTGCTTTAATTTATAAATTTTAATAATGAAGTAAAGTTAGGTCACTTTTATTTGAAAGAGAACAAGAGAGACTTTTTTCATTGGCACATGTTACCTACTATGAAGCTTAAGTAGGTAGGTATACTTGTGCTGATTGGTTCTGTATTTTATAAGTTTCTGAAAAACTAAATTTAAATAAAGGGTGTAAAAAAACACCTCGTAACGAAGCCGAAAGGCACTTGTTCTCCTCGTCATTTTTTTTTGTTCTACACAATACCTGGGAACCTTCTAGTTACGGAGATATTGGGGGTCAAAGTTCCAACTTTTTGACACCTTTTTTTTAAATACAAGTTTTTAATGTAAGATTTTTACTTTAAATACCTCCACGATCCCCGTACTATTCAATCCATCCATCAGCACAATGTTTTGAGTGCGCTACATTGAGTTCTACCACAAAACATGATTTTTCACGCCAAAAAAAAGTCGTTTCCCAGCAATAATTTTTGCGTAATTACTTAGTTTGATGTACAGAATGCTTGGTTGACGGCTTCGTGATGAGGTGGTTTACACCCTGTATATATGTTGGTTGAAATCCAAAACTAAGCCGTACGATTCGGAAAAAGAAAACAAAACCGTATACAGCAGTAAAAATAATGTTAAAATGCAGATATATCGCATCACAGAGAAATACATTTGCTAAAACATTGTTGTATAGATACACAGAAAGCCAACAAACAAGCCAGCCTTATGAATCGAGATTCACTGAGTTTATTTGAATGCAAAATGAAACAGCACGCAAAACTTCTCGTATGAAGCACGTCGCGTGTGAAATCCTGCCGTCTAAGAATACCATCCGATTTTCTGCCAGCTTACTGTAAATAAGAAAATTCATTCGAACTGCGTCGTTAAACGTAATCGAGCGTCGTGGAAAGTATTAAAGAAGCAGACGCTATATTGCATAAGTTAAGATGTTACAATGGAAACTTTGAGTAGAGCACAAGTGTGCGCAATTCCTCTTTGGCAAAATACGTCCCTACTCATAGTACTCATCAGTCGGAGTTACGTAACGTTTATACGAGGACGTTCTTATGCCAGCCGTACCGTTAAAATAATATTATGCAAGTTCAATTGTTTTTGGTACTTACTTCATTTGTAGTAATTGCGTCTTACGTTCGAGTTTTACTGCTGATGGCGGAGATATTAATATGTTATATTAAATTCTGTGTTATTGCTTGGTGAGGGACTCGTATTTTAGTTATTTGAATGTTTTGAATTGATTTAAATACTGCGTATGCATAATAACCCTTTCATTCTGGTAATAACACCAGTTTTTGGACTAAATAAGAGGGTTAATTAATATCTAAAACTAAATAATTTGTAGACTGTCGTCAGATTTTTAGATACCGGATGAAACGTACGTATTATAATAAGTTAAGAGTCTTTAAATACATTACTTTGAGCATGATGATGCTCAAAGTCACATAAGTAATGACTTTTATCTGAAATTAAATTGACTTTGCGAATTTCTGATGAGTATATGTTCCAATAAAATATTTAATCATCTTCATCACGTAAGCCGGAAGAGGGAATTCAAAAAGTGTTTAATTAAAATGAATAAATAATGAATCCTTCATGCGAAGAGTTACAGCGAAAAAGGATTAATTCTATTTTTTATATCCATTCGTATTCCTAAAAGTATACAGAGCACTTTGTAAAATTATTTCATAAAGTAATTGAAGTATTGCAGACAGTACGTTTTTAAAAATACTGTTTTTACAGCAACTGAAAAATAAAACAAATAATGATATTATCAATGTACGAGTAAGGTACATTTAAATGATAGACTGATAGAATGATTGAATTTGTGTATGGAAAGAACACCCAAAACTGATAACTCCCGACTCGCGGCGAATGAGTCTTTTGTAATCACAAGCCCAAACGGTGCTATGCGACTAATGATCGTTGACTTAAAATTTAATTTTTATTAATTCGCTGCGCGTCGACTATGTATACGAAGCATAAAATTGATACATAATTATGCTATATGTTTTTATTTCGATTTCGTTGATTGGTAAATCATTTTCTGAATTCTTGAGATCATAAAAATTTCAATGACTAAAATTTTTTACCATGTGTATTTAAAGTTTCATCCCTGTACTCGTAAAACGCTTTTACGTACTGATTGATTTTTCATTTCGTTAACTGATCTTATGTGATGTAGAATAGTTCCTTATAACAACATTATTCAATGGATTGTAAGTATCCATTGGCTTTGGCGTTTCGTTGAGCTCCTTGAGTTATAAGTCGAGCTACACGATAACTGACAAATGCTTGCACTGACTGGACAGGTCCACTCAAATCTGTGTGGTTCTTTCTTCAAAAGACCATCTCAGACACTATTCTGCATAGTCCTCATGTGAATTAAGCAAAATTATGTCTGGACTTCAAAAGAGACTATGACCTCTGAGTTTGTTTCGGCTGTTGCTTCTCAGAGTAGTCAGGTACGAAACACCGGCCCCATCTAGTTTTAAAAAAAAACATGACGTGTAAAAGTGTTTGTAAAAACCTACTTGCAAAATAAACATCATTTATCATTTATCATTTATCATTTGTTTAGTAGTTGGTAAAGTAAAAAGAACCTTACTTTCTTATTTATAAAATTCAATGTGAGAAGAAAATAACGACAATAAATAACGAATGGCAGTGTTCAAGTTATAGTTCAAATCGGCTCTACACTGGGTGAACAGTGAACACTTGTACTCGAGTTCGTTCAGGTCGCCTGTTACGGGCGCTTGTGACGCTCCACTGTTCCGCACTGTATTTTAGTTGTGCTCCTAAACAAACTCCCCTGACAAAGATAAAGGCGCAAACTACTTATGTCTAAGCTTTATAAGCCTATTAAAGGTTAAGAACGTTAATTATATAAATTACACAAGAGAAAACCCTAGCAGTTACAAACTATGTCGAGTAAACCTTTTAAAAGTAAGCAAGAAGGAAGTTTGCGCTTCCTGTTTGATTTTTGTTGAAGCTCCCAGTTTCCCAGTCTCCCAGTTTCCCAGTCGATCCCTTTGTGCACCACTGTTTCTTAAATCTTTGTCCTGTCTCACGTTTGAATTGTTGGCTTATTATAGCTTGCAGCTCTTTCAACCCTCTCTGTTTTTGTTCTTTGAATATTTTAGTCTGTTAATTGGATTATAAGATTTGAATAAGGCTTCTTTGACGGTCTTGTATGGATGTGAAAGCTAATTAAAATTTCTTATCGGTGCGAGCATCCTCGGATTATATTAAGTTGATTTACGAGTACTTTGTGTATAGGTACTCGTATATCTGGTTCTTAGGTCTTTCTTTATCGTGTGTTTAATGCATAACCTGAGAGTCAGAATTTTATGCCTCTCATGGGCCTCTGACTTGACTTTACATGCCGTCAAGAAATGTCTCTCAGGCATGTTGGTTTCCTCACAATATTTTCCTTCACCGAAGCGAGTGATAATTATACAATACGCACAAGAATCCGAAAAATCAGAGGTGCGTGCCTTGGGTTCGAACTTGAGACCTATAACTTGGCATTCCGATGGTCGCACCACTAGGCCATAACTGCTGGTTCCTAGGTAACCTCTCATTATACCGAGGCGGCGTGTCTAGAGGTAAATATTGGTGCAAGCGCAGTAGACCTGTCAACTATAACTGTTTGAACAATGAAGCTGTTCATATGCAAACGAGGCTATTGCAAAACTTGTGCGAGTGATTTTCTTTGTTGTTAAGAAAAAAAAAAGAAAGACCAGTCTATATCTCCGGGGGATTAAATGTATAAAGAAAGATATGGGTATAATGAAAAAGATTTTCGTTCAATACAGAGACAAACATCTTTGTGTTTCCACCATTGATATTCGGCGGGTCGGGATGGAAGTTTGTGCGTTTGTTTCGCTACATTTGCCAGCGTCGCCCGCTCGCTACATTTCATTAGTGCCTCCTCCCTCTTCGATATTGTTCTGCTTCTGTTTATTGCGTGTACGTATAGATTAATTAATTTGCGTTATTGATTTTTATTACAACGAATAAAGGGATAACTGTGTGTAGTTACTGTTTATTGTATTATTTTTTTACTTAGTATTCAACGCGAGTTCCCTGCTTCATAGACAAACTTTGTACAAGAAAGATTTTTCATGGCAATGCAGTTAGTTTTACAGACAGACTATCTAAGTTTCTATAAAAAGAAATAATATGGTTTTGGTTAAATTGATCGAAATAATGATAACATCTTTCAAAGGCTCCAGTGTACTGAAAGTAAATTGTAAAGTTTAAAGTACTTATCTTTTTAAAGCATCAAGATTTTGTCTGAGTTTAGCAATGAAATCAATGAATTGGAATCTTAATACTTAGAACATAAAGGCCATTTGACATCTTGCCACTTCTAGTAGTACTATTATACATAAATCAAGTACGAGCTTAGTTAATAGCCATTACAAACTCTTGGCCCATATAAAATCAGAGTCAATAGGCCGGCTTATGGGAGGCGTCGCTGGTAATCTCAAACTCGCGTACCGCGGTAATAAAAACACTCCAGAGCATACAGATCGTTAAATTACTTCTAAGCCCTTAACCTAACTAATCCATCTCAAATAACTTTCTATAAAGTCGATTCCATTTTCAAAGCACATTGTAGTAATGAAGATAAGGGAATCATGTCCGAGTTTCTGCCGACTTTTACTATTATAAGCACGTCCATAATGTTCTTTTGTCTGTTTTAGCACCAGTAATAGTGCAAAAAGCGATGATTACATTTCAAGCGATTTCATGTAGAAATGATTGTTATCCGTGGTTTGTGTCTAAAACCGCGTACCTATAGACCTTGCGCGCAAAGCATGCGTGGCAAATCATTCGTCACCACTAACGATTGTGTGTATAAACTAACTACATTGGTAGTTCTATTACCACTGTACCATTTCATTTCATTTCACACACATACTAGAAACGACAGAGATATTTCGAAGCTTAATTTCTGCGTCCAACATGAAATTTTGATTGGCGTTTTCTTCTCACCCAGGAGGAGCTCGTGGCTAAATAATAACAGCCGCTCGGGTCGATCTTTAGGTTAAGCCGTGCTTGCCTAGGTTGGTCTGTGGATGGGTGACCACCCATTACATACGTAGTTTCGTCCGTGCCTCGGAAAGGACGTTAAGCAGTTGGTCCCGGCTGTCATTTGTGATCTTTGACAGTCGTTACAGGTAGTCAGTGGCCCAAAAAGTCTGACAACCAGTCTTACCAAGGAGTATCGTATTACCCAGTACTAACTGGGTTGTGGAGGTCAGATAGGCAGTCGCTCCATGTAAAATACTGGTATTCAGCTGCATCCGGTAAGACTGGAAGCCGACCCCAATAAAACTTGTTAAAAGGCTAGGCAGATGATGTTTTCTTCTCACCCACACACACAGTCAGTATTGGATGTGAACATTCAGACAACGCCAGACTGAGTGCACTACAAACTGAAGAAAGGTAAGGAAACAAGATATAGAAGTCCATAGGTAAGTAATGTGAATTACATCACTGTCATCGATAAAGGGGTTAGTCTAAGTAAATATCAGTATCAACAAACATTCATCTTTAAGAAAAAAGTACCGAACGTATTTTTTTGTCTTACACTTTTGCTTCGTAGCGAAGCAGTAACTTATTGTAATTTGTAGCATTATTATTGTAACATAAGTTTTACGTCACTAACATTTATTGTTTTATCCACTACATGGCTAGCTTTAATACCATTACTTTAGTGGAAAGCTGTCATCAATATTCTAAATTGATTGTCCTGTCTCTTACACGAAACCTACTCTTCAATAAAAACTCGATATTTGTTCTCATTGACGTGACGTTTCAGATTTACTAGGATCTGCCGTTGACTGAACAATTAGAGAAAACAGATGAGTTGTTTTACGATGAGTGACACGACAATAGCAATTAATTTACTAGTAAACGGTTCGAGGGAGTCGGTGGCCAAAATGTCTGACAACCAGACTTACCAAGGGGTATCGTATCAGTAATAACTGGGTTGTGGAGTCCAGATAGGCAGTCGCTCCATGTAAAATACTGGTATTCAGCTACATCCGGATAGACTGGAAGCTGGAAGACCCCAATATAGTAGGGAACAGGCTAGGCAGATGATGAAACGGTTCGAGGTAGATTGCCAGCGCTGTAATCTTATCGAAATCAATATGAAAGGAATCACTGCCATGATTTTAACTTGGTCCCAGGGTATCTATTGGTAACCCATAGGTACAATGAGCGCCATAAGATCCATCATGCAGCTACCGCTTTGTTTGATCATGATTAAGTTGTTACGGGTTTTGAATGGATCGTCGCGCGTGTATTAATCAGACCGCTCCCAAATCGTCTATTAATCAAGTTTAAGCATCTGGATGACAACGAACTGTCAGCTTAAGTAGTGTTTAGTTTACGACGTACTGTAAACAATCGTTTGCGGTAACTTGTCTCGGCTCACTGCCTTCATTGTTTAATGTTTACATGATTGTAATCATAAAGTTTGCTGCGTTATATTAGGAATTCCGAATGGATTGTAATTACGCGCGTTGATTAATACCTAAACAATTTGATCTTGATTAGTTTCTGAACTATCTCTTTGTAAGCAGATTTTATATATGTATTTATTCGTAGGTACGCACATGTAACTATGTTCTGTAAACTTTACAGTTTACAGTTTCAATCAGGCGGTGCTACTGGAATGACTGTTTGTATCCCCCCCTCCCTCCCACATTCATACGAACGTTTGTCTTCTTAACTTTTATTAATTAAAATAAAAACAAATCAGTTAGTTAAAACAAGAGCTATTCGAATATGCAACAAAAAAACCAAAACTGCAATCCTAATTAGCAACAAAAGAACTAAAACCGCAATCTTAATATTCATCCAACAAACAATGAAACCACAAAACGCATTAGAACCGAATAGCAGTTCCGGTTCATAAAAAGCGCTTAATATCATCTAAAGTTCAGCTTCAATTGATCGCACAGCGCAAAAACGTTAAAGCCGTTATCCCAGTAAGCGCATTCGGCATTCCAAATCAACAATGACATTAACCCCCCTAGTGTGGCAATCAGAGAGTAAGTGGGAATTTCCGCGTCGTTTCATACGGCTCCCGGCTAAATGTTAAGAGTTCGCTGCCTATGTATGTAGGTACGAAGTACGGCGACCGCTCTGTGGGGACCCACTGACCGAGCGGCCGGCGAGCGCCTGCCGAGCGCCGATACCCGCCACTCGTGAACACGGCTCATTTATAAAAACGAACCGCTAACGACGACCTAAGCATCCAACTAATTCAATTACAATTTAACGCTATTTCAACCACGCATAATGTTGAATTTGTACCAAACTTCTGTTTCACAGTTATTTATGTTTGTTGCGAGAGTTGAACCCTGAAGTTATAATGTTCACGCACGACGCACAATCATGTTTTATTTAAAAGTTTACGAGCATATTGGAGGAAATACCTCTTGTGAAAAAATTTCCTTTTTCAAAGGTGCGTGTGTAACCTTAGACTATTGCACTGTTTCTATTAATTAAATTCTTCTACTTTATTTGTGAATCGGGACGTTACATAACTGTGTTCCGCAGAATTCTATCTGAAAAGGTACTTGAATAGGATTAAGTTTGTATTAAATGACCGCATTCAGAATAATCTGAGATAACATAGAAATTGTTTGTACGGGTAGATATGGAATCTTTACATAAAGACAGAGCTTCAAACATTTTTGGTAAATTATTTTGTACGACTAGGTTGTTATTAAATCTTACAAACCTAATTCGGAGTCGTCAAAGGCAAAGAGAATAAATACTTTACTATAGAACGGTTGGCTTCTGATCGACGTAATATACTAAGGGAACGTTTTATTTTTCATTGTCGATGCTTTCAAAAATTCGTGAAAGTATTCGCGTCATAAAATATACCAAGTTAGTGTACTTTTCGCAAATCAAATTATTACTTTCTTATTATTTGTATTGAAATTTCTTTTCCCTTCGAATCATCAATATTTCAGGCAAAACTTTTATTTAGGTCACTGAAGAAAATTGAGGACAAAATTTTATTACGTTCATTCACGTTTACCTTTTTCTTAGGACGTCATTATTGGAGTTTTAAAAAGGTTCAACGTTTGAAAACGGATTGTTTACTTTTATACTAAAAGAAGATTATTAAAATATGGCAAATATTCCAATCAGCGGTTTGGGGTTTCCATGTTCCTTTGGCTTCGTTTCAGTATTAACCGCTATTCGTGTTTTATTTTGTTTAATGTTAATTAGGCAAGCGTACAAAAAGAAAAAAAGGAAATTAGTAAACGTGTAACCTACGTATCATTTTTAAAAGTTACTATTTTTTTGTCGTTACATACATATTAATGAGAATACGAATGACTGAGCATGACAGGAGAATAGTGGTGAGGTGAAAGATGTTCTATAATTTTATCCCATTTTTTTAGTGGCCGGTGCAGCATGATTGTCTTCTTCCAAACTTCGGTATTAGTCGTCTCAGCAGTTATTTTGTAGCCAAATCAATTTTTCACGCAGTCCATCCATCTTTGGTCTTCCTTTACTCTTATAGCTATTCATATTCATAATTTGATATCCATTCATCGGTTAAAAAATACAGTTCCCTACGTAATCAGTTTCCTACAAAAGTGCAATACCAACACGGTTAATGGAACTGCATATGTACTGTACGGTAAGCGTCTGTGTGCATTCTAGTAAAATCTGAAAATAAATAGTGTTTAATATTCGAGTGATATTTAACACGATAATGTTGCCACCTTAACATACGAGGGCATAATTAGCTTATTAACATAATTTTCCGACGATAAGCTTTTCCTTGCGCTGACGGAAAACCTAAAAATAATACTTAATCATGTTAGCTTTACTCACTACGATGTATATGTGAACGGTTAAGTAACCAAGTAATATCATTATATTAAAATGTATCAACTGCTTGTGTTAACAACTTACCTACCTACAACTTTCAGATAAACCACCCAACCAAAAATTTTTGATTTTCAGGTTTGGCATAAAGTTTGCATATTATAAGGGGGCACAGTTTTTAGCGAGTTATCTTAATTTTAATTTACCCAATATCTTTACAGTGGAAAAATTACATAATTATCTGAGAAGCGCAAACTAATGAGTGCTAAGGTGATCTTATAATACCTCATAGAATTTCAAGGCTAAACCTTACCTAAATTTATCTCAAGCACTGATGAATAATATAATATTAGTACCTGAAATTTAAACCTTTTACTCAAATGTCGTTATGGCGAATGCGCAGAAAAAAAACCCTTTATTTTAACTATAAAAATATAAGCATGATCAGGTTGTAATGTTCCCACTGCTGGGACACAGGCCTCCTCGCTATGAGAGGGACCAATAATAAATATGTACTTACAAAATTTAGAAAACTTTCGCCAGTAGCAGCTTCTGTTCCTTCTCTAAAAGCGAAGAAGTGGAAGCTTGCACTTATCTATATAACAGACTTAGTTTGTTCGTAATTTGACCAGTCATCACACACATCAAACAGTATCAGATTTCTGCTAAAACCCAATTTATTTTCGCCAACACTAATCGTTACAGAGCGATGATTGGCCTGTTTGTTAAGCATAATACGTTCCAATTAATTACCACTAGAACAACAAGAGCGAAAGGAATGGCGTGCAATGGCGTGCGTGGCTTTCATCGCCGGAACAAAGTCGCCGTGCAACAAGTGACGTTTCGTCCCTAGCCACCACCTAAGGCGAAATAGCTTTTCCTTATTATAAAGTATTACCCAATAAATATACCCAAACCCTAACAAATAGATCACCTCCAAAATAATAACTTCCACTATGTACTTGTTCATGGTCTCAATTCAAATGTTTGATTTCAACCGCGTCTTCAGTTCTCTTAGTAAACAGTTCGTATGAGTTTATTTACTTTTCGCTACTTTTAAAAGAGAATGATCGTTGAGTGCGCCTGCGCGAAATCCGAGCGAGAGAATTGTGCGAGAGGGACGGGTGACAGTGGCACTCGCTTCGACCAATCGATTAGTCGCATAACGATAGCGGCTTCTTAAATGCAGATGTGTCGTGTATACCAACGTCAGTCGGCTAGCGGCAGGCGGCCGGGGCCCACGATCATGGCTCCTGTGAGCCGGTTCCACATATACGCTGTCCTTTGTAGTGACTGTAACGTTCGGCCGGTGTAAACGGTTCGCGGTCGAATGTGATCACACATTCTGCACCTCAGTGAGATGTAACGTTAATTATTGTCGGACGTAATTATTAGATAAACTTTTTAAAACTACTTTCAACTTACGAAACCGGCCTAAAACGTTAAGTTTAATTTAGGAGCGGACACTCGATTAGTGCTCAAATTTAATTATGAAGTGAACAAAGAAAGGATTGTAACCGGAAAGGTAATAATTAAATCGTATTCCTCATTTATAAAATTCTTATCTCGTGTTGTTGCATGAATGAATAATCGTGCCGATGATAATAGAAACAAACACGGCCTGTGCTCCTAACGATTGTTAGTTTTATGATTCCTGTTATGAGTTATTGGCTTCATTCATTCTAATTTGTTTGGCAAATAACAAAAACGCTTCCATTTAAGTTTTAGCTTTTTCGGCTGTTCTTATTCCTAGTAAGCGTAGAGACACGCCTTCCTGCCTATTTCTTGATTGATAAGGTCAAGAATATAACAGCATATTATTTCGTCATATCATATTTATGTTTTCAAATGTTATGAGATTAGTAGATACATGTTTTGATGAGTTTAATAAAAATAAAACAAGACGGATTTCAACTGAACGACGGTTCGTTCAGTTTATTTATCCAGTAATAAATCATTTCCTTTTTATGTTTCTAATCACGTTCACGCCTCACATTCAAATAAAAACACGCATGTTTACATTTCTAAATCATTCACAAATATATTCAGAAAAGTTGAAAAGCGAACATCACAAGTGCAAATTACGAACACATTCGTAGCAATCGTAGCCAATTCGTAGCACTTTCGTAGACGGGCGTAGCGGATGATAACATAAACGTTTAAGACATAGATTGGCATACCGGTCGTATTGGCACCTTTTGGAGGGGTTTGGGGGACGGTCGTCACCCCATCTGGTATCTCATAACCTCTTCAGTGCCCGAATGATATGGAACTTTATTTTAACGTCCCACGTGGACTGAGATTAGAGCGCTAGTGAACGAAATGGCTATCGAGAATCGATTTAAATGTTTGTTGTCAGGTGCACGGAATGGAATCCTGTTGTTTATGTTTTGATATTCGTGCTTAATATTGTTGTTCTCTATGTCTAGTTAGATTAGAACGCTTTTATGAACTAGAACGAAGTAGTGTATTCGTTTGATAAAATGGTTACTATAAAAATAGGAATTTCCTGTTGATGTCGAGATTGTTTTGTTTCATGTTTCCTGTATTTGTACGTAAATAAGGCTTAAATATTGTCAATTTCAATACGAGAAAATAAGGAAAAAAAATATTTCCCATTTTTTTTTTTTCATTTAAATATTGAAAAATATATGTGTTTATTGAAAGGCAACAGCCAAAAAACACATTATAAAGCTATAAATCTCATAATAAAATGAACTGTGAGGACTAAAACAAATTCTGTATTTTTTTATGAATTTCTTTTATTCTTCTAAGTTGTTTTATGGCCAGATAAGAGACAGAATGACTGATCAAGCTTCAAATGTGTCTGTAGACTGTTTTAGGACAGGAAATTCAAAGTGAAAAATACCCTAGTAAAGCATTTCTAAATTATTTATTTTCGGTTTGTACCTATTATACAATTCCTGGGCAAAGACCTCTTGTTCGTCCCACGTAATTCCCTAATTCGTATATTTCCCCAAAAACTTCCGCAAGTCTACAAATAAAGCTAAAGAACAACACGAATTTAATAAATAATAAATAAAAGCATAGTTCTTTCCATAATTCATCAGGTTTTTATCAATAGTAGGTTATGTACGTTGTTTATACAACAGACATTCCTACGCGAGGGTCGAGCGAGGCCGAGGAGAAATTACAATAGGTACCTGCATACCTTCCCAGCGGCCGGTATTCCATTCCTCTCGTCTTTATGCCAGCTATTGCTTCTTGGATTATCTGGCCTGCCGAGCTAAATTAGATAGGAACCAAGGTACTACGACCAATATATACGAAGGATCTCTTCTATACCTGTTTCTTTTTATCTCGGGACAAAAAAGTATTTTTTCGTTGTTTCTTTGACGGCCTCGGAATGAAAGAGAAACGTGGCGTATTTGTTGACTTGCTTCCCGCGGAAGTTTTAAGAGTCAACTGAGGGAAATCAACATGGTTTGCGTAAGCAGTAGGTTCACAGACGCGGTCTCTTATTATTTCTTACTAGTTTTTAGCACTGTGTTGTAACATGAGTATCATCGGAATGTTTTTCGATTACATAAAATATCTCCGGTGTGGCATTATTTTTTAAATGTATCTCTCTCTCTGTGTATGTGTGTTTTGTATGTATCTGTGTGTTCAATGTTAAATATAGAAAAAGATAGGAAATCACGAGGAAGAAAAAGAGGACTTAATACCAATTATAGCTAAGAGTGATCCGGGGCATATATTTTGCCACCCTGCATTTTCCCGTAAAGGGGCGACGGAACGGCTAAGGGAATATATCAGCACCCGCACAACACTTTTTCCCCATCATATTTAACATTGCATTTCTCGTAAAGCAAAAAATCTATGAACAACAGCTGAAGAGAGAAAATGTCGGGTGACAGATTTGAATTTTAAGCAAAGTGTACTCTGATGTTGGGCTTAAAGAACAAAAAACAATATTCTAAGCTCTGATAACTGCACAAAAACCAGGTTTTTGCATTACTTAGGTTATCATTTGTTTCACAAATCTTCCTTTTTTTCGGACTCAACCCCGGCACGGCGCTATAAAGAAGGCGTTTCAATAATTACAATTAAGTAAATTATAATAGAGCATTTAATAAAATAAGTAAACTTGAAGAGATTTATGCGGGACCGAAATAAGATTAAAAAGGATTATTTACGGCTCGTGAATATGTAAAATACCTACATCCGCACACATTCGTACTCATTTAAATTTCGTTTCACAAAACAATTTTTGTCCCAACAGAAAATATGTGATGAATGGAACTACAGTTTTGTCATTTTTCAATTAAACGGTACAGGGTTGGCGGCTAATGTAATTAATATGCTCGCACCACTTTGCACGGACTGTTAGAGTCATTTTATTTTTTTATACACGGAAATAAAATTTACAGCCCGCCCCCACCCGTCATATCGACGAAATTCCGCCGACTTTCGGTTGTCAACGACCTCGCACATTCATTACATTCTTGATTTAACGAGATTATTTAACTGATGAAACCAGTAGGAAAGTTGCTACTTGCAATGTCGGTAAGGTACATTATTATATTTTTATTTCGTAGCAGATCAAAGAATTTTCCTTTGTTTCATTTTCCTTATCCTGTGACGTTAGCTTTTTATCTTAAATGAATGAAAATATACATTAACGTCACGGAGCCGGTGGATACGTAAATGGATATGAGACTAGTAAAGGAGGTAGAAAGCTGTTTCAATGTGTATCTTTTTTAAGATCTCGTTTGTCTTAGCTTTTCATTCCCTGGAACGGTAGATAGCCCGTATCTGCCGCTAAAGGGAATGAAAAGCAGCAACGTCAACAGAATCTTTTCAAATCTCATTTATTACTGTTATTAAAAGTTGATGAATACAGCAATACTCCTTTGTTGTGTCTTTACGATAGTCCTATATTTTGATTATCCGGGAATATTCTCGGACAACCATTTCCCGGGGAAGGTTCAGCGTCGCATCGTGGTAAAATTTATAAGACATAACCCGGGCGGTTTACTTTACAGAATCATAAAAATGTTATTTCTCGTGGACAGCAGGAAATTCTGATAGGGTCACCAGGAGAAGATGGCGGATGAAAAGCTGTTTATATTTATGTAGGGTGTGTTCAATAGCTATGCTGTGACCACGAATAAAAAATGAGAATTTGTATCTGAAGGTACCAATTTATCTCTCTGCCTATCATCGGAGTAGGTTTGGTAGTTCAGATTTAAAACCGTACCAAAATACGAATGAAACAAGAAATACTCTTTCGCAATCATAAAGCTTTATTAACAGAAGTAAAAGTTGTAAGAATACTGGTATACAGATGCATCCGTTTAGACTTCTTCTTCTTTACCGTGTGGTTAGTGTCTAACCTGGTGGCTGGTGGAGTAAAACTTGATGTTTTTTTTCCCCGATACAATAAACGTGATATACGAACCTATTATGTTCAAAAACATTAGTTCTCACATGATTTTTATTCCACCATAGTTAAGTTCGTTGGCCAACCGAGTGCGCTTCACCATGTATGGGTAAAATATTATACACACGTATCATAAAACTTTAAATATTAAAATACCAAAGTACCGCCAATTAATAATTGCAAACGTATTTAAAATACTTTTTTTTTAGTCACTAACAAAGAGTCATTGAAAGCAATCAATAAATCAAGTAAAATGGAGAGACATCTAAATTAAGAGTAAAAACTTGCCATAGATAATTTGGACTAAAGTATTTAACAATCTAACCGGCCAAGACAAGGTTGCTTCTTGGCTGATTACATGAGCGTAAGATATATGATCTTACTAATAGTAAAAGACATTACGAAGGTACTTACGACAGGTAATTAGTGTCACTATCACTTGCTTTGTACCCTATTTCTGTCCTATTGACTTATTTCCTAATATTAAATTCTTAACTTCCACGATTGTTCAGGAGCAGTTTTTTTACTGAAAACTTCCATGGCCGCTTCCCACGCAAGTCATATAGCACATTTCAATGAGCTCAGGCTCACTGAAATGTAGGCAAGTTTTCATTAGTAGCCGACCGAATTCATACCGAGTAAACCAAACGAAACCGTAGTGCAACGGTACCAGGGAGGGGTTAACCGCAAAAGTACCAAATATTATACTTAAATAATGTACGGTATGTTGTATTTTGGTTTGCTGAGTCAGTCAGTGAGGCGGGCTCTGAATTTGTTTTTCGTTTACTTCCAACCCCGAGCTACTAGGTAACAATAAATTGAGCTGAGCTTTCGTAAACGTTATGTCTATTCATCCCGGCGGAGTTTCTAGTAGATACTAATTTCCGATAAATTTGTGCGTTCTCGCGGGTGAAACGAGCCACGGGGAGAAATTTATAGCTTTTGAAACGGCGTTCACCTTTGAATTGAGCGTTAATCTTGTGTGAAAGACGCGACGTAACGGCGAGATGCGAGTACGAGCGATCTACATGTTACCCACTCATTGTTTAACCAAGTAAGAACTTATAATGGATCATAAATTCTGAATCTCGACTCCCGATTTTTAATCGATGACACATTTTTTCAACCAAACCACAAGTGTCGACGTATCGCGAAGGGAAAGCGAGGCGGAAAATTTGTTTAAGAAAGTAATTTATCACTTTCCGATGGTTATATTTAAAAAGAGAGCCGCTTCGGCAATTTGCATATTTATTTGGCAATAAGTAAATTATTGCGAACACGTTGAGGGTTAATTTGGTACGTGGCAGCCCTGAACGGAGCGCGGGAGCTGCTTTCTCTGCCCAAGTCATGCGTAGTTATTTACCTGTATCTGATCCTTTGTCTATTTTCGCTCCACAAAGTTCGCGTTATTTGCTCTGCACGATTGGCTGCTTCATTCCGACATAACAAATGAAACAAAGTTATTACTAGTTTTCCGGATTACTTTCTTCACAAAACAAATCTTTCGCGTTCGATAAATCAGTATGGTTTAATTTTCTTGTATTTTGTTTGTTATAAGAGAAAATGGTACCTAAATAAGAAGTATGTAGACACATAATAAAAAATATGAGTGTGAACAGTTAATGTTTTTTCTTCAAAAAGCTGTACCAAAGTTATAATACAAAAAGTCGTCGTTATTATGCTAAAATATCGTCCTTAGTCGTTCGTATTAATTTTCATAAAAAGTACGCATAAAGTGCTATTATGATGAAATGTCGGGGCGGGATATGTACAATGCAAACGACTTTGGGGGTCTATTAATCGCAATCAAAGCATCAATATAAAGAAAAGTGATCCATGATATGTTTGTTCAACTTTAAAGAGCTATTCAAGGACATCCTGCGGTGGGGAAAAATTCCCCTCTCTTTTATACGATTTAATTTCACGCTACCTTTACACGAAATGCGTCTTTGTGGAAAACCTTATTTGAATGGATGAGAAATTGAAAAAAATATCGCTTAGTACATTTAAATATACAGACTTTTTAGACATGGATGTAGAAATTTAAATGCACGAAGCGATATTTTTTTTTGTCAAATTAATAATAATTTATGTAGTATTTTGCAGAGATTAAAGTTACCTCATGAATTCAATTCAAAACCTCAATTTTCTAACTGATGCACAGGCACACGTCTCAGCACAGAACGATAGCAAACCGGAAAGGCGCTGTAGCTCAATTAGCAGAATTACAAACACTACGAACGGCTAAACAGCTCGTCGACATGTCCCAGAGATAAAATGAACAACGTTGTAGTGCTTGACAACTGTAATAAAGCAACCCAGTGAGGCATTGTTTACAAACGGTCGACGGTCGTCGGTGAGCCGTCGGATAGGCCTACGAGATGCCTACAAGACGTCTTCTGGCGTAAGCCCCTGCGTTTGCATGCGACAGCGCTTTCGGGACGCATAAAGGGCAGATACGGACGGAATATTAGCATTGTGCTGTTATTCTACTAGACATGTATCCATTTACACTTGTAACGAATAAGGAAAGGGCAAGTTTATTTGTTTTGCGTACATTTAGTTAAATTTATTTTAGGATATTTGTGAAGGGTCTTTAAAATTGAAAACGAAGTTCTATAAGTACTGTATAAAAGCCGACAGGTTGCAGGTTATAACAAAAACAAGATGAATACTGAGGTTTTTCCATGAACGTGTATTGCAAAAATAATTTGCTTTACAAATTATGCTTAAATAGGCCGTTTTGATTACGAAACCTTAGACGTGTTTTTGACAAGAACAGCACGAGGTGGATTCAGGATTGTCTATAGAAATCTGTTCTTTCCACGACGAAAAGTTATTTCATGATCTTCATAAAAAAATGCTAAACTTTTACCTACCTGATCAATTTGACCTTCAGATTCGTCTGATCTGACAAAAACATGTGGGACACAATCGTTTGTTCAGTTAATCTTTCCATGTAGTTTAAAATTGTACACTACCACTTTCCGCATAGCAGGTAATTGTTATTTGAAGCAAAAACAGGCGATTTAACAATGAAAATGACAATTTACCAACTATTTCTAATATTAAACCAAAAACCTATATCAAGTGCCAAAAAGAAAAACTAATTACAGTTGAAAATGTTTAAATTTACATCGGGTAAACTAAATAGTAACTTTTGTTGTTAGCCGCCGGCGCGGCGACGTCCGGAGACGGCCGACAGCCGGTCCGACATGAACTATGTCCAATGAAAACGTTCGCGCCGTGCATTCATTTACCAACTAAATTGAAATAGATTAGGCATGAGGAAATTATAGAATGGAGGTACCGTTTTGGTTTTGAAAGTGGGAAATTGCATCGTATGAAATCTCGCGGTGGTAGGGTAATATGTACACACAGTACACTGAAAGGTCGAAAAACAGAACACTGCATACTAAGTATATTGAAACCATGATTGGGACTGCACCTCTTTTCTCTGCTTCAACCCTTTTGGTTGTTATGTGTCATGGCTATCCAGTTTCTACCGGCCACTTTAATGAGTACTCTGCCCACCTTGTTGGTTGTCTCCCCACATTCCTCCGTCCCGTCCGTGTTCTCCGTTCCAGCATTTTATTCCCCTATCTTCCATCCAGTCTACGGCATATAGGTATGGCTCGCCCACTTCCACTTTCTTTTTGCTATCGCTTCTGCTATGTCTGTAAGTCTCGTTCGCCTCCGTATTTCGGTGTTTTTTACACGGTCGTAGAGGAAGATGCCCAACATGACTCTTTCCATAGCTGCACCTACATACCTATAAACTAATGTTGGTCAAATATAACTTTATTGTCAGTGTTTAAATAAGAGGTATATGACATAACTCTCTTTGTTACAGACATGAATTCGTAATCCACACGAAGTGTACTAAGCTTAATTGAAACCCAGTGTTTTTACACAAATGCAAGCAAAATTCTAAACGTTTTACTATCTAAATATCCATTTAATAATTAAAAAGTCTGTAAAGCATCTAGTTAGAATGGGACGTTACCTAAACGCGATGACGTGACATGAATACGTTTCCCGTTAAATAGAGAACACGTTTAATGTGTTGGGTTTTTAATTCAGGTTAGGAATGAACTAACTGGGTTTAAAACCGTTTTTTTTAAACCGGTTTACGTGAACGTTGATAGAGTTGTTTCTTGTAAACTTGGAACGTTGTTACTGTAACTGGAATTTTCCAGGTATAAAGCTTTTGTGTTTTGTGGTTACCTTCACAGCGATGCATATTTCATCAGACTAAATCCTGGAATTTCTAAACTACGGGTAGGCTAGAAACAGAGGCCTTTGAGCGCGCGGTGTAACGTACAAACGTCGATTTTTGAATCGAAAATACAATAACTCTTTAGCATTTTAGTTATTTTTTTTGCAACAAGCACAATCACTAACAGCCTTATACTCGTATGTGAATAAATTCTCTTAATTATAAAAAATAAAAAAATGTGAAACGAGTATTTATAATTTTAAAATTGACGTATTTCCGTTACGTTTACAACATTCGCTCATGGTAGGGTTTCTGTTTCTAGGAATTAGACCGCGTTCCCACTATGTTGTGACGATAAATTTATCGTTGGGTTTTAGATGGCAAAAGTCGTCTTATATGTGAACACCTCCATTTAAATAGGTACACAAGTCACAACACTTAAAACAACACGATTATCTGTCGTCACGACAAAGTTAGAAATGAAATGAATTGCAAGAGGGTTACCAGTATTAAAATAATAATACAAGTGTAGTATACAGAGCTAGTCAGTTTCGAATTTAGAATCCTCTTAACAATATGTTTCGGGTTTTTTTTCTTCTTTTTTTAAGAGCTAGCCCGAAGGTCATACTGTAGTTAAAACATTACCAGCCAGCAGGGTTGGAAGCGGGGCGGACAGCAGAATGCGACAGACGTATTAAAGTATCGTCACCCATAGAGGCTTCTCCATTTTATCCCAACTTAATGCCTATTACTCGTCGCATTGCCAAAGGGGGTGGGGCCAAAGCCTATGTCATGTAGATATAGAGGTATTATGTTTGTTGCAGAGGGGAGGGAGCTACCCTGATGTAGACACCATCGCGCCGAGGATGGAGCATTGGGTGACGGCAGCCAGCTCGCTGCTGGCTTTCCTGCTGTACTATAACACCTTGGACGCAGGATTTGTTTACGATGACAGGTAATAAGTGCATGAATTTGGACAAGCAGAAGCATATATCTGGTTAATGTTCCCACTGCTGGGAGCAGTATGTACCTAACAGTACACCCACATTTCGCCAGTTATGTTTAAGTTTCATTGTAATACGGGGTGAGCCTGTTGCCATTAACTGGGTACAAATCGTCTGGATTTGTGCCGTGGCTGCTATTGAGAAAATCCTGATGAAAACCCCAATAACAATTTGCCCGACCCGGGAATCGAATCCAGGACATCGTGCTAAGCAGTCGCGACCACTAGACCAACGTCGCAATCTTTCAAATGATTATACAACAGTTTCAAAACTCTGCAAGTTTTAAAACTTGTTCGTTCTCATTCCGAAATTCTCAATAACTGTGGTCATTAGAATAAGAGTTATTTGATATTCACGATAATGTGGCTGTCAAGCATTTGAATTTCGTTTTCTGTGGGTCAGTGAGTAAAATCTGGTAACATCGAAAGGTCAACGGTAGTCGGATCGAAAATATTTTATTTAATTTATCTAATTTTGGTTTGCGACGTCTCCCTACAAAGGTCCTTTTTTCATAAATTGAAAACGGAATCTTTAAGGTGCGTAAAATCTGCCGTCGTATGCTCTTTCGAACCGTTGAATCAGAACCTTGTAAATATTTATTGTAGATCTAAAAAAATATTGCTTTTTACTTATTTTGTAAGACTTTTAGCGGAATACGTATTTATTTTTGTCTTGCTCAAAGTAGCGAATAGGAAAATTACGTGTTTTATTTTAAGGAACTTTTTCGTTATCATTTAGAAGAACGAGTATAATATATTTGATACCTGTTAGATATTGTTTTTAAACTATACTCTCAAAAAGGGACTCTTTCCTTTAAGTTTTAAGGATAATAATTGTTGTGTCAGATTTTTACCCATAACAACAACAATGACCTCCTGTTTTTTTCAGTTCAGATTCAGAAGTATTTTTAGGAAAAACGGTGGCTTTTCGTTTTTGCACGTAAAATAACGTTATCAGGTTACAATAGGCAGGTTACCGGAATACAATATTTTTGCTTTGTGTAGGTATGTGAAATACATGAAAATAGCTGCCTGTTTTATTTGAAAAAATAAGAACGAAACTCTTGGTTAAAAAGCGTTTTGTTTGTGGTCAAAAACGTGTCATACAGGTACCAAGTATTTTTTTTTTTTTGTAAAAAACTGTTGGATAATTATTTGTATACTATTATCAGTCATCTAAAACTAAACTTCCACGAGAACTTGATAAAAATCGTATTGAAAGAGGCAACTTTTCCACCAGTCAAAATATTCTAACACAATGTTAAACGTCGGATCTTTAATATAACATGTACCGTACATCATTCGATTTCTTACATATAAAAGAACTAAGGTCAGATCCTCTTGAGGAATGCCACCAATTAACACCTAAATAAGGCTCCCCGGGGAATTGAAGGAGCTGTAAAAAGGTAACCCGCTATTTGGCGAACGCCCAGACTTGGGCATGATGAATAATTTAGATTTTCCTTTGATCCCATTGTCCCTGAGGGTCTAAGGGCAGCCACATTATTGTGTTTGATTTATACTTTATACTTCTTTTGACTTCTTTGAGCGCTTAGGCTGCTTGAAACAATATTAGTGTGATCAGAACTTTACCTAATTTTTTGCGAAGTTATTTCAGAAGCATTAGGTTCTCAGTTAAAAGTTATAATGACTCAAATGGATTAGTTTCAAAACTCAATGATTCCCCTGGTGTTTGAGTTCGTAATAACAGAGGCAAGAATACAAAAAGCTACCTGTCCAAAAGCACTTATATTTATGTCATGTGTCAAGTGCGGTATTAACGAACACTACAACACAAAAGTTGGAGAAGTACATTTGGAGGACAGCGCTAATTTTCTCTGTGGAAACGTTCCAAACCGATAATCGTGATAGAATCGATGAACTTTGTTCTGGATCAGAGCTCGTCGAAAACCGCTCCAGTGTTTCGTAATTGAGGGCTTACGTGACGACTGTGCACAGCTGCCCGCAACTCGCCCAACAAAAAGTTCCGTACTATCCTAACTTTATCTCAATCTTAGTTTCGATTCTACTAGGGACGCGACTACTTTTTATCGATATGGTTATGAAAACCAATATAGGCCAATATTCTTACAGGATAGGCTTTGATATAAAATATAAGGGATTACGCATTTTGCTATTTCAGCCTTATTTGATGCGTGTACATAGATTGATATTCTTCTTCTAAGAGATATTGAAAAGACGAAAAATTCTTTGCTTTAATATATTGGGAATGGATTTGATTCTGACAAAAGGAACATCTAGCGTTATTAAATGTTGTTATTATGGACATTATTGTCTTTACTCAAACGATTAATAGTACTTACACTAGGGTTTGACAGATGAACGCAGTTTAATATATTATCACACCTGCGTATACCCGCAGCTTCGCCCGCGTGGAATTCGATAATTGTCCCACGGGAACATACTACCGTGATAAAAAGTATCATATGTGTTTAATCCAGGTTATAAACTATCTGTATGCTAAATTTCATCCAAATCCGTGCGGAAGTTTTTGCGTGAAACAGTAACAAACATCCATCCATCCTCACAAACTTTCGTATTTATTATATTAGTAGAATAGGATTTTACATAATATGTACATGTGAAGTACTCGTAAATCAATACCGTAAAGAAAATCACTTGGTTTTCGATCGAACAGTTATATTTAACTAATGGAGGAAAAGCTGTTCCTATATGGTTATACGTATATAGCCTGTATATGTGTTGGTATCATTCTCGTGTTGATGTGAAAACGAGGCAGTACCGATCACGAAATCGCTGGCGTCATAAAGTGAAAACGCCCATAACCGGAGCCTACTAAGGTATTCCATATTTCTATTTTCATTTTTATTACGAGGCGTGGTACCGGTGTTAGCGTTGAATGTAAGAACGTAAGCCTGTAAGGAAAGTGTTCGGAATGTTGACTGGTCACCGCGCCCGGACACGGAAAGAATAACTATGGGCCCCGTCCTTTGTATGACTTGCAGGAAAGGGAACACATATTTCCAGCCATGAATTTTCTCGGATAATCTTGAACATGATAAAATAATATAGATATTCTCGATTGCGCACTGGTATGAAATAACGAGAAATCGTTTACTTTGTCAGATTATAAAATATTTGAAGAAGCCTGGAACTGATATAAATGTAAGTTGTTCCATTTATTTATAGAACACTAGTGTCTACGGCTCCTTAAATGTCTGAGATTATTGGAATTGCCTACGTAGCAAGCAAGGCTATGTTCTATTTTCGTATGAGATTTATCAAAAAGCATTCAGCACTTGGTGATTGAATAAAACATCTAATCTCTCATATTTATTGCATTAGTAAGAGAACGTATTTGACAAAATATGTGTAAGCTAAACTTTTTAGATTTCGTGTTTTCGTCAAATTGGTATAAATATATTTCTGCAAAAACTGAAATGAGGAAGTGCAAAACGAAAGTCATTTACGAACAAAATACTCGGAGAACTTTTTATGTAAATAACTGAAGGGAAAGGCGTCTTACTCACAATTTGCAATACAATGGCCGACTGTTAGAGATGATTTTTCCTTCTTCGCATAGTAAGCACGGTTTTGGTCCCATAAAAATATATTATTCAATCGGCTATTTCACCGGCTTTTCCTTCCAAATCTAAAATGAACGAATAAAATGTATGAGGGATCACTAGATAGGTAAAGGGATGAGTAGGTACCATCAGTACTGCGTAGGTGTAGGTGGTCGTTGTCCCCGCTCAATAAATCTTTCTTTTATAATAGTGTTCCTGACTATTGTTAAAATAGCTATGTGGTTGGAAATGTTGCAATGTGTAGTTATTCTCAATATATGTATATCAGAGAACAAAAGACTGAACAACTTTTCAGTATGCAGCGCTTCGGCTTCAGTAACGGAAAACGTTGAGTTCAAAGGAATCAAGTAGACAAGCAGTTTGGCTTAGAGAATTAATCTTCAGCTTCTGTTTAATTTAATAGTAGGGTATATACTTTATAGAGCCTATAGTAGTTGTAGTGGTTGTCTTAGCGGAGGAGCGACAAAATTATGTGGATAGTTGAAGGCAAGGCGATCGCTGACTTTTTAATTTCCTCTACACGTAAAATGTGCCCGGTAAACCTCCCCGCTTGCCAATGCCTTCCGATAGAGTTTCCGACGTTCATGTTAATAATTTCCTTTGCTGTTCTGTTATCGCAAGCCGGGAAACGCGCAAATTAAGAAACCAAATAGAAAATGATTCTCCTAAGTTCGAAATCACAGGTCAGTAAGCTTATTCCTTCACCCATCAGGCGTTCAACCGGATTGCTTCACACACCAACCGGAAAACGTCAAAACACGGTTCGCAAAATCAATTTGAGAGGAGAAATCGGTACGTTAAAACATGTCCATTATTAAGTCGGTATTGAGGCGCCCTACGGCGGGAAGGGCTGAGGGCAACGGGCCAATCGTTCGGGAAAACATCGTACGGATTCGGTGCCTATGAGCGACTGCTCGCACAGGTAAGATCGTAATATTTTATTTAAATGAAGCAGTTAGGGACGGCTGTTTGAATTTGTTCTTCGGTATTAAATTTTGATGTGTAGCGTAAATAAAAGTGGGAATCCCTTACTGCGTTTACTTTGTATAAATTAATAGCAAGCACTTATCGATTGGGGATGTTGAATTACGAGCTTTGATGTAAACATGTTAGCTTTTAAGAGGTATCTTTATTTTGTCGTTACATTGTCTTTAAGACGACTTTTGATACGTTATAACGTTAGTTACCGGAATTCTTCTGTAATAATTTTATGTTGTTTACCGAATACAAAAGATTCGAGTTTCTATTGTGTTTATATTTCATTGATCAGTACCTGTTGTTGTATTATGCTGGTTCCTCCTTTAACGATGGTTTAAAGTTAATACAATGTTTATCATAATAGGTTAAGGTAGAAAACGAACCTTTCCTGGAAGGTATTTTCATATTAAATCAGTAACTAATAAATTTGCCTCAGGATATGTGATAATCATGAAATTCTTAAAAGGTCAAACGGTACCCGATCGGTAATAATTTGTTTTTGAAAACTTTTCGGGAAATCATCTAACGTTAAAATTGCGAGTGATCGTAAGCGCGACTGCTGATCATGAGGTCCTGAGTTCCATTCCCGGGTCGGGCAAAGGATATTGGGTATTTCCATCAGGAATTTCTCAGTAGCAGCCTCGGAGTCTGGATTTGTGCCCAGTTGACGGCAATAGGCTCGCCCCCTATTACATGGGACTTAAAACGTAACTGGCGAAATGTGGGTGTATTATTAGATACAACTCTGCTGCTCTCTTTGGGGATTACAGGTGTGATGTTATGTTATGTTAAAAACTAAATTAATTTTGTCATAAGCATCGTGGTTTGAATTTTAAGTGCCCACGCAATATAAAAGATATTACAATTTTCCTAATTGAAAAATATACTGTAAGTCCTGTACATAGATCGAACCTAAATATTAAACAAAAAAACTGCGAATCCAGTTACTTTCCTGTACACGAACCAGAACATTTTTCGTCAAAAATCTTTTTCTAACTGTTATAACTGCTAAAAACGCTCGCAATTTCTCTTGATAAATAACTAACGGGCAAAAAATGTTCGTAGATTGACACAGGCTACAAAAAATGTGTTAGGTATTGATCTTTTATATTTCATTAAAAGGTAGCCGTGCTGGGAAAAAGTTACGTTAGCAAAGTTTTTTAATCAAAGCTGATGAAAAATATACGATACGAAGGAGCTGGTCGTCAAGATAGCTACTTATTACTTGGTGCCGTGTACCTCCGTGACAATCTACAAATTGCCCTTAAAGAATTTCAGTGAACTTAAAAAGTGTTTTTATTAAATCTCACGAAACACTTTGTTTATCGAAGAAACGAAGGTGGGTACCTTGCTGAATTTGTTAACAAGGTACTAAAATCAATAAAAAAATGATAGTAGATAGGTAGACATTCTATTATTTATTTTACTGACAATACAAAACCTTTGAAACGTGCGTAATGCTACCACATTTATTGACAATAACCTGCGGTCCAGTTAGAATATGACATTGTGGCTACCAGTCACAGTTATTTTGTAAAGAGAATATATATAAATTTATTGAATAAAAAAGTTATTAACCTTCTGTTTTCATTGCATACTGAACATGCTAGGCATCTACATTTTAAATGTCAATATTCTCATTACCATTTTAATAAATTCCTTAAATTTAAATTTACGTTAACGTGTTTTTTGTTTCGCAGGCGGGCGATTCTCTCCAACCCGGATGTCATCGGCCACACACCTATCAACGCATTATTCGAAAACGATTTCTGGGGAACACCGCTCACAGACCCCGGTTCACACGGCTCCTACCGCCCGCTGTGCGTCGCTACATATCGATTCAACTACGCTTTTAGTGGATTTAAGCCGTGGAGTTACCATCTCCTCAACGTTATATTCCACTGTACAGCGACGGCTTTAGTGGTGGTGACTGCCCGTCGCCTGCTGCCAGCGTATTGTATGAGAGTGGGCACCGCCGTCACAGGCATCGCTTTCGCTGCGCATCCGATACACACTGAGGCAGTGGCGGGCGTGGTCGGCCGGGCCGATCTCGCCGCATGCAACTTGTTTCTATTGAGTTTCCTGCTATACAGCGAACACATTCGATTACGTGAGGAGAGACACAAGAAACAATGTCGGCATATAGTGAAAGACAATCTGATGCGGCGACAAATAACATCTAACGACCCGCCGTTCAGGCTGAGTTGTCACAGCTTGGTGCAACACATCATGATGAATGTTCGTAAACTGTTAAAGGCTAGTAAAGCGGGGCCTATGAAGATGTTAGACGCTTGTGAAGTTAACGGCGCAGTGAGACTAAAGTGTCAGTTCAGTGGTGGTGTCAGTGAGGACTCCGGTGAACTGTTGCAGTGGCTGACGCTGGCGGGGACGCTTACGTGCGCCGCGGCCGCCACCCTGTGCAAAGAGCCGGCCATAATGGTTCTGCCTCTTTGCATATTCTATGACTTTCTTAAGGGCACTCGCTACGAGGAACCGTACTATAAGGTAAGGAATACTATTTTTTGATTTAAATACGTTTAATATGCGAAAGGGCTTGGTTTTCTTTTCATAAGGTCAAGTATCGGAAAGTTATGAGTTTGTTTTCGAGGGGTTTTGAGATTGAAAGGGTTCCTTGCAGCTAATGAACGTTGGGTGATTGATATTACCTCGTAGAGACTGATTCTGAAATAAAGCCGAGGGTTATTCTCATGCTGATCCGGTAATAAAAGGAAGATAAATTGTGGAAGCTATTTATCTTTTCAAATTATGAGAAAGATTTAACGAAATCCGGAAAGGACACTTTTGGGTCAGATTTGGTCCTATCCCAATAAACCCACAGACAAAATTTAATATTATATCTTTGAATGCAGACCATGTACACATTGAAAACAAAGAACATTTCGGTTCATTCTGTACAATTTGTGAACTAATCTATCAACTTGACTGACTAGTAGTAAGAGGATCGGATCTATATCAGAATAACAATAGTGGCTTTTCAAATCACGATTCACTGCCTTCCAGATCAGTCCGACTCACTACGTTGCCTTTTCTTCTAGATAACACTTACGAATTTCAAAGATTCAAGATAGCTTTCTATGTTCAGTACACATTATGAACTAAAGAAAAGTTCAAAATCGCAAATTCTCCTAAATAAGGTCGAATAAATAAACACACAGCAGAAATAAGCCACTACAAGGATGTGTCTTTGGAACTAAAGTCAGTACTAATCCAATTGGTATCCCGTGAACAGCTTGATTGTTTCCAAGTCGTGTTCTGAATGTTCGATGGAGGAGGATGAACTTCGGACGCACTACCGTAATTAGTAATAGACAAGTTATACACAACAGTTCTGCGGTGCGGTATAAATAACATAGTGACTTTTTAACTTTTTTGTACTGAAAGTACCTATATCAGGCGGTTGAGACAGCTCTATTTTCAGCCAATGGATTACGTTGCCTACGTTATTGTTTACGAAATAGTCCGCCTGTTTGCAGTTTTTGTCAGTTTTTATAGACTAAACATCATGCCTGTTCGGTAGACTTATGACTCCTGATTATTTATCAGGAGTTTACTAGCAAAATAAACTCCAGAATATTTAAAAAATATATATCGTTTTACACTGATTAAAATGTCGTGAGGAAAGATTTGAGTATGAATGTGGGTTAGTATATGGACTATGGTATATGGTATGTGGTATATGGTATATGGTATATGGTATATGGACTGTGTGAAGGATGATATGGCTAGAAAGGAGGTATCTGATGAGATTACGAGTAATAAACAAGAAGAAGAAGACATGCTGCTCCGACTTCAAATTAATTGGGATAAAGGTAGGAGAATGATGATATATTTATAAAAATACTTCCTGAGGCTTAGATATTTACAAATTATTTCAACTTTAAAGCCAGAAAGATAAAGAATAGACTTTTCAGATGTTTTCATAGAAAGTGAGTCTCCTATTTCAGCCAAACAGCTCGCTATGTAATCGTAGATTATTTCTCGAAACACATTTTTCTTACTTATTCGCGCAAAATAAATCTAAGCTTCTTAGGAATAGGATTAGGCAGACTTAGAAATAGTTGGGTTATAGTATTTTTTTCACCATGCCGTATTTAAATCAACACAATTGGATTTGTAGTGAGTTCGATGAGTTTTTACTTTTTGTAGTTTTAAAATCTTATAATCACCTTTAAAATACCATTTAAGTAAGCTACATTCTTGATACTTGAAACCTAGAATAAATTGAGAAGTCTAGCACAACAACAATAGGTTCAGCAGACTAGTATTATTAGAAAAAACTTTTGGGTTAGATTTTGTTCATTTTCTTTTTATAAAATAACTCAACCTTTATTTTCAGACTACAGTCCATAACTTTGTTAGTATTTTAGTGTTAGTAACAATGGTGCTTATGTAATTAGGTTAATATTGTTAGTGTTTACAACTTAATTATTTATTTAGTTAGACCTAAGACAGTCCCCACCTAGTGTCTCTGGAAGGGGCAGTCCGGTCTAGCAGCAATCATCTTCAAAATGCTGTTGTCACTACCATGCAGGCGCTGCAGTAAGGAAGCCGCTTTCTTTCGCATGATAGCGTGGAAGCCATCTGTGCGAGCCTCTGCAAACATTCCCGATGTACTACAGCGCCACGGCAGTCCCAACAGCATACTGAAGGCGTTATCAAATTGGACGCGCAGGACATTGTAGGCTCGACGCGTGTATGACACCCACAGGCCGCTCGTGTAGAACGATTGACGGAAAGCCTTAAAGAGGGTTACTTTATTATAATACTATACAAATTCGCTTCTGATGTTGGTTTGTACCTCATTATGATACCTTTAAATCTAATTGTACGAGTTTTTGGAAGCGAAATATTATTTGTGTCTACGAAAATTTATTATACCAAGTTCAATTTTACATCTTTGTTGTAGTACACAAAAAACCGTAGATACATGTTTTGGTTATGATGTTCATCGAAAAGAGGCTTTCGTAAACATGAATAGAACTTTCTAGGTACCGAAATAGAGTCACAAATTACACGAATATCATTCTTAATCACGATTCTAGAAAACAATAATGAACGCTACACTGCAAGACTATTGATCGATTACTAATAGCAACTTGATGGCTTCTTCTTCACGAATTGAGTGATAGACTGCCGAGTGGCCAATATGTGCTAGTTTCTAAAGTATTAAGTATCTGGCTATGTCGAAAAAGGTTTAACAGAACGACGGTACGAAAAGCGTCAAAACTCGTGCTAGGGCAATTCGTCGATCTTAAAATTAAAAACACTCGTTTCACAAATATAATATTTTATTTTTTTTGCAGAATTTATTCACATCTATGGATGACACTGAGTGTGCTAGTTGCAAAAAAAATACTAAAATGATGTGTGATAATTGAATTTCGATTCGTCGATTAAAAAATCGACGTATTTACGTTACGAAAAACGTCAAAACTCGTGCCTTAGAACTGCTTTTGTTTCTTGTATTGTGTGCGTTTACGGGAACACAGGATAAAGTCTAACTTTGATTTGAAGCAGAAAGTAGTTTGATAAGATGTTGCAGAAAACAAAATCTTTCGTAGAGCCCTTTTCCCCTTAGCGTGTGAGCTAAAAGGGAAATAAAATAGACAATTCACATCACGCCTTTTACCCGTAGGGGATAGTAGGTTGTTAGGGTGCGAACCTATCGTCATTAACCGGGCACAGGGTTGCTACTGAGAATCGACGAGTAAACCAGAATCAAACCCAGGATTTGACGACTACAGCAATATAACTTGCGATCACTAGAGCTGCTAGGCAGTTGAGAAATGTTAAAATATTTTCAACGCTCATGGTCTAATGTCGTAGTGAGTTGTTATACATATGTAAATCCTTAATCCCGATTTCAAATAAATATTAATTGCGGCACCTGTTAAACAATTTATACAAATCTCTCTATTGATAATGTGTGACATTTCCATTCAGCTAATAGCATATGATTAGTAATGAGCAGTAAATCAAAGCCGTGATATACGAAGCTACATTGAGTATATTTGCCACGGTAATTGTCTTATAAAATATGTATTTAGGCATCTCCTTCACTTGACTTTCTGTTTACTTAGTGCGTAATGGCATGCAAATAGGATTAGCAATTGATTAATTATACGTGGTATGGTTATAGTGGCCTGTGTGGTTCATTCACGTGTATGCGTAGGTCGCACTTAGCTTATAACCAGTTACCTTCTAATTAAGAAGGAATGCACAGTGTCTATATAATTATCCAGGTATCCTATACAACTTGTGGCACACACCGTTCATCTCAATACTAATGACTGATATTTCTAGAAGAGTTCGGATTTGAAAAGCGTTGTCTATGTCACTCAAGCCCGTGTGGTTGTCTTTTTCTGTTCCTCAAGATCCAACACGTTTAAAAAAAGAAGCTTGTATATACAAAATCGCGTCCAGCAGATAGTCTAGAAGCTACTCTTTTCACTGTGAAAAGATACAGATATTCGCGAAACTTATCTCATTGAACACCCGCTCGCAAAACATGTACGAGAATTTACTGTTAGATTTACGGCACTGGGCAAACACAGCAGTGTTTCGGAAAAGCTTGCTTTTTAATTTTCCACTGTATGCATTCACACACCTGGGAAATATAACAAACCAGAGATAATTGTATCTCGCAAGCGAGCGATAGTGATGTTACAGTACTTTTGAGTCTGAAAAGCGGTTATAACTTTCGTGTTATACGAGTTAATATTATTACCTTCATGATGATACTCGTCTTTTAATTGTTATGTTTAGCACTTTCCATTTGGATTGTGAGTCTGTAAACTTTTATAACTGAACATGGTAGCCAAAGTTATAGATTTTAGAACCACTTATTTAATTATTTATTTAAAGTTCAAGTGGACCACTTTTCAACCTTATTACTAACACTCGCTAGTACATAAATGAACTTAATAACACAGTGTTCTTTACTATTTTTTATTTGTTTGCCAAATTAGTGGTGGTAATTGAACACAAACAAAACTCGACTACAAGGTCCGAGTCAACAAGCGACTAAAAAAGCGATATTCAACGTTGTTTTAAAGTTTTAATACTTTTTTTCTAGATTTAAATAGGGATGTCCTTGTCCACGTGTCTACCGAGGTAGTCTTTGCTTAGAGTTAATATCCACGCGCTGTTGAGCATGGGAAAATTATGCCGCGCACCGAGTTTAAAAGCGGTTCTAGAGATTAATGGAACTAATCTAGGAGCTCTGTTGCTTTTTATTTTAATCCGCAATTTTAAAAGATAAACGTAAAAAGCTTTTGCCTTGGTAGCCTTGGTAATTCAAGTTGAATAGTTAAAAAAATCCCTAATTGAGTATTAGTGAATTTATAATCAAGAATAAATAAAGACGTTTTAATATCTCTTTGAATTTTTTTGAATAAATCATTATATTCAAAATATTTCATTTAGTCCCTATGGAGTGTAAACATACTGGCTATAAAAGACCCATCACGTCATGTTAAATAAGTCAGAATTTTGACCTTTAACATCTCCGCAACCAGAAAGTTCCTAGGTATGGTCTAGTCTGAAAAAGATTCTTATTCATATTCATTTATTTGCGTTCCACAGGTAAAACATGGTGTTAACAAAAGGCTAAGAGCCGTTGTTGACCCTGTCAGGGCACAACAAAATGTAATTCATACAAGCTAAAAAAAAAACAAAATATACATACATGAAACCAAATAATTAGATACATTCGCAAGATTTAAAAGGAACAAAAATTTTTTTCACAAGATGCACTAGTAGGAAAAACAAATGTCTCTAAGCTTGTATAAGAATGTTTTAACACACGTTATTTCTCTACTTAGTTAAATCACACTTTTATAACTATCACACATTCTTCCAACAATGTCTTTATTGTAACGTTAGCTTTGTGTCCTTATTTATACGTGCAGCGGAAGCAGGAAACACAGCTCACAGTGATTGCCCTCCGTTAATGAGGTGACGGATGTGTAGGGTACTACCAACTTACTGGAGATCGCAGGTCTTAGGATGTTCACGGAAGTGTATTGTAGATGTTGTGTTTGAAAACGTGACGCTGAAATTCTGTACTTTTCTTTTTATAACTGTAAGAGGTTTATTAACTGATCATAGTTCTTCCAAAATGTAACAAGCCACATCAAAATTCCTCCCATTTCCGAAGGAATTGAAAGTAATGATTTTGGAACATTATAATCATTGGCACTCTTGTTTCACCCACTGCCGAGAACAATAGGCCTCCTCGCTTCTGTGCCATTCTTCCCTGGTCTGCGCAAGTCCCAACCAGGTCTTACCCAGGATTTTCTGACAGTCATCAAACCTGGTTGTTGCTCTGCTAACATTTCTATGATAGAAGTGTCTCTCGGTAATGATTTTAAATAGTGGTCGTTTTATTAATTTAAAATCAGTTCTAAACGATACGTTTTGGTTCATAAACATCAAAAGGAATGTTAAAAATGGGCGGGTTTTACTAGATAATAGTTTACAGAAATACGTCGTCTAGAATGTTGGATTCGTTTGCAGCAATTAACGAAATTAATAAGAGATGGTGGGATGGCTCATTTTGGCAGAACTGAGTCCAAATATGTATATTGAAGATGTACGTCATAGGATGCATGTAGGATGTTTTGTTGGAATTTGAACGTGATGCTGAAATTCTGGGTATGTATTTATTTTTATAACGGCACGGTCTTTTCCAACTATGTCTATTTAAGGACGCCATTTCGTAAGATGTTTAGGGAACTGTTTATTACTGGGTTTTGTAGTATAAAATGGTTGTAGTGTTTGAAAACGTCGTGCTGAAATTCTGGGTAATTCTTTTATAACGGCAGGATCTTAGGATGTACACGCAATTGCCTTACTCGGTATTGTAGTTTTATATTTAGAAACGTGATACAGAAATTCTGAGTATCCTATTTATAACTTCCAGAGCTTTCTTTCCACAAAAATAAACCGTTTTTAAGCCGTGTTTAGTGCTTTAACGATTGTTAAACACGATTCTGTAAGATCGTTCATTTAGACATTAAGTTTTAGTGTTGAAACCTAGTCTAGTAAAATTGCTGATTTAGACATTTCGTTTTAGTGTTCAAACCTAGTCTAGTTAAGTTCTAGGTTTCACCAGTATGATGATCGTAAAACTGATAAATAATCGAAACAAAGGAAGTATGATAATTTCGTCATTCTATCATTATTTTTCTATTTGACTGCTTGAAACTTGACTATAGATCAGAGTACAACTAAAACATACCTAAAAATATATTAAAACCATATACAGGGTGTAAACAACCTCATCACGAAGCCGTCAACCAGGCATTCTACACATCAAACAAAGTAACTTTACGCAAAAATTATTGCTAGAAAACGACTTTTTTTTTGGGGTGTAAAATCATGTTTTGTGGTAGAACTCAATGTAACGCACTTAAGACGTGCTGATGGATGAATTGAATAGTACGGGGGTCGTAGAGGTGTTTAAAGTAAGTTTCTTACAATAAAAACTTGTATTAAAAAAATAACTTATCAAAAAGTTGGAACTTTGACCCCCAATATCTCCGTAACTAGAAGGTTGCCAGGTATGGCTAACAAAAAAATGATCGCAATGACAGGGAGAACAAGTGCCTTTCGCAAGTGACTTCGTTAAGAGGTTTTTTACACCCTTTAGAACAGACGAAATCTCCAACGATTGGAACTGTTCAGAATATCCCAGAACGCTGTGTATTTAATTTAATACTCGTTAGTAGGCGTTTATTTTCACATTTTGTGTAGCAAACGCCTGTCATAACAATTTTATGACGTCAATAAAATATCAAAATATTTATGGTGTCTACTCCGAGTTGATTGTAAGAGCTATTATTGTAGGCAGACCTGTATTCGAAACGATTGTATCAAAAATAGTCCGTCGAAAAGCCTTACAAACCCAGGTGACACTGTCATGTAGGCGAAAGACTATTTTTCCAACTATTATTATTATTTGTTGTGAAAAAATCACTGAAAAGGGTCTGGGTATTTTAGTACCCAGATGTCGACAGAGTCTTTACTGTTCGATGGCTTTTAGCGATCAGATTATTGTAAATCACTTTAAGTCAATTTATGAAGAGAACCGAATTAGGGACAGAATTTACGGGCTCCACCCTTAAATGTTGTCAATAATTCGGTTTATAATAGTGAAGCAGAAGGGTGCAGAGGTATCGCATTCATCATCATCATCAACCTATAATGTTCCCACTGCTGGGACACGGTCTCCTCTCATGATGAGAGGGAATGGGCTATAAACCACCACGCGGGCCCCGTGCGGATATGGTAGATATCACATGTCTTCGAATTTTTGGTTCTAGGACATGCCGGTTTCCTCACGATATTTTCCTTCTCCGTTTTGAGAGCAGTGGTGATGAAATAAATTACACAAGTAATGTGCCTGTTTGGGTTGGAACCCACGACTTACTGTTCGTAAGCCGAGGTCACCACCACTGGGCCACCGCTGCTCACTGGTATTGCATTACCCAGAACTAACTGGGTTGTGGAGGTCAGATAGGCAGTCGCTCCATGTAAAATACTGGTGAATAGCTGCTCGCGGTAAGACTGGAAGCCGCCTCCACCATAGTTGGGAAAAAGCTAGGCTAGCTAATCTATGATTATGATGAATAGTGCAGCAGTCAAGTTATATCTACAATTACATATTTAAAGGTCCATTAGGTACAAATAATCAAAATAAACAGGCCACATACCACCAAAATACGAAAAACAGCTCGTCTCTAACCAAAAATGATGAAGCGAAATTCGCTTAAACAACTCAGCGGCAAAACAAATACAACCGCAAATACAAAGACAGATATAACGCTTCATATTAAGTACGTATACACATATATACAGGGTAGGATTAGATCCGTGCAGGCGTAGAGGGTAACCGTTTAAACCACGCGTGCCGGAGGCGGTGGGTTTTATACTGCGGGCTAATTAAATTCAATTTTCGAATGCGGGTAGCCATGACAGAGATATTGCGGGGCCCGGTCCGATTCCCAGGACCATTTTATGTAGAAATACTGGCAGACAACACTGTATTGCGATCATCCTGTTATGATTAAACTGAGTTTATAATCTCTCTGCTATCTTTTGGCGGATGTGTCCTGTCGAGTTCGGATGGCGCTTTCATTGAAATTGATTGTCTTTGATTGCTTGTAGGATGTCCTTTTGTCTGATCCTTTTAAATTGATCGTGAATAAGCTTTCATTTAATTAAGTTTCGGACAATTATTGATTTTATATCTAAGTTGGGATGGTTTAGGTAATATCGAAAACCCGATTTCTGATTGAGATAATACGGAAAGCTTCGTATTGATTCTATTGCGTTATTTTCCTTGTATTTCAAACAAAGCAACATTATTGATTTTTTTTCTGTATAGTAATTATTTTCTAGAAGCAATAATTTGATGCCTGTCTTTGTTTAATAGGTTTCACAATGAAATCATAGGTATTGCGAGTAATTTGAAACGCAATGTTATAATCAAATCCAATACGAGACTAAATTACATATAGAACCATTAGTTTCAAAATAGTCTAAACATTATTTTTCATTGCTTACTTACGGCCCCAAAATAGGCCCCACTAAGCTGTTTATTATTGTAGTAAATAACTGCTATCCCAAATAAACAGGTTGCTGTTTTTCAAGATAACATATTTTGACCGTTAACTTTCGAGGATTCTCCGCCCTCTGGAGTGTGATAATAGTTCACTTAGCAAAATTATGAGTTACGACTTTTGTTTTATTTTGTGGTAGAAACGTAAAAATAGAATAAAACATACCTAAGGGAGTTGAAAGCTCTACGCAGCGTAGCATGCAAGCGCTACGCAAATGTGTACTTTAAAGCAAGTTAAGGTAAGCAAAAAATGTGTAAGTACTATAAAGCAAGTTCATGATATAACAGTGAAACTAAACAGTTTCGTATTCAACTCAGATGACTAAAGTTTTCGTTTTAAATATCTTTCCTTATAAACCTCAACGTTCGTTAAAACTCACATAAAAAGATAGGCGACCTTCCTTCCATTGTTAGACCGGCATACAAATTCAGGCGAAGTAATTAGGTGACTTTATAGGCACGGTTCACGAAAGAAATTGCTGACATGATTCATTTGTATGTAGATTTTCTGAATAAAAAAAAAACTTCAACATTTCAAGATACATATAATAAAGGGAAAACTAGGGGGTTTGATATTTGCTTGCATATCCCTGGCATAGTTGGCATTCACGGGCCGACATTTCCTCCGCGGTAGACATGACCCTTCTGATTTTCGATTTAGTATTTCTTGTTTGTGTAGAGAGGTACATATCGAGATATGAGCAAAACAAACGTCTATTTTCCCTACAGCAATGTTTTATTGGTATCTCCTACACAAGTTTATGCCATCTCATGCAATAAAGTGATAAAACAGTTAGCTAGCACAGCGCCCCGAACTCGCTCAGATATATCGACGAACAAATAAAACTGACATTAAAAGCGCAAACTTGCCGAATGTTTTGTTTTGTTTTTTTCGTCATAACTCCTGCGAACCTTCGCATTATGGATATGGCGATAATATTTCTCATCATGTACGCTAATGTTAGAATAATACTTGAAGTTACGCGTTGTACGTGCTCATTTGTACACGGGTATTTTGAAAGAAAAATAAGTATTGTGTTTTGTTTTTCTTTGGATTCAGACGAGTACTCGTATGTAACAACAATTGGGAGATTATTCACAGCTTGGTATCGCGCTCAAATAATTAATGAACTGATTAATTATCTTACTCATTACACATCAATTTATACCGGTATCGCAATCACGCCTTTTAATGTGCACATTATTTAAATAAATTGTTTCAATAACCATGCACTTAACACCGACACGAAAGCACGCCACCTCTTTGTAAATGGGTAGCTATATAAACATAAAGCGAGTGTAAACTCTGCATAGTAGACACATTGTGGCGTACAAAGTATAAATTCAGTAATAATGAAAGGCCGCTTATAAAATTAAGTAGATACGTAATATTCATGATATCGTTCGCCAGGAAAAATTAACGGTACGCTTAGCCAAATGAATATCGATTCAACGCCCTGCCCTCGGCTCATTTGCCCTGCATAAAATTAGTATTTGGACCTTTTCGCGGGCAGGCCCAATATTTCTCTCATGTTGAGAATTGAAGCAATTTTGTGTAGCTCTCAACATTAAATTAACATTTGGGCTTTTTCTTGGTCCGCGCGGCCGGTCCCGTCCCTAGCTCAGTATATTTCAGCGGTCGCGTAATTTGTGGCTCGTAAATGTTCTGAAATTGGTCATCCCTTTGGTTGAGGTGAATTTATTGCCTCCTCGGTCGGCCTGTCGAAAGGGGAATTAATAAGTCCCCTCTAATGGTGAAATGTACCCTCACCATCAATTTGAATGCCAATACCCCAAGATTGCTGCGGCCCAGTAAAATGAGCCTGCACATGAAATATCTCACTTATAAATTCTTATTCATTTTGTGCTTCGAATAAATTGGATACCCGATGATTGCCTCATTTTATTATAGTGCGTACATGGCGAATATTGGAAGGTTGACAGATACAAGATTGAAAGCGATATTATAGTTGGCTAGCGTTGTAGAATGTGTTATCGGTTTGGGGTACAAGTGTTCTTCCATAACGCCGGAATATCTTAAATTTCCTGCTGATCCGTTGTTTATCTGTTCTCTCTTTCAAAAAATGTCATAACTTGTGGTGATACTATTACTGTTAACATGACTGTCATGTCTTTCCAGAAAACGTAACGTAATAACATAGCCACGAGCTATAGGAACTTTTTGTTGCTTCTTCTCGGAAATCTGCTTATCCTGTAATTGAAAGGACCTCAAGCGTTCAAAGTATTTAAAGTTTGTAAAGTTCACTTAGGCTGTAATTATTGTTTGTTTTCTTTGTCGTATTATCATTTTACAAAGTTTAAAATGGAATATAATGAAGGAACAAACTAAATTGTTAACTTTCTTTGTGAATTTTAAATTAATTGATAGTAAAAGAAGGCGTCCACGTTCACAAAGTCGTGAATGTTTAATTCATTACGATTTAGGTGTGTATTTGTGTTGGATTACGTGCGTCCAGCTTTAGTAACGATAATGAGTAAATAATGACCATTCCGCTGTGAATTGACCAGTGGTAAACATTTCTTTCGTGAGTAAAAATTACGTTTATTTTCACCTGTAAATGTGACTGCAAATGTGATTCTAATTCTTATTTCTGTATAAAAAACGGATTAGTAGAGCTATTAATGCTTTTGTAATACAATAGGTCGCAATAAAATTAGCGAGGGAAATATTTGTGGCGTGGCAGCACGAACGTGCATTTCGTGCTATTGTGTCACAAATATTTTCCAATAAGTTCCAAATAATGGTTCTTTCCCTAATGACTGCTGACACAAACCGAGCCAAGTTCTTTGTCGTGCAAATTGCGACTTCGACGCGATACATCACTATTTTTACGTAAAGCAATAAACAAACCAGGTTGTAAATAACATTGGTTGAACGCCTCCTTGTCTTGAGAGAAGAATAATGGTATTTTCTATTTCGTTAGGTTGTACTAGATATACTTATGTCCGCTCGGATGGCTGCCAGCTGCGGCGCTCCGCAACCAGTTCTAGTGTCCCTCCCGTCCCACGGATGTAGACTTACCACGGCGCTGGAGGAGACCTGTGCCACTACATATTTAGCTCTAGGGAAAAAAACTGCCAAAGTTATTCATTCTGAACAGACGCTCAAGTAGACTTTTCAGATATAAATAAATAATAAAAATCGCTGGACATTACAAATAGTGCCATCTAGTGCTTCACCAAACAACAAGGCTTGTGTCGTGGACACCAAATAGTTGATATACAACATAAATACTTTTTGTTTGTACATTACATTATTATAAATATAAACATCCATGACTATAGAGATTAATTTTATTTTATTATGTGTCATTGGATTTTTTATACTCATGCTGCTTGTGTTATGTACATTTTAGACAGCTTCATAACTATGAATGTACCTCAATGTTTCTTATTTTTGAATTTAAAGATAAATAACGTATTCAATAGGTTTTAGCATTATTCCAAACATAATTATAAACTTCTATAAATGGTAAAAAAACTCAAACATTGATTGCTAACGTATATACATATGTATAGCTGTTTACGTAATTTACGTGTCGCGATTCCCGCTGCGTTTGTTTGTCCGTGACGTCGTTTCGCATTCAAATTGGCACATAACGACAGGACGCACCACGAGCCACGAGCCATGTACCACGCACCGCCGTCATTCCAAACAATTAAGTCTCATGCGTGTTGTTCGAGCCTCTTCCATTCCGTAGTAACTGTGGGGCCCGACGGCCCTAAATCAAAGAGCCGTGAAGTCCCCCCCACACTTCCATATTTTCGCACCCCGACAACGTCGTATAATGGCTATTGACCAAATTTATCGACTTTCATGTCATATTCTCATCTTTATGCGGAGCTGGAAGCCTGGAATTGGCCTCACATAACATATGTGGGAAAAAGTCTCCGTGTTCTACGACACAATAAATTATTTTGTTTTTTGTCTCGCACATAAATAATAGAAGTTATTGATATCAACGGAAGATATGGGATATAGCGACTAAATGGCGTATTCAGGAAGAGAATTACATGCCGATCGGTTTGATTAATTCGATTGAGCCTATGAATGGTATAATCAGATGACTTTGTTGGCGATATGTTTGCCCTCGGGTTGCATGTCCGCAGAGTTCACTTGGTTTGCTTGGAACGAGAATTGTTTCAAGTTAATTCTAATCAAACTAACACGTCCGTTGTAAATCCAACTACCACAAAAACACCTTAATACCCGGGACAATTGTTCGCTCACGTATGTGCCCATTCAAAAAGCGGAGAGAAGCCAGCGTGAGCAATCACAAAAGAACGGAAACGAGGAGCGAAGAAACACTGTCATTAATATACGTTGTACGAATGTTGTACCGCGTCGCGACGCTTCTGGGCCATGTATTTATTCAGAGCACGGAATTTAAGTTTATTATGACTGTTATGCAAACTTTGACGTAAATGGTGCGAAGCGAACAAAATAAGTAAGCAATCGAGTATCAAAAGAGTCTAGTGCTTAACTCCCATATTTAAATCAAGTTTCCGATTTCATCTATAACTTTTCTGAAGTTTTTTTCCTCTCAAAACTTTGATCGTCATTGATTCCTCGCCGCACTCACGTACCGCTTTCATAACTGGTCGGTATTGTTCCTTTAAAAAATAAAAAGGCAAGTATTTTCATTTCGCAGGTATAAAAGTTTATTAGTAAAGTCTATGCATAAATTATTCACGTCGGCTTGGTGCTGTAAACTAAACAATGGACTGGGATTTTATACTTTTTATTAAAAGTTTTGGTACTACATGTTTCATGTCCATCACTTTTACACGATGCCAGACAAAATGCGGAATAAATTATTTTAGTAGATTTTCCTTTTTACGGCCTCAGCTCACGTGTGAAATTTATTTATCATTTATTAAGTACTTTAAGTTTTACTTGGTATCAAAATGTTACTACTATTTTGATGCCGTTGTCTTTTAAAAATACCAACGTCAACAGTATCAATAAGAATTAAGTGTTAAATTTTGTATTTACATCAAAGCATTATGATCATTCAATAGGGAATATGTATAAATTTTCTTTTTTTTTTCGATACGGAATGTTAAAGTACTATAAAAAACAACGCATAAATCGGCCAAACAACAAAAGTTATAACCATTTAAACTTTTGTTTCTATCTCTTTCTAGATAAACGGAATTTAGTATGGATTTTGTACGCCGATGCAGCGAAAGACGTCATTCGCTGTATCGGATCCCTCTGTCTAATCAGCAGTTTCAAATGCTTATAACTTAGTTTTTTTTTTACAGATATTAAAAAAATAAGTTCACTTTGCTATTTCTGATGTTAATACGCTTTGTTTAGAGTGATAAAAAAAAATCATGCATATACCCAATTCATTTGTGGTCGGCGCAGCATGTCATCTTCTTCCATACTTCTCTATTACTCGTCATCTCATCAGACACCACGATAGATAAATTGTATCATGAATGATATGGCATGAAATTCCCATATCATTCATGATATGGGAAATGGGAATGAATCTATCGTTTCTTTTGTCTTCCTCTACTCTAATACCCATCCACATTCATACTCAGAACATTCCTCACGACACTTTCCTCATTCCTCCGTATCACATACCCATACCATAACTTTTCAGTCACATCAGATTATACAGAGTTTAATTGGTGAAATATCACGTAAGCCACAGTTCAATTGATTGTGTTCCGCCTACGCAGATGCGAACAATTCTCAAAAGGTCGCACTTCGCCAGTAAGCCAGGCTTCCGACCGGACAGAATATACAATACAGCCACCAACGTCATAATCATTATTGAAAACTTTTACAACAAGTTCGAAACACCCTGCTCTGGTAAGTTGCTACCTACGTAAAGTACGGAAATTTATTACAGAATGTTTTTACTGGTTTTCGAAGTTCCTTAATCTAAAATCGATAGAAACGACGCCGAACAAAGTTGTGAATAGTACCTTAAGTTGGGAATCGAAGAAAGTCGGACCTTCCGTTCAACACCTGCGTAAAAGATACGCTTGGCTGATAAAGTCGCTAGTTCGGAGCGGTCGCGTTGCACCCAAATGAGATAAATCGAAACCTTTATACGAAAACTTCATATCTACAAGTATGTGAAAAATAATCTCGTAACTCGTAAACTTTCGGTGAGACGCCAAAATTCGGTCTTATATGGACCGTCATTTTGATCCGATGTAGTAAGACCAAGCTTCTAGTAATAACAGTTTTCCTGAAATATTCTTTTATTATAGCCGTCGCACGTTAACGTTTCTATAAAAACAACGCCCCAACCGATTGACTATCTCTGATATTTATGACTTTTTTTATTTACGTTTAAATGGATAGCAATTTATGCCGGAGATAGGTTTCATATTTTAAAACAATAAAATGCCATACATTTTTTAAAATGCATTTGACAGAAACCTTATAATACTGCATCAGTTTTACTCGTTATTTGTTTCAATTCTGATCCTTGTCCGCATTAAATTAGAGCCCAAAACAATAACTATATTACCTTAAATGGTTGCTTTATTCAACATTAATAGTAATTTCAACGTTAGTCAGATCCCCACTTATATGGAGGAGATCTAGGGAAAGCTCCGTACGTGAATGTTTAGAGGGGGATACAAACCGAATAGATATGGTCGGGTGCGTCTCGTACGTCGGTCGAATGGAGCGAGCAAATTACATCACTCTATAGAACTGGGCGCCTGGTAGTACGTGACACCACTTTACAACATGATACACGGAAAATAATTTTCCTCAAAGTATTTGAAGGAAAGTGTTGGTTTAAAACAGTCTATGAATTGTATAGCTGTTGTTTGGCTTTTGGAATTAGTACAGTAAACTGTGGTGTCTCGTGGTGATAATACTAAAGAAGAATAGAAATAATATCTCTTCAAAGACCTATGCTACATAAGCTATGTACTACGAGCTATGCTTCTAAGACTATTAGCTGTAGCAGGATGATAACATGATACATGCTGAAAACGATTTTTCCAGTATTTAAAGATAAGTTTTGCCTTAAAACGGTCTGTGAATCGTATTTGTTTAGTGTTAGCTCAGTTAATGATGAATCTTGTTATGAAGACAAATGAAATAAGTATTTCTAATTATTAGACACCTTGTGGTACTTCAAGCTAATTTTCAGAATGGTATTTAGAAAGTGTTGGAAAATTATATGGTACTTGAATCAAGCGTTAATTGGCATTTTTAAATGTCACTTTAAACTATTTTCTATAAACAACACTTTTAGACCTAACATTATACAACAGTGCACGAGAAAGTGAAGATTCTCCTCTGTACATTTAAAGATAATCTTTGCTTTAAATTGTTTCCCGTGTTCTTGTATTAACTGACCTTTCGTCGTAATTTTAATGATACAAAAACAATTTCATGATTTCCAAGAATCACAGGTTTCAAATCTCGTGTTTCATTTTATGAAGAATTTTGGTTAGGAGTAGCTGCTGTTGTTGTTATAAGACTTTGTTGTTTTAAAAACAACAATTAGAATTGTTTACATTCGGTGTAAAAAATCTACAAAACAAACCTTCTATATAAGGCTCTAAAAAGAGAAACATGTTGTTCAATTTCAAGACAACTATAATGAAAACCAATGTGTTGGTTAAAATTATTTACCGGTATAATATATAACTAGGTGTAAAAGGACCATTTTTCCATTTGCTGAACGTCACGAACAGAGAGAACAACAGGTATTACACAGCCATAGTGGCAGAATTAACACAAAAGTGTCAAAGTGTCAATAACAGCCTCAACTGATCGATGTATAGGGTCACTGCATTTATAAAAACAATTATTTTTATGTCACAAAACATGCGACTGTTTGTGTTAAAATTCTGCACAGTTTTGCATGAATAATAATTCTGAAATGGTATGATAATATGACGAATAAAGGACATCAATATTGGGATTTGTGATTGCCTGCTGTGGTATACACCAAAAAAGAGAAACAGTATGAAGAAGGTTTTAAGTAGAAGTAATATTTCTTAAAAGGCTTTTACTTGTATTAGGTTTTTAAAACCACAACAAAAAAAAAATGAAGAACACTATCTTACGAAAAGGATTTGTGATTGCCTGCTATGTTATACATCAAAAAAGGAAAACAGTATGCAGAAGGTTTTGGTTAGTAGTAATATTTCTTAAAAGGCTTTTACTTGTATTAGGTTTTTAAAACCACAACAAAAAAAAACAAACAAATGAGGAACACTATCTTTACGAAAAATATTTTCTTTATTCAAAAATGTACTCTTTAAGATTACAATTCAAGCATCAACATACAAACAGCTAGCGATCTGTTTTACCATTCTGCGTACGCAAAGTTAACCGTTCACTATCAAATCCTATACAAAGTGAACATCGGCATCGATAGATTTCTCTATCTGGTCGAGCACAAAGAGCGCAACGGTATATACTGGACCATTCTGCGTTTTTCATTGAAGCGCAAGGAATACAGCCAGACATTCTTTTATTTCTCTTTGGTATCGTGTTGAATATTTAAATAACATTAACAAGGACTAATTTGTGAATAATTTGATGTGGATGGTACCTACGTTGTTATTCAACTGAACGAGGCCAAAGTTTTGACTAAATTCGTTTTTTTTTCTGGCGTTGTCCTTTATTTTCTTGTTTTGTATTATGTTAAAGATGTTTTAATTAAGGAGGTGGGTTTAGATTTGTTTTTTTTTTTTATCTGCTTCAGATTTATTTGCAAGAAAGGTTTTGGTTGGCAGAAATCTTAATTGGGTATTTTGTATTTAGAAGAGTTAGCAAGCAATGCAATAGGTAATGATATTGATTGTTTTTTGGTTATCTGCTTCAGATTTATTTGCAAGAAAGGTTTTAGTTGGCAGAAATATTAATTAGGTATTTTGTATTTAGAAGAGTTAGCAAGCAATGCAATAGGTAATGTTATTGATTGTTTTTGGGGGTTACGTTACCTTTATAAAAAACCCAGTGATATTTCAAGAATAAAACATTAAATCGGTAGAATATTTCAGTACTTGTTATTATTTTTATTACATTTTCCGACGGTTCGAGCGCTTTCATCTTGCCGCGGTGTAAAGCTCTGTGAAGTGAAATTATGTAAAACACAAAATAATCAGTCAAACTAGTTTCGAGTTTCATTATTTTAAATGAAGTAAAACAGAATTGTCACAGACAGAAATGATTGCGGTTTCTTACTAAAGTTTACATCTTGGTCTCCGTTTTTTGAATCAGTTTTTTTAGAACATGAAGGTTTTAAGTTTTTTTTGCACCTGAGAGGCTAGACAAGATAAAATCCTTTTATAGCCTTTCGAATCTCAGCAATGACTTTACATGATTGAAGTGTTCGCTATCATATGTCTATAATCCAATACATTTTGTCCCTCTGGCCATGTTGGACCATTATGCGAAAACACAAGAAAAGGGAGCAGTTTTACGATTCTGTCGAAAAATGTAATCTGTCGCCGAGGTACGAATTGAGCACGGAAGTAACAATTTCTATTATTACCATATTCATGAAGAAAAATAGATATTAATGTCAGTTTGGCATTTTCAGAAGCATCCATCAGATCCTGTATGTACAAACAGCAGGATAAGCAAGTCACGTTATCAAGTGTCCATCGTTCGTAGAACCACACCACATTTACACTCCATTGCAAAGTCGTCTATTAATATCTATCTGAACAGGTTTTCCATGCTTCGGCTAATCTGTGCCCGCTTCCAGCCTTATTTATATAATGTAAGAAAACTAATTTTGGAAAATCATTATCTACTAATTGGTTGCTGGATTGAAAGGTGCACTATTATTGACCACCACAACTTCCTAGTTTACGTCACAATTATTAAGCTAGAAGACGAAAATAGTATACTGAAGTAGTCAAACAAACATCACAACTTCTCCCTGAATAATACAAAGTTTCGAATATTCTATTCTAAAACCTACCTAGGTAGTTTCACTACTTGCCTCCGAGCTTACTTGCTCGTTGTTTTGCACAATAGTACGACTTGCTTCAAGAATCGTATTTCCGTCAACTGACTGTCTTTTGTTTTAAATAATATGGAGCGAGCAAAGAACTCTAGTAACTTAATCCATGCTAGTACACTTGCCGATGCAAACGGACTACGAAGTCTTTTGTAAACATTCATTATAATGCAACTTGAGAACGTGTAACTAGAGGTAGCAAACAGTTGAGTACTTTATGTTGTTCGTTTGTGCACTGTTTGATACAATTGTCATCGAAAGGGTTTTTCTTCACTTTATGTTGTTCGTTTGTGCACTGTTTGATTCAATTGTCATTGAAAGGGTTTTTCTTTACTGTATGTTGTTCGTTTGTGCATTGTTTGATACAATTGTCATTGAAAGGGTTTTTCTTTACTGTATGTTGTTCGTTTGTGCATTGTTTGATACAATTGTCATTGAAAGGGTTTTTCTTCCTCTTGATACTAAGTTATTAACTAACTTTGATGGGAAAAAGGCGTACGTTTATAAATGTATATATCTGTATGTTAAAAACTATCCTATATGGTCACGCTGCTGGTCAAAATCCCCCACCCCTCTTTCGTTTTACACAATTCTGTCTTTTGTCAGAGCCGGCCTACATTTTCGTGGGGATCAAGCTCTGATTGGATGAATATGCTAATGTGTGACATCTACTGTTTATTTTTGATAGACACTCCGAAAGCTTTTTATATATTTTTCAATAAAACATACATTTCGTTCATGGTATTTAATCCGTTTCGTTGTAAACCGGAGCCGAGTTCCCCTTGTCTTATCACAAAGAATCTGCATACAGGATTTGAGCTGAATTAATTCTTTGAAAGTTTTAAACATTTTGTGAATTGTTGCCTTTCAACGTTCACATCTTGTCTGAGTAAACTTTTATACCTTTGAAAATTCTTGAAAGATGATTCATCTTTATTATTAGTATTGTTTTCAGGTTATCAACATTTCGTGTTTCAGGCTTGTTTTGCTTGGTTTCTGAATTTTCGTGGGGATCAAGCTCTGATTGGATGAATGTGCTAATGTGTGACATCTACTGTTTATTTTTGATAGACACTCCGAAAGCTTTTTATATATTTTTCAATAAAACATACATTTCGTTCATGGTATTTAATCCGTTTCGTTGTAAACCGGAGCCGAGTTCCCCTTGTCTTATCACAAAGAATCTGCATACAGGATTTGAGCTGAATTAATTCTTTGAAAGTTTTAAACATTTTGTGAATTGTTGCCTTTCAACGTTCACAGCTTGTCTGAGTAAACTTTTATAGCTTTGAAAATTCTTGAAAGGTGATTCATCTTTATTATTAGTATTGTTTTCAGGTTATCAACATTTCGTGTTTCAGGCTTGTTTTGCTTGGTTTCAGAATTTCGGCTTATATAACATAACATAACATAACATCATTCCTGTAATCTCCGAAGGGTCAGGCAGAGGTATACCTGCATAATAGAACACCCACGTTCTGCCAGTTATGTTATAGTCCCATGTAATAGGGGGCGAGCCTATTGTATTCTACCGACCACGAATCAAAACTCCGTGCAGGCTGCTACCGAGAAATTTCTGAAGGAAAACCTAATAACATTTTGCCCTACCTGGAAATAAAACCCAAGACCTCGTACTCGCCGGTTACGCGTTGAAGAGGAAATCTAGGTCGATCGATGAATAGATCACAGACTCACTTTTATCTTGTTAAGATTATATTATGAGTAGGTGACGACAACCATTCAGTTTTTTTTTTAATTTGGTGAAAATTCCTTTTTCTATTTCGATAAGTTCTTTATAATTAATTGCCGTAAACCTTTATGAAGCAAGCCTCCTGTAACATGTTGTATCCCTCCTATAAACTTGTAGGTATCACCACAGAGTGATCACTAATCCATGTTTCAAGCGTTGGTGACTAAAGCAGGGTTCCTCGGGGACGGTTTGTTATAGCAGGCGCTTCCTCCTGATATGAATGATTAAGGAAAAAACGTGAAGACAACTTTAGAAAACAGAGTGACGTTGGATGTATCTATCGTTTATAAAGCAAAATTTTAGAACATCTTATCACTGAGGTTTATTTTATTTATTAGTGACTAGATTTTTCGAGTGCCTAGCCTATTCCCAACTCAAAATCAAAATATTTTATTTCACATAGGCCTACATGGTTTCATGGCCGACATGGGCACTTATAAAACTTCGAAACTTTGCACCTTTTCTTAGCTTTTAGAGAAGAACCGGCAAGAAACTCCATGGTTACTCTTTTCAAATAATTTGTTATTACAATATTAATGAGTTACAGAAATTAAGTATGGGGGACAGTGTAGGCCCGACAATAGGTCGTTGTTTACTATACAAAAAACGTAAAACAAGATAAATATAACAAAAGTTAACAAGCATTTGGGAATCTACAAGGCCTACAATGTTCACACATTCACAAATAATAGGTAAAATCTATCATGGGGTCAACTTCCAGTCTAGGCGGATACAACTGAATACCAGTATTTTACATGGAGCGACTACCTGTCTGACCTCCACAACCCAGTTAGTACTGGGTAATGCGAAACCCCTTGGTAAGACTGGTTGTCAGACTTTCGGGCTACTGACTGTAACGACTGTCAAAGATCTGCAATTGAATTAAATATTGAATATACACAGTTATTTTACAATAGAAAGAAAGGCTAATTATTAAGTACTCGGTACAGACAACTTGGGAGCAGCGGTGGCCCAGTGGTGGTGGCCCCGACTTACGAACAGTAAGTCGTGGGATCGAACCCAGACAGACGCATTACTTTGTGTAATTTATTTCATCACCACTGCTCTCAAAACGGTGAAGGAAAACATCGTGAGGAAACCGGCATGTCATTGAGAGGACGCCATGTCCCAACAGTGGGGACATTATAGGCTGATGATGATGATGATGATGATGACAGACAACTAATAAGTACACAAGGTATACATTTCAACCAACTCATACACGTTGTTAAAAAACTAAAACATTAATTCATTGTAATCGCAACCTTCGTGTTTCAACTGTGTATTTATACTGTTTACAGAATAAAAATTGTTTGTTTTTAATTGCCCCGAGGTCGCTATTTAGTCGAGTTAAAGTTTAAATCTTCTATTTTTCTTTTGACGAACCCTGTTATTATATTAGAAACTGCTTTGTTCTGTAGAAGTTAAAATACAAAAGGAAATTGTTTTTTGTTATGAAACCTTTGAAAGGTACACAACAACCTGTAAATGCTGAAATGGGGTTCTGTTTTATGGAAAAAAGCTGTCAAAATCATAAACAAAGCTGGAAAATCAAAATGGCGCCCGCAACTTGTCGAGAATATTATTTTGTTCTAAGGAATAATCTATTCTACTTTTTATGATTTTCTAGTTGTGTTTTAGAAAGGAGAGGATAGGTGGTTTTATAAATATTGCCGTAAGGCTAAACGCCCACTTGTAAAACTGTTTTTAAGTAATTTATGTTCATTCGAATTGTTATAAGTACAATAAACTCTGCATTTACAAATCTTTATTTAAGCAGACAAAACAATCGAATCACCATGACAAGTCATTGGACCGCCATAAGGGTCAAGCCAGCATGGCCAATAGTGTACAAAGCCAAGCCATTCAAATGAAGGAAATAACTAACTGTGTAACTGTATTTGCCGACGGTGGCGCTACGGTACGGCCCACTGTGCTTGTGGTTCCCTGTAACAAATAGGGCCTACTGCTAGCCGTGACGGGTACTGTACACACATCTTTGTCGAATGAATCCGTAGACTGATGGCCTATTATTTTGTTGGAACTATTGTTTCTTGTATGGGTGTAAGCAATGGTATATTGACGTATACCCACATTTTCCTTGTAACAGTATAAAATCACACGAGGGGCGACCTTTAAGGTCTAAGGAGTTTACGGAATTATTTAAGGAATATAAGGGAATAGAAAAAACACTCTTTACTTTACACTAGATTTGATTTGAAACTTCAAATCTTTTATATCAGGCACGCCGAGTCAAGCTATACCTACGAAATTAATCATTTGGCATCAGCATTCCGATGTGAATCCATAAAGTAAAATAAAAGGTGTGTTAAAGAATGTTTCCATTCGTATTTTTCTCGGTTTGAAACTAAAGACAATTATCTACACGCTTACTGCAATGGTTATAAGGCCTACACCCTGAGAAGCATTTAAGGGATTATAGCAAGGAACTGGGGACTCAACCTGCGGGCAACGACCAACGACCACCACCCAACAGTGGAGCTTACTGATTATGGTAATTTCCCGCCATGGGACTCCGTTCAATTGTGGATGTCATTTGCCCATGATGAGGACATGGTAGGAGCTTCTTCATTTGAAAATGTACTGTTTAAAAGCAAAATTTAAAGATCTAGGTGGTTAATATCAAAGGTTAATAGGTGTATAGTTTTGGTTTTGCTTTTATAAAATAGTATACGCATGTCGGGCTTCGTATTTATATTATTATGGTTAACAAAGACGCAATGCGCTTCAAAAACCCAAAAAAAACACAAAGGGCATAAAATATTCTCCCAATTAGCCATATTATTCTTAATTAGCAAAATTTTATTTAACGCTACTTTTTCACGAAAGAAAAATTAAGAATACATTATGAAAATTTAAACATTGAGTCCTTAAAAAATCTTCAAAGTATAATTTCTGAAGAATGACGTTGACATTAATGAAAAACAAACTGGGTCAGTTTGTATCTATGACAGTTAAGGCCAGTCCTCATTTGGTCGATTTTCCCTTGACTTGCTACTAAATTATTATTGGAGTTTAGATTGTTTGATAGAGTTGCCTTTCCTTCGTGTTGCTACAAGAAAATTGCTGTATTATTGTGACGTGTCGCGTCCTCGTTCCTCAACTCATAATTATTATGATGTCTTTTGTTTTGATTTGTTTTCTTTGACGTTGAGCTTTTAGTTTTCTTACGAACCACGTGCGTTTGTTATTTGCTTTGGTTAAAACCAGGCGGTGCTACATAAAGAGTTTTCAATACTGCTATACATGGTTTCTCATAAAGCTTTGCAAGGACGGGCAATAAAAATAAAATAGGTCAGCGTCGCATTGAAAAATATTTTACCGAAGTCGATAATAACGAATGGCGATCAAAGAGCAAAAGTATCGTGTGAATAAAAGTGCCGCTATAAATTACAGCATCGGCGTGAGGTGAACCGCAATATTATTATGTACGAGTGCAAAATTTCATCAATAATACCATTTCACTTTGAAATAGAAAAGAATGGATGAAACACAATTACTTAAACAGAACTCGACACAAGCGTCCTATTTCTTTCTCGCCTACTACAGTAATGGGTTTGGTGCTCCCCTCTTCCCACTAGTGGTGTTGCTGGTACCGCCCCCCACCCCCTCCCCCACCCCCTTCAGTTCCCAACGCCGTCGGTGCCACCAACAATGACCTCGTATTTCAGACGGAATTGCTCAAACACGGAACAGAGAAAACTCAGAATAGCGCTCTGATATTTAAATGATCATCCTAGAATTATTTAAATTTTATATTTTTAATGGTTTCGGCCATCCCTTCTATACTTCAAAGACCTATCAAACATTTTATATTTAAATACTGTTGTGATTTATTTTTATTTGGTCTAATAACCAGTTCTGTGAATCTGGCCTTCGTATAATGTGTTCCATCTATAAATGTTTTATTCTTCTAACCGGGCACTTTGATCCTATAACAGACATCAATAATATAAATTATTTTATGTGAATTGAAGTCTCTATGGTTTTAATCTCATACGTAGTTTATGAAAATTGAATTTCAAATCACACAAAGCTAAAAAACATGTTCATTAATAAATTGTAACAAGAAGTTTTAAGGCATCTCTAGTGCTAGCTTTGTTTCATACTTACTTAACTACGTAATACTGTGAAGGAGCTGTCATCAAATGTAAATTGTGAGCAGGAAATAGCTATATTTTCTTCATAGTATTGCCAACTTGCTCTGCACTATTTGAAGCCAACTTTAGATTCAAATAACTTGAGGTTACAGAACTGCAGGAATTGCGATTTACGGTGTATAGCAATTCTTTATTGCAACGTATTTTGAAACAATGCCCTGTGTTATGCAGTAACCAAGCTCTAAATATCGCTACCTCTTATTCGCAGTTAGAATTAGAGAGAGAAGGAAACATATTAAAGCTGTCAAATTAGTTTAACCAATACTACTTCTTAGGAAGTTTTCGACGTGACTCAGAACATGCCACCTGAAAACACGCTAAAGTTTATCACGTAATCTAGTTTGACAGTTATAAACTATTCCTGTCTCTTTCTAGCTCTGCCTTTTAGTGGAATACAACAATAGTTTTAGCCTAGGTCAGTCAGTGAAATATAGAATGAGGTCTCTAATTTCAGAGATATTTGGCTTTAAGTAGGCCAACTCTTTTCTTTCGGATATTACAAGATTAAGGTATTATAATTCAGATGGGATGTAGAATTTTAATATGGCTCAGATTTCCCAAAGGGTGAGGGGTGCGATGGCAGACAGCGTTCGCTCTGCGTCAAGGTAGGAACCTCACTTGAATGTCGGAAGCAGGGATGTTGCTCTTAAAAACGTCACGAGGTAATAGAAAAGTCAAAACCAACTGCGGGAATGCTCTTCAAGTTTTAATTAAGATTTATTACTGGCCAATTTTGTAATTCTGTGAATCGTTTACATTGATTACGAGTAACACGTTCTATTATTTTGTTTTAGTTTTTAAACGGTCAAACCAGTACGGACACATTGCATGCTGCTTCGGACAGGACTCGGACAGTGTGACAATGTTCTGAGTATATGTCGGTGTCTGTTGTCTGCAGCTTATCGGTTTGACGAAATCCTTATTTAAATCTAACAACTTAGTCTATACTGTTACAAAGAATCAAATGTGACAATGACTTGATTTTTATGAGTCTATTTTTCTTGACAAGAGTGTAACTTAGAGAAAATGAATTTTCTCAGATATCAGACCTAGCTAGATCGATTTTTCGCCGAGTATTGCAACTTTCATCGAAATTGGTAGAGCCGTTTTCGAGAACGTGAGTCCAAATACATACACGTCATGTAATAATTAATATAGGATATATTTTGATAATGAGAAATGACAATACTTTATCTTCTAAGTAGACCAATTATCCAATAGCGAGTCAACTTCAACTGTCTAAAAATTAACCAACTCTGTGGCAAACATAAACTGTAAACTTATTTTCACAAAAAATTACAGGAGCCGAATCAAAAAGCCCAAAGACACTTCAGTTATGGAAGCAAAATAATTGAAGCCCATTGATTTATCCCAATAATTGATTGATTGTCATACAGCAAGCTAACTCGCTTAACATTTAAACACGTTGTTCGCTTTATGTTCAAACACGAAATGAACACGTGATGATGATTTGCATTATAAATGGGGAGCTCCAATAACGCATAGAACAAATTGTATACAGTTAAATTGAATGATGGTACTGAATTTTGTAACGGAATAAGGGAATGCCGTTTTGAGGGTGAGGAGGGGAAAAATATTTTTCATTAATAAAAATGCACCAAAAAAAGGCTTTTAGAACTTTCCATAACATCATGCCGGTAGTCCCCGAAGGGATAGGCAGAGTTGTACCCTATTACACACACCCACATTTCGCCAGTTATGTGTAAGTTATCTTTTGTCATCAACCGGCCACAAATCCAGTCTCCGTGGCTGCTACTGAGAAATTCGTATGTGTTTGTTTATTTATGAAAATTATTTGATTTGATTAACTGTTTTAAATAAGTACCGAAGGCTTTCGTTTGTGTTCCTATATTTTCAAATACATAGTTCATGTCAGAAAGCTTAGCCACCAATCATACTGTTTACATTTGTTACCATGTCGAAAAATATCGTGAGGAAACCAAATCAACATGCCTGAGAGATATTTTTCGACCGCTTGTACAGCTAATTCAGAGGCTCATGGGCGGCATAAAAACCTGATACCAGTACCCCTAGCCAAGTTGACAATCTACAATCGTTAACGCTAGTAGAAAACTATTCAAATGAATGGGAATGACATCATCTCAACGTTAAATCACGTGATCAACACAAACGAACAGAAAATTCGTAGACAAGTTTACATCGTTCAAAATGATAGAATAGAATGTTATCGTTTCTACAATGTTGATCGCTAAACTCTTTGGTAGGAACGCTCACCATAGACTAAAGTGTAGGTTTTTTCTACAGACATTAGAGAACGAGCGATCGACTCAGTCGTGTCAACTTGGCTACCAATTTAGCGCTTTCTACAATCGCTTACGCCGAGGCGTTTACGATTGTAGAAAGAGAATCGATACGAAACGTTTGTAACTTGGCTAGGCCTGCTGGTAAGGCGCTTACGACACGAAAGAGAAAGAAAGAAAGACCATGACGATTGAAATCGTGTCTACCGATGCTGAAACCTTTAATAGGTTTTCAGCTTTCGACTGTTTATCGACAACGTGATACTGCGATTGACAAGCTCGGTGCATAAATTGGTAACGCGACAAGCGGTATTCAATTAACGACTTAATTAGTGAATATTTGAAATTCGTAGTATCAAACCTATTTCTACGGACTGTTTTCAAAGTAACAGGTGGCTCTGTATGGCTTCCGTAAACAATAGGCTTTGGTATTGGCAACATTGCAACGTCCTCGGTTCTATTACTTCTACGAGGTCCGATAAAGAGATGATAAATTCGTCAATGGTCGTTATTTAGTTTTTAGGAAGCTAAAGTTTTTGACTGTCTTACTGTCAAAATATTTGAAGTTCAATCATGAAGTCTAACACCCGTATCTATAAACAAGTCAAAGTGATTACTTGATTTAAAGTCATTATTTAAGATATATGATTTTTCCTCTATAGTTTAGTAATTGAACTGTCGAAAGTTTGAATTTTTAGTAGTGTTCTTGGGTTTCGCAGTTACAATTTCTCAGTGTTTAAAGTTCATTTCAATCAGCTCGCTAGTATTACATTCCTATGTAATACGAGCGAGCTGATTGAAATGAACGATGATGCATCTGACTGAATGAGGTATCCAGATTTCAAAATTTATGTTAAGGTCCTCCGCAACATAAATTATGAAATCTGGATACCTCCACACCTACCTGCTCCTTTTTTAGTATACAGTCGTGGTATTAAATGTAAAACATTGTTAATCTACGACTTACTTTCACTAAAGATAATTGACATCTCTTGCGGCCGTTGGTCATTAGTTTGATGCAGTACGCTCGTGTGTGAAAACATTCGTACACGCCCAGTACTAATTACTACTGTCCGATGTCACTAATCACTCGGCTATTAGCGGGCAAGCGAGGCTTCCTACGAGGGCAATGTGTTTTTCAAACGAAAGTACCGTCCACGCAGTTTATTTTAGTAGCTAACGATGGGGAAATGTTTGTTTAAGAAATTGATATGTTTAATGTATTCGTATTTACTTGGGTTATTATTTGATGATTTTTGTGTTAGGTACATTTACGTTTACATTCTATTTTTCATTGGTTATTCAAAACTTGGTTTCCATAAGTATGGCATGGTATACAAGAGAAAGTGCAGGAGCATATTCCTTTTATTTTTCCTGTGGAAATGCACAATGGCTGTCCACCGCCGTGGAGCTGGCGGAGGGATCTTTCTGACTCCTACTGGCTGGGGTTCGGGGACTCGGTTGCGTTCTCCACAATCACCCCAGCAGTAAAACTGAAACTTAGCTTTGTGGACAGCGCAGGATGTATTCATCTTCAGCACTTCTCTATTAGTAATGATCTTAGTAGTCACCTACTTTTCAGTCATATCATCTTTGACACAGTCAATCCATCGATTGCTTGGTGTTTCTCCGTACTTTCTCCTACTTAACCTAAAACAAGCTATGCAGTAGTTGGTAGTTATTTAGTAGTTAGTCTATGTTTAGCTAGAATATTATATAAGCTGAATGCTGACATGAATGACTTACTCCTAAATCAGCCCAACCACAACTTTCTTGACCCTTTTGGATGGATGGGCAGACAATACGTACTCCTGAACTTGTCTTGTCACGTCCTCATCCGTCACTTGATTTGACATCAAACGTGTCGTATGTTCGTCTTTTGTCCAACTTTTCCGTACATTGAGGATGCTATAGATTCGCTTTTAGCGTATACCCTCGCGAGATAGCGATAGTCTTGGGCAGTATTGTAATCTGGTACTATCTAATTTGGTCGGGTAATACTTTCCTTAGAAATCGTACCGTGATAAGACTGATAAGCATTTTGTTGGAGTTGTAGTCCAACAAAAAGTTTGCGAAGGTGATGGTATAAATGGGTTTCACTTTTGTATTATTTCTCATTGTTATAATTATTATTCTGTGACTTGTCTATTGCAACCCTGTGTGTATGAAATTTTCAAAAAAATATTTAATTTGATTTTAGAGTTATATTAACTCGCCGCAACTGTCAAATTTTACGACGTGAGGTAAAAAAGGGTAACACTTAACGTATCGCTCTAGTCTCCATCTGTCTCGTCTCGTGGAAAGACAGTACCTAGAGGCTTATTTTATGACTTATAAGTTATCCGCAGAAAACCTTAACTGTAATATTTTCATATAGGAGACCTGCGTTTTCTTCTTTGGAGGAAGAACTTAGACACGGTTTTGTATTTATGCTATAGTTTTTTCTAGTTAATGTACAAAGACTCAATTAAGTTAAATACCAGTTTGGTGTTTAAATCATCATCCTCCTGATCCAATCCCAATGTTATTGGGGTCTGCGCTACATCTCGTCTCATTTCATGCATTTCTATAAGCAGTCAGTTCGTTATTCGACCATTTTACTTTACAGTTAAGAATTATGCGATAATTCATTAGCATCAAACCGGCTGTCGTGTCTACACAGCGCCTACTTTCTCAAGCTATAAGCTTAAGGGACATTTAAAACTGATTTATGAACAGGTCCGCCAGTGCACTGTTCTCGCTGGAGCGATATGTAAGCTGTCACCTTAGACGTGTAGTGCTTGGGGCATCGTCGATAGTACACATCGGTTCTGAAATGTTCACCACCTTCATGGGAGTAGCCACGGTGGGGCAGGGTGGGGCGCTTGCCCCACCCTGGCTCTGACCTGTAAGGTACCTAACCAAACCTAAAAAATAAATTATCTAGGTACTAACTACAATACTTAATATCCGTAAGAAAGGTCACACTCGACAGTCAACACAAAAAAAATGCGATCAAACCAATAATACCTATGTGTAATTGTTTACTTACTGTACCTGAAAGTACTTTCTATTGATAGATAGAAACCTCTAAATTTACTGATTAACAAATTGGCATACGCCCAGAGCCCAAACGGCTGAAGTTAGAGACACATTTTTGGATGGAAGATTTCGTGGTGTAGTTAGGTGAGCAATAAGAAAGTGTTTTGGATAATTTGAATTATACATAGAGATACAGGGTGCTATAGAGTGTACCTTTTTGTATGCAAAAATTAACCGGGGTAAGACCGCGGGGTATAGTTTGCTAGTTACATATTGTTTTAGACTGCTGCCCCACAGGACAAGTACCAAAACAAGTACCTTTCTAGACATATGTTAATAAAATTATCGAATAGTAAGTGACAAAATCATCGAGTTGTTTTCTAATAATGAAAGCAGTGGAAGAATTGATCAACGTTACGGTATTCATTGGCGATTTAATATTAAAACAGCATCAATCAACTGTAACTGTTACCTGTAAACAAAATAGACCATGCTTGTTAAAACTTTTTATACAATTACGATATTAATTGGTGCGCGTCGTACCCGTTTAACGTTGCTCAAATGTGAGTGAAACCAATTTTAATTGACATTCTACGTAAGCATGTGCAAGTACCTCAGCAGGACTAATTAACGACATAATATTTCATTTCCTCTGTATATTTAATTCCAACTATTGGTCGCTTCCTTTGTTTCGCTAATTGGAAACCCGCTTTATAATTGTGACACCGATTGCTCGCCGTGGTTATCATGACAGGGCAACATAACCTTTTGCGGTTTCTATTTTGGCGCGCAGCCGGCTCATAATGGGGCAAAATAAAATAAAGAGGGGAAACGCGAAGGACATTCGTTCCTTCGTTGAGTTAGTTGATAAAGAAATTGCTAGAACTGGGTAGGTTTGCAAACGAAATGCAAATGTCGGGAGCGTATCGCAGAGGCGCTCATCTCCATACGATTAGTTGATCATTTGTTACGCCGCGCCCTGCTGCCACTTCCATTCTGCTGCCCTTTGCCGCCATCGCTAAAGCTGACTGATATACAGTATTACTTCGGTCATAACTTTCAGTGACATTACATTTTGTGAACATATACTCGCGAACTTGGTGCGTTTCGATTGGATGTTTCAATTTAACTCGTTCGAAGAATTGCCTTTATTGCATGACAATACAAATTTTGTTAAAGACGAAAAGGTTTTGGAATTTTCAGATCTTTTTCAGGTTGATGTTAAAAGTAACAATCAAAGTAATTTGTAATTGTCTATGCTCTCAAGTTAGTCAACTATTTCATTATTTGAATCAAGCAATACTTTTCGATTACATCATCCTTTTACAAGTAAGTTATGGGCTCCTATGAGTGCTGATGACTTCGAACCGATGTATGTGTAGCGGCTAAAACTAATTAACATCTTAATGAAGTCGGTGATATAACGAAGTTGTCAGGAGGGAGTCGACACACGACTGCGGCGACGCTGAGACTGTTTAATTTTTCGCTGTGTGATTACGATTTGCATAAGCTGCGAGCCTGCGGATACTTAATTAGGTTTTGCACTCGATATTACGTGAACAATATTTTATTTTTATTAATTTTTAATGTAGTATTTCATTTTTAAATCATTTTATTTATACACTTGGAATACCTAACTTTTTTAGACGTTTATTTGCTGACGTAAAATTGTTTACTAATGACTATTACTCGTAAGTGGAACTGTGTGCACTTAATAGATTTGTAGGACGGTATGGGTCACTGTATGGGCTAAGGGTTAACTACCCCAATTGAGACTTTAGACTCTTGACATTTCAGATTTAAAGGATTCTTGCACTACAATGCTCACTGAGTTATGATTTTGATTCATTATTATAATAAAAATAACTATTTAAAACTAACTATTTATAGATAATCATAATTTGTTTGAGCGCTGTTGAGTAAATTTTTTTAGTATTTATTCAAACTTTTTCTAATTATTTTATGCTTAATTTATTGGCTTATTCACCTTTATTCATAAGTCTAAGTTTTTCAGGTATATCATTTCTTAGAGTTTGTTTTTTTAGTAGGTAAATTATATATTTTGTTTAAATTAAGGACTATATTTTGATCGAGTATGATAGAGTTTGTAAATGTTATTAGTAATGAATAAAATACCCTGAATCATAAAAAAATAAGGAAAATTAAACCTTATATTGACACAAATAAACATTTCAATTTACTTTCAGTTTTCACAAAATTCAATGCTAATAACACAGTAAGTTTGTGTTTCTGTTGTGTCTGGAATTAGTTTTGATGAATGATTTTACTCTATTCCGGTTGAGTAAACTTTAAATTAGCTATGTTCTAGTCTAGATGTATCTTTCTGAATATTAGTTTTCTGTTTTTTTTCTGCGCGTTGTTTGATGGTCTCTGTGCAGTATTAACTTTCGTTTAATTGTCTTTGAAAACAGGACTCTGTAGTCCTTTCAATCGCAAGAATCAAAGTCAACATCGCTATTTTCTACTCATACTGATTTCTGAGTAATTGAATCTTTGCATTCTATCAAAATTGTTTCGTTAATAACTTTAATAAAAACTGAATAGAAAAAACAAGAACAAATAATAAATTCTAATACGGAACATATTGACTGCAACAGTCGGGACTGTTTAAATAATCTAGACTAAAATCATTACATCCAATATGGGCGGGTGACCCTTATTGGATTCGTTAGTTCCGTATTAGAATTTATTAATTGTGTTTCAGTTTTTATTTAAAGTTATTAGTTGCTAGCTGATGCCCGCGGCTTCACCCGCTTGACATATTATTTACTAAAACCTTCCTCTTGAATCACTCATATTAGTTATTAAAAAAACCCACATCAAAATCCGTTGCGTAGTTTTAAAGATCTAAGCATACATACGCGGACAGACAGACGCGGCGGCGGGAGACTTTGTTTTATAATATGTAATGATTTTTTACGCAGTCGGGTTTTTTAATTTTTAAATATATTTTTTTAATTTTACACTTTTTAGTTACGATTAAAAGATGGAGAATTTCGCATTTTATTTATTTTAGTGTACATTTATCACTCTATAGTTTACAAACTTACCTAGTTATCCGCGCTTATCTTGTACCTATAGATAAATAAATAACGCATTAAAAAAAATATTAAGGTCATGATATACCATTTTAAAATCCTCACGATGAGCCCTTTAATTTGCATGATACCCTTATTGCAGTATCCAATATTTATTATTATTTTCAGCTAGCCTATGTTACCCGGGGTAATACAAGGATTCTAACGATCCACGTACATCAAAATCGGTTTAGGCGTTCAGAAGTTATGCTGGAATAAATAAACTCACAAACATACATACATCATACATGAATCCTGAAAACATAACACAAGGAGTGTTATGTTTTTTTGGGCAGTCGTGTAAAAACAAATTTAGACGCGATTTTTTCTATAAGAGATTCTGTTATTTTTTGGAATATCAAGATCGAGCGCTTTAAAAATATTTGTCCGAAAATTTCGCAGCGTGGCATCGCGCCAGTCACGTTTGTCGCCTCGATACCCTTTAGAGTAGAATTTAAAAACGCCATGTGTGTTTATCGGGTCCACTGTTTGGGCAAAAAGCTTGGATTCCTTACTCGCTTCGGGTGAGAGAAAACAGAATAATTGTTTTTTTATCTAGGATCAGTGTTTGTTGATCAATAGTGACTACCTTTTTGCATTTTACGGAATTGCTTCTAAATCGCCAATACGTGGTGAATAAGTTTAGTTGCCAATGCTCATCCTCTTCAGCATTTGCTTTCCAAAAGCATACCCAATAAGAAAAATAAGATTCTTTTTTAACCTGACCCAGTGGTACACTCTCAACGTTAAATCACGTCTACATTCCAAGAATGGCGTCCACATATCGATTATGTTTTCCAATTGACCAACGACCGCAATTCTTAGAATGCAGAGACTAAAAGCTATGGCTGGGCAATCATAATAATACTTGGAAGTACCTGGCTCAATCAGCGGTGGAGCCTTGCTTGACCATTAACACGGATTCTCCGGAGGTAAGCTCATAAATGGGAATTATTGTCAGATGACATGGTCGTCTGAAGCTAACAAATTGACAGATCTTATTAATTTACATGACTAGCTCAAGTTTTCACCAACCATGGACCATCATCATTATAAACCTGCCCTTATGAGTCATCTCAGTAGTCACCCCCTCTCTTGCCATATAGACAATCAAGGTATTTGTTTTCAAAGTTCCATATAGTATTTATTTCTACATTTGCCTTACCATTGTCATCCATAGAGTAAAATACTGAACAAGCATTTTCGGTGTGCAAAATGTCACCTACCAATATGTTTTAAACATTTACAATATTTGAAACCCTCCCAAAAGGGTAGCAGAATCAGATTGCGGAACAGCTAAAAACGTATCATTACGCTTATTTCCCCTGCGTACCCAGTTATACTTAATCGAATGTCAATCCTGGTGGTGGCTCCGCACCTCGGGAATGGGGACCAGTGTGTGACGGGTGACAGGCCATTGCTGGGCCATTAGCGTGCTCATGCATTGCGGTCTTTGGACTGCACAGCTGTGCAATTGTTTTGTTAGGATTGCAGTTGATAGTTTGGGATACGACTTGACCATCTGTGGGAATGTCTGAGTTTTAAAACAATATTTTTTCAATATTAAATGTTCTTTTTAGTTTTTCTTTGTGCTTTTATAATGTCATGTGTAATATGCGAGTATGTGCGTATTTCTATTTTATTTTGTCAGACTTGTTTAAAACGTTGATACCATTTTGAGTTAGCTGTTGTGCACTGTTCAGGCCATTTAGATTTAAAGCTAAACCGATAAAATGAAATGCAGATACAGGATGGATATTTTAAACGAGTTTGAAATGTCCATTTACAGCTGTTATGTGTCAATATGTGTGATTTAGAGCGTGTGTATTATTGCACAACTCAAAGGGTGTGGTTATAACGCATAAAATATTTTTTGAGTAAAAGAGTATCTCAAATAATAAAAAAAAAATAATAATAATATTAAGGTAAAATAATAATTTATTAAGGTTCATAAAGTTTTGTAGTACATGAGCGGTTTACAAAGTATGCATTAATAATTACATGTTGTAGGTACAACCAATTGCTGGGTGAATCACTGCTCTCCTAGCTAGATTGCTGAGCAATTTGTATTTAGGAGAGACAATTGAATAACCCTACTATAACAGCCCATAACGTCCACTGCTGGACATAAGCCTCTCCCATGATGGGAGGAATTTGCCGTAATCTCCACGCTTGGCAGGCGGATTGGAGATCGCAGTGATGAAAGACTAACAGAAAACGCTGCTGCCCATTCTCTGGTCTACGGAGGCGCAAGGTGTTCTGCCTCAGACATTAGTCGCCTTATACGACACCCGTGAGTGTAATGGGTTGGTTCTATTCTACTCTGCCGGATACCACACGGCTAATAATGAATGAATAACCCAAGTGTTACTTAACAACCTACTGTAAGTTTTTGTTCAGAATTTAGTTACTAAGTAACAAGTTTGTAACACACAATACATCCTGTATATCCAAACAATAGTGCTGTAGCCGAAATGGCATCACATTGGAGCCGCCTAACTAAGTCCTACCTGCCGTGACCGACATTACCATACTAATAATAATTAGTTATTCGGCCAACTCCACGAAATTAGCATGACTAAATAAAAATGAGGTGGTATAATACCTTCTCGAATAAGGCTAGATTTAATATTAAAGCTAATTGTAGCTCTTTGTATGAACTAGATCGTCTCAATCAATACACGCTTGACGGGTTATGTTTTACCACGGTCAGAAATCTCGTCACATGGCAGCAAACAAAGAGAAAAGCTAACACGAAAGCGGGATGAGATTTCTCCTTGTATTCTAAACTTTATATAAAACATATTAGACGAAAACTCCGTGCGAAATGTTCCAATAGAAAATACCGCGAATAACCGAACCAAGCACCTTTTGTCTGATACATATGAAAGCATCGCTATACATTTATTTCTTTGATGCACAAATGAAAAATACCAAGTGCAGACATAAAACAAAAGAAGAAAATTAATATCTATTGTTAGAGCTGCAACACAAAGAAAATAGATAATGCGCAGACACTTGTATCGTGGAATGGAACACGTGTCACGATCTCCTAATTATTTGTTCGAGTGCTCGCAACAGGATTCGCGGATATTGAGTGTAAATGAGAATTAAGCAATTACGACCGTCCACTCCAGCTGCCAAGTGGAAACTGACCAGACTCCACTCTTGTTTTTCTTTAATTACCCATCTCTCGGGTGTCGTGCTTTCTCAGCGTCGCATATAAACAATGGTAACATGGACCCTATGCAAACATGACCTCAGAGAGAAATAAATGTCAAAGGTACCCAAGAGTACTTTGGTGTAATTTGAGTGTATTATAAACTTTAAAATATATAAACACAAAGGTATAATTAGTAGTTTTCATACAATTCCACTGTTGAAATAAACCTTAATGTTTTATAGGGGTGTTTATACTCTTTTAATGATAAGGGTATCTTCAGTTCCCTGAGGATTCCTTTGAGAGACCTGAGTGGTGTAAAAGTGAGAGAGTAAGCTTATTTTCATTTATTTTACGTAGTTTTGTAGTTATTCTTAGTCGCTGGAACAGCTCAAGTCAAGGTCGACATGTCCTTAATCCGCCCTTTATGACACATTGACAGCTATTATGTTTGTTTTTATATAATTGCCATAAACACCCGCGAAAAGTTTTTTTTGCGGTTAGATTTGATTTTCTGGACCGTTGTCATGACGACTGAGTCTAACTGAGCTTAGCAATACGGGTCATAGGGTTATAAATATACCTACCACTAGTTTATGGCTATTGTGGAATACTATAGAAATAGGGACCTGCCACGAACGTGCGGTGTAAACGTAACGTAAATACGTCGATTTTAAAATTAAAAACACTCGTTTCACATTCAATATTTTCATAATTTTAAGCATTTATTCGTATCTATGGATGATACTGATTGTACTTGTTGCAAACAATTTAGCTAAAATGCAATAGGCAAATTATTGTACTTTCGATTCAAAAATCGATGAATTTCGTTTAGGTACACTGCGCGCTCATGCTACAGGCCTCTGCTCACACAGTACAGTAAACTGGGGTACCTACTAAATTGCTATTTTAAGGACGGGACTCCTATCACAGTTGTGTTATCTCTAAAAACAGCAATCCAAGAGCAACCTCGTTAATATGTAAATACAAGGCAAGTTTCGAAACTGTTTCAAGTTTTAACTCCAGATATTTTGCATGTAACGTTTGAGTAATATACCTACCATAGTCAGATACCAACAGCAGACATGTTCACAATATATTTTATTGAATAGATTTTCAGAAACATGGCAAATGGACACGTTAAAGCACGAAGGTACAGAAGAAAGTGACTGGATGTTTTGACGGAAAGAAGATTGTCGCGTAGCGCTATAAAATAAAAATTTTGCTCAGTTCTAACTCCTAGATTTAATTTTTAATTTCTTTTGTTTGTATGTATGTACACTCCTACATTATTATTGTTACTAGTTTTAGAAGAGCGGGGTCACGTATACGTATTTATCATACTTAAAAGGAGGCCTCTATGTAAGATTTTACAATTGTAGAAGTTTGTAAAGTTATCTGAAATAAAATTACTATTTATTTTTTATTTACTAAGATAATAGAGGAATGTTGAATATAATGTAAAGTTCATCATCCACCATCGAAAATGAAGGATCATCCGATCAGATGGTTGTTATGTCTTGTGGGCTAGGTACTGCCCGACAGTTGTTGCCTGGTTTTTCTGTGTCGTCATTTTGGTGTCAGTTCTTCATTTGTGTCATAGATGGCGCTGTAGTACTTTTTGTAGTACCGCTACAAGATCATTCTCAACATCTGACTAATCTGCTTTAAATCAAACAGTAATGTACAATTAGTAAGAAAAAGCAAAAAAGATGCTCACTCGCTTACGAAATACTGAAAAATACGTCTTTTTAAGACTGGTTTTTTAACGCCAGCTAATGAAGGCAATGTTTTCATTAAAATCTTTAGTGGCAAACAAAAATTATTAGTCGCACCATTACCTACTATTTTGTATTTTTATGAAAGCCGGCGCTACCGTAACATGAATCAAAGGTGATTGATCTCATTAATTATTCATAGCCTAGAGTTCACACTACTATACTTAACTATGAATAAATCCTAACACTTCCAATCCTTATACATACATAAGAGCCCTGTAATGTCTATAGATTATTTTTATTTGATCAGAAAAGTAGCCTGGGGTCGCGTCAATTTGTGCTATTTTCATATTTATTAAAGAAGGTCTTTGACATTGAAGCTAGTTATCTATTTCTAAACGTATAAAACAGTTCTTTCTGTGACTGACTTGAGAAAGAGATAAGATTTCAAATAAAGTTATGATATACGTCGAGTATTCAAGTAAGTACTAGGTTGTAAAACATTCGTATTTTTATTTAATTATGGATGTTTTTTTTATCACTCTAATCTAAACAAAGCGTATTAACATCAGAAATAGCAAAGTGAAATTATTTGTTTAATATCTAAAAAAAAATACTAAGTTATAAGCATTTGAAACTGCTGATTAGACAGAGAGATCCGATACTGCGAATGACGTCATTCGCTGCATCGACGTACAAAATCCATACTAAATTCCGTTTATCTAGAAAGAGATAGAAACATATGTTTAAATGTCTATAACTTTTGTGTTGTTTTGCCGATTGATGTCTTGTTTTCGCTTTTTTTCATTTACTTTAACATTCCGTATCGAAATAAAAATAAATAATAATTATGCATGTCCCTGCCTCCGCCGCCTGGCAACCCTGGCCGGATGACGTGGAACTCCATGTCGATCGAGCGCGATCCAATGGCTGCGCCGAACGCGCGCCATCTTGCGCGCGGGCCAATGGCTGCGCGTCGCGATCACGCCACCTCAGCCGAGCCAATAACAGCGCAGCGGCTGCGGCGTCGCGCGCGCACAGGGCTCCGCTGGCATCAGGAAGAGACTCGTACACTTGCCCACGACGGCCGCTAACAATCAGTCAACGAACGCATATTTGTAACGGGTCTGGCGACTTTTGTAAGAATCTAGTTCAGATCGAAGTCATTATACATAAATTTATAATTCATTACAGTATTTTATTGAAGAAACCTTATAATCCACACACGCGCGTGATCAAGTGGCGACCGTGACAGTCTCTATAATATTGGGTTGAGGTTTTATACTCATCATCTTCCTCCCCTGTTCCCATGTTACTTGGTGTCGGCGCAACACGTTTTTTTCTTCCATTCTCCCCTGTCAACCGTCAAACAATCATTTACACCTTTTTCATTCATATCGTTCCTCACACAATCCATCCACACTATCAGAGTTTCATACTACTAGCATTTATTTCATGTATACAACTGGATATTTGTTCATAGCTTTCCTTACTTGTCTGAGTGGTCGAGTGGTCGCAAGTGAGACTTCTGAGCATGAGGTCCTGGGTTCGATTCCCGGTTCGGGCAAAGTGTTATTGGTTTTTCATCAGGTATTTCTTAGTAGCACTGGGACTGTAGCCTTTTTTTTTTGTCTTTTTGAAATTCAAAAGTGCCGTAATGGTCTAATTGAAATAAATGCTTTGAGTTTATAATATATTGAATCTATAAGATAAGGTAACCACGTACATTTGTTATTATTAAATGATGCCCAACTATTTGTAGTAAAGAGGAAGAAAGAAAAAAGCATTTGTTAGCCCGCACAGGACAATACACATAAAATAAAATGGTGAAATTATCAGTATAAACTAATAAAATATAACATAAAAATAAAAAGAAACGAAATTAGTCCTGTACGAGGCCAAAAGGCAGGTCAGGCAGGCAGGTCTCAGCATGGTGCTGGAACATTAAAAAAACGTCACAGCGCTGATAGGGCCCAAACACCATAAATAAAATGCCTCTCTAGATAATTGTTTAAAACTATGTACTGTTAAATACCCGCCTCTGTTTTCGGATCAATTTACTAACAGCTTGTTTTAAGTTCCCCGTAACTTCGTGATAATTTTATGAGCGCTATACACGAAAGTTCAAGTGGTTATTGTACCTAGTTAAGTACAACTAACGTAAAACATTCTTGCGTTATATACAGCTCATAATATTTTTATTAGCTTTGACCCACTTTGAATTTTATTATTAACATTTATGTCTGTTTTAAACTAATAAAATAAACTAAAAGGTCTAAATTATTATATTTGTTTAGTTAGGCTTATTGGTCTCGTGGTAAAGAAGCGAGTCAGAATCCTAAAAATATACGCGTGGAATTGAGAACCGCTTCCTTTTTTTCGTCGGTTAATAAAAAGATTTTCAATCGTTGCAATCTTTGGGTTTTCCAAACAAATGTAACACAATCTTGATGATCGCGGGACAGGGAAATGATCGATATTAGGACACCATCTTAGGAGACTGTTGAGAACAGGGTTCTGAATTCAGTTCTTGTGTCGCGCAATGGTACTTATCTTTCCATCAGGAATATTTCAGTTGCAGTACAGGGTCTGAACGAATTAATTTTGCTTTATTTGACAGTTTAAGCACAGAGTTATGACCAGTGTGTGACCAGTGATTACATACGGGACCGAAACGTGGTCGCTCACAATGGGCCTCATCAGAAGGCTTAAAGTCACCCAAAGGGCAATGGAGAGGGCTATGCTCGGAGTTTCCTTGCGCGATCGAATCAGAAATGAAGACATCCGCAAGAGAACCAAGGTTACCGACGTAGCCCGAAGAATTGCCAAACTTAAGTGGCAGTGGGCAGGGCACATTGCTCGCAGAACGTATGGCCTATGGGGCCGAAAAGTTCTGGAGTGGCGACCGCGAACCGGAAGATGTTGCGTTGGAAGGCCTCCCACTAGGTGGACCGATGATCTGGTGAAGGTTGCGGGAATCCGCTGGATGCGAGTCGCACGGGACCGGTCTATGTGGCGACACTTGGGGGAGGCCTATGTCCAGCAGTGGACGTCTTTTGGCGGAAATAATGATGATGATGATGAAATACGGATTTGTTTGTTGTGTGTGTTTTCACTAACGGGGCATTCAGAACCTTTTTTTATCGTATTATTAGTGCATAACCTGGTGTCAGAATTTTATGCCACCCATATGCCTCCGACTTAGCTTTTGATGTCGTCGAGAAATCAGCCATGCTGGTTTCCTCACGATGTTTTCCTCCACCGAAGCAAGTGATAATACAATACGCACATGAATCCGTAAAAGCGTGATTCAGAACTGATTAAAAGATAAACTTATATAGTCACTCACGGGATATCTTCTGTGATTATTAATTGTCACGGAAGATATCCAGTAAGTGACAATATAAAGCTTAAAACAGTGTTTGATTAAAATATATACATATGTACGGATAGCTATAGGTAGATACATGTTAAGTTTACATTCTACTTCTAAAATAATACCTTGAGTAATTTCTTTAAGAATGCTATTAAGAGGAATAGTTGAAAGCATTTCATTATCGGCACCAGCAGCGTCCAAGTTTAAATACTTCGCCATTTAACTGTTACTGTAAAACGTTTGAGCATCTCTGGAGTCTTTGGAGCTCAGTTTTAGTACAATTCACCCGGTGTAAGTACGGGAGATTTAGGAACCTTCTGGATCTAGTATTTGGAATAGATAAATCGTAGCTTTACGGGACTTATATTTTATTGTTTGAAGTGGATGGGTTTATTGGAAAATAATGGAAATATGATTTTACATAAGAACGTCAATGACGACTTATTATATTTATAACGCCTGTAATCCCTGAAGGGTTAGGCAGAAGTGTAAGTAATGGTACTCTCACATTTCGCTAGTTATATGTTAAGTCCCATGTAATAGGAGGCTAGCCTATTGCCATCAACCGGACAAAAAACCAAACTCCGTGGCTGTTACTGAGAAATTCCTGACGGAAAAACCCAATAACACATTACCCGATCCGGGAATCGAACCCATGACCTCATTCTCAGCAGTCGCTATTGTGACCACTCGACCAACGAGACAGTCCAGGCAATATAATTTTAACTGATGTAAAAACCGTAATAAAAGTAATATTTACGAAATAACGCTGTATTTTCATAGTAATTATTCTGAACCTAAATACATCACAAAAAAGCACTTACGTTAAATAACTGTCTAATCCTACAAGAAAAATACACGAATCCTTAAATGTTAATACGATCAATAGGCTCAGTTATACGAATAACAAATTGAAAAATAAACTGGAATCAATTCACCGATTTGACGACGAACAATCTTTCATCGCTCGCTCTCCCTTCCCCCTCATCCAAGACTATCTCATCCAGCGAGCAGTGAGGATTACGTTTGTTTGCTCAACAGTCGGTACAAAGCGAACAGTCTGTTGACATTTACTGTCACGGTAAATACTCGGTTTACCATTATTTACCGAGCGGACGTAATACCTACTACTGAGCAAATACCACCCCGAAAGAATGGAACATAACTAACAGCTGAACTTTAAATCGATAGCCCAACAGAACATGTCTAACCTCCAATTAAAACTGGGAATTATCGCACGTTGAATCAGTTCAAGTTCCGCTTGTTAACGTGTGAATATATCGCTTTTACGTTACTATAGAATAACGGTCTGTTTCATGAAACAGACAGACTGGAATTGAAATAATGCGGGCTATGTTCCCATTTTCCAGTAAAAATATTAAACATTCTGTACATTCTCTAGATATTGAAAACTTTGCCAGTTTACGGTTGCCACTATTTTAGGCGTCACGAACTTTTGTTTCGTTTAGCGCCCCCAATAATATAATGGCTTATTGTCGTAGCCCGTAGCCGTAGCACACGTAGAGGCTGTCATGTCGCGCAGCTACGGCGTAGCAGGCCAACACGGATAACTTTGCTCTTTTCTAAAAACAAGTTGGCACGTGCTAAATTAGTTTTATTTTTTTGTTCCTAAACCCGAAGGTCAGGCGCCTTTTAGTCAAAACAATGTTGTAGCCAAAACATAAATATTGTGAAACAAAAGTCGCTATGTATGTGTTGAGTTATTGATTTTTAGTTGATTTGTGAGAACGTGATTATTTAATGTTCAATACTGTTTATTCATTTTCAGTTTTGTTTACGTATACTTTCCAACCTACCTGTTATGTAGTTCTATCTTATCGCTTCTGCCTCTAGACAAGTTCAATGGAACTATCCCTTTTCCCAACGCCCACAGTTGTTCCTGCGGTGTCAGAATCCCAGATAGTTGTGTATTTGTTTGACGTTAGTTAACCGTGAGCTATGTGAAGGACTTTTGATATGATACATTGATAAGAGAGGCTAATGAACTCAACACGTTTGTTAAAATGTTCACTATAATTGTAAAAATGTCGTTACAACACCTTAGCATGTTTCAATCAAAGCAAAGCAAACAAATGTAATATTTATGTTAATTATTTTTGGTAGTATTGCCATTATAAATAGAAAGGTCATTTCTACACTACGTTTTGTATAAGTTTGGGCAATTAATATACATATAATTACGGTCATTGACCGATTTAACAAAAAATCAGGCCAACTTGGCATTTAATGTCAAACGGAAAAGATAGTAACTTAGAAGAAATTGTCGGTCCATCACTCCCTAAGTTTTGTATAATAATATGAAAAGTACTTACCCTAAGAAAGAAACAAATTATAAAATAATATTAAAACAGCTTTATGAAATCATCCGCAGTAGTTACTATAATAACAATATTATAATATTTTCAAGAATCGAACCGGAATCGAATTGAAGCCCCCGCGCATTCCCAACCCTCTTCAAATAACTACACAGGTCTTGAAAATATTCTATAAAAATATTTCTTGCTCACGGTTATGCTTCCTTAGTTTACAATATGATTCGAACAAGAGAAAAATCCGCGCGTGTAGCCAGCGGGCAGAGCACTAGTACAATTATAAGAGCAGACACCCACGACCCTATGTTGGAGACGGAATGCCGGTAAAGTTATACTCCCACCAGACGCGATTTCTCTCATAATATTATTTGCTCCTGTGACTACGTGACTCGAATTTCGCCAGTTACCTGCTTATGACGATATGAAATTTGTTCGCCACAGGAAACTTGCTTATTTACCTTATAAATTGCAATGCAAGTTATGAAATATGAGATTATTGTATTCTCGTGTCTCGTCAACATTACTTATTGATGCTTGTCGTGAGTGATGTTTGATGGAATGAAAGAAGAAGAAAGAAAGAAAGATGGTTAGTTTTTTTTAAACAATGCGTAAAACATCTAGTTTCGTTGCAATATTTTAGTCCCAGTGTCTGCAATGGTCTGTATACAATCTACGTCAGCAAAGTTCATACAGTAGTAAAAGATTAAACAATCATCGCGAATTTTAGCAGGGCTGAAAACTCAGTGTCAACTGACGCTTGTAAAGTGTATTTTTTCATTGTATAACAAAACCAGCTAATTGTAGTTAAAATATTTAGACGTTTGTGAAAAAGTTATTATAAAATAAAATACCACCATTTTCTCGCTATGCTCACGTAGACGTTGCCATATTTAATCCGGCACAGAGCTTGTATCTGAAAACGCGAGCGGGCTCACTGCGAGGTGCAGGAACTTTCAATACAAAATGCATGTGTAGTCTGTTGTCGGGACTTAGACAAAGCGCGAAACAAAAACTTTGAGCGCATGTTTGAATAACCCAAGTCAGACATTAGGCGAAGTTATGGTTTGCTGACTGTATTTAATGAGTACTGGCTGCTTTTAAACTGCAATTTATTGTTTGGAGGTGTGTGTTGAGTGTTAATGTTTAAGTTTGAACTATTGCCAGTAGTACTTACTTTCAAAAAAGGTAGATGTTCCTTTCTGCTAAACTGACTTAAAAAAATAAAGGCATGGTCATATTTTTCCTCGCATAATAATTCGTTCTGAATAACACTGCCGCGCAGGGTGGACTGTGAACCTATCTTTTTACGCATTAAATTGTAGCGGTATAAAAATATTGTCATTCCCTGTCGAAGACCTTGGCGGTCGGAATTAAAAGAGCTTTTTCCTGTTGTAGAAATTTCGTCATGTAGTTATGAGGGTATTAAAGTTAATGGAGTCCTCGGCACCGACGTCTACCTCGCCGGGTTTATGAGTTTATAGGCAGGGTATCTCTGTGGCAACGTTTTATTTGTAAGAAATTATTTCCATTTTGGAAGCCTCTCAGAAGATTATTTTTCAGAAAAATATAAGAGGTTTTTCCTGCCAGTATACTTTCGTTAATACATAGGTAGTAAGCTGGTAGGCACTGAGATTCTGTGTTAAATCGTCGCGTTTTTTATCTCGATCTAGTGCCAAAAGACATAAATTAGAACATAATTAGTCGAAACGTTTTATTCTTAGTCGGAGTAATACGAATAAGTGAAAACATTAGGTAAGCAGTAGTAAATTTTTGCCGACCGTGCCCGAGTTTTCATGCAAGGTCGTTTTTTCGTTTGCAAAACGGCATTTTTAATCTTAATCAAGCTTGCCATATATAATTTAATTCAAGATTCAAAAAAATGCGGGTATTTTGAATGAAGATTCGTTACTAGTTAATGCTGAGGGTTTTTCAAATGGACTGGCAAATGAGTCGGCGTTTGCGAGGCGACGATGGCAATATCAAGCAGCCAGTAAATTTTCCAGATAAGCGCAGCTCTGACGGCTAGGCCAAGTTCGCTCGCTTATTTCATTAAGTTATTTGCTTTGACTTCAACTCGCCTGATGAAATACAAGTCGACAATTTACGGGAAATACGTACTTCATGAACGTACTTATTACTGTAATGTATTGAAATTATTTTATAGAATTCGATTTACATAATGTTGTACCTTATGATTTAATAATGTTATATCATGTAAAAATTAATATGAAACGTCTTATTTTCTTTACAAATCTGACATTTCCTTATTATTATCTCGACGTGGAGTTGAAAACGATACGTAGGTAATTGCCCTTACATCGTTATTTTCCTTTTGTTAAAGACTCACAAACTCTCATAATAGGCGAGGAAAATCACAAAGGTGCAAAAAGTGTGTTGTATTATTCAACCTCTTACCCCTCATTCGGATTGATTAATTTGTACTTCATCTAAGTTTCGCCGAGATTTCCGATTTGCTCCCCCGGTGGTGTAAATTGTGCTAGAAATCCGAAACGGCGTCGTTAGTTGTGCGGGGGGTTCCCCTGGGCCAGGTCGGGCAGGGGACGCGGTAACCTTCATAAATCTTTTCCTCGAGCTTCCCGCAACTAACAAGCCGGCAGCGCTCCGGCCGGCGCGGATCGAACCCCACCGCCACTAAATAACCGTGAAAACTTTCATAATAACATCACTTTAAGTAGATTAAAATACCTAACTGATCGTATATTCATATTAATCATATAGTGCTTGAAAGAGGGTCGGCGTTATGTACGTGCTACTAGTAATTTAATAATCTAAGGGACGTCTCGCCGCGATTCGCTCCTTTATAAATCAGTTTTATCGGGGTGCCTTCGCTGTGGCTTTAAATTATTAGTTCTGCGGACGGGTGTGGCACTTTGACTATACACTAGTTATGACACTATGCTAGGACAAACCACAAGGATGATTGCTCGCAAATGAAAATCAGTCGTTTAACAAAGAGTAACAATTTGTGAACCATTTGATCCAATTCCGATTTCCAAGAAGGAAAATGTTTTAATTGAGTTACAATACGTTTGCGGCGTTCATCCATTAAACAACTTGTTTTAAACATTTTAAATTCTATGAAATTGATTTTGTTTTGAAAATTGAAATAACTAATCTCTTTGTGTCTAGCATTTTGAATTATTTTGGTTATGCTTTAACAATTTGTATAGAAATTAGTGACCTGTAAAATAAAATGATAGTGATCTATCTAGATATATCATTCGAGATGTATATTGTCGCTTGTGAGCCGTGGAGCCAAAGTACCGCACTTTCCACTAGTTTTAGTCACCCTGCGACACGTTCTGGTGCGGTGGGGATTAGTTCTTAATACCGTCGTCCTCGTGCCAGTTAAGACGTGAGCCGTAAATACTCCTGTCATAGGGTTGAATCTTGGACAAACGCGAACAAATAAATCTGTGTAGAAAACCTGCTCGGTTGACGACTTGGTAAAATGGTCATTAATCTCTCCATTCTGAGTTCGATTTGATTGTTGAGAAGCAGATTGTTTGCTTATGAGTATATGGCTTAATTTGTGCACTTGCACACTAATTCAGAAAGTTGGTAAACACATTTTCTTCATATTTTCATCACGCATCCGACGGGTTATAAAAAAATACTATAATTCTATTACATCGCGGCAAATTCTTCGACAGATATTAATGAAATATTGCTCCGAGGTAATCAATCACCATGAGTTCCCAACAATATTTAGAAAAATAAAACTTCAAACACCTAACTTTCCTCTTTGCGTTTATGAATAAACTTTATTTTGTGAATTGGGAATAACTTGATACTTTTAGATCCTTTCTTAAAAGTTCGACGTAGTCAACTGTTCACTTCTCACTCGAACGATTCGCTTGTGTTTTATCGTTTTTTTATTAAATGATATTTTTCATTGTTTCAGCATCGATGGCGGAGCGTTTGCGCGCTGGGGACCGGAGGCTTCGCCCTCTTGTACTGGCGCTTACGCCTCGCCGGGGCGCCCACCGCCTTCGCGGCGGCTGATAACCCCGCGTCGCGAGACCCCTCAATTCTTACGCGCCTCTATACTTTTGCTTATCTCCCCGTCTTCAACTTCTTCCTCCTTTTATACCCTTTTCATCTGAGCTTCGATTGGTCGATGGACTCGATACCGAGGATAACGACGCTCTTCGACGCCCGAAATATCACTACCGCGATATTCTACGCCGTCATTTCTAAAGTGACCTGGCGAACACTAACGAGCGAATTCAAAAAGCATCACGATAACCTGTACCGGGACGCAAAGTACTACAAAAAACAAAACTGTAAAATTAAGCACAAATGGAATTATAGTAGCAAGCAGTATAATAGAGGACAAGACTGTTATGAAAGAAAAAGCTATCATGCGCCGCACAAAGAGAATGTATCATCTAAAAAGCTATTGTGTCCGTGCACTGGCTGCAAACATTCGCTCAGTGATGAGCACACGAGTGTGTGTCGCGCGAGCAACAACAATAACATAACGATGCACAACTCGAGTTGCATCTGTCCGATATCGTTAGCGAAGTCCAAGGCGAGCACTACGCAGAGGAACGTTTATCGCAGTCCCCAAGTTGCGCTGCTGATGTTCACGGCGTTTATGGTACTGCCATTCGTGCCTGCGACTAATTTACTTTTCTACGTTGGCTTCGTAGTGGCGGAGCGTGTTTTGTACATACCGAGTGTTGGTTTCTGTTTATTGCTGGGCTTGGGGGCCGGTGTGCTGACACGACACTGGCATCGTGGCGAGACGCGGAGCAGGCTGTTCATGTTGGCCCTGCTGGTGACCTTGTCAGCCATGTGCGGTTATACGATGCGGAGGAACCTCGACTGGCGTGACGAAGAAAGCCTCTTCAGAAGCGCACTGCATATCAACCCACCAAAGGGTGAGTAATAGCTCTCGCACTATGCACACTAACTACATATTTTATAAATGTTTTTGTCCCTCTCTCTGGAAGGGGAGTGAAGTGCGAGCGCCACTTGAGACTGCGTTCACATTGTATCGTGACAGTGCGTAGGTCGCGACTTGTGACTAGTTGCTAAGCCTCGTTTACGAGCGTCATACTGACCTATTTTCTCGCAGCGGGAGGATTTCAGCAGATATATTCTGTTTTTTTTTTAGTGTTCCGTATTAAAATTAGCTGAATGCATGCAGTGTTAATATTTCCTAGCTGGCCTTAATAGGCTTTAATATAATGTAGGCTTTAGCGTTAGTACTGGGGGTTTATTGCACAGACAAAACTCGTTATATAAGTTTCTAGATTAGCACTTAAAACAGCATATTCTGAAACTTAAAGTTTAATCTAAATCTAAAAGTAGCAATGGTTGTACATATTACATTTATTGCACAGTTGGTCACATAATTTAAAGTCCAACAAAGTTTCAATTCGGAGCAGGCCAGTTTTAGTAACCGTTAGTCAACGTCGCGGCAAAATTTTGCGAGTTCACGGCATAATGTTAGCGCAGGGGAACCAACACTTCCACCGCGTACCTTTCTCAAAAGTTTGTTTGAGTTGCTCCCTCGTTACAGCTCAAAACTAAGACACAATTAATTTGTTTGAGAGACAGCTACAAACTACCTGTCCGCATGTTAGTTCGTGTAAGTTAGAAAAGAGGTTGTCACGGCACGGCTGCTTGTATCCGAGTACCTGCCCACTCGGGAGCTGGTAATGTATTCACTACTTCCACTCACATTCAGACTCTTGACCTTTCTAGGACGCCATTAAACATGCATGTGCGTCCCGAGGGGAGCCGCCCGCGCCCCGGGTTTCTGTTCACATCACAAACTTTCGCGCAAAGAGAAAAGTTTCGTCTGATGGCTCTCATTTTGCCTCCCTTCATACGACGAATGTTCGACTCAATCTCGAATATTATATTAGTTGTGTTTTGTAAACCGATTGCTCATAAATATTAATGTTATTAATTTACTTCGTTACTGCATGTTAAGTGTCGGTAATTGGTAGGCTAATTATTTTATAATTACTATTAGTAAACCTAATTGGTAATAAAACAATATAAATACAAAAAAGAACTGCGTTTTCAATGGTACCAGTATGAATATTGACGTCAATGTACAGAATAAGTACGTATAACATAAGTTACTAATGTTTCCCTTCACAAGAGAGCTCCTTTTATATTGCTATTAGTCAATACCTCGTTAAATGGATAACGCAAAAATGGCTCGTCCTTGGTCTTAAAAACTTCTCAACAAAACAGCGTTAAAATTGGCGTGAGTAATACAAAATAAATGGGGGCAAAGTTAGTGAAAAGAGAAAACAACAAAGTTGCCAATTGCGACATTATTTACCTGACAAATAAAAACAGACATACAATATAGCGCAAATACATCCATACATTTAGAGAACTTCATAAATAATATTATCAACAGGTCTCCGAAGTCGGTTTGGTAAATATATACTATTGAAAGGAAAGAAAACTGTAACTTATTCAGAAACCACAAATAAGATAACGAAATATGCTCCCCTCGCCAGAAAAACAATATTTCACCTAAATTATGACACTTTATCGAAGGGTCTCCGTTGTAAAACTATCCAACTTGTTCGGGATGGGTCTGTAAGGAAAAAATAAGAGGGCCGACTTGCTTTTTAAAAGTTTCTATCAAAGTTCTTGTATTTTTACGAGATCCGAAATCACTTGTAAAATATTGAGGACGCTCCACAGATGCGGCTTAACTTATATGTTCTCATGGGAATTAAATACTCGAAAAGACATTTCCAGGAAAAACTAGCACTACATACATACAGAAATATGAATTTGAATTGATGTGGCAATTTTATATGTACCCGAAGTAAATCGAAGTAGTTTTAAGTTACATTAAGATGTTGGATTTAGATATTTTTTACGACGATTCATGTATTTCAGAGACTATATTTTATAGACTAGACTGTATTTTATAGAGGAGCTTGTGGCTAAATTATAACAGCCGCTCGGGGCCGATCTTCAGCCGTGCTTGCCTAGGTTGGTCTGTCAATGGGTGACCACCCTTACATACCGAGTTTCCTCCGTGCCTCGGAAAACACGTTAAGCTGTTGCTCCTGGCTGCCACTTGTAGATCTTTGACAGTCGTTACAGGTAGTCTGTGGTCCAAAAAGTCTGACAACCAGTCTTACCAAGGGGTGTCGTTTTACTCAGTACTAACTGGGTTGTGGGGATCAGATAGGCAGTCTTGGGAAAAGGCTGGGCAAATGAAGATGGTGTATTTTATAGACATCGTAATGTTGTCTAGGTTTACAGATTTTTCGCTCTCTTGCTTTGAAAGGGTCAGCCTGGTAACCTTTTTGTATCTATGTCTGTCATATATATCTGTCACCGCCCTATAAACTAGCCAGATGTTGCTAGTTTACAAATAATTTAAATACTTTTTGGTTATTCTTCTAATGTTTTACCTATTCGCTCAAATAAAATAATGTTATTGCCCGGCTTTTGAAAAGGTCAGTATAATGTTAGGTATATATTCATGAAACTAGTGTAAGTCCACCAACAGAGCTGACGAAGAGTATAAAATCTACTCTAACGTAAAATAATAAGTTTCCCATATCTTATTATTTCGCTCACGGAAATCGGTAGATTACTAATGAGAACATCAGTGTGTTGGTTAGGATTTCACTTATTACTTCTTAACCTTTTTCGTATCAGTATTAGATCGCTAACTACATAAAACGTAGTATATCATCACGCTGGTTTTCCTCGAAGGGATAAGCAGAGGTGTACCGAGAGTACACCCATATTTCCCCAGTTATGTTGAAGTGCCAAGTTACAGGGGGCGAGCCTTGTCACCAACAAAGCTCAGATTCAAACTACGGGCAGCTACTGAGAAATTTCTAATGGAAAAACACTTTGCTTCACCTAGGAATCGAACCCAAGATTTCGTGCTTACCACTAGCGATCACTAGACCAATGAGGCACGCCAACTATAAAGGGTGTAAAAAATCTCTTAACGAAGTCGAAATACACTTGTTCTCCCCGTCATTGCGATATTTTTTATGTTCTACACCATACCTGCGAACCTTCTACTTCTGTAAGTAAAAGGTTCCCAGGTATGGTGTACATCTTAGATTAAAAACACGTAGGTATTGTTTTTAATGTAAGATTTTTATTTTTAACATCTCCACGATCCCCGTGCTATTTAATCCATCCATCAGCACAATGTTTTGTGATTTTCACCCCAAAAAAAGAAGTCGTTTAACAGCAATAATTTTTGCGTAAAGTTGCATAATTTGATGTACTTATTGCTTGGTTAATGGCTTCATGAAGAGTATATTTACACCCTGTATGTTAGTAATAGCTTTCAGAATAAACAGTTCCAGTATTTTTATAATGTTGAATACGAGATCTTTAACCCTGTATAAATACGAATAATTTTCTTACCAAATTTAAATTCGGTGAATATTTTCATAACATCGACGTGTAAATAAATCCTAAAAATAAAACTAATTAAATTACGTGTCTTCGGTTCTCTTTAACTATTATTTAAACAAACTTGTTACTATTTATCATGTAGTTTAGATGACCAACATTTTATAGTTTAATTTAATCAGGAATGATTAATTTCTCTTACAAATAAAATAGGTACAGTTACTAAAAAAAATACTTTTTGAAATCACACAATGGGTACACTTCCAGTTCTTATACACTATGTTGAGAAAAATCTTTAAAGTTAATAAAAAATGTATATTTTTAAACTCTCAAATCTGCATATACAGCATACGCTGCTTATTTAAAATTCCTCCAATGTACAATACGAGTATAAATAATGACATAGTGCCTTTGTTAAACATCGCTGGCCCCGAGTGTACAATGCATTGCGAACTACCACATAATACCGTATTCATATATTATTATTTCCTTTCACAATTGTATCTTTGATAAATACTTCCGGGCGTATTTTGACTTTATTGCCATCGTATGACCATGAAAAATATGGAAAAATACAGCTTTTTTGTGGGCATTTCATAAGTTTTAACATCACGCCGGTAATCCCCGAAAGGTTAGGCAGAGTTGTTCGTAATGATAAATAAATAAATATCGCTGCACATTACACACAGCGCCATCTAGTGCCACACTAAGCAACGAGGCTTGTGTCGTGGACACCAGCTAGTTGATATATACTACATAGATACTTTTTGTTTGTAAATACATACTTATTATAAATATAAACATCCATGAATCCGAAGCAACTATCCATGCTCATCACACAAACATTCGCTCCTACCGGGATTCGAACCCGGGACTCTAAGAATAAGTAATCGTACTCCCACATTTCGCCAGTTAGGTTTAGGTACCATGAAAGGCCCAGACTCCACCAAAGCGGAGAAGAGCGGAGCAGAGAGGAGATGTGCAAGACTCGATCAATCACAGGAGCGACGAGACACATGATGTACATTTCATTCAATATTATTGGTTGGTTTTCGCACGTCTCCTCTCTGCTCCGGTCGTCTCCGATTTGGTGGAGTCCGTGGCTTATAAGGGGTGAACCTATTGCCATCAACCGGGAACGAATCTAGAACCCTTCGCTGCTATTGTGGCACTCCTGAGAGAAAGAATCTTTGTTTAATAGTAGTCGTTTTCAAAGTAAGCGCCACATCTCATTAAATTTTATCTATACCAAGTTTGAAATGAAAGCTTACAATAAGGCAACAATTTAGAAACTGACCCACACACTTTTCAAAAATAAGTGCGTATTGATATTGTAAGCTTAAACCAAACCCGCCTGAAAATATTACATTGAAAGAAATAACTTATAATGAGTACTTACAATAGGCATGACGACAGTATAAAAAAATTGCAAATCTATTTAGCCCGTCAATTAGAGTATTGGAAATTAATGGACACGTATTTTTTGTTTTTGTAAATCAATGAATATTGACAAAGATAAAACGCATCAAAACTTGGGAGTTGGGGCTCGTGACGTCAGAACTAGGTAAAAATTATACCTAGGCGTGACGTATTGAGATTTTAAAAGCGTCATATCTTCGTCAATTTTGGTTTACTTAACAAAAGAAAAAACACAGGTCAAATATTTTTTGATAATCTGACGGACTAATTCGTTTTTTGTTGTCGTCTCGCCTATGCAATCCGTTAAATCTAGTTGATTTTTTCGGGAGTACCTACCTCTACCTACCTACTGGTTACGACCTACATGAAGTTTCTATTACTGTTTATAGGTCACTGTTCATAGGAGAGTGTAAATGGTGCGTACGTATTCATTAATTTTCAGCTATTAATAGAAGGGTATTATTAATAATCATGACTTGCTCTATTTTCAACCATTTTAACTATTTTCACAATAGGTATAGTACGGTAGTAAGAAGGTAAAGTATATTTAGGACCCGAATTGAACTATCTGTGTTTCATAACGACTGGCTCAGTGGTGTGGGTTACATCCGGTTAGACTGGGAGCTGAACCCATCATAGTTGGTAGAAGGCTAAGCAGACGTGATGGCTCAGAGGATTAGGCGTGAAAAGCTAACAGGGTTTTGTAAGATTATAGTTTTTGTAGATTTTGACTGCCTCGTTGGTCGAGTGGTTGCAAGCGCGACTCCTGAGCATGAAGTCGTTCGTTCGATTCCCGGGTCGGTCAAAGCGTTATTGGGTGTTTCCGTCAGGAATTTCTCAGTAACAGCCAGTCTGGATTTGTGTCCGGTTGATAAATAATGTTTATTTTGCAACTGAATAGTTTGCGCGAGAGACACTTCCAAAGTGGTAAAATGTGTTAGAATTTACAGGGGGGCCCTGTAACTTCTAAAATAAGAGAATGATAAAACTAAAAAAAATATATGATGTGCATTATCATGTAAACTTCCACCGAAAATTGAACGTGATCTAGTAAGTAGTTTTTTTTTAATACGTCATAAATCGTAAACCGCAATTTACCTTTCATTCAATAAAGTTTGTGCTGAACCCTCGGTGTGCGAGTCCGACTCGCTCTTGACCGGTTTTTAAAACTGATGGTAATAGTTTGGCCCCCTGTTACTAGAACTTGAAATATAACTGACGAAATGTGGGTGTATTTTTAGGAACACATTTGCCTAACCCTTTGGTGATTACAGGCGTGATGATATGTTATGTATGATGTAGTTTTAGACACTCATAAGTTGTCCAAAGTCGTATTTAGGGCCAATGACCCAAGTTCTGGTAAGGAACTTAGTAACTAACCGCACTAACTAAGGTCAAGGCCGCGATGGCGTTAAACGTAAAACTGAAGGCGTGTTGGAATGTAGTTTAAATTTTATTTTTATTTACCTAAGAACTTCGACGTCTAGGCTAAGCTCTAGGTATTAACGAAAAGCTCTTATGTAAATAGAAACATGCCGTGGATTTAGTTTCCCTAATTCTTGCTTGACTAAGTTAATCTTTATTTTGTAAGGTTTAGCTGTTCTTTCATCTAGAACTTGCCTCCTCAGGAAAGTTTTTTGCATTTATTAAGGCCTAGCTTATGCCCGCGGCTTCGCCTTCGTGGAGTTCGATAATTGTCCCACGGGATCATACTACCGTAATAAATCCTATGTTTTAATCCAGGTTATACTCGTATACTATCTGTGTGCTAAATTTTATCCATATTCTCTTCTGTAGTTTGTTGGTGAAATAGTAACAAACATCCATCCATCCTCAAAAAATTTCGCATTTATAAAATTAGTAGAAAGAACACATCCACCCTAAAATGTACTAAAGTATCTGTCAGTATCCGTTGTCCGGGGTTGACCGTACCTTGAGCCACATTTTTAAACTAAACCTGTAGCCAGTCATCACCCAGTGTTGTTGTTTACAATAAACGCGGTTTACAGAAAATTTATTATATCGCTAGGTACAGTCAGTGCTATGTCCACAAATGTCAGCGGCACGGCTTTGTTTATGATGCGCTCAGCACGCAAATTCGAAAGCTCTGCTACAGTCGCTGAAGCACGTCGGTTTCAGCCGAGACCAGGATACCTCGTGGGACATTCATGGCTGACTTTGAGCTCGCTACAAGGATGCCTCGTTGGGTACAGGTTGAGAAATTAATAGCATTTTACTTTGTAGAATTCTGCAGGATATGAAAGCTCTGACTCTCATATAAAACTTGTAGTATCTCTCCCATTTTTAACCGACTTCTAAAAAAGGAGGTGGTTATGTATTTTCGTGATTCTTTTCTCATTTGGTAGAGGAGGCTCTCGCGGTGGTTCCATATTAATTTTATTACCTTTACTTGAGTAGTTTTTGAGTAACTTTCCTTTAAAACGTATCTTTTCTTCTTGACCTATGTTGATGACATGTTGATTCCTTAATAACTTCTAGTTACAATGTAAATATTTATTCATGACAAGAATTTGTGTGGGATACTACAAATAAAACGGACAAAATAAAAAACTTAACTAAAAGTCGGTGGCAAAAAAGTAAAACAAACAAAATCACCGACTTTTGAAAGTAAAGTTTAGTCTTTTTTAGTGGTTTTTATGGAAGGTGGATATTTTTTTGCACTTTATATGTGTACAAAAAGTATAAAGTATTAAGTATACAGGTATTCAGTTGCATCCGGTTAGACTGGAAGCCGACCCCATCATAGTTGGGAAAAGGCTAGGCAGATGATGATGTGTACAAAATGTGTCCAATGTGTTTATTCCAGTCATGATCTAATTTGCTCCTAATTTTATCCAAATCAGTTCTACAGTTTATGATTGAGTTATAGTACATTTCTGCAGCGGCCAGCAACGGAGGCATTGATGGACGAACGTAAAAAGGTGTGCCGAGGCGAAGCCGACGCACACATAAGTAAGTCCTTCAATGCCTAGTTGTGGCCAAGGCTTGTATAGTACTTTTCTCAAATAATGCTAGGAAATGAATACAATTCAAAGACATTTAAATATTGTATAAGTCTTTTAAAATCTCTTTGATACAATTAGTTTTCAAAATCAATGATGCACACAAACAACATTAATTTTTCAGAGAGTTCATTTGTTTTTTATTGCAATAAACCGCTTTCTATTTACAAGCCTATTCGATATTTAAATAAAACCTTTGACAAGTTATCTCCTTGGTTGCCATGTTTCAGAGTAAAAGATCGTTCCATTTTTAAATAACACGACAGGTATGAGTTTACTATGTAATTTATTTGGCTGCTAAACACGACAGATATGGATTTTCATACAACTTTTGCCGGTTGCTGGTCGCATGTATCTGGCCAGTACAGCAATTTTGATTTTCTCGAAGAAGGTTGTCAAAATAATGCTCAGATTTCCAAGCATGTTTGAGAAAAAGCATTTTAAACAACCAGCTCATTGATTTGTTTAATCGTGTTTCAAGTTGAAGATTACAAATAAGCGTGTAAACAAATCGCCCCCTATTACATGGGACTTAAACATAACTGGCGAAATGTGGGTGTAGTATTAGGTAAACCTCTGTCTACCGCTTCAGGGATTACAGGCGTGATGTTTATGTTATGTGTAAACATAAATACAGCACGAATTTATTCAAGTCTGTATTTTTATATGAAACGCCATTAGCAAACTAATTTCACTGTTTATATTTACTTCTACTCAGGTCAAGTGTATTTGAGTAAGTAATCGTAATTCACATGCCTTATTGATTCGCTACCTTGAATTAAATTAATCAAATCACAGAAATGTACAAATATACTAAAGTAAATAAGAAAAAGACTGACGTAATGGCGGAGAAAGTTAAAGAACATTTATTTGTGTTTATTCACAAGAAAGTTCGAGTCAAGGTTAATGTATGCTTTACCTATCATGTCTACAAACAACTGTTGGATCTATTATTCAATTATCAAGGTTTAAAGAATACAAGTATTTATTATTTACAAAACAATACCGTGACTGACAAACAGACAACGTACTGTCGGGAAAATGAATTGGTTTTCAAAGTCACACACTATGCCAATTTGACATTTGAGAAAAAATGACAGTTGAGTATTGAATAATTTACGGATAATATAAGTTGTGATTTGACTGCCCCGTTGGTCTAATAAGCGCAACTCCTGAGCACAAGGTCTGCAGTCGATTCCCAGGAAGGGGGCAAAGTGTTAATGGGTTTTTTGAAATTAATTAGCAAACCAATTAATTTCCCTGGCTTAACAAACTAAACTACTAAACGTGGAAGGTTGAGACTGGAATGCTGCACTAGGAAGAGCAACTTAGAAATTTTACCAATAAGTTGGTCTTCTTCATTCTTGTGTAATTGTATATTTATAAACATACATTTAGCCGATTAGTATTAATCGGCTAAATGTAATTTTATTTTATTTAATTTTCAAGATAGCGGCCACTCATATAACCAACCTCATAAAATGTGTCATTTTTTTGTTTTTATTACAAAACTTATTTATATTGATACCAGTTATTGAACAATACAGGTCTTATGCGTGGTCGTTAAAAATAAAATCAAATGCACTGTTTTAGACTTTCACGGTTTTTCACTACACTTAAAGTACTTACGGGGTAATATCACCTCCCTCCCTCACTTCCTCCGCCCTCTCTTACCTCTTTAGTATTCCCGCGATCATGATGCTTGCAACAGCGTCGAAATATCAGGAGCTCATAAATAAAGAAAACCACGGATATTATTCGGTTAGTACTTAAAGTGTAATAAAATCAAATGACTGAATTTAGGCAGGCCAGCAGTTTTTTAAAAAGTTAGCCTTTATCTACTCTAAATAATGCGCCACTTTGTTATAATAAATTATATCAGCCACAACCACTAAAGTAGTTAGTGTTTTACACGTTCATTCCCCTATGTAGCTACGCAAATCTGGCACATATGTAGTTCTTTGACCCATTATATACCTGTCAGTGGTTTAAAACGGCCACCTTGCGGTTCTAGTCCCTAGAAGTCCGACAAGACCCTTCGTCTTTCCCGGACTGACGGGTATTCACACAAAGTTATTTGTTGTTAAGTTAAATCAAATAGTACTTCCTTTAAAAATAAAGTCGAGATTTGAAACGCGTCTCATGGTATTGGAAAGGTTTTTGCATAAAATATGCTGCAACGTGCTTTAATTTGGTTACACATGAACTTATCCAGGTCTTGAACTCAATTTTGTCTGACGTTCTTTTTTATCAAAATGTCTCGCATTCATTTTAGTAGAAACATAGAAAAGCTGTGTGCTTTCAACAAGAGCTATTTACATAAACATAATAAAGGTATCTTTCATTTTCGGTAGGTGTTCATCAGAATGTACTTACTCAAGCACTAATTTCGTCGTCGCTTTCAAAGCTGGATCCTCTTTAAACAACCCGTTTACCTAATTAACGTTCAGGTACAACGTTAGGGTATAATTTAAAATAATAACAACCATTTACTCTGTTACATAGAGGCGATAGTTGAATCTTCTCCAATTTGAAGTGGCCTCCATTCCTCCTTTTATCTTTTAGTAACATGACCTACAGGCTAACTGGATCCAATTTGTCGCTGGCGAGTATTCGAAACTGGCCAATCACAAGGCGCCTCCTATTACACGAATTTGCCGGGACAGGGGACGGTGAGGCGATGTAATCGGTCTAAAGCTGGCTTTATCCAATACACCTTTTGCCACGATAACTGATCTATTGAACTGTTCGTATAGTGGATTAACGCTGTGACCATCACGCAGAATATTCAATTAACCTGATCTGATGCTTGTCTGCGTTAAGCTCCGTTGTTACAATGTCAGTCACGGGCTGGGAGATGATGCAATTATTGTTATTGCTTTGCTGTTAGTACTAATTAAGCTATTAATGTTGTGTTGAGGTTTGTTGTTTTGTATTTAGTAAGCTCAATTGTCAATGTGACCTGGAAAGCCAAAGTGTGAGTTTTTCATTTCATATGACTTGCTAAGTTTATCTTGTTCATTTTTGACATTGGTGAAGAATATATCATGAGGAAACCTGGACTTATAATTTAATATAAGTCTGAAATCATTGAGCAAGTATACTGATCAATGCTGTTGCCTTCTCTGTATGAGAAGATACTTTTGCCCTGCAATGAGACAGTAATACGCTGCTAAAGTTTCATGATTAGCATGCAAAAAGCCAAAAACTCGCTTTTGGTTATTACAATATTATTATGAAGAAGAGTGTTATGTGTACATTATCTTCCTGCGCCCATGTTCCAACATCTGAATTAGCTAACCCACATAGTAACACAAGTACATACTTACCGCCTTCTCGCTTGTATCTCAAGAAAACATAACTAAAACATTTTGCCCCATCCCAAAACACGTGGAGTACAGTCACGGCCGATTATTCAGACATAATACGCCTTCCTACTTTTTAGAAGCTTTCTTTAGAAGGCTTTGTCACATATTATTTATTATTTTTACTGTACTATGTTACGAATAAAACTCCTAATGAGGCCGTTTTTTGTGAAATACGTTTTTTCTTGTGTTTCTTAAAGAAATAAATAAGTAGGCATTCAGTTAAGTAGGTAAAAACAAGCTGATTAAGGTTTCTTTTAATGATGAAGTTATAAAAATCTCAGAATCCGAGAAATATGTTAACAAGCTCGTTAGATTACAACCACACAAAGTTTTCGTTTGTAGGTGTAGCTATATTGAGGATGGATTTTTGTAAACATAGGCCCCTTTGTTGCTGAATCTACCTCACACATGTTCACAATCTTATCCTACTTACTACTTGCGACAATCTATATATATAAAAGAGAAGTCCACTCACTGACTGACTGACTGACTGACCACTCATCACAAAATCTCGGAAACTACTGGGCCGTGAGGTCTAAAATTTGGCACATTCACTCTCTATGGGGTGCAGGTGCGCACTTAGAAAGGATTTTTTAAAATTCGCACCTCAAGGGGTTGGAAAGGGGTGTCAAGGTTTGTATAAAAATTCCTATGTTTTTAAAGTTAGAGACATGAATGTTCCTTTCGGCTTTCTTTCTTAGGTGCTCACTAAGAAAAGGTTTTACGAAATTCGGCCCCTAGGGGTATAAATAAGGGTGTTTAATGTTTGTATGAAAAAAGTTAAAGATTCAAATTTAATATTACGGCAACGCATTATTGCACACGTTACATTGAAATTAGAATTCGGAAGCCGATAAAGATCCAAATTGAATTTTACGACAACGCGTTAATTCATATTTTACATTGAAATAAGAATTTGGAAGTTCCTTGAGGTTTATCTTCAGTTTTTATGCGAATTTCTAGGTGGCCAGTATGTTCCAGTAATATGCAGGCGTCTGCTGAAAGGTAATGAAATGAGGTTCTATAACGTTTTAAAGTTTGTATGCCAATTTCTAGCTGGCCAGTATTTTTCATTATGCAGGCGTCTGCTGAAAGGTAAGAAAATAAAGTTTCAAAAAACGAACTCACGAATCAATCACAGAATACAGAATAGTGTAAAACCTGAGGTTACCTAAGCGATACACGTTCCAGCTCATTTCTGTTCGGCGATATTTTGCTATTACTACTAATTTGCTTTGAAATATTTGTCATCATCGTTGTTTGGTTTGTCTTCGTTTTGGTTTGTTTCACATCCTAATTTTAAATTGGAGGATAATAATTGTGTTCTTGCCTGGTTGGAATTATGTCTATTTCTTCTCGAATTACCATATTGTGTCTTCGTTTTGGTTATTATATATATATTTAGAAAAAAAATAGTAGTTAAAGGATCACTAACAGAACCTATTTCTACCATTTTTTGTATGTGTGTCTGTATGTCTTTGTTACAGCATCACGTGTAAATTATAAAACCAATGTAGTTAGATTTAATGCACAAATATTGGGCATAACTTAGAGAAAATTTTAGTTTTTTTAAATGATATTAATGAAGTGTTCAAGAAGAACTTATCACCAAAATGTAAGATACACGCAGCGACATCTATTCAACCAAAATGGTACTAATGACTAAACATGTGCTCACAAGTTAACTTTTAAATCGAGGACAGTCTTTAAAAATGTTATGATAGCAAAAGGTACTCTAAATTAGTCTTTATGACGCTGCTTTAAAATCTACATCGCCAATATTGTGTGTTAGACCGCTTCAATTTAACTTCAGCGTCGATAGATGGCGTTGTTCATTTCACTCCATTTTCTGAATCGCGTTGTTAAGATTTTTCGTGAAAGAATGACTCGCCCGAGTCAGTTGCCTCAGATTTGGTGTTATGCCCTGGCCCAGGATTAATTATTGAGCCATAAATAGCCCACGAAACAAATTCAGGAGTTTCTCAATTCAATGCGTATATATTTTTTCTGTAGGACCACGCATAACTTTTTATAGGTAGGTAATTCCAATATGCATGATATTTTTTTTGTGAAAAGCGTATAATTATCTCAAAGTTGGTCCTATTTAAAGTTGAAAAATCGTGTTTGGGCTCATTTCATGCACCTTAATGAGAACTTTAGACCTAGCTGGAGTATGACAGTCATCGAAGGTCTGACGATGGAGACGGAAGGCAGTTGCAAAGGGTCCGCAAGAGTTTACAGCAGCTATGTTGTGTTTGGGCTCAATTTATGCACCTTGATGAGAACTTTAGACCTAGCTAGAGTATGACTGTCATCAACGGTCTAACGATGGAGACAGAAGGCTATTGAGGGAAGCCTCTAATTGGAAAAACATAGTAGAATATTTTAGCGATGAATGCAAATATTTCTGAGAAATTAAATTGTTACCCACTTGAATCCATACTTATTATAAAGGAGAAGAGTTTGTTTGTTTGTTTGGTTGGTTGAACGTGCTAGGAACTACTGGTTCGAGTTATAAACATATTTTAGTGTTGGATAGCCCATTTATCTAGGAAGGCTATACGTTATACAAGATCACGCTACAATCAATAGGAGCGTCGCGTCAATGAAAAATGTTGCAAATACAGGGAAAAATTATTGCTTTTGAGAACTTCCGTTACGTACGCTGCGTAAACGGTTAGCGTAAACGGTAAAAGTTACTCAACAATCATGCATGTATGACGGGATCGTTCCTCTTAAAAAGTTCGCTATAGCACATGTCTATATTTTAAGGTTGAGTCACACTCTCTCTAACCCTCTCTCTCTCTTATGTAACGCAGACGAAGTTGCGCGGGTCAGCTAGTTATTTATAAACGAGAAAGTTAGTGAGAATGGATAGATGTTTGTTACTCTGTCACGCAAAAACGGCTGAAAGGGTTTGGATGAAACTTAGCACACGGGTAGTTTATAATCTGGATTAACACATAATACACTTTTTTCTCAGTCCACGTAGACCAAGTCGCGGGCAGAATCTAGTTGATTAATAAGTTAGTATCAATTCATAATCTATAACAAAAAAAACGTGCAATAGTTTTGTTTATTATTATTTTTGTTCACAGTTCTTTCACCCCTACGATTATGTTGGCAAACTGTTGAAATTTTAAACCCTTTGATAAAATTGTTGTCGCACTAATTACAAAGTTGCAAACAAATCTAAACGCGACTGTCCTCCCAGTTCATACGGGCGTAATCGCTAAAATGCAACCGCATTCAAATACAATCGTATTTGTAATGCGGGTTTTGAATTTACTGGCTAACAAACTTTTATAGATGTCTACTGGTTTTTTGGTATATAATATGAATATTGTTATTTGTAATTTGAGATAAGGGGAAGAGAATGATGATTTGTAATGCGGGTTTTGAATTTACCTGCTAACAAACTTTTTATAAATGTCTACTGGTTTCTGTCATATGACAGAGGGCCAGACAATAATATGGCAGAGATATTCACACATTGGGTCACGGTATCCTTTCACCTTTTTGGGTACACGCAAAATTCACGTTTAAGGGTTCTAGCCTCCTTTTACCTACGCGCAGGTTTAATTTCACTATGATCTGTTACCCAGAATTCTAGATTAAAAACAAAAAGGTATCAAACAAATAAATCCCAACACTTTGTATCGCACTATAATCATGTCCTAGGTGATTATAGGTCGATTCATTACGAGCCTATTTCTTACAGCACTCGGCCGTCCCCTCAGATGTTATCAGCTAAGCCAAGGTTTATCGCCGCCATCTTTGCCCCGATAGCAACTGGTTCGAGTGGCGACTCTCACAGATTAAGGCTATTATCTCTTTCGAACTTGTCGTACGGCTACTTAGGTGTCACAAACTTACTTACGCAGTTGTCCTGCCGAGATCCGATATCATTATAGCAATTTGTTTATTAAGAAAAAGGTTGAGGTCTCTAACGGTTTCCGTGTTAGTCCTAAACTGATAACATTGTAAACATAAAACGGTAACTACCATTGTTGCAAAAAACTGGTTTAAAAAAGACTTACAAACCTTTTAAAGATACTCCCCATTCTTATTATTTTGCACCATTTTTAAGATGTTTATGAAAAAAGAAGAAGCTTTTATATCGGTAAATATAAAGAGCTTTTAAACCCTTTCATAAAGAAACCATAACCACAATCAAAACCTCCACAAAGCCTGTGTGGGAGATGTCCATTCATTAGGCAAAGGCGTAATTTAATCAACGGCATAACAATATGTTTTTCAATTTGTAACACAAAGACATGGCTTTGGGGCTCAGTTTTATTGAGTTTTGATTTGAAAACGAACAATAGATGACCTCTACATAATAAAAGCGAAACTGGAACATTGGATATGGTTAGATATTGAGGCTAAATGAAACATTTCGGCACAGGCCTTTATTACCCACTGGGTTGTGTTGGTAACTGCTAAAGGTAATAAAAATGACAATATAATGTTTTTGCAAAAGCGTTCTCAATTCTTTGTCGGTAGCGCTATGCCCCGGAGTTCTGAAACAAATCTGACTGACTATTTATGGCACACGAAACAAATCATTCGACTAAGTTTTATTAGAATGGAGTACTTTTGAGGTAAGCATTTGCAGTTGATAATTTTGCTCGGCTTCAAATCTAGTCAAAGTTTCAATCAGTTTTTGCTAGATAACTTTATTAAAAATGCTAGCCTGTATAGTGCCCATAAAATATATTTTACCTTGTTCTTGATTGTTAAAGCGTCTTGTACCGAACATCGTAAAAGTTACTTTAGGTTTTATGAATTAATAATAAGCCAGAGTGAAAGCAAATATTTTTGATACTGTACAGTCGTTTCTCTTGTTTAGAGATACAAGAAATAAGAGAGAGCAATATTTTAATAGCCCCGTAATCCTTGATAAGCCGACACCTGCGCGGCACCACATGAAACATTTTATTTTTCTCTTTCAAAGCCGCCGTTTACACAGAAGTAGAGAAACCATTTCTAGTTATATGAACTCGTTAGTAGAGCAATTAAACCATTGACGCAATTATTGTACCTTACATAAACGACCGAGCGTTATAGTGTTCTAAAAATGTTCTTTCTTCGATTTCTTCAACATTATTATCGCAGCTATAAACTTCGTTGGTAGTAGCTGTATTGTACACAAATGTCGGGTAAATAAATATGACCGGTTACAGGCTGTACTTTAAAAGAAAAAATATGACGCAATAAACAAGTAAGCAAGCATACATAAACACCTACGGGTATAACGTCAATTTTTCGCGTATTTCCCGTGTAAGTGGCTACATAAAAAAGCTTTCAGACCGATATTCCAATCAGCGGAACGACTAAGTAACGCTGTGTCTCTTTTATATTTTTTCGCTCTATGTTTTTCTTACAGCTAATGGTGCCGATCGTAAATGGGATAAGATTTTTATTTTCTTTTTGATGTGCCCTATTTAAGGGAAGCACCCAGTTACACTTTTATGTAAGCGCCTCTTTACGGATGAACACTCAACACACGTGAAATTGTTAAAAGTACGATTTAGGGCTCCTAAGATTAGCGAGGATTATTGCTATTGAATCTCGCTCTTCAAACAGCCCAAATTCACTAGTAATTCTCTGGAACGAGCATTTGAAACAGTGAAAATTATTTTTATGCGAACTTTTTTCGTGAAAGTGCGTTGATTTTTGCCGAAGAGTTACGTACGCGGTCATAAATATAAAAGAATCCCTCGGAAATCCATTGCCTCTGTTTGATAATGTCTTTTGTTAGCATAAGTCCTCATAGGTCGCGGGATTCCATTTCTTATTCTACTTTTCAATAAACCGAATCTCCAGTGTTGGGTCATTTTATGTCGGTTCTTAACCGGATCAACCCCAAAAATAAAGGCGTCTTCCAATATCTATTGTTGTCCGAACCTATTAAATTAGCAATAATAGTAGGGGTTTTACTCAGTATTGAACGTCGCTAAATGTGAGAGAGACTGAAGTGACTTTTATATTTTAAAAGCCATGGTAGTATACATACATATGTCAAATGAAATGCTGTGTTTTCCGAGAACTCTCTTTCTGTTGCCGTTGCACTTGCCTCGTCGGCATGCTTAAGAGATTAAGTTTTGATTTTAACATTACTGTATTAAGCTAAATCATACCTTATAGTACCTACCTACTTCCTAAATCTGTATCGGTGCACTAGTTACCTATATCAAGTTGGCAACACCTCTTGTTAATTACTTGTGAACGAAATGCAAGCAGTAATGGATTTCGTGTAGCAACAAGCCTTCAACTTAGCTGATGCAATAATCTATAGTTACAAAGCGTTATCGCGGCCAAAATACTGTCACGTAAATTTTAGACAAACGAAAAGTATTCAAAATGTTACATAGCAGTTACGTAGTCAATGGAATCTAAACTATGTTTAATCGGTGTTAAGGTTGCTAATCCCAGAATGGTTGGCCGGTATTTAAAGTGTATCGTATATAAAGTGTATAGTGTAACGAATATATGTATCTGGAGTAAGGAGTAAAACAACATGTTTGTAAATACAGAATATTTTTTAAAATTAGACCACAAATCGCTGTATACTATATTAAGATATAACAGGAATCCTATATCCATAACTACGTTAATTCGATATTCATACTTTAAAGTCCCTAGAATAGAATTCATAGAGTATTTTCAGTGAAATATTTTACTGGTATATTGCCGGCATCGCAACAGACGCCCGGAGTGGTCCTTGAATCGAATTTAATCGACTAAGCTTTCGCATTCAGTGTGTTTAAGTACCCGGTCGTAATGCCAGAATTCCTGCGTGTGTTTAATCTGTTGATTTAATATGATTTGAAGATTTTTAAATAGTGATAATTGCATAATAAAAAATAATACAATTTTTTCGTGGAATAGACTACGTGATCCGTGGCTAACGTGATCTAATACCGTGATCGGTGGAGACAAACCCCTATTGAAGTCAGTCCATCAAAACCTTTTAGAGTTATTATATTTTTTTGTTAAATTTTCTTTTACTCTTCTGCTTGCATATCAAGGTATCACAGTCAATACAAATAGACTACCAAAGCCGTGTGTAAAACTTCGTGATTTTCTAGTTCGGGTACTCAAATAAGTGCTCGTGTTCTTAATAACTTTCATTTGCAAATAACCTTATTCAGTTGTTAAAGTACAAACAAATAACAGTTATTTGAGACATCTTTCATGACTTAATCTTCTCAAAGGCAACAAACTGCGCCAGACAAACACTCAGTGAAAATATTTAGTCCAAAAAACACTGTTTACTTAAATCTAATCACACCATGTATAAAAGGGGCCAAAAACTCATTACAGCGTTTTTGAAAAGGGCTCTGTCAAAAGATAATAACAGCGAGATAACTCGAAATGCCTGCGTCCAATACTCGGGGGTACCAGGAGTTCATACGACCGCAGAGCCTAATGTTTATTCGGTAAAAGCGGATCGCAGTGCACCGGAGATGGGGCGCGCCGTGATAGCGCGTCCCAATCATACCCGTACATGACACCCGTCTAATAGACTGAGATATAACATAGCAACGTAAAACGTCGAGTTCTAAAATAGTTGTAAAATCTAAAACGTGTATTGGGTTTCACCACTCGGTTGAGCGTTTGTGACGATATGTTGGATGGCGGCAAAATGACACGGCTTCTTTGACCAGAACTTGAGTTTCAAAGTGCAAAGTACTTAACAGTTTTGCTATTTAGTTTACTGACAGTTTTAAAGTGTTTAGTTTTAGTTCTATGATAAGACAAGTTTTGGATGACACGCCGCACACCACCACCAATACAATATCATGTCTTTTAAAGTTCAAGGTATGCTTGACCTAATTATCGAGCATATTGTAGGTATTACTTGAGGTCAGGGTAATTAATTGGTGTTATTAATATACCACAGTACAGACCATAAACGTCTCAATATGCTTGAGCCAACACCACAGACCGCTACAATGATTGTGGGCAATGTTAGCCGTGATTGGTGGACTAGTAAAGACAATGAACGTAGATTATTGGGCTATATATAGACCTATTGGGCTCAAACCATACAGACTCGAAAAGATAGACAAACTTGTATTGTATTGATCTGATGATCCTGCTTTACCTGCTTATAATGGTCATTTTGTTGCGTTTTTTAGGAAAATGCTGAACAGATTAGCCGAAATTCTCAAAGAAGTATCACTTGTTAAGCTCAAAGAATTACAATAGAGGACATTGCTATAAATATCTATATTAATCTTGCTATTAATTAATATAAAATTCTGACGTTCAGTGGCAGGTTAAATTTTTTTGACCTAATAGAACAGTAGAAAATTAATAAAATGGTAATATTGTAGTTGACTACGATCTCCAGAAATTAATAATTCCAAAATGAAAATCTAAAATGTAAATTAATATCCATTATGCCAGTCAACTTCCCCGAAAACCAATAGCTATCGAAAATGTAATAAATTCACCGTTTTGATCGACGGGTATTAAAATTACCTAATAATAGTCATTATGTAATTATTACCAGTTATTTTGTTTGTTACTTCTAATCGCTAATAGATACATGAGTAAGAACAAAGAATATCAATAAAAGAGTAGTGAATCTGAAACTGTAGAAATGAGTTGGTGTTTAATGTACTCATTTGAGCCATTAAAAAAAAAAGTATCCCAGAAAAAAATATAATAAACATTTTAAATACATTCCGCTGGATACGAGACGCACGGGACCGGTCAATGTGCCGAAACTTTGCGGAGGCCCATGTCCGGCAGTGGACGTCTTTCGGCTGAAATGATGGTGATGATGATGAATTGATAAATAACTAAACAGATTCTGTTGAAATTTAGAAGAGAAAAGGGTACAATCCTTACTATATATTTAAAAGGCTCCACATGGACGAAGCCGCGGGCAAGTTTAGTACTTCCTAAAAATATATTCTATCTCCATTTTGCTACATTTGTTTTAAGTCGACTAATCAACTTTGAAGCAGTTTTGTGTTAAAATAATATAATAAATCGGCTTATTCCTGCTCATAAGTATGAATTATTAATGAAATTGTGTCGTCTGCTTCGTTAATGGATTAGAATGATAGATCATGTGGGTTATTTAACATCCTTACATTAATTAAGTAAGTGTATGAAACGGGAAGAAGGCTGTAACTTGATTGTTTATAATCCATCATAGTGGGAAAAGTTTTTTTATTGATTATATTATTATTATCATCTTTTTGGTTAAGGAGAACATACAAAAAACGTGTTGCGCTGACCTCAAGTAACATGGGACAAGGCCAGAAAGATGATGGTGATGATGTTGAATACATCTTTCTGGTTCTGGTTTTATAGCGAGTCTACCATGAAACTGAACATGACTAGCACTTTTAAGCTGCGTTCTGCGCTGTCAGTGTCAATAGTGTCGATTCTGTTGTGCACAAACTAAACTTAATTTAGGCTATTGCTATCTTTTTCTCTCTAGTAAAACGAGAAAGGGAAGGACGTAATTTAGAGTTGTTAAATTTAGTTGGAACTAATATTTCCATACAAATGACGTAAAAACATGTCGACTAAAAACACGGTGAAGCGCAAGGCATAAACTAATTTGACATCTCTAACTTTGTTCATAGCTATAACCGTCCGTTTTCTCGCACTGCCTTTTAGTAGCAATAGCCTAAATTAAGTTTAGTTTGTGCACAACAGAATCGACACCATTGATTACTTTGAAATTTTACACTTACAGCTCTGGAACGTGGTTTTATGGGTGAAGTTTGCCCTTAGTCGAAACGTATAAAGTCGAGTTCACTGCTACGTAGAATGTGCACGGTGGAGTTGGCCACATTAGAAGCGCAGTTCATTTGTTCTTCAGTCACGCATTCGTGCGTAGCGTGGCTGAGGGTTGCATTGCCATTTGCAATGGACGAATTCGCCTACAGTTTCATTCAAAGCAAAGCTAAGTACACTTGCGTAACTTAACCGTAGGCTCCTGGGGAGTCGTGCCAGACTAACTCGGTACAGCCACAGTATTAAAAACTGTCTACAGAAAACTCTAAATTGTGTTGCTAAACTGTTTGCATTTTTATAATTTTTTAGTAAATGTGAGTTTATGTAATAAATGATTTCTCAAATATATCAGCTGCACTAAATAGTACCCAGAAAGCTGAACTTTTAACCATAGAAATGGATACGACGTAATTGAATACCGATAAAGAGTTCAAGGCCAGCTAATGAAGACTTTTAACTCATCGTAATTAGACTACCAATTAAATAAGATTGGCCATTCACTAAATAATTGTAGGCGAAGTATGTTGTTTAACCTGCTTGCTACGTTTCTGTGAAACTTAAACCTATTCTTGTAGTATGTTTTGACCAGACTCTGAAACGCCCAGTATTTTACAGGAAACACTTTTTTCTATAAAATCACGGGCACTAATACGTGCACACTTAACAATAGCAATATTCCTGTGGAATACCGATTGCAACTTTGAGATAAGTTTGTAACAACATAAAATGAATATATACAGAAAAAGAAAATCACTTTTAAAGTTGCTTTGTGTTAACATATTTGTGCTCGTAACTGAACATGTAACCTTCTATAATATGAATGGAATGTGGCACAGGACTAACAAAACTTTGTTTTTCACAGCATACGGCAACTTGGGCAGTGTGCTGACCACACAGGGGCGGACCGCGGAAGCGGAAGTAGCCTTTGAGAGGGCGCTCAAGTACCGACCAAATATGGCCGACGTGCATTATAATTTGTGAGTAATTTTAATATCAGTATTTTAGTTAATTTTTTCATTGTAAATTTATGTAATAGGAGACTCTGGAAGTCTTAGGCTTTTATAAACATCTGAGTCACAGGTCAGAACACTCGCTAGAGAAGGCTAAAGTCACTAAAAGTCTACGAATGAGAGAGAAATCTTACATCTTCATTTTTGATTGTCTGTGTTAGGTCATACTAAATACTCAACTACCATGGCATGCTCATTTTGTTTCGGCGAAAGACTAATAGCTATTAATGCCGCTTAGTGACTGAGTGAAAATGAGTTTATAATCTGTGAAGCACACTTTATTAATTTGACCTTGTTATAAAAATAATCTCAAATATTTCCAGCGAAAGCTAAATACGGATGAATGTTTAAGCAGTAACAAAAGAGACAGATTTGATGCGAGCTCCGTATTATTGTAATCTCGATAACAACAAAAGTTTAATAATACATTCAAAGGGCCTAAGAGTACCCTTAGTGGAGGGTGAAATAATATTCGCCATGTCTTCCCCAAGGGGCTAAAAAGGCAAAAGGTCCGATCCCTATTAAGGACATCGGGAAAAGAAAATATTATAAAATATAATAAATGGCGGACACACCGCATTTGCTTCCTCGTGTTTCTAAAACTGCCCTTTTTGAAGTTTCTTCGGAAAACCAATAACAAAACTTCGTTTTTGATAACACGGAATGTCTCTAAAGGGTAAGGGGACATTTACATTGAATTGTTATCATTTTGCTTCATTCCTGGTAAGAGGATTACATGAAGTAACTCGAATTCTTAATGAAATAGCGATTTCACGGTTGCGACTTATCATGCCTCGTCAAACAAGATGTTTCAACTATCGTAAATGATGTTGTCATTTTCGTTAGCATTTATCCGATTACCTGCTTGTCTTGACAATCCAATTAAAGCAGCAGCGAAGCCTACATATGAGTAGTTTGATAATGGGCATATACGGTAATGTGGATATGAAGACCCTGATGTTTTAAAACGCTTATTCAAAAACAATATGTCTACCGGTGCCGCTCTAGTAAGGGGGCGCTCGATCAATAGGCACAGAACGACGGGCCGTCCCATTAATTCACCGAGGATTCCACTTCTTGAATTAATCGGGTACGGAGCTCTCTGCCCGGCCACCTAAGCGTTGGGTTTCCGAGCAGTTTCACAAATTAACGTCAAGCCACACGATCATAATATAATTACGCGAAGAGGTCAAAAGGACTGACAGCCACTATATACTCGGTTTGATAAGATCTCTGTGGTGAGTGTTCTTCAATCTACGGTTTACATTTCAATCCCTCAAGTTCAGGTTAAGTTCCGTCTCATTTTGAGTTATTTTCATAATTTTGAGATAAATCTCAAGGAAGATTGTATAGCTTTTCATCAGTATTCTGAAAGTAAATCTTGTATTAGTTTGTTTTGTTTTAATCTACTTATTCTTCGAGAGTTACGCATAATGCTCGGAAGAAATTAAGAATGTTAATCAAAGTAAACACGTGAAGGTTGATGGGTAGTTGAGTTGATCCCTATTTTGTACTAAACATGTTCGCCATAAACCAGCCTGTTTACGAGCAAGATCGTTTCAATCTCAGCCCCTATGAAGATAATAGGTATTGTTTAGTCCTCCATTTTGGTACGTCAGCTTCTTAGCTTGTTTGAATAAAACCTTGTTAATATGTTCATATAATAGGCGTGGGACATACGGGCGTGCTCGGGAGCGAGCTAGCGACCATCGTAAAATTGTTTTATGTTAATCTCGACAGGCTTGACGGGAATTATATAATTTTACCCGTTTATATTCGCTCGGGTGTTGGAGAAAACTATGTGGAAATTTTTATTTTTAAATGTTACGTATAGATTTGTCGTCAATATTTTGCTGCTCTATAAATTCTCTTTTTGATTGCGTCGATGGTCGCAAGCACGACTGCGGTCCTTTGTTCGATTCCTAGACCAAGAAAAATGTTATGGGGTTTGTACATCAGGATTTTTTCAGTAGCACCTGTGGAGTCTGGTTTTGTGCCACGTAGATGGTAATAAACCCGCGTCCAAAAACATGAGCCTTAAAAGTAACTAGTAGGTACACCTCTGCCTTACCCTTCTGGGCTTACAAGCGCGATGTCATCTTATGTATTCTTTTTTTTTGCACTGTGTATTACGGGTTTTAACCTCAACGGCTAAGAGATAGTTCCTAGCTGCCCCAATACCTTAAAGTCTGCCTACTAGCCATTCATTAGGTTACCTCCCAATTACCAGCCTAGTACCACAACCCCAGCGCCAGTGAGTTCCATGTTTAAGTAGCTATCCGTACGTGATGATAGCTAAGCATGCATACAGGCGTAAGTCGAACGGGCGAACATCGCACATCGCCTTATTCTATTAAGGTCATACGATATTACGCACGTGCCCGATATAATCTCTAATACCACGCGTTGTAATCGAAAGAACTGCCATACATACCATACAAAAGGCGTATTAAGAGACGGATATAAATAGATATAAAGTTAACGCAGCTGTGAAAATAAAGCTGGAGAAACGTCCTTACGATCGGTTGGCTTCTTAAATTGAATGAATATCCGTTCCGAGTAAGCAACAATAAAGAGGTCACACTATGCCTTGTTAGTTGTTAAGTTGCAAATTGTGATGTTGATGAGACAATAAATGATCTAACGAGAAGCATTGTTGTGTACCTAAGTAATTTGTTTATTTTATTTATTAAACAGTTTATCATCATCATCATCAGCCTATTAATGTTCCCACTGCTGGGACACAGGCTTCCTCTCTATGAGAGGGAACGGGCTATAATCCACCACGAAGGCCCAGTGCTGATTGGTAGATGTCACATGTTTTTGGTTTTTCTTTTTTGGTTCTAGGACATGCCGGTTTCCTCACGATGTTTTCCTTCACCGTTTTGAGAGCGTGGTGATGAAATAAATTACTCAAAGTAATGCGGCTGTCTGGGTTCGATCGAACCCACGACTTACTGTTCGTAAGTCGGGACCGCCACCACTGGGCCACCGCTGCTCTCTAAACAGTTTATGTAAACAATAAATAAAGAAAGGAACAGAAAAATAGGTACAAAGGTGATGCTTATTAAAAAAAAAAAGAAATCTGTTCCAGCGTACGTGCGAAAGGAGAGCATAAAAAAAGAGGTTTTGACAAACTGTGTAAAAGAAGAAGAGAAAATAGAATACATAAAAACCAAAGCAAATAACGAATTTAAATATAACATACAATATAAGAATATACTTACATTATGTACAAATACAAAGACAAAATATGATTTAACGATCGTAGCATTCGTGTGGGTGTTATCAAGTTCAAGAAGGTCGAAATAGTACCGACTACTAACAAAGCATTTCGCTATAAAATACTGATCCTCTGGAAATATTCTGAAGGGTTCTTTTTCCGTATTCAAGCTCTTTGAAAGCATTTAATGAACACTATGCTAATGTTATAAAGACGCTGGGATATTGTATAATATGAGGGAATCATTTGTAACCATTAACGATCGGTACAACTCAGGAACCGGCTATCCTACGTACGCATTAGTAAATCCCGAAAACAATATCAAGGGTCTAAAAACGCCCTATAGTACTCATAATAACAATGTTTCTAGCCCCTCAATCAACTAACTCGTTAGTCACCCTTAGTCGGCTGTACTTACAGATAAGAATACTCCCCTCATTACCGTGGAAACAATGAAATTCACAATGATTGTTCTTTATAAAATAATTATTTCAAGTAGAAACGAAGTGGAGGCGACGTAAAAACGTAAGCGTCATCTTATTAAGGTGAATTATTACTTAGAGGCAGACATAATGGCCCCGCAGCAGCGATTTCTCGCAAAGATTAGATTATTCCAATTGTGGTGGCAAGAAATCACTTGAACGCATAGCTTGTCGCCTGAGAATTTGTGTGGTCTGTGTTATGTACCTTGCATATGTTGAATGACTAAATAGTGTCCTGAATCTACGTGGGTGCCACTGTAACTAACTGCACAGATTTTGTTGTTTGTTTAAATAGGAAACAACCAATTTGATAACTTTTTGTCACAAAAATATCGAGATGAAGTGTTACCTTCGTTCTTTTAGGACACAAAGAACGTATCTGTCTATTGAACGAATGTGTATGTAATCGTCCGAAATAAAAATGTAACTAAAACACAAAAAGTGACGACATCTTTTTTGTCGTCATTGAAAGAATAAGCGTTTTCGACAGTCACAATATTTATTTCAGGATCAAATACACAGTTCCCTGAAAAACAGTGTTAACAATCACCAAAATAGTTCCTTTTAGGATATGTCATCTTCTAAAGCCAACCCTATATTAATCTCAGAATAAACTTCGTCAAATGTTTTGACAAAGGAAAGACTACGTAGTGTCGTAGTATGAATGGCGCGGTATTGTAAGCTCGCACGAGGATTTGAAGCAACAAATCCCGAATCACTTGACGGTATTTGCAGTAGTGATGGACGTACACAAGTCACAACGTACTTACAGGGCTGTCAGTGAAAGAAAAATACAAGTTTGTTGTTGAAATAAATGTGTGTAGTTTTTTTGAAGTGCAAAATAAAAAATAATTAATAATAAAATAGTAATAAAAATATATTGTTTATTTCTAAAAAGAGGCACATTTACAATTAAGTATCTTAACAAATAAAATAGAGTACTGTTGCTTATTGCCTGAACTAGGTGGAACCTGTGTTTCAGGCTAGATGGTGCTTAAATACCTACTTAAAATAAATAAATTAACATTAAAAGAAAAATAAATGACTAAAATTGTAACTTACATAGAAAATAAACCAAAAATATATCGTCGCTGAGTTATATTGCGTGTTTTGTACCTCACCTCCCGTAGTCAGAGGCAATACACGTTGTAAGGGACAACGTACCAAGGACTTTAACCATTTTTTCGGTAAGTGTAATCTCAAAGCTTTGAATTTTTTCATAAACATTTTGAGTTCAACGGTGGATGGCCTAGAATTTTGTACAGAAACCTTAGAATATAATCTTTAGAGATGTAGTTGTTTTATTTAAAAAAATGTAAATGCATGTTTGTGTGTTAATAGTAATGTCATATTAATTGTATTTTGCCATTTAATTTCACAGCATCCAAATTAAATTACGCTTAAAACGTTAAACTGCATCGTTAATGTTGATCAAACCTCAAAAACTGTGCCGATACATTAAAATAATTTGGTGTAACATATTGCCGTACCCACATAATTTAATAATATTGAATAAATATTACCAGATGGACGGACGGGTAAACTCGGCTTATCAAAGCAACAGTTGAAACATAGATGTCCATCGGTGCACACAGCTGATAATCTTGTAACTCCATCTTCGGCTAAAGCAAATCTCCTTACCTAACGCTAGACTTGATCTCTCTGAAACCTGGCTAAGTAAATCAATGTTGCTACATAAATAGACCAATGATTGAATAGCAAGGTCCGTTTGATATGTACCTACGGAAGACTGTAGACGTATTTGGCAAGATAAATTAAATCAAAATATGGACTAAGTGAATAGCTTCTCCTAATCCTGCATCACATATTTATTACAAGTGTTTATCAGACTAATAGAAGGTATCTCAGTTGACCTTTCGAACACTTTAAACCACCAAAATCGATATAATAATATTTCGACGAGACATTTTGGGCTCTATTTACTTACAAAATGCACCTTTCCTGACTTAATAGACACTAAGGTAGGTAGCCAATCGTATTCAAAGATTAAAAAAAAATGAAGCAATAAGTTCGCCTGCATACAACATGCAATTTTTAAAGTAATTTCCCTAGCCATTGACAGGAAAAAGGAAAAAAAAATCGCACATCAACCCTATGCAATATCAGTGCTACACAGAAGGCGAAGCGAGGCGGGACTACAACGTCCCACTGGCGATAAGGCGTAGATTAAAGCGGTGTTTGCTCACACACACATATTTAACATTCCCACCATCTAGACTCGCGACAACGCTTGCTTGGTATTTGCATACTTGTTTGTGAAACGATTTGGTCTAGATCTGGACGCGTCTACATGCAAATGCAATTTATACGAGACCATACAACACTTGGTACGAGTAATTGTAAATTCACTGGGATTTTTCTGGCTAACTTTTTCTGGTGGGAATGTAATTAATGTTAAATGTAGTTTTACGGATGTTAATGTTGTTTCTTCGGAGCTTGGACGAAAAGTTTTATGTTTACGAGTATAGTTGTTAAGGTTAGGTGTTTGTTTAGTGGCGAATTTATGTAAACTAAAAGGTACAAGGCCAAGCCTTGGAGGGTACTACAATATTATGATACAAACTTTTACTATCACTATCTAACCGTAAGACAAACATGCTAATCATAATTCCATCTATTTAATAAGCGATGCAGAAAGAAGATAAAATCCTGCTCCTTTTACAAAGAACTACGTAATCATTTCATCGCGTTTTATGCAATGCATCACAAACTTAATTACCCGCGTCAGAATAACTCGGCCATGTTTAATTAAAAACTTCTTTTATTTCACGATGCATTTCAAGAATAAATCAAACAGTAAAATTGAAACACAAAAGAAAAGGGGATAACTCTTGAGGAAAACTTGGCTCTTCCCGCTTTTCCGCGAGTTTTCACAGGGAATCTGTGAAAAGATGTTTAATAATTCTGACAGTTACGAGTGCTATAGTGCAATAGTAAATTAGACTTAAATTAGTAATTGACGTTGAAGTTTTAATTAGCACTATTCTTCCTTTTATACAAGTCTTTGATTTTTATTTCATACTCTTTTGAGCTGTGCTCCGATTTTTTCTTTCTGTCATTTCCTTTTGAGCCAAGATAAATAGTGCTCCTTAATGAAATATTCCTTCAAACAAGAGCTCCATAGTCACCCCTTTAATTTAACGCTAGCTGACACTACAATATAATGCTAATAAAGTTTCAAAGGTTGGTGAAATAAAAATCAGAACTCTGTTTAATTTATCTGTATTCAAATAATAAAAAAGAACTGTGACTTCGTAAGGAAGGGAATACTAGGAAATGCTTTCATTCACACGCTATAGAAGGAACTAAACGATAATAGAAAATGTTTTTATTCCATTTCTTCGAACTTTCTTCTGTAATGAATTAGGTACCTTCCTTAATTTTCTTTTCTTTTAGCCTTTATAATTCGAGTCCTCTCCAAAGTTCTTTTTTTGAAACAATAGGCGTGGATGTGACCTTTTGAGGAAACCTTTTACAAATACCAATTATTATGAATTAAATTTTCATACCGCAAAAAGATTTTAAGGTACCTATTTATTTTAGTAGCTTCCTAATTTATGTAACCGAAAGAAGATTTATTCGTATTTAACCAACAGAAATGCCTCGTTGGTCAAGGTCCTGGGTTCGTTTCCCGGGTTCTTAAAGTGTTGTTGGGTTTTTCGCCGGTTATGTTTTTAAGCCTCATGTAATAGGGGGCGTTCTGAAGGTCACCCATCCACGGCCCAAACCGGGCAAGCATTGCTTAACATTGAATATCGAACCGTGGTTATTATTGTTTATGCACTAGCTTCTTCAAGCCACTACACACAAAAAGCTGCAAATGAATTATAGATGTTGACCATTCCAGTTACACAGTGCAAAATATCAATAGAGATGTATGTACAGATTGATAAATGCTGCACGTAGTACACTCAACGGATGTGGGTCCCGATCCCCGGACTCCAGGCGAGTGTGGCGGACATAATGCTGTTACGCAGATAAGTGGTCAATTTTGCAATCACTGTGTGTGAGGATCAGCAACACTTCGCCGACACAATGTTGGTATTCTCGAAGCTGTGAATCAGTGTAACTAGTTCACTACGCCATTTTGGGCTTATGAATGGGACTTGAATTCTGGAATTACGAAAACTTTGACTACTTATCGCAAACTAGAAGTAACCTTATTTCCACTTATTAAATACTAGCTTTTACCGGCGGTTACGCTCGCGTTTATTTAGAATTTGACAAGCAATTTGGGGTGGACTCTGCTTGTGTAATAATATAATTAAAGCATGATTCGAAAGACATGTGGCGCCATCTATTAATATCTTAAAAATGTTATTGTTGTTTTCCTCGGGAACAACACTTTTTATCGAGATGAAAGGTAGCCTATGTCTGTCTCTGTACATCTGACATCGTATATGCAAAATTTCAGGATGATCGGTTCAGTGGTTTAGGCGTGAAAAGGTAACAAATAAACTTACTTTCGTATTTATAATATTAGTTTTTTCAGTAGCGTACAGATTATTTTTGTTAAATACAAAACCCTGAACTTTACGAAGTTTTTTCCACAGTATTCTAAGAGAAAGTGTTTTATTAGGTATACAGCCTTCTAAAAGTATTGATTTGAAGTTTGTTCTAAAATATTAAGATTTATGTTATTCATTGATAAAACTTCAAATTACGATTAAACGAAATTGGGCCTGTCGTATTTATACAACCACGGTCAACGATTCGGCAAACTGAAATTTCGGAAGACGAGTTAATGGAAACAGACAAATTGCTTATTCAAATAAATCTGGAGTAAAATATCGTTCTTATTGTATAACGAGTTGGGAGTTCAGCTGTGAGTTATAGCAACAATAAAGATAGTGTTATAATGCGTAAGTTATAATTTAAGCGGGGTTGTAAACATTAATTCAATTCACAATTTGTCACCTCGGGTAAATCGCGGAATGTTGGTATCGCGTGCGACGCACCCGGCTCGAGCGGGGACATCAGACTGGTGTCGTGAGAATCGTGAGCATTCACTGCATAAATTACCTACAATTTATCCAAGCAACGTTTGCGTCGCCGCTCAAACGTGCCAAATTAAACAAACATTCCGTCATCATAATTTATGCAACGTTAACATTAACAAACCGTATCTGTATTTAATTTATCGCACCTACAACGCGTGTGACTGCGCTACAGCCGTCACGACCAACGCTTATAAATCGTTTGTTCTGTGCCTATCTGTATATGTATATGGGGTACGTACGCCTAAGCTCGTATACAGGCTGTCACTTTCGAAGTGTTTCCTAATTTCGTATGTCGTGTAAGGTTACGTTTCCTAAATTAAATAGAGAACCAAACACACTGTAGGGATGTTATGTGTTCTGATGATCTGTGTACTGATATTCCTCTGAACATAGAGATAAATATATTCGATTCTAAAAAAAAACATTAGATACTGATTTAACGTTATTTTTAGTCAAACTTATTGATCCATATCCAAATGACACATTTATGTTATTTAATCATCAACCAAAATACCGTGATTCTAAATTAGCACCCAAATAATCCTACTCTCCGTTTAGGTAACAACGACCAGGAACTCCCAAAAATGATTTTATCTACTCATAACATTATGATCTCTGTGCCCTAATATCGGAATCAACCCATAAACATCCACTTCTCCCCATAACCCGGCGCTGCCGACCCAAGGGAGCATGGTCGTAATTACCCTACTTAGCAAGCGATTGCAGTATGATCTTATTAGCTGACGAGATTGCTGCCGGCCATAATCCTGATACAATTTCTTAGTCTTTGATGTAATTGAATTTGGAGTTGAGAAATAATTATTTTAGCTTTTGTGGTGAAGAATTTTAGACATAAAGTGAATTTAAGACCTAAGACGATTACTACTAGGTACTCCGAAACATTTATATAAACGGTTACAATTATTATTTTGAAGATATTAAATATATTAAAATGATTGGCCTAAAAACTTTTCGTCAGACAACAATGCGTGTCAGTTTTATCGTCATTGCCATGTTAGCTACACAAAACAACGTTATAAAACTAGCGTAACATAAAAATAATAACAGTAAAAACTTGTGTGTCCAACAGCTAATGAAATACCACACGTTTAATTTACTTTACATGCAAAGGGAACTTCGTGGTTGCCGTAATGGATTCTAATTTGATGAATATCGTACACAGACAATAATTTAAAAAAGTAATTGTTAGTATGGCGATCGTAACGGTAATGACATCAAATTATTGTAATTATGACATGAAATAGCTTTTAACTTAGAGCCGTATGTTGTACCTTTATATACAGGGTGTAAAAGACCTCATCACGAAGCCGTCAACCAAGCATTCTGTACATCAAACTAAGTAACTTTACGCAAAAATTATTGCTGGGAAACGACTTTTTTTTTTGGGGTGAAAAATCATGTTTTGTGGTAGAACTCAATGTAACGCACTCAAAACATTGTGCTGATGGATGGATTGAATAGTACGGGGGTCGTGGAGGTGTTAAAAGTAAAAATCTTACATTAAAAACTTGTATTTAAAAAAAAACTTGTCAAAAAGTTGGAACTTTGACCCCCAATATCTCCGTAACTAGAAGGTATGGTGTAGAACAAAAAAATGATCGCAATAACGAGGAGAACAAATGCCTTTCGGATTCGTTAAGAGGTGTTTTACACCCTTTATAGTACAAGTAAGTTCACTGATGGCGTAATAGAAACAGAAGTGGGTTAGCCGTTTTAGTTCGCAGTTCGCAGGTTCGAATATTCATCATCATCATCATCAACATCTCAGCCGAAATACGTCCACTGCTGGACATAGGCCTCCCCCAAGTGTTGCCATATAGACCGGTCCCGTGCGACTCGCATCCAGCGGATTCACGCAACCTTCACCAGGTCATCGGTCCACCTAGTGGGATTCCTTCCAACGCAACGTCTTCCGGTTCGCGGTCGCCACTCCAGAACTTTTCGGCCCCATCGGCCATCCGTTTTGCGAGCAATGTGCCCTGCCCACTGCCACTTAGGTTTGGCAATTCTTCGGGCTACGTCGGTAACATTGGTTCTCTTGCGGATGTCTTCATTTCTAATTCGATCGCGCAAGGAAACTCTGAGCATAGCCCTCTCCATTGCCCTTTGGGTGACTTTAAGCCTTCAGATGAGGCCCATTGTGAGCGACCAAGTTTCGGTCCCGTATGTAATCACTGGCAAAACACACTGGTCTTAGACTTTCGTCTTGAGACACTGCGGTAAGTTGGACGTTCGAATATTATTAATCTGTATTTTACTTTTATGTACTTAAATTAATTTATCACCACAGGCTCCAAACGGTAAAGGAAAACCAGCGTGTCCTAAAGCTGAAAATTTAAAGATATGAGACATCCAGTGCGGGTTCGCACTTGCTGATAGATTACCAAATGTGCCATCCAGTGATGGTCAATGGTCGTAGATTACATTACGGTGATAGAGAAGGTATATTCCCAGCAGTGGGAACATTCCAGGCTGATTATGCTGTTATGCTGTATGGCTGTGTGTAACACGAAGTCGATAATTTTTCCAACTTTAGTATGAACTATTCTAATGGTCTTCCTAGAATCTATATACAGGCGGCAATCTAGGTATTAACAGCGATGGCAAACTGCCTATTACCATGATTTTATCGAATCGATCTGTAAAATGGTTTGCAGTGAATTTTAACCACAACTTTGTTGCAAACCAGTACCAAAGGCTTAATAGGAAACGTTTAAATTAATATGTATATATATATATATAATATGTACATGTGCCTTTAAAACATACTGATGTTTTGAATTATTTTGTTAATGTTAAATTATATTAGATTTGCTGCCCCGATCCGATTGAAATGAGGAGATGGTAATAATTCTAGGATAGATTCCTCTTTTTAAATGTTAAAATAATACGTATTTTGATTCTTAATATCTTTTCTAGAACGTAAATAAAATTCAGTGTCCAGCTTGGAATTTCATATCTCAACTGTAGTTCGGTGTACTTTGGTACTTTTAGCATATTCATCTAATAATACACATAACATCACACCGCTAATACCCGATGGGTTAGGCAGAGGTATACCTAATTGTACAACCACATTTCGCCATGCAATTGGGTGCGAGCCTATTTGATCTCTCAGTAGCAGCCACGCAGTCTGGATTTGTACCCAGTTCATGGCAATAGGCTCGCACCCTATTGCCATGAACCGGGTACAAATCCAGACTCCGTGGCTGCTACTGATTTTCTTTTAGAAATTCCTCTGATTGAAAAACCCAATAACAATTTACCCGCCCCGGGAATCGAACCCAGGAACCTCATGCTCAGTAGTCACGATTGCAACCACTAGTCCAACGAGGTAGTCATCAACCAATCATCATTAACAATTCCTACACCTAAAATAGTACTGAAAATGAAACAGAACAAAATCTCAAAAACTTGAAACTACCCTTATCCAACTCCGATCCTTGTAGTCGGGTAAAAGGCGTATTAATCGAAAGTTGTGCAGTTGGGTCGCTGTGGGACCGGCGCGGCGCCCATTATGAAGTAAGAGAGAAAAAAACCTTTTCATCACACGTTGTGTTAAAAGCTGACTGACTGCGAGTGTCGCTGCTAAAATGTGTGAACGCCTATTTTACTCGTGCACAATATTTTCCTACGGAACATTGACATTCAGTGGGAAACTGGTAGTTGTGCAACAATTTGAGGAAAATTCTCCACTGGGTTGGGCCGATTTTTTTTTTAAAGTGGGCATTATTTTGTTGAAAGGGAATTGAATAGCGTTTTGTTGTTTTAAATTGATAATAGAAAATTTTGAAAAAAACTAAACCACTTATACATAAGCAACTAAGAATGATCATTATTGTTGAGTACAACAAAATATTTACAAAATGCAAAATTAATGTTTGAAGTATATTTACTGTGCGATTTTTTGAAACTGACCTGCTGCGCATGAACGAAACGATTTTAAATTAAGCTCTTAATACAAATACGTGTGAAAAACATCGCCCCAGCACATAACATTGCATAAATTGCACTCCCACATAGGGGTATAGAGATAAGAGAGAAAAATAGAAAAAGACAAAAAAATGTTACGAGCTGCGGAAACCGTTGAAAGGAATAAAAATTGTGATAGTATACAACCGGCGATACGCTACCAATTTATAGATACTGCTCCATAGATAGTTAAGTATTTCGCTCGTTAGTAGCTAGAATTAAAGTGCCAATTTTATAGAAAGGAAAATGGCCATTTTCTCTGCTATTTGCTGTATTAATTTATTGAAAATGTTTTTAGCACGTGGCGAGAATACAGTTAGGTGCTCCATATATTTTTTGTTTGAAATTAATTTGTAATACATTTTTAGTTTGTTAATGATGGTTTTACATTCATTTTCATTTTCAAATATCTTTAATTACCATCAAATAACACTAACAAAATGCACTTACCCTAAGCTACATTATGATGGTTTTACATTAAGTCACGTAATTCAATGATCATTTGACCAATAATAGATTCAAAAACGTTATCTTTTAACCTCTAAATTGAAGCCAAAGTCAAACGTTAGTCTGACTTAAAAGCTAACCAAACTTCAAACATACAATCCCAAACTTCATTCTCCGAACGAGTACTCCCAACATTCATAATTATAATAAGTTCCATACTTTCATTTCACCGAATTTAATATCGTCCGAGAGACTGAATGTCAACACAGAGCGAGTTTTGGTAAGGCTGCACCAACCGCACAAAAGCAATTCCACTCACAATACCAACGTTACAATAATTAGAAGGGAATTAGTAACAAATTATTGCTCGCGAAGAGGAGGGTATAATGGCCCGCCCGAGCTGGATGGTTCTCATTAGTGTACGTTGGTCCCACGTAGAAGCAGCCTCGTTGTGGCCCTGCATTATTCATGCGGACAATATTGCACTGCCGCATCTATCTATACAGCTTTTATAACGTTGTATGGTTACAGCAGGTGATGTTTCATTAAGGCTGACATTTTGCATTGTTCACGTGTAATAATGCCGTCCAATTGTTTGATTCTGACTATGCTTCGTGGATGCATGTCAAAGACGATTCCGGATTATGATGTGGAGAGGATTTATGAAATGATAGTTTTTCTTTCGGCATTGTTTTAATTTCATAATTACTTACAAGACAATGTGAATAAACTGTAGACACCCATTGTTTCGGTCCATAGACGCCATTTATTCGTTACCTCTGTAAATGTAAAATAAGAAATATCTTAAATTTGTATGGGCCTCCAAAGGATTTTTTTTACCTATTCTTCGGTATAGTCACTTATTCAAACAATTTCAAACGAGCTCTTAATATTTCTAGCACCATTATGATTAACTAATAAGTGTACGGTTTAGCCCAGACTCTGGAAGGATCGCTATTCCAATTTAGTCCTGAATAATCAAAATACTGCATACAAGAGCTAAATAGTGACGAGATTTTGGTGGAACTGCGCGAAACAACGCTTGATGAGCTATGAATTTGGGAGCAGCAAATGCTCATCACTAATTAGCGCCAAATGTGAAACTAGGATCGCAATATTAATGTGGAATATGAAAGCCCCAAGCTTCGCAACTTCAGTTCTGCACGAAGGCCGGTTCAATATTTCATACGTCATATGAATACGTCACAAAAGGTGACTCTGATGTGGCTGTGAAAGATGAATAGTGTGAATAGAACGGATGTACGACAAATAGGCACTGTTCAAATACTGCTCTTTATTAGCTTCGTCGCTATAGACCACACAGAGATTGCCATCGACACGCTTCTGTATACTACTATTAATTGTATTATCTACCTATTTTTAGTAACAAAAGTCGTCTTTTGTTACTAAAAATAGGTAGATAATACAATTAACGTATAATTCTTCGCGGACTGAACAATAATTTCCTTCAAACAAAACTGTGAACATAAAGAAATGTTTGAATAAAATTCTATAAGGCTTCACGTGAAACCCTAGTGTACAAAAGTTTCTGAAAACTTTTCATGGTAAACAATGAATGGTCTACGACGTAGTAATAAAAGACGCATTTTCTTTTGCTACGCCGTAGGCCTGCTACGTGTCTACGGTGATTGTTAAACTACGAAGTTCATAAAGATGTAACACGATAAAGAAACTTTAAGTAACTCACTTTAAACTTTTTAAAATTTAATCAGATTTGTCAAGAAGTTTTGTGTGCAGATATATCGAGAACAAACTGATGCGATCCCTGAGTAAATCTACTGGTTAATTTCATGCAGTTATCTCTAGTAATAAGTTTAATGAATCTAGAGATTTAATCCCAGAATAATTGAATAGGTTTCGAGAAACCAGGTGGAATCATTTCTAATTTGAATAGAAGGTACTTCGGTGAATGGAAAAGGCAATTAGGATCTTTTTACTATATAAATGAAAAACAAAGGCATTATCAACTTAATAAATAACTGCGAAGAAGATTTCAAAACATAACCGTTCCTAGAATAAGTGTTTATCTTTGTTTCAGGGGAATATTACTACAAAACCAAAGACGTTACAGCGATGCTATCAAAAGTTTTGAGAGAGCAATTTACTTTAGACCTTCAATGGCTCGTAAGTACTTGAGATAAATTAATTATTAAAAACAAAGCCTCTTTGGTATTTCTTCATAGCCCTTACTAATAATTTGATTGTCCTTTCAAATTATTTTAGATGAGGGCCGGCCAAGTCTTTATTCTCTTCTAATTTTGTTATTGTCTTGAAAATAAAGGGGTTTATAATATTTTCATTGTTAAGTAAATACAAGAACAAGTTTTAATGGAGTGTTTTGAACAGAGTAAGCTATGGACAGTTGTTGGAAATAAATGTTTTAATTATTTTCCATCCACTTCAAAATTTTCGAGTTGTTTTCTGTTCGAAAGTTGTATGTAATGAACTAGTTTTGCGGTTGAACTAAAACTATAAATAGGTTCAACTATTGCTGCTATCTATACTTACTCAAACTGTCTGTGAAGAAGTGTGTTAGAAGTAGAATTTAACTTACCTTTATCTATTCTGGGGGCTATAATGTTGAAGTTGTTTACTTGTTCATAAAATAAGTCTTCGAAGTCTAGAAGTTATTAACAAGATCGTTTCTTTTATACGTAAATCCGCATATATTACAAACAAGGAGACATCGTGCCCTATATTGTTTTGACGTGTAATTACTTCCGAGATATTTATAACTGAACATTGTTTTAGTTGCGTACGTGAATCTCGGAACATCCCTGATGGCCGACGGTCGTCTCGCGGAAGCCGCAAGCGCACTCCGCGCCGGCTCTAGAGCCGAAGGTGTGCGCGTGCGCGACCGAAGAGAACACGACGCTGCCCGAGTGTCAGCGCTCGTCCAACTGGCAGCTTTACACTCCCAGAGAGGGCACTGGCATAAAGCGCTTTCAGCATACAAAGAAGCGCTGCAAATACTGCCAGACACAAACACACCAATCGTTGGCTGGACGCGGCATGTAAGTAGCCAGCACGTCGCATTTTAACAAGCATTCAACAGTGTTGTCTCATGAAGTTGGCATTAAGCACGTGCCGATGGATTCTCCCCGCTTGAAGTTAACTGGCTGCAATCCAAGCTATAAAAACGCCCACATGCACGGACCGAAAAAAAAGTACGAAAACAGTACTACATGGTACAAACCTGTCCTAGATATAGTGGATGAAAAATTGCTAGGAGTATGAACGGAATTAAGGTGTCTTTTCCAAAGCCTCAAAATAGCGGCTGATCTATTCTTTCCCTCTTCCGCAACGCAATTAGTATGATATATCGTTAGACTAATTTCGGTTTTGTTGTTTGCAGAGTGTCCTATCAATGGTGGGGGAGATTTATGTGCAGCTCCAACAATGGCCGCTGGCCGAGCACAGTTTAGTGTCGGCGCTGGCGGCCGCGCCGCATCACGCCGGCACTCATGTCACATTAGCGCAAATACTCGCCAGAAATGTTAGTATACTCATACATTAACATTACCAGATTAAAAGAAAGGTACTTATACAAATTACACTGCTATGAAAAGATTAAACACGTTTTGGCACCCCTTTAAAAATGTACATTCGGAATTTAATTGATGAAGATTATTAAGACAGACTTAAACATCCAATGACAAACTCTAATGGAATACTTCCTGTTTTTTTATTATTATCTGATAATCAGAAAGCATATTATGCCCAAAATCGAGCAATAAATCGTAATTTTGGTTTCAGAAACTTGAAACATAAATAACCACCAGCTACTTCCGTATAGTATCTAAAAGTTAAAATGTCTTGTTCGCCCTTTTTTGACGCTACATAACCCATTTTCATCTTCACCCTTTTTCACACGCAGCCATTTGATTTTTCCAACTAAAAGCTACGGATTGTGGTTTCCCATGCAAAAAGTTCAGCCGATTGTCTAACTTTTTTTGACTTCTAACATTGACTGATATGAATATACGTATGGTAGCTGTAACTGACAGTTTGACTGACTTTCCTTAGCATCGATCCATTGTTCCCCGTTTTCGGATTTTCCGAAACAAAGTTGAATACTGACAACATTGTCTTTCCTTTAAAGATACCCCAATGCCTAAATGTGTATACAATGCGAAGGGTAGCAGTTCACAGTATTTTATAACTCGGCTTTAAGTGTGTGATTGAAGATTTTAAAACGTTCTGTATTTTAAACAGAGGCAATTATGCAAGCCCTCCCTGTCGGCAGTCTTCCTTCAGTCTCTTAGGCACACCATACCTACAGCACCATATAACAACAGCCACTAAAATTCCTCTCTACTGCGGCAAGATTGCGGTATCTTAAGATTATTACTCCTTAAGGGCTTGCGTTATTACGCCGCACTGATCAATTATTCTCTTACAAGAATTACAACACTCGAGTCTGAACTAATCGTTGCGCCAAAAGTATTAAACTTGTCCAAGTGTCATTAATAATATATTTTGTTACAGGCTAGTAGGAGTATTGAAGCTGAAATGTGGTTTAAAAAAGCACTAACTTTAGCGCCTAACGATCCGTCAGTGAGAGATCAGTTTGGTAAGTTCTACATACTTTTTATGAAAAAAAAACTTTTGAGTTGTGGCAATTATGACCATTATTCTAAGACTTTAGCAGATGAGTTTGATGACCTGATGTATCAATTAATTACTTCATCATCATCAATAACATTACAACTAATAGGGTGTAAATAGACCCTCCGAAAGGCACTTTTTCTCCCCGGACTTTCGATCATTTTTTTGTTCTGGACCATACCTGGAAACCGACTAGTTACGGAGATATTGGAGGTCAAAGTTCCAACTTTTTCTCAAGTTTTTTTTCAAATACTAGTTTTTAAGGTCATAACTTTAAATGCGTTTATCAGCACAATGTTTTGAGTGCGTTACATTGAGTTTTACAGTAAAAAGTGATTTGTCACCCTAATAAAAATCCCAGCAAAATTTTTGCGTAGAGTTACTTAGTTTGATGTACAGAATGATTGGTTGACAGCTTCTTGAAGGGTCTGTTTACATCCTGTATATTGTACAAGTCAAATAAATAATCATAAATGATAATTCTATAACATACCTACAGTTACAAAGTAAATCTATGTTCTCTCGTCTCGTCAATCTACAACGTTACGACTAAACAAGTAATTTTTACCGTACAGTTTTCGCTGTGAAATTATTACAGGATCTTACACTTTTGACTGTCTCTCTATTTCAAGTTTCAGTTCAATTTACTTTTTTGTTTTTTACATTACTTTTCTGCATTTAGTACAATTAAAGGGCTTACAAGATTTTTGTATGAAAAAGCCTGGCCGGATAAACTTCCGCCATTTTGTTTTTTTTTCAAAGTTGCGGCCAAGTGTAAAACCTATGTTAATCGATAGCTAGTATCAATACTATAATCTTTAAGTGAACTGTAATTTGTTATTTGTTTGTTGAGAAATAAATGTCTTTAATCCGAATACAAACAAGTTTTGTACCAGACAAAATGTTCTTTATAACTAATAACTAAATCTCAGAAACGTGACGCTTTAGAAGATTATGTCTCATAAAAAAAATGTTTCAAAGTTGTTCAAAGTTGTACTGAAGATTGAACTCAGTGAATGAACTTTAACTTTGACAGCTCATATCTCGGAAACGTGACAGCTTATAACATTTTGTCTCATACAAAACTTGTTTGTATGATACCAGTTATCGTTTAATATAGCTGTCATGCGAGGCCGCAACTTTTGAAAAACAAAAAATGGCGGAAATTAATCCGGCCATAAAATTCAAACCCAATAGGTATGTTTCTGAGATCACAACGCCGACTGCGGGAGTCAGCAGAGCAGTTAGTAGCAGCAGCCCAGTTGACACCCGCCGACAGTGCGCGCGCCGCGTCGGCTGCGCGGGCGCTTAGAGACGCGCGACGTTGCCGCTCCGCCGAGCGGTGGTACGCGCGGGCAGTGCAGCTGAACCCTGATGTAAGTTCCACCTGAAATATATCAAATTAAGTTCTTGTAATGTGTTATTTATAGCCGTCCCAAGCATTAAAACTTATTTTCATAAGGGAAAATTGGACGATACAAACTGTTTAGCATTACTTGTGCAGCATATCATGAGTCTCCGGGAGATGACTTGCGACGCGACAGTAATTATGCGAAAAAAAGAAATTAAGCATACGTGTGTCGCTGTCGCGAATCGTATCAGGAGATCATATGAAGTTGTGAGGGTCCTTGTATGAATTCCCAGAGGGCGCTAAGTCCTCTTTTCTCAGAGTAGCCTATCCCCAATTAAGCCCATAGTAACCCTATATCTAGGAAATAGTATGTATAGTACCAAGTACTACAAGTAGCACAAGTAGCACTCAGGATTTGGAACAATCCAATCGTTTCAACATCCCACTCGAACAATATTTGACGTAACCAAAAAATCAAGTCACCATTAAATCCTGAAACATTTTTGCGTTGCATTTTTACTGGCCCAATAATATCTAGCAGAGATTCATATGAAAATCGCGCGTTCGATTCGACGTATGTCAGTTGAATTGATTTAGTATCGCTACGATATTCGTTAAATAAAGATTTTTAACGTATCGATGCACAAAGGGGAATGGGCAAATGGGGTATGAGTACAAGTGAACATTCCTGTTTGTTTGTTATACATGGTCAGATCAAGGACTCGCCGACGGCTGTTTTCTTTGTTTTCCCGACCTTCTGACCTTTGTGGTACCAAATATGGGTTTTGAAATGCGACACGTTTTGTTACTTATTTGTCGGGATTTTAAGTGGGATATGTGTTTTGGTAACTATTATTTTATGTGAGTAATCAGGGATGGCAAGAAAAACAAAACCGTGATGTTTTTTAGGTTTCCATCACCCTGAAAATTCAGGAAACGACTAGACAAAACCTTCGAGCACTTAGCGACTCCAAAAATATAGGACAAAATGGTTATCATGGTCATGGTAGGTGTATAAACAAAAACGAATCAACAAGAACGAGCGCTCAGCGTGTTATTCTTTTTTGTTCAATGTTGTGTGACCGCAACCGCGGATTTGACCGCTTCTATATTTCTAAATTGTGAAAGGTTCGATCCACACGTCTATAACGTTCAGCAGTTTTAGGTCAATAATTCAGTTAGGTACCAAAACCGTTTCCAGCAATGTGCAACACAATAAAAACTAACATTTATTGACTCAACATCGTTTGATATCCAAATATTAACATGTTACTAAGAACATCACTTTACTTGTCAAAGGAATCGCAAATGTTTACCGCTAAACGTCACATAATCCCCGCTTCGGGATTGGTATAGCATTCCGTTTGGCGGCTTCTACCAAGTTCCTCGAATAGCATGTCGCTTTGGTTGCAGGATGCCGAGTTTCATTCCAATCTTGGCGCTATCCTACACCTCAATGGGAAGTACGCGGCCGCAGCCACGTCGTACCGGAGGGCGCTCCAACTGCAGCCCAACGACGACATAACCATCACCAACCTCAAAAGAGTCAGAGCACTAATGAGCAAACAACGCAGAAAATAATACATTGAAACATAGGCCTCATATAAATCGACACATCAAATAGTTGAAATAGGATGTCAATTGCCAAAAGTATTGTTAGATCAGATACTGAGTACATTATTTATTTTATGCGTTTGTATATAAGCCACTAAATGTTTATTTTATCGTACCGACTAGGCTTATTGCCTGTGCTTGTAAAGTTATGAAGACCAAATCTTGGTAGTGTGACTGCCTACCTGTCAACACAGAACCATCATAGGTAAGTACAGATTCTAGTAAAGCAGTGTTAATTGATAAAATCGAATTTTCACACTTCGTCGACGCACTGATGAAGTTTTCCTCCAGACATGATAGTCATTAAGTATTAATATTTAAACCGTATATCATTATCGTAAAAGGAACATTAGTACCTTGAATTATTCAATTATATCCGTAATTATAGGTTTTCAAGCACAACGGTGAATTCTAAAGTGGTAAACTTTCATGTATTTTGTTTACGGCCTTATGATTGGGAAAAGCGTCGCCGTGTTAATGATATATAAATTGAAACAAAATATGTAGCTTTATTTTGATAAAATATAATGTGTTTTGTCTGCCTGTATGGTAATTTCCTGAAAACAACTAATTTACCTCTTTTTATTATAATTACAATTAATACAAAACTCTAAATCGCGCATACTTGTGGTTTCAAACGAATACACTGAAGGTCTTAAGACAACGTTATAGGAGTAGTTAGAAATTATTGTAAATAGACTTTTAAAATAAACAATTTTATACGTGTGCAAATATAAATCTATGAAAAGTGTTAATTCCCATTATTTCAATGGACAATTATGGTACTCTATTGTTATTATTTTCGTCTTCCATTATATTTTAACTGTCTGTACCTTGTGAAATGCCGGACCTAAAACAATGGTTGCGTTGTTATCGAAGTGAAAGGCTAGTGTATAAACTATGTATCATATAATATAAATATTTTTTGGATGATTGCTAGGTTCTAAACAGGGTTCGTCTTGCAGGACTAAGCCTACTGTGAGATACTGATTGTTCATGCTGGGGCGAAAGCCAATACGTTATACTGGAAGCCGATGGAATTACCTTCTAATTGTGTTGCGGCTTCAATTCATGGACGGCGACCGATCGCGTTCGGACGGCCTGACTGCCCCTTAATCCCTTCTATTATCTGTAACACATAAATTATGGGTTCCCGGCCATAGTCCTACCAATTATGGGCATGTAAAGTGGCGTTCTCTTTAAAGCGTATACTGATTTATAACTGGTAACAAGAATTGAATTGTCAAATTAAAATACATGGAAAAATTAGAGGTATTCAACTAAAGAAAATGCTTTGTTTGATCAATTTAACGAAATTTTCTAAAATATGATTACATGTAATTGTTCATGACGGTGTGGTATTTTCGAGCGACGATGTAATGAACGATTACCGGTTGGTATATTTTAGGAATACGGTTCTAGAAAATGGTAATAAAATCTCTGGCTGCCGCTCAAACGTACATGAGCCACATTACTTGCAGCCGCGCTGCTAAAGATTATTCGCGTCGCGAATTCTCGGCTGAATTGTCATGTAACATTCATAAGTTACTGACGGTTTGCATTTAGAACGTGATAGAAATTGCAATACGAGGTGATATTATGTTGTAAATCAGTACACCGCTGACGAAATGTCGTAAAATACGACCTGGGGAACGACGCTGGGAAGTAATAAAATTAAATATTTCGGGATTAATTTTATAATTTTCACTAAACAAATCTTTTATTAATTTAAAATAGTTACAAAATATGACGAATGATTATAAACTTTCTTATACCAAAGACACAAATGTTAAGAAACTGAAAACTTAGGTTACTTTGATTATTCTGTATGTGTTGATATTTTCCGCAATTTATCGTACCTAAATGATATATTTGTGATCGATTAATTATTTTACGAAGTCTGAAACATATCTATGTCGTGTTTGTATAGATATACAACCGGACATAATTGTTATTACGTATAAAAAATGGTAAATAAAAATTGTTGTAAATAAAAATATTTAAGGCGCATAATACCGTATAACGATAAAAATGATTTTTACATTTCTAATTATTATTTTTTGTCGTTTTACTTCTCACACCTGTGACAATAAATGTAAATTACGCTTTGTAGACATAGATAAATGCCAAATAAAATGATTTCAGTTTCTTTGAGCAGACTTTTTTTATTTAAAAAAACGGATCCTAATGAAATACTTTAAAGGATATGCTTAGGGCAAATTATGAACGTAATGATGGGAGGGTTTTTTTACCAGTGGGATGATACTACAAAAGAAGAACAGAAATAGGAACAACTACTAAATATGATAATCCTCACAAACATCTGATACTACTGACAACATGAAAATTGTTTTGTGAATATAAGAAATATTATAGAAATAATATCGAAACGTGTGCCTAGGATAAACCCTTTAAAATATTTGCATTTAATTGGGATCTAGAAATATTTCACGACTTACGTGATTGTGTGTATAGACCAGGCCTAGTAACTAAAAAAAAGTGATAAAATTAGATTTTTTTAAACTGATATTGTAAAATAAAAACCGAACTCTTAGCAAACCCTAATCCAAGGCTCGCCTTTATAAATACAATCACGTTAAAAATCTGTGTTACATAACCATATTATAATTTTTGTAATTATTAAAATGAATAATTAATTGCAACGCATAAATCATTTTGAATAAATTATTGCAGAATTGTGTAAGCTTCTTAACAATTTATAGCATTACAATAATATGGACATTGTTCTTCCTACTACGCCCACCAAAAGTTCTTCTTATAAGTATAGAAAACTTACTTCTGTTTCATAAATTATTCTAAGAATTTACCTTCAAAACGATTTCCTAATGAGCGTTCTTGTTCATTTACGTCTCTATGAATAAAGAATTTCGTTTTAAAATTTTGTTGTCGACTATTTTCTAAGAAACTTCTTTTACTTTCGAGGCAAAGATAAGCTACAATTTTATTTATCGTTGTATTTACTAACTTAGACATCTTTCGTGAAAGCTAATCAAATCATAAAATTCGGAGTCAAGCGTAATGATAATAAAAATAGATACATTTGCTAGTAGTTAGGAGTTTTACTTAAATTGTGTCTTTTATTTAATTAATATGATAAAAGTCATTATTTCTTCATGTTTTATATAATGTATAAAGCTACCGTGTACCTTCACTGAATTAAAAAAGGTTGTATATCAAATTCTTTGACAATTACGAATTATTATGAAATCTGTTGTAATATAAACGGTGGGCGCAACAACTCGATCATCAATGTACTGGAAAACACTTTTTTATATCATAAATATTATTTTCATAATAATAGTAATTAAGTATTACAATTATTGTACTTCCAATAATCGATACATGAACATTTCGTCGTAACATTCTACGCCTACTATTATAGTAGGCATACTGTAAGTAACAATTGAGGAATTGTAATCACTATTGTTTTTATTAAATAGTAATAAATAGTTATGTATATTTATGGCGTTATGCAAGTAAACCTGCAAATTCCCAAAGTGATATTATATGTTGGTAATTTTGTAAATAAAAGCTTCAATATTTTATGTAATGTTTCATTTCTCGTATCCGATTAATACGTGTTCATTTATTATTATTATTATTACGGTAATAAAACTATAATTATTTTGAGGGTATACTCACATTTTTAATTTAGCAGATACAAAACCTTATGTTTTACCAGTATTTGCCTACCAGCAAAATTCAGCTGTGAAATAATAAAAGAGAAGAAGATGGTCAAGGTACCTGACCAGAAAAAAATCGACATAGAGGCTAACACACAGAGCTTGATTAAAAAACAGCAAATAATTATGTAGAAACAATAATTATTTAAACGGTAATCCAGGGAATGGTAGGAGTTTCAAGGTAAGGACAATTACAGATGTTCCCTTCTGGGCAAGGAGAGTTAATAATGTATTATTGTGATACACCAACATTTCCAAAATCATCAAATGACATTAAAAACCACTCTTCTTAAAGTTCACATGCTACATTTCAGTTTCTGTTATTAAGGTGGAAGGTCGCGCCACGAAATTAAAATTTTCTACCGTTTTTTGCAATTTGCAGATCAGTCTCAAGTTGTATGTCGATTAAAATATGATTCGCGGCTGTAACACGTATGTAGTAACAGAATTATAATCATTAAAATCATCAATACAACTCTCTAAGTTCATGTAACTGTATTGAATGGCTTTTTCATGAAATAGTCATTCAATACAGTTTGCATTTCGCGAGCTACCCTGGAGCTTCCACCTTAATAACAGAAACCGTTACTTAACATGAACTTCGGCTTAGCGTTATTGCTGTCACTGACGCACAACTGTCAAAGTCAGGCACAGGAGTGCAAGTTCGTGGAGGGATGGAGACGGAAACATATATTATCAGGGAGAGCAAAATGTGCTTAGTTAGGTACGTTTATAGGTCGGTCTAAGACTAGAATTAATGCTAAAATAAATAGTAGTCGGTGTTTATCCTACTTTCAAGTAGGAAAAGTCAATTAATGGTGATCAGTTATCGACTCCGTTGCTCAAAGACGGCAACCTAGTTACTTGTTACTGCCAAGACAATATATTGGAATCCAACTATTTAATTCTATAACGTAGTATCTAAGTTTAAACGCAGCCATTCGTATATTGGATTTGCGCTAGCTCCATTTGCCTCACCCGATAAAAAGTGATATATTGCAGTCACAACATTTATAGAACGCACAAAAATAAAAACAGTGTATTAACTTTTTTCGGAACAAGATAATGTGGAAAGTGATTACATTTCTTGCCGACAGCCGAGTTTGCACTTGGCAATTTTTTGCGTCTTTCGTTTGGAGCATGTGACTGGAAGAATGGCGCGTCAAATAACTTGGAAAAAAGACACTTAGCCCTCACACTGACGCCTTTCCTGTGTGGAGATAGAGCATCCCCTAAGCTTCGCAGTAATTTCCCTCGAAGACATTATTTTCCATGCTTCACGCTCACCCCAGCCGCCCCACCGCCATTACCATTCGCTTCATCTTCAGTTTCCTTTTGTATTTTGCTTTGACACTTTGTATTTCGATTCGATATTGAGATATATTTTCTTTTATATTATTACGGATGTTTTAGATAACAACGTATCTTTGGGGAACGTTGTAAGGCTGAATTTTTTATTATTATGTCTGGTACTGAAAAATAAGATAACCCACAAAGTATCTTTAAAGTCCTTTTAATCATTATAAGCATATTCAATATCTGATCTGCTGAATTGTTAGTAGACAGGGCACATTCTGAACTGCGACCCTTACTAGGAAGCTATATTTTTGAATGCAGACGTCACTAAAGTCCAGGTGAGTTTGGCAGACTGCCCACCAGACATGAGTCGCTTATTACGCAAGAGATGATGAAATGAGGCGTAGGCTACGTCTTAGCCAAACCACACAAAACTAGCATCCACTTTAAATGTAATATCCTCTTAATTTAATAACATTAATAACACAAACTACAAAATTAAGAGATGAGACTGAAATATTAAGTTAAACTGTGAAACAAATTCTACATAATAAACCTACCTACATCTATAGATGTGGGACGGACAAATTATAAAAATGTTAGTAAAGGTAATTAAAAGGTAAAGGTAATTATAAAAAAAAAATACATTTTCAATCTCGTGCTGATCCAGTCGAAAATTTTGCGCTCCCGTGCAACCTGCGCAGACCGCTAACTTTGATGCGTTTCCGTCTGTCGAAAAAAATACTCTGCCTTTGACCCAGGTGACATCCTCCTTGCGAGAGGAAGGTAATCCAAAACCAGATACAACACGTGGGCGTAGTGTAGTTTGGTGGATATCACATGTCTTCTAATTTTTTGTTCTAGTACAAGCCGATTTCTTCAAGATAACATAACATCACGCCTGTAGTCTCCGAAGGGTTAGGTAGAAGTGTACCTAATGGCACACGCACATTTTTCTAGTTATGTTTAAGTCCCATGTATTGGGGCGAGCCTTTTGCCAGTATCCGGGCACAATTCCAGACTCCATGACTGCTACTGAGAAATTCCTGAAGGAAAAACTCCAATAACACTTTGCCTGACTCAGGGCCTCTCATGCTCAGTAGTCGACGCCTGCGGTCACTAGACCAACGAAAGTTTCTTCGAGATATTTATTATTAGTAACATAAAAAAACTACATATTGTGGTTTTGAATACGTCTCTCATGTAACACACAAGAACTTATGTTAAAATTTGTCAAAAGCCAGATTACGTTTCAGGCTTTTCAAGCGTTTTTTATAGTATTCTATGAAACTTCTAATAAAGGTGAACGTCAAAAGTAAGATTCTATTATGAGTACATACCTCAGTACTAAATACCTTATCAAGGAGACGCTTGAACGGTCTGAAATATATTTTTTTGTAAAGTTGGTACCTATTACTGCTAAATGAACCGAGGTAGGCAGCCATATTTATTTTTTTCGTCTTATATTATTGCGGTGTTGCTTTTAATTAAGAATTCCAACTTGTCAGGAGAACATTTTAATGAGAATGAAAATCTCGCAATTTTTTCGAAAGAAAAATACTGAACTACTATTTCAGACGAATAGAATTATGGACGTTTTCTTAACGTTTCTGAATTATATTTTTTAATCTTAGATAGGAACTAGTAGTCGTTTTAATTAATAAGTCACATATGTATCCTCACGCTTTTTACACATATGGGGTCGGCAGAAACTACTGAACACCACGATTTCCTTCTACGATCCTGACATACTCTCTGCGTCGGCCACATTCATACATGTGGTCATACACGCACTGCCGCGCCGGTAAAGTAAGTATTTACAGCATATCCCAACTTATACCTTAAAATAGACATCGAAAAGTATGTGCAGTATTTCCTAAACTTTTTCATAAAATAATAAGATTATTCACAATACTTTTATTCCTTTTTAATGCTTCTAAGGTTTTGCAGTTAACTCCGTATAAGTGAAGTGTTATAGGATATTACAGTCAAAAACATATCAATTTCTGTTCGAAATCGACACTATTACTGTACCTACCCCGTAAAAGGAATTAGGCTCGGCCCTATTGCAGGAGGCGTACTTCGACTTAATATCGTTATCGGCAAAATTTAGGTTTAGGTCGAGTATCTAGATCTGTGGTTTAGGTATTCATTTTCAAAGGAAATTCTGGTTCCATTAAATCTGAGGGCCTGAGCAAGCGTTAAACAATTTCAAAGCGGGTTGAACAGGGTTGACATAAAATCAAGTGACAATCTCTAATTTTCCATCCTAAACCAACTTACCTGTGCAGGCGGGAAAGCACAGAACTAAAATAAATGTACCTACCAAGTTTGGCATATTGATGCATTTTTCCGGACAAGCAGCCTCAACTCGAACTGCGAACGTAAAGAGGTTATACTGGTATCATCATTATTGCTGATAATAGAAGTATAGTGATAATGGTGATGATGCTCTGATCTATTATTTTATAACATAACAACACGCCTGTAATCCCCGGAAGGATAGGCAGAGGTGTACCTAACAGTACACCCATATTTTAGGTTATGTTTTTGCCTCGTGTAAAAGAGTGCGAGCTTTTTGCCATCAACCGGGCGCAAATCCAGACTTCTTGGCTGCTACTGAGAAATTCTTAATGAAAAAACCAATAGCCTTTCACCCGACCTGGGAATCGAACCCAGAACCGACCTCTCAGCAGTCACGCACTTGACTAACGAGGAATTATTTTAAATGTTTTTTTTAATGTTTTTGTACACAGACCTTATCATGTGCGTTGTGATCTACGGGTATAATCCGTTTAGATCCGACAGAAGGTTTTATATCAATCACATAAGCCGATTGTACATAAAACCCTTATAAACAAAACTTGGCTATAATTAACTCGCCCTTGTCCTTTACCCGTTGTCCAGCGCTCGGTTGAAAATAACATGTTCAAAGCATGTTTAATCAATTGTGTAATGCCATTTTAAGCTTTTGCGTTGTTCATGTGATATCAAAACATGACATCATGCCTGTTTTCCTCAAAAGTGTAGGCAGGTTTGTGTAATAGCACCCAAATTTAGTTTTCTGATTATGATGCCAATCTCAAATAATAATGTATTATTTAAGTGTCTTATAATAGGGCTAAAACCACAAGCTGGAAAACAGGCTAAAATCCAGAATCAGACCTGACAGAAAAACCATACTCTTTGCCCAAACTGGCAATTAAATCTTGTCCAACGCGTTCAGCAGTGGAGTTCACACCCAACACCTACAGAACGCTTACCTATCCAATTGTTGTTTAAAAAGTTTTCCTTTTTTTCACGAAACAGATACTTAGTGGTTATTTTTCTGAAACTTGTAAAATGACGACTAGAATAACCCCCTTAACGCTTGCAGGCAGCCTGTATAATATATTTTACTTTACGAACAGCTACTTACCGTACACTTTCAAGCCATGAATTTAATAGAGTAGACAGCGGAACCGTTCTTTATGGTAATTAATAGGGACACTGTCCGGTGGCGGACGTCTTACCACTGATATGATAATGACGACGGCACACCCATCACGATACACCCTTCCCTGAACTAGACGGCAGGGGGTCTACTTTGACAACAATTTCTAGGAATGGCATTAGGTATAGCCGACATTAAATCTGTGTACATATACAAATAGTTTAGGTTTACAATATACAGTATACAGGGCGTCCCACGGATATGCCTCATGGAGGGAAAGTACCTTTTTTTTACGTAATTAAATAAAATCTAACAGGGATAGATCTGAGCATTTGATAAATTAATTAATTTTGTATTAAAAATGTTAAAATTCATGGTCTTCCTTTTATTTCTGACGACGTTTTTTAGCAAAAAATAATCCTTATGATGAAGCCTTTCGATCGGTATGATAAAGCTACAGGGTGATTATTTTTCTCGTGTAACGGGTTCGATTCCCGGTTCAACCATGTAATTATTTAAATATCTATCAATGCAGTTTAAATTGTTTTTTAAATTCAAATAATGTCTTCTTTCAGTAAAAGGTTCCATCTACAATATTCAAGGTACTTTCCCTCCATGTGGCATATCCGTGGGACGCCCTGTATACTAACGGCCGTTTTCTATAACTTACTTACGTATAAGTGTTGGTTAATGTGCCTTCTTCCGTAGCTATCGGTGTTTCTATAAACAATGAATATCCTATTCGTGTCACCTCTCCGTCATGATTCATAGAAAAATCAAAGAAAGCTTTTCTGTGACGTTTTGTTTCTAACCGTCCAGTAAGCATAATGTCAAACAGACAGAGATAGCAACATTAGCAACCTACCAAAACCGGATAGTAAGTTATTGAAAATGGCCGTTAATAGGCATGTGACTGCCTCGTTGGCATAGTAGTAGCAAGCGCGACAGCAGAGCGAGCAGAGAGGTCCTGAGTTCGATTTTCGGGTTGGGCAAAGTGTTATTGGGTTTATCCATCAGGAATTTCTCAGTATCAGCCACGTAGTTTGGATTGGTGCCCGGTTGATTGTAATAGGCTCGCCCCCTATTACATGGGACTTAAAAAGTAACTGGCGAAATGTGGGTGTACCTACTATTAAGTACACCTCTGATTAACCCTTCGGGAATTACAGGCGTGATGTTTATGTTGTCAGGCGTCATATACACACGTTTGGTCGATTTGATTCGGAATAGTCTGGCGACAAAAAAGTAATTATACATTCAATTTTACAGCAATAGAAAACACAATTACGTCTGTGAGACACAATAGTTTACTGTAAAATTTAACTGGGATTCAATTTTATACAAAATAAAGTATTAACCATTCTAATCTGACAAAATTATTGCTCTAATTTGCTTGAAGAAATAGACAATCTACGGATCTTTGATTTGCATTCGGATACCAAAAAACGTCGCGAACAATTTGTTTCCTACTACAAGGTATCAACATCGTGTATCAGTTTATTGATCGCCGGTCGGTGAGCCTAATACGAGTTTTCGTCAGTGACCAAACCAATTGGATCACGTTAAAGGAAAGTTCCATTTGTACTGAACAATTGTGTTTCCCACCTTTGACACCAGATGGCGCTAGTTCACTTTCAGTACAAATTGAACCTTACGTTTACACAATCGAATACTGAAACTACAACTAGTTATACACGACAATGTGTTTCAGTCTAGCGTTTATATTCTAAAAAAATAAATGCTCTTTAAAATTTTGCATTAGCAATCTTCTATATAATTTTAAAAAAAATCGTTGAAAAACGAAACTTAGATTTTTGTATTTGGTAATAAAAAAACGCATTTCACTACAGTACATTGAATCAAGCTGGCTAAACTCTCCATCAATAATTTTCATTAACATTTTCATAATAATGATGTATTATTTAATAAAATCATGTATGGTACCTTTACGGTGAGGTTGCTAGGAAGTAAACTCTGAGATAAAACAGAATAACTTGTGTAACACAACCCTGTTAAACATAATTATCAACAGCGAGATCTAACGTCGGCTTCAATTTACCTCTCAAAGTTATATGGGAGCCGACGTTCCGAAGCACAAAGCTTAACTTTAGTATGCAACAAGTACATCAACAAAACTGAATTTACAATCAAAAGAAACACGGCAGCTCGTCACGGGCTCGGTTGAACGGCGTGTCACAGTTCATTAATATTAATAGTCGAGGGCAGAAACCCACGGCTCCTGCTCTCACTCCATGCATAATTTCTCTGCTATGTCCCCTACAAATTTTAATTGCTCGAGTTGCTACATCGCAACTTTGTTCGAAGTTACAGTGACGAATATACCACCCCATTTGTTGTTTCGCGAATGCACAAAAAATGTTTGCGCTGCGTACAGTGCCGAGTGCGCTTCACTTCGGTTACGTTCCACTAAACTTTACCAGCGCACGCCGCCCGCCGTTTTAAGCTTCGCGTCGTATTTTAATTTGTTTTAGTTGAGAATTTATTGTGAACTTTTTTAATTTAGTGAAAGTCAATATTACGCGACGTAATAAAGGCGAACATGAAACCGGCTTTACTTTGCGCTCGCATAGTAGTTTGTTGTCAAGTTATTCACCGTAAAGTATGATTCTCAGTGGAAAATAAAATGGGTTGCTTGACAAACAATTGTGACAAGTACCATCCACTAAAGAAAACATTGTGCAGATTCCAATAATTGCGAGTTTTTAAACTCTCGACGCGGAATTACGGAGTGAAGTAGACAGTTGCGTAATACTCGTAGTAAGCGCATTACTTTCGTCAAATGTTTTTATAAACGAGTTTCCGTACTGCGGAGTGCGTATAAATAATGTAAAACCCCAAAAGTTCGACACACGACATAATTAGGAACCTCTTAAGTTAATTTATGGGAGATCAAATAAGTTATATATGCCTGTGTGTTCGACGCTGCCGCGGTACGCAAAAGCCCAAAGCTTATTAAAAGCTGTCACAAAAAGCTGGCTGCATCGGTGAGAACTCCCTTAAGAGTGTTACCAAACTAATCTATAATAATATTGAGTAAACAAGTGAGATAATATCTTGTTTGTTTTGATTAATAATATATGTATTTGGTTTATTGTAGGTATATTATATCAAGACATTCGTAACACGTTTTAATAGATAGATAGATAATCTGGCTATTTTTGTTCTTCCCCAGGGTTGATTTATGAAGGTAGAATACCTCTTAGGTATCAAACTTTTAGTACGATATTACATAGTAGGTAAAATCAAGTAACAATACCTACTACTATATAACACAAACAGCTTAGTTGACAAGCTTAACATACTCAAATTAGGACATTTTTGATGTTATCGCCTACAATGTTGTATCAACAACAACCGTAAACAATTTCCAGGCACAGTTACACAATTAAATTATTCCTCAGCAAAATTATATGTGCATTTAAATTGCTAGAAACTGCGGTATCTTGAGAATCTGTGCCGTAACGCTTTGTCTTGGCGTATTGCAGTTGGTCTTAGCGCCTCACCGGGATTAATTTTAATCTTCTGCTACAATAGAGTTCCCAGTTAAAAAGTTTACAAAGACTTTGGTAGCTCGCTTTTAGGTAAAAGTTTTAACCACGTAGATATCTCACAAAGCTGTTCGGAAACATAACTCCGAGAGCATTAAAGGGCCGTACACATTAATGCGGAACCGCAATATATGAATTCGCCGCATGAAATGAATATGCATGCAATGTTTAATGTGTGAATGACAACTGTGGTTAATTTTGACATTAAGTGTCACATTTGTGTAAATATAATGTTATAATTATGTAATTCAGGGGTTGAATTGCAATTTTACATAAATCGCGAAAATCAGCACCAACAGGCTTACTTCTGTGCTGATGTAAATAATTACGACTTGTAATTTTTGCGAACAAAGAGAATCTTCCAAAGCCTTTTGATTCCACCTCTAGTAATCCCCGTGAAATCAGTTTCGCGAAGCATAATATTTGGAACAATACTGCAGAAAGTAATAAATAATACCTACAGGTAAATAAATCGAATGGCAGTTGCAATGAAAAATAGACGCCTCGAAAGTAATATTTTGCTGCTGTTTCAGAAATTGCAACTCTTTAACAAGGAAATAAAGAAAATGGAACCATGTCCATGTGGTATAAAAAAGTAACGTTGAATATTTCGAGAAGTTTGAGGACTTTAGTTAGTAAAACTAACGATGAAAGCTTCGTTGAATGACGGATCTAGTAAACTAATCCAATTGCCAATCGTGGTGGCTATATCAGTTTCCCCCGGGATCTCTGAACGGGTATATGATGGGAAGTGGGACTCGGTCTGCGCTTGTAGTTGTAAACGTTTTCAACCCTAATAGAAGCAAATCCGTGATGAACACTACAACATTCATCATGTAAGCCGAAGGCTTCCGCCAAGCATGGCTACCTCGACCAAACTGGTCAATGATTGTGACAAGATTGGAAAAGTGATACAGTACCTTAATTTCACTAAAATATTGGTGTTTTCATTTACCGCGGTGCACCAAAATCTCATTGCACGCGGTGCACGTAAGTAGCTGCTAAGGTTTGAATACATTCCTCTTCTGGCTCTATATTGAATCCCTCATTTCAACTCGGCAGCCGCGGGGTCTTTTCATTTCCCAACTTTTGGAGCAATTACCAAAGTAGTTGTAAAGTTTTACATCGGCCTCAGAAGATTTTCATTTGCAAGAGTGAGTTTTCAAATTACAAACGAGCAGTTTTAAACACCCACGTAAATTTTTGCAGCATCTTGCTTACAGAAATTTGTCTGAAATCCTTCCTTACGCTGACCTGACTGAATTTCAACTATATATTCTTGTTCATTCTAAAATAGCGAAGTTGTGGATGTTTTAAAAGTAAAATAAATGCTGTCTCATCCCTTATTTTTAATCTTAAAGAAAGGGAAATAAACAACAATACGGGTCACTGAGTTTTTCGTAATACAATACTTTTAGCGGGTCAAAAGCTTGCGACACCGACCGAATATCCGATTTCAATAAATATCGTTAGCAAAGTTTCGTGCCCGAGACGGGGATTTTTTTTGGTTCTGTACACGATGGCCGATTCTGACTGTTTTTGCATCACTCTCTTCCTCATAAGTATCGAAAAAATACCTCATCAAAGTGGATGAACCTCTATAACATAATGTTTATTACTGACGGCGTATGGAAAGACCAGCTTATTCCCGCGGTTTCGCCCGCGTGAAGTTCGGTAGCTGTCCCACGGGATCATACTATATACCGGGATAAAAAGGATCGTAAATGTTAATACAGGTTATAAACTATCTATGTGCCAAATTTTATTCAAATACGTTCAGTAGTTTACGCGTGAAAGAGTAACAAACATCCATTCATCTATTCGTCCATTCATCATTACTAAACACTACAAGGCACAGCAGTTTGTATCTTACTCTTCTGAAACAGATACAAGCTGCTGTGCTTTGTTAATGTGAGTTTGTGAGAATGGATGTATGGATGGCTGGACGGATGGATAGATGAATGTATGTTAGTTACTCTTTCACACGAAAACTTCTGAACATATTTGAATGTGTTTTTTTTTTCATTTAACCAGTATTAAATAAACTAAAATAAATAAACTTACAACAAACTATAAAAAGGCATCGAAAAACTCCTCCTCAACGCTGTCAGCTGGTAGAACAGAACCAGTATTGTATTTCACTGTGTAGCCCACAAGCACTAACTTTGTATACACGTAGCGAAATTCACAAGCAATTTTTTCGACCTTCTTAACCATTTTACCTCTGCGCCGACTTATTTTGTACCTTAAGGTATGGCCTCAAAAAATACTGTATTCCTAAGAACATAAAATAACAATCAATTTAGTAAGAGCCCCGCCCCTATCTCAATTCATTTGAGGTCGGCGCAGCATGTCTTCTCCTTCCATACTTCTTCAATACAATAAGAGAAAATCACTTTTAAAAGTACTAAAGCTTGTGACTTTACTAAGAAACAGTAGATCGCTACTGTAACTGGCATGGTGGATTTTGCAATCACTTGCTTAAGTCAACTTCCGCACATAACTTGCCAATGTACATATTTAGCCTTTTTTTATAAGGCGACACGAGAAAAACAAAGAAATCTTGAAAAGAACAAGCTGTTTGATGAGCCGACCGTTGAAAATCCAGCAATACGTTTTTATTTAGGCTTTCATGCATCCACTAACTGACTACTTCGTTGGTCTAGTGGTCGCAAACGCGACTGCTGAACACGTGGTCCTGGGCTCGATTCCAAGGTCGGGCAAAGTGTTATTGGGTTTTTCCATCAGGAATTTCTCAGTAGCAGCCACGGAGTTGAGCCCGGTCGATGGCAATAGGCTCGCCCCCTATTACATAAGACTTAAACATAACTACCGAAATGCTGGTGTACTATTAGGTACGCCTCTACCTAACCCTCCGGGGATTACAGGTGCGATGTTATGTTCATGCATCAAAATATTAGCAGTTCCTTTTTTAAACAAATTGTTTCCCAATAAACTGTTAACATGAAAACTGCCCACAATCTCCTCAGTTCCCTAATTAAGGCGCAATGGTTGATCGCCGTTGGTTTTTATAAGAATCTCTGTAATACCGGCCGTATGTGGTAGGTATTTAAGTAGGGATTGTCTTAGCTTCGTGATCCTCCGACCGGAGTAATGAAGCTTTGGACGACTTGCGAGGCTTTGTTTCCGTTTACTTGTGTCTACATGGATATCGTTAGCGATAGCCTTTTGATACATTAAAGTTGTATATTAAATTGGTTGTTATTGAAAAGCTTCTTTGATTGCTTTTGTAAAGATTTTAAGCTTTTACGGTTTATAACTAAACTTACACTGTCACTTACGGGATATCTTCCGTAATTTTCAAATATTTTGAGCTTGATATTCGACGCTGTTGCTAGCGCCATGACCATGGGACTAAATTGACTGATGTCTCCAGTCATTCCGCGTTCATGGCATTACCCATAGTGACAGCGTAAAGTTTAGTGCTTAAAGGTGTGATGTTACTGTGTTAGGTTTATAGTGTTGATAACATCGATTTTATTTAAATCTACAGCAATAGATGGAAGTAGTATTTTAAATAATGAGATGCTCGAGCACATATGTGCTCTAATATTTACACTAAGTGCTCATTTCTGGAGACGCGGCGCGTCGCGCGATGCATTGTGCGTTTTTTCCGTTTACGGAGAGGCGCGCGTGCAGCGGTCCGCGTAATCACACGCCCAAACACAAACATATGGCAAAATACGATGTTGTTTACGGAGACGCGGCGCGTGCTGCGGCGCGTTGTCCACGGCGTTGCCCGCCGCGTTGCCCGCCGCGGTGGATGCCGCGTTGGACGCCGCCGGCACCGCTGCGTCCGACGCAGCGTGCGACACTACATCTTAAGCAAACGCGCGTAAAAACGCTTCTCCGTAAACGCTCTCATACATTGCCATATGTTTTAATTTTAAGGAACCCGCGCCACCCGACGCGACGCGCGACGCGCCATGTCTCCGTAAATGAGCCCTAAGTTACAACTAACAACCAACTGTGTTCATAATTTATCCGCGCTACTTTATAAATCACCGCTCAGGCGTTTTTATACAGGAGTTTCTATAAGATAAGCTTAGAACATAAACCCCTAATAATGAGCAGTACCCGAAGCCATACCACAGGGCCTGTAAATGGCTAAACATAATCCGCAATAATCTGATTGTAAAGTGGCAGCTGGCTACAAACAAACAATATCGTTTGATTCACTTGACTCTTGACATGGCATTGTACAGACAATGAGTTTCGTATAATTTCTTTTTTTGTTTCGAGATGTAGCTTAAGTGGCAGTGGGCAGGGCACATTGCTCGCAGAACGGATGGCCGATGGGGCCGAAAAGTTCTGGAGTGGCGACCGCGAACCGGAAGACGTTGCGTTGGAAGGCCTCCCACTAGGTGGACCGATGACCTGGTGAAGGTTGCGGGAATCCGCTGACCCGACCGGTCGATGTGGCGACACTTGGGGGAGGCCTATGTCCAGCAGTGGACGTCTTTCGGCTGAAATGATGATGATGATGATGATGACTCGTTTTTCGATATCTTATTTTTTCCATCATCACTATCGCATAATCGAACCCGACTTAATCAAGTCCATCATAATCTGCCCAGCCTTTTCATAACTTCGGCTTCCAGTCTTACCGGATACAGCTGAATACCAGTATTTTACATGGAGCGACTGCCTATCTGACCTACCCAACCCAGTTAGTACTGGGTAATACGGTACTCGGTAAGACTGGTTATCAGACCTGACAGACTTTCGGGCCACTAACTACCTGTAACGACTGCCAAAGATCTTCAAATGACTGATTAAACGAATGAATGGTTTAACGTGATTTCCGAGACACTAGGAAAACTCGTTGTGTAATGGATGGTCACCCATCTAAAGTAAAACCTTGGTAAGTGCGGCTTAACCTCGGAGATCGACCCGTGCGGCTGTTATTATTTAGCCAAGAGCTAGCCAGGACTTCAGCCAGGCCCTCAATGGCTTATAGCTACGATAATACGGCTATCATCAATACCATATTTTACAATAAAAAGATGGGTTCTAAAGTCAGCCTCTCCTTGTTCATGTGGTTAAAACAAATTCACTATTAAACCGGTATGTGATATCAAAATTATAGGCACAGGAGCAAAGCACCTACTTATTCAACATATAAACTAGGTTGTATACATGTGTGTGAAGAATCCTTAAAGTCTTTCTTTTACAAACTTATGAAATAAGGCAGCCCGTATCATACAAAGTTTGGTATTATTTTTCGTAAATCTCATTTTCATTTTAGTGGGGAAGATCTCCTAAAGAATGCGGGCTATTATCTCGCCACGTCATGTAAGCGACTTAAACGAGAAATTTTAATGAGAATTCCTCTTCTAGCTTGTTACAAAAATAATATTATTAGTTTTCTTGTTTAAAAACACATCTCGGCTGTCTGAAGTGGACTCGACATTAAAGGACAGGCCACATTACAAAGAGTCGAGTGTTAATTTGAACCTCAGTCCGTGACATGGCTATTTTGGCAATATTAATATTCAAGAGAAGGCTCTCCTGTCACAGTTAAGCGTTTATCTAAAGATTTTAACTTATTTAATGAATTGAGTATTTAAAGGGACGTCGGGCGACGTGGTGTAAGTTTTATTGGGAACGATTGGCACTGATGGCTATATGTTTTTATTCGATCAGAGACACTTTTTAAAGGCATAAAATAGACGGCTACTAAAGTTTTTTTTTTTCTAAACCCTGTCTATTCAGTGAGTAATTTAAGTGCGAGGACACTTTTAGTATTCAAGATAAAGACTTTTCAATACATTTTATTACTCGTGTATATTTTTTCATGGACAAACTTTGGTGTTCGCTTCGCCTGCCAACTTCGTGGAAACCTTTGCAATATGGAATATTTAATCCTAGATCAGATATGCAATTCGCTACAAGTTCAGAGTTGTGCAGTGAGTAAACTTCAAACTTAATAAACATGGCCGATATTACTATGCATGATTGATGTACAATATGCTAATAGGTTGGTAATAAGATATTATTAATGTGTTACAAGTGCGGTATTTATGTTGTTTAATAAGTGTCAGTTACTAAATGATTGAATAATAATAAGTTCTCTTATGTTTTCGGATATTGGTGTCGATTCTGTTGTGCACAAACTAAAATCTCTCTAATAAAACGAGAAAGGGACGGACGTAATTTAGAACTGTCAAATTTAATTAATCTAATATTTCCATACAAATTAAGGGTGCACGTAAAAACATGACAATTAAAAACACGGTAAAGTGCAAGGCATAAACTAGTTTGACATCTCTAACTTAGTTCATAGCTATAGCCGTCCTTTTCTCGCACTGCCTTTTAGTATAAGATAGCAATAGGTTTAGTTTGTGCACAACAGAATATATATTTTTTTTTTTTTTTCAGTAAATATAAGGTAAACGTTTACAGTTTTTCTTAAATCTATGTCAAGTTCACCCATGCTTAGAGCCTGAACTAGGTAATCCTGTGTTTCAGGCGATTTGAGGTAACATTAATTGATGAAATAATCATAAATCATATTAATATTATTGGTACCAATGTAAAAAGGTATACAAAATTATACTATTTTAACTAAGCTAATTTAAAAAATAACAATAATATGAATAATATTTACTTTAGCACGAGTAATAACTTCTTTGTATCTTCATAGGACATAGTTTGAAGAGCTTCCTTAAGGATTTTCTTGCAGTCATTGTGGTTTAAGGAGTAGATGCTTCCTTTTTCATTAAACCTGTTATATAGTAGCGGTCCGAGGTACATATAAAACTTGGCTGTGGAAGCGTGTTTTGTACTTTTTTGAGGGCAAACTATATCTTTCCGTCTTTTTTTTGTGAAATCAGTGCCGTTTGGAAGTGCTGCGTGTTGTTTTAGTACAGTGCTCATAATAAATAACTGTCGAACTGTTATACATGTACATATATGTTATACTTCACGAGAGATATTCAGGAGGTAAGTGGGGAAAAGGAAAGGGCGGCAAGTAGCCACCTTGAGAATAGCTCTTTGAGCTCTTTCAATGGGCAATAACAGAGTTTTACTCGCCCCACCCCATGAAGTAATGCAGTAAGTCAGAATTGACTGACACAGAACAAAATATACTTGCCTAAGTATTTTTGGATCTGTCATAAATCGTAGTTTTTTGAATACGAATACCAGCTTACGAATTCTATTATTTAGAGCTTCCAAATGTTGTTTGAAGGAAAGGGTTTCGTCTATTATAATACCCAGGTATTTTATTTTATCAGTCTTCTTAATATTGGGACACTTACACTGGCTATTAGCAGGGACTGGGCAACAATGAGCATGCAACGCTGAGGGGATATTAGATATATGCTTGCGCATTGAAAACTTAATATAATTTATGAATGGACACCAGTTTCTATGTTCCGAAAAACTACGAAGACTTGAATTGAATAAGTGTATTTAAATTTATAGAATAGAACACAGAAGAATGACAGAAGAAAGGCGAGGCCGATACCCAACAGTGGGTGATTCCGGGCTGAAATGATGATGATTTTTATAGTCAGTTTTCTATGTAAGACTGGCCACTTTTAAATAAGAGGTCTCTTCGTAAAAAGTCTCGATTGTCTAATCAATGACAAAGAGCAACGAGGAGGTTTTTTCCAAGTCTGTTCTGTTCATCAGCAGTATAATTACCTAATAAATAATAATAATTATATAATAATAATAATTACAAATCCGCACTGGGCCCGCGTGGGGGATTATAGCCCATTCCCTCTCATAGAGAGGAAGCCTGTGTCCCAGCAGTGGGAACATTATAGGCTGATGATGAATTATATTATATTAATTATAATGCTGCTTCTTTGTCTTGAGAAAATAACTTAACCTTGGCCAACCCACAATGGCGACAACCTGCAACAAAATATAATTACAATTGAAATACATAAAAGAAAATGAGATCCCTATTACTGTTACGGTCAATTCCGAAAAAAGGGTAACTTAATTGCATACGGAACCAAACCTCTTTCAGCTACCTAGCGAATACTTGTGTTTCCTTTGGCTCACTATTTTAATCAGTGTTTTAGAGATTTCCGGTCGAACGTAGTTACCAAACAAATCCTCAATTTGTTAATAGCACTTTTTGGTCGACCAACGTGAGAATACTTACTGCCTATGATGCATAATGATTGTAGGTATCATTTCATATCTTATCATTATTTTCATCTTATTGCTCTTGAAGCGCTATGTTGAGCGAGGGACATAATGTTTTAAATGGTTGGCTATTTTATTTTAATATTAAAGCTTCTGAATTTTCCAAGCGTTATACAAAAGTCAATCGCTCGGCTATATTGATTTACAATGTAAAATTCATTCCTTTCCATTACCATAAGCCGCTATCTTTACGTATTATGTTATTTTAGGATAGATTGCCTAGAAGGGGTCACCCTAAAAGGAAATTGAATTACTTATACGAGGGTGATATTCCAACAATTTATATTCAGTAAAAATATAAATTATCGTATTCAAAAATAGCTGAGATTCGTATTTTTATTACGACGATAAAATAAATTAGTTTGGATTTCTTTATGTCTGTTACCTAAGTTTTTAGATAGCTGTGGATCGGTAAAGTCGGTTTGAACTTTTCAATTTTATGGCAACGCAGCCGCAGTTAATCGCTGTAATCTTATGAACCGTTCCAGCATAGAAGTTTCTTTTGTAGATGATTAAATTCATCACTATGAACGCTCGTAAAGTTCTTCGCTAACATTAATGCAACGCGATTCTGCGACGTTTTTATCGCCGAAGTGGATCTATTGAACATGCTGTCTTTTTACTTTTAGCCACTTGTCTTGATTAATTTCCTAAAAGTTTTTTACTTCATTCTGTTTTTCAAAGAGACTTGGCAGTTAAACAGAAACATTGAACTTATCGGCTGCATTTATCGCAGGTCGTAAATATGCTTTCAGTGTTAACAGTGTTGCCTGTTAATGTTTATGACTGATCATAACCTTCCAATCATCGAAATAAAAGGTCATGGGAGTTGGTGTCACAACCATAATACTTGACGCACGGTTTAGTAAATGATTTAAATACCTTGCCTACTTGTCTGCTTTGGCAACCGTGTTTGAAAGCAGGACTACGTTACCACGTTATGATCTTGCTTTTTTAATCATAAAATTCTAATCTTCACGGCCGATTAAATTCGTAGTAAGTAGTAATTTGTATTCTTATATTAAACAGTCCATTAGCTCGTCGTTTTAATTAAAAAGAAATGAGATATGACCTACACTATGCCGCAAACTACAAGGAATTAATATTAAGTTATTTATCACCATTTTGCGCCACAATGCGAGGACGTCGCAAACTATTAATATTAAGTATAGAAAATTAAAATTGAAAAGCCGCGGTGGCTGAAATGGAACTTCATTATAAAGGTCTGAACTATTTGCAAGGACGATTAATATTCCATTTTACACACGGACAGACAGTTTATGTCCTACGTTTCGTTGAACCAAACTGCCTAGCAAATCTTATAGGAGCAAGAACATTCTATGAAATATCAGTGACTGAATATATCAGCCAACCTTTAAATTTTGGAAATTTGAAAACGATCATTTTTTTATTTTGCCAAATCATTAAAGTACAGCAAAGCTTACTTTTGGCCTCACTCACAAACTTATCCCACTCTGAACTTACACCATGTTTACGTATTTATCAGAAGTGGTTTGCCGGTCGTTGTCCCAGGTCCTGTCCGGCCGTGTGTCCGCTTCATGGGCGCGGTCCCCCGCCGCGGGTTGTCACTGCTAATTTGCACACAATTGTTCATCCCGGACTGAAAGTATAGAAATGAGAGGAGAAATGTAGTCGAGACTCAATGTAACTCACTAATTGGACCCACGAAATTGTATTCCTACCAGTCGTAACGATGGATGTTCGTTAAAACTTCATGTCGAATGGAAATGTAAATGCAGATACTTTCTCAGTGACTTTGTTAATCGCGAATCGTCAAGCGGACTTCGTTACGATTCTGTATAATTTCGTATAAATAAATCCCCTGTAGGACCTCTACCTATAATATATTTTTTAACTGACTTCAAAAGGAGGTCGTTCTCTATTATACGACTGTATCTTTATACGAATTTCCACGGCACCTATGTGTGTATGTTTAACCTACCTACTATGTTAATACTCCTGTAGCAATAAACCGATTTTACTGATTGTTTACTTTAAACCCCTTTTGTTAAATTTATAAAAATAACCCAATTTAGATAAATTAAAATGTAAATTCCAGTTATTTTGGCCCATTTCCGTAGGTTCTTGGTTATTGTTTTTCTGGTTCAAAATTCATTCATCTTTACTAACAGCATTCGTTTTAATAGGTCTTTTTTTATTATTGTTAACTTCGAACAACCATTCAACGATGTTAAAATTAAATTACAATACCCCTCCATAAAATTTTACTAAGGAAAATTCATTGTCTGGTTTTCAATCGATTTTCGTATGTAATTAACTTCAATATCGTCTAAAAATTACTTAAGATATACCTTTAAACTCAATTTTATATTGCGTTATCTATTGGTAAATCATAATCGTTTTCAAAACACTGCCAAACAAACTGGAAATAACTTCGGAATAGAATGGCAATGATTTGTGAAATAGTGTTGGGAAGCAATTAGCACAATTCAAGTTGGGCGATGAAAGAGATCGCGTGTGGCTGAGGGAAGATAGTAGTTTGGAGTAATTACGATTGTTGTGAGCGCCGACAATCACTTAGAAGCGCCTTATCTAAGGCCTACTTAACGCGCGGACTTGGCTATTAAGTCATAAATCGTCGGTAAGTCACGCAACGAGCTGACGATTTGGCTCCTAGCGAGTTATCTTCACCTTGGCATCTAATTAAGAAAATCTTTTTTTCTTTCGCCCCCTTAATTGGAACCCTAAATTATACGGATACGTAGGGTAATAAACTGGGCTCATTTTTGGAACACGCTCCCGATTTTCGAAATGATAACGGCTGATTTGATAGCGAGATTATAATATGAAATACGTGTTGTGTACATATTTTCCCGTGTAAGCTATTTCGTTACAAATGTTTGCGGTAATTACGCCGAAGCTGATGTTACCTCCTGCCACAATCAAATTGATCGTTTTGTGCGTAGTTTGGTAATTATAAGGTGCTTTCATGCGTGAGTCTCTTTGTCGAGTTTCTCGTAAGTGTGGTAGAGATATGTCACAGCTTCCTCTATTGTGATATTCGGGTGGTAGGTAGGTGTGGGTAGGTTTATAGTTTAATCTCTCAATTACGTCGTATCATTGGCGGGTAGATTTAGCGACATCCCGCCGGGTGGATTGTCTCACTCAGCGGACACTGGCTATCCATTTAACAATTGGACAGTCAGTTTGACACATGACAGTGTGCCGCACATCCCCTCGGCTCGATGCACCCCAATTTCTAGTGTGTCTGGCCACGATATTACCCATTACGCAAATATTATTTGCTTTACTGCTCTCTTAGTCTGTTTTAGTTTCCATTGGGTTTGTAGATAAGTTGTTGAATTTGAAATGCTTTTTTACTTAGGTATATAACTTCGTGCAAAATAATATTGTATCTAAACCCTTGTCAATAAATAATTATTATAATTTTGAAAACACCAAAGTCTTTGTGATTTTTGACCATAACGTTTTGTCAAACAAACCTAATGAATACACAAACAAATTCTAAAAAAACTGCTAACAAACAAATAATAATACCCTGGTGAAAAGGTAAAATTAAAGTCAAAATAATTAAACAAATAGCTTACGAACCAAATATTAGGTTTCAATATTGGGTACTCAGGTGGTTGAGCTTATTGTGACGTCAGAAAGACAAACCGACGAAAGTCTGCGGAAAGCTTTTTTTTTCCAGCATATTACTGTCCCACTGCTGGACAAAGGCCTCTTCTCAATAGAGAAGGCACGAGCTTTGATCACCACGCTTGCTCAAGACGGGTTGGCGAATTCAGACTTATATTAATTATAAGTCCAGGTTTCCTTACGATGTTTTCCTTCACCGATGTCTGTGATGTCCAAGATAAACTTAGAAAGTACTATGTAATTGAAAAAGTCACGTTGGACCCGGGCCGGGTCCCATTGGATTTGAATCCACAACCTCATGCAAGCTTACAAGTACTTTTTAATACTCTAGATATTATAGTCCCATTGTTTGAACTGAAAGGTTCTTATCCCCGAGCCTTCATATTTATTAAAGGTATTGACCGCCATTTGGATAGGAGATGGCCATTGTTATAGAATTATAATAGGCAAAGTTAGGATGCGGGCTGTTTTGGGACTGTTTGTTAACCAACTATGTACCTACTTACGTTTTGTTTGTAAGTTCAGGGTTGATGAACCTTTTGTCACGAAGATGGTGGAGCTAGATAGTGAGAGGAGTCACCCACAAGTTTCAGTCGGCACAGCCAGGCGGTGAAATCTAATTATATAAATAGGTATTCGGGAAAAAGCTGCTCGATTTAGCTCGAATTGTTCCGAGAGGATCCGAACATGATTAGCGATGATAGGTACCTAACAGAGTTTGGAAATCGACAAGCGCTGAATAATAATCAAATATGGGTAGTAAATCAAATGTGTTGACCCGTATTTATAGGTAGATCCACTTCTAAGTCCCATTAAAGATAGTTGCAATAAAACCCTCTTACGTTTTTTATTTCACAAATTAAAATTCGTCACACAAGATAAAAAATCCTCAACTACTAGTAATTAGTATCTTTCTTTTTTTAAGAATTGACATTAAAATTCTAGTCACATCTTTCAAGAAGAGTATTCATTATTTTAACTTGAATCACGATAACATAATAAATCTCCGTATAAAAGAAAAGTATTTTATACTGTGTGTTAAAGTTTTCTTCATTTAAAAAATACAAGAACAATTATCACTTATTGCATCAGTTTAAAAAAACAGAAATATTAATAAATTAACCTTAACTAGGACTGCAATATACCATGACACTACTTAATAAAAGTGAAGCCAAAACTTTGATAAAAATCTAATCCAAAGAAGTGAATACTAAGCAGTTCAACATTATTTTTATAAGACACACAGTACTACAATACTGCAGTATAAATAAAGCAAAATATAAAGCTTTAGGTAATAATTCATTACTTAAAAAGTAATATTGCACATTATACGTTGTATTTAAGATTTTATAAAGTGTGGTCTCTACCGCGTACCACCCATACATGTGAAAAAAACTGAAATATTTGGAACTTTAACCCTCAATATCTGCGTAACGTAGGTCCCAGTTATGGTCTAGAGCTTGTGTTGCAATCTCTTTGGACAAATTGTTGACGTGTGGTAGGGCCAGCCCGCGTAGTATGACCACCGTAGAAACGAAAGAGAATCGACAAATCTTTTGTTCATCTGTCATTGAATCGACAAAATGATAGATAAACAAAAGATTTGTCGATTCTCTTTCGTTTCTACGGTGGTCATGCTAAGGGGGCAGATGGACTCCTCTTTCCAATACTTAATTATGTATCTGTTACTGACCAGTCTAGACTGTCGGTCCAGCAACTAGTTTGACTGAGCCTTCTCTAGAGCTTGATATGTATATCTTAAGACATATTGTATGTAGGCACCTACAGTAGTCTTAAGCAAACAAGTTTTTTTTCTCCAATCACTATTTCAAAAACGAACACATATACTTCATCTAGGATTTGAAGTAAAACGTTTATTTACGATTGTAGTGGTGCCAGGAGGCGTGTCCCTCCATTCAGCCGATAGTTAATGTCCAGCCCAGGAGCGCAGTTCTGCCAAGAATAACAACTGAGGCCTTTGTGGTCGAATACTCGTTGTATTTAAATAGCACTTATTCCCTTTTCCAACATTGTTCAAAGTTTCACGATAAATTGTGCCTTCACTGACGGTCGCTAAAGTTTATTGTCGTTTATTGTGAGTTTTTGGGGAGTATTGTGAATTGAAGTAATGTAACAGATGTGATTTTTTTGTAAGAGTCTAGGTGTTTATATGAGTTTAACTGTTCGTATAATCGCGAAACGGTCAATTTAAAAAAAAAGCTTTAAAACAGCTCTGATGATATTATTACTTAGGTACTAGTTTACGACCGCGGCTTCGCCCGCGTGGAATGTCCCACGGCAACGCACTACGGAGATAAAAAGTACTACTACTAAATTACTGAACGGATTTGGATAAAAATTTGCATACAGATAGTTTGTAACATGGGGTTAAAACATAGAGTAACTTTTCATCCCGGCAGTAAGATCCTATGGGACAATTATCAAACTTCACGCGGGCGAAGCCGCTGGCAGAAGCTAGTTTATATTATTAGTAGGATTAGTCCACAACTTTATCTAACAATAGGTGGCAGAACATAAAATACAGTGTACAAAAGAAAGCGACTGGTATTTTCTGTCAGTTTTTGTAAGCGATAGTTTTTTTTCAAAAACTACTTAATCGACATACCTTACCTCAAATGAATAAATCCTTCAAAACAAATACATTTCTCACATCTCAGTTACAATTATCACGTGTAGTATTCTAAATCCTTAGTGCTTGCATTAACTGACTTCACAGAAACAGTATCTGCATTGTTCCACTTACCTGAAAGAGATAAGCATGGCATACATTTCGGCTTGTACACTGGAACATAATAACATGCATGCCCACAGCATAATTTGTAATTTTTAAAATATGTCGTCTCTTTTTTTGCGTGGGAAGAATGCCAAATGGTGGCAAACGAGGTGCATAGGTACCTAGGTTGAAGTCATGGCCGGCAGTCGCAAATGAAACGTGAATAAACAACAAGGTTCATTTTGTTTTGGCACTGAGTTTTTGTGCACATTATGTAGGTTAAAAAATCTCGTGTTAAACAAAAAATCCACGTATTGGTAAATTCTAATTTTCCCGACAACAGTGTTAAGCTCCATTATAGAGGTGAGGCAAAACTGCCATTTATAGTTAGCAATTCCAAATTCCGGGCTTATGTTGAAAATAGATATTTTTAAAACATAAAAGCGAATTGGAAAAAAACTAACACAAAATGAACACTGTTGGACTAGAAAATTGTCTTTTATGGGCGGACCAGAAAATAAGGAGCCATAAAAGAATTCACACTGCACTGTAGCTGCATTGCTATCAATGTTTAAAATTACAGATTTTACACCAACCTTACCTCTAGTCTGTGTTTATAAAATGCAAGTAAAACAAACACCGTTTTTATCTAAAAGATGAATCACTCGCTCGGAAAGCATTGTAATGGACTTTAATTCCAATACAGTGTTACCTGGTTTATTTGTCGAGGAATCGCGTGTACTCGGGCGGGGCTCTCCAGTCGCTTGTGGCGGGCAAGGTAATCAGAAGATTGATAAAACATTACGGCAAACCTACAGATAAATTGCTGCTGCATACAAACAAAGCAGATTTGTTCCATCAGATATAAGTTCATACCTTGTTTGTTCAGAACGTTCATAATACAGTGTTTTAACAGGAGTTTCAAACCGCGCAATAGGGATTCCAGTTCGAGGGTAGTGAAACTTAAACAGTTCCTCAAATGAATAGGCAGTTGAAATTAGTTCGGGGATGATGTTAATAGCTGTAACGCTTTCAGTGATATTAGTATTGTAATACCCCTCTGAATTAATATTCATCACCGTTTAAATAATCACCATTTTTTTTTAATAATTCACTACCTGATATAATTATTCGTGATTAACAGCCGAGGTCGTCATAAATCTGTTTTTATTGTCAGTTAATAACATGGCTGTCGTTATTTACTTGCGATTAATTTGGGACAGGTTAGATTTATATATAATTATGATTTTACACTCCAATGTTAGTGTATTAATCAGTCCTATTTCACATTTGTGCGATATTGTACCTGTGTTTGAAGTTAGAAATTCATGATTTTATAAGGAGGACAAGTTGTAATTACACTTAATTACTTATAAGGTACATTGATTTGTAATAAACCAATCGGTACATTTCCACGTCTGTTGCCGAGCAACATTCATGTATTATGTATAGCTCGGGTTGTATCGTACGGCTACAAATGAAAGTATCTAAATATGGCGAGATACAAGGGTATACTCGGTTATATTATGTGTATGGGGTTCGATTAGGGTCGACAAGCCTCCGTCCCTGTCGCCTCACATGATGGATGGGGTCCACATCAGATTTCGGATAGTTTTTTCAGCATATTATATTTTACTATGAACTTACGAGAGTCAAAGTTCCGAGGTCACTACAAATATCACTTTGGTCATTTTTTACGGACGATAACATCGTGTTTGTTTTGATCTTTTATCTCGAGATTCAAAGGAAATTTTAGTTACTAAGCTAAACCATTTTTTTGGTCCGTAATGAAACTTGCTCGTCGTTAGTTCAGTGAACTTACTTTTTAATAATGACCCAAATAAAAGAGGCGTTTCAACTGCCAGTAAAACAAATATTTATTCAATAAAAGGGGAAAAATCCTAAGAATTGGCACACCTGGGAAAAAAGAGCTTGAAATAGGTCCGTAATATGAAAGATGCGGTGTTAATTTAGCATCGATATTGCGGAGCGCCGAGTCGAAAGTAAAACATAACCATGTACCTACCTGCCTATGTAAATTGGGTACTTTCCTCACATTTACATACGTACATACCTTTCAGTGGGTTATTAAACACGCCGTCGCTTGAGTAAACATCGTAAATCACACAAAACTAGGGGCTTTGTACACACAATTTGCGTTTCTAATTTCCTACTAGGTAGGTAGATATTGTTTATGTACCCAAGTCATATTATTGTATTAATTTATAACGGTGACATAATTAACCTTAACAGTTAAAGGTTTTATTTTTATATTTTTTTCGAAACCTCATCATAAATCATAATGTTTAACGATGACACTTTTAAATATTTTAAATATTTTCAGTAGGTTCGTTATTTGGATGCACTGAAATTAATCAGTTATTATGATAAACATCTAAACTGTGCAACGCGCTTTGTCAGAGAACAATAGCCGTCGTTTCTAGAAGGGATGAAATAGAACACATTGTGTTGCATGAATGGATGGTATGAAACACCCTGTATATTGAAAATTGCCGCGTAATGCCTACAATACACGTGTGATGAAATTCCTACATCATACAAACGAGAATTAACAGAAGATTACTTATTCATATAACCCTTCGTCCATAAACTATGGATAAGTCTCATAACTATTACTATTGGCTTTTCACTGGAGCGATACCAGTGCTAAGTAATTGATTGGTTTTGTTTGGCCATACATAATTGAACATAAGCTTTATATTATCTCACTTCCACTAAACAATATTGAAGAATATCCAGAGGAGTTCGTGGCTAAAAAATAACAGCCGCACGGGTCGATCTTCAAGGTTAGGCCGCGCTTGCCAAGGTCGGTCTATGGGTGGATGACTATCCAGTACATACCGAGTTTTCTCCGTGCCCCTGGAAAGCACGTTTAACCATTGGTCCAAGTTGTCAATTTTAGATCTTTCAGAGTCGTTACAGTCCAGTTTTACCATGGGTCAGATAGGCAGTCGCTCCACGTGAAATACTGATATTTAGCTGCATCCGGTAAGACTAGAAGCCGACCCCAATAAGTCCCAACTTTATGAAGGCTATAGGCAGATGATAAATTGAAGATTATCCTGAGGGCTACACAAGTGATATCTGCATTGACAACGACTTTTAATGGGATTGATTTAAGCTTGCTGTCAGTCCCACACATTTCTGGCTCATTGAATCTGTTAATATCACGTTGCCTAGTACCTCAAATAAAAAAAATGTTCTGATCTTCTGGCTTAGAAGGAGAGCAATACTGCCCCACCTATTTTCGTAACTACCGAACCAATTCAGCTAATTCGACAAACACAAACATCTTGCACAGATATTTCAATGTACTAAAAAGTTTAATCTTTCACGCTATAACTAAAAGGATCGTTCTACTTAAACTGAATTAAGTGTAAGAAATGTGAACAAATACGAGTACCTATCGCATTACGAGATCGAGTGCTTTTAGTCGAATGAACATAATGACGAAGATACATGGCCGGCCGGTGTGACGTGCATGTTGTCCTTATAGCGTGTGACCGGAGACTGTACGAAGAAATTGTTTTACGAGTAAGTACCTACTCTAGGAAATGAGGGTATTGTTTCTACAATACTACAATGCCCTCCTCAATCTTCCTTCGAATGACAAACGGCGATAGATTGATTATTTGAGTGTAAAACGGCAACACAATCGTTTTAAATTAAAATGAGGGTATTAATACCTTCAAAAATAGGTCTTAGGTTCTATTGCTGTTATAGCAGGAGAGAAAAATATTTATTTCTAATATTATTGCACCTAAATTATTGTTTAGAAGTATCTACAAGCCGTTGCACAACTAATGAAAGAATCATTTCACAGTTCTGCACTATATGTTTTATTAAAAACAAAATACACACATCAAAAGTATCTAGGGATCAACATATATTTTTGCAATAACTTTTCTCCTGATTGATATTAATTAAAATTTTCTTTAAGGATTCATCAAATAAAGTGTTTTCGTTTGTCACAGTAACGATAAACCAAGTCACCTTTGCATTAATAAAGAAATTTGCCATTTTCCTAATAAAGGGATTTTTGACATTTGAACCACTAACATTAAAGTTCGAAAAAAAGACTGAAATAACAGTTTTCTTTAAAATTTTATTGGGTAACTTAAACAATTAATAATCCGTGTTTCTACCGCGAACACTAACAACACAAGAACATCGGTTTGGCATACTCAAAATGAGTTCATCCAAATCACGCTGTGGAATGGCCGCCCATGTTCGTTGCAACAACAAAAAAAGGTCTTCTTGCGACTGGATACCCTCCATATTCGGCAGAGCTCTTCTCTGTAGCATATCCCATGCATGCTCAATCGGGTTCAAGTCTGGCGACTGAGCAGGCCAGGGCAGGACATTGATGTTAGCTGCGGCGAGAGTCTGTCTTACAACTCTTGCGGTGTGCGGTCGTGCATTATCATGCATTAACTGAAATAAGGGACCGATTTGCACTTGTAGAGGAACGATGACGTCTGATACAATCGTCTCAGCATAAATTTGAGCGTTGAGGTTGCCTCTGATCCAAATCAACTCAGTTCTTCCGCCGATCCAAATACCCGCCCATACCATGATGGTTCCACCACTATAAGGATGGACTTCCTGGCAGGATTTTAATCGCTGTTGGCGTCCAGGGGTTCTCCAGTGTCGTATACGTCTTGTATCCGGTCTCATACCAAAACGAGACTCATCAGAAAAGCACACGAAACGCCATTGTTCTTCTGCCCAATTTCTGTGTTCAAGAGCCCATTGATATCGAATCCTACGATTGTGCATTGCTATAGGTGGTACCCGTAGCGGTCTTCGGGAATGAAGGTTCACTTCATGCAAGCGGTTTCTGACTGTTTGGTCGCTAATTAAGTTCCCTGAAGAGTGATGAAGCCTCACGGCTAACATCATGGCGGTTATTGTTGGAGCTCTTCGAGTTAAGATTTGAATGTATCGGTCTTGTCTCCGTGTGGTGCAGCGATACCGTCCTCCATGGCGCTCAGCCACGGTACCAGTGCTTCGGTAACGTGTCCAAAGTCGACTGATAACACTCTGACTTGTATTCAGAGCTAAAGCTACAGTACGTTGCCGGGAACCAGCTTCTATCATTCCCACGGCTCTGAGCATTTCTTCCCTGCTTAAATGACGTCGCCGCTCCATAATAACGTTGGTTTTAATCAGTAGTAGGGAAACAGTAGCACTAATAATGTCTTCAATGCGTTGTATGTTTTTATAGGGAAAATATTGACAGCTTATTTTCATCTTTTACTCGAATTTGATTGAGAGTTCCTGATTCAAATTATGAAATGCACCAAAAAGGATCCATATAAATTTATAAAATCATAAATTTATTACAAAGCCACATCTCAATCTCAAGAAATCCGCATAAAAATGCTTGATCCCTAGACATTTTTGATGTGTGTATATTACGATCACGAACCTGTGTTGTAAAAGTTGACATATTTGTCAGTTAAAATATTTGTCTGTGTGTCACGAATCTATATTGATGCGTGAAAATAGTCTGCACGTCCTAAAATTTTGCGATTTAGTCCTAAGTTTCGTATCTAGGCTTGCCCAAACGTTTAACCCTTTTCCAATAAACACGTTCTGAAAACCACCAAATTTGTTAAGCACAAAAATATTATTTTTTATATTCTTGTGCTTAACAAATTTGGCTCTGTCGAGTACATAAACGTTTCAAACTAAAGCATGGAGTTTTTTATGGAAATTGTGTTTTTACGTACCAGTTTGTAGGTCATAACATAACATCCAGCCTGTAATCCCAGAACGGTTAGGCAGAGGTGTAACTAATAGTACACGCATATTTCGCCAGTTATGTTTAAGTCCCATGTAATAAGGGGCGAGCCTATGACCATCTTCTTCTTATCCGGTACGCTATTGACAGAGCGGTCGTAATTGTTAAGTACTCGTAGCAGTATTGGAAGGGCAGATGTGATAGTAATTGCAAACCGCCTCGCCGAGCACCTTGCGGGGACGGGGCCTTGCGGAACACCAGTTAGGTTTCCGCAAGGGGCGCTCTACGGTGGACGCCATCATGCGCGTGAGAGCCCTCACGACGGGGGATGCAGTGTCCCGGGGTGGGGTTGTCTTGGCGGTGTCTCTAGACATCGCCAATGCCTTCAACACCATGCCCTGGAGCTGCATTAGGGAGGCACTCCGGTATCACCGGGTGCCGACCTACCTTCGTCGTGTGGTCGGGGACTACCTGACGGATAGAGCCGTCATCTACCTCGGTCGCAGCGGAGAATGGAACCGGCGGGAGTAGTCGTGCGGCGTTCCACAGGGATCGGTTCTAGGGCCGTCCTTGTGGAACATCGGGTACGACTGGGTGCTGCGCGCCGACCTCCCTAGCGGTGTCAGCGTGGCCTGCTATGCAGACGCACGCTGGTGCTGGCACAAGGGGGGTCGCACGAGGCGGCGGCCGAAATAATGACACGCGGGGTTGCGATAGTCGTCGAGTGGATCCGGCAACTGGGTCTCGAGGTAGCATTGCACAAGTCCGAGGCCATGTGCTTTCATGGGCCTCGGTAGGAGAGGTATCCATCGGTGTCGAGTCGACTTTGAAGTACCTAGGACTCGTCCTCGACAGCCGGTGGAACTTCGTGGAGCACTTGCGACGTTTGGCCCCCAAACTGGAACGGACTGGGACTGCCTTCAGGCGGCTCCTGCCCAACCTGGGGGGGCCGAACGCCTCCTGCCGGAGGCTCTACGCGGGAGTCGTGCGGTCTATGGCCCTTTACGGGGCCCCGGTGTGGGCGCGTTCATTGAAGCGGCGAGCCGCCCACTACCTGAACGCGCCCCAAAAGGTGGTAGCCGTAAGGCTGGCTCGGGGGTACCGCACGATCTCCCGCGAGGTGGCGAGCCTCCTAGCCGGATTGCCGCCATGGGATTCGGAGGCGATAGTCCTCGCGCGCCTACATGAATGGCGCGCGGAGGCGCTTCGCCGGGGGGAAACTCCGCTGCCGCGACAAATTGTCGCTCAGCGGACAGACTTCCGGCGCGATCTCATGGCGACATGGAGAGAGCGACTGTCGCAACCCTGTGCAGGGCACGCCACGATAGTGGCGATAAGTCCCCTCTTTGAGGAGTGGCTTGAGAGACGCCACGGCGTCCTCACCTTCCGCCTGACGCAGGTCCTCACCGGACACGGTGTTTTCGGGAGGTTCCTGCACCGAATCGGGCGGGAGGAAACCCCGGGTGTTTCCATTGCGAGGATCGACCGGAGGACACAGTGGAGCACATGGTGGAGGTGTGCCCCGCGTGGGCGGAGCACCGCCGTGTCCTCGAAGCGGCGATTGGTGGCGGCGACCTCTCGCGTTCGGCCCTGGTGCAAGCCATGGTCCGGAGCGAGACGGAATGTGACGCCGTCACCTCCTTCTGCGAAGCAGTAATGCTAGAGAAGGAGGTGGCGGAACGTGAGAGGGAGAGAACCTCACACCGCCCCGGCCGCCGCAGGAGACGCCCTGGGCGTCGGGGGCCACCACGTGGCCCCCGGCCACCGTAGGCGCGGGCCTATGGACGGTGGGCTATGGGCTAGCTAGCCGTCCGTCCGTCTCATGACGACAGGCCGTGTCGACTTCCACGCGCGCCTCAAAGAGAGTCAGCAAAAGGCCTTCCTTTTGCTGACTTTGAAGGGGACCCCTGGACCCCCAGGACCGATGCCTGCCGGGGTTGCGGGACTGTTCGAAAGATATCTCTTTCGAACAGTCCCGCAACCCGGCAGGCATCGCCCGGCAGGTTCCGTGGCCCCGGAACAAAAAGGGCGATGAAGAAACATGGATGGGTTTTAGTCAGTAAAAGTCTGACACTCCCTCCTGCTCCGCCCAGAGCGGGAGAAGTCATTTGATGATTTCCCATCAAAAAAGAAAAAAAAAAAACAAAAAAAAAGGGGCAGATGTGATGTACTTCACGACATTTCGCCACCGCTGCCTGCTAGAGGTCATCCTGCTGCAAACAATGAAAAACCCAATAGCCCGACCAGGGAAAGTGAGAATCGAACGCAGATCCTCATGCTCAGTAGTCGGGCTTGCATCCACTAGACAGGCTACATCCCGTTTAGTAACGGGTCGGGAGGCTTTTGGGACCAGGACCGCGGTCCCGGATTCCCCCTAAATATTTTTGAGTCTTATTTTAGGACCACAAGAAAAAAATGCAAAGTTATGTCTTGGGAAAGTACGGTCAACCAAACATATTTCGTATTTTTATAAAACCAAAAATAGTACATTTTGATACAAGTGGAGAAAGTTTGTTATCATGGATTCGAGGCGGAATAAACACATGTGCCGTAGGCGAGGGTGTTATTCGCCAACTAAACAAAAGACGTGCAAAACAAGTGAAAAGTGCCCGTTCGTAACTATTTTAATCTTCACACATTTGGGTTATTTCGACTAAAATGGAAATGATCGCTGGCATGCCTGTTTCAAATAATGACGCTCTTGCTATAGGCAATTATTGTGGCAATTAATTGCCCGCGGATAATCGTCAAAGAGAGGGGAGCAACTAGTTGTTGTAAATTCCTCCATACCGTACAATACAATTTTAGCGCCCATGGCTGATTTTGACTGCTGAAATTGAGTGGTGTTGCTCAAATTAAACATGCAATCTTGATAGTTCAGCTATGTATCTCGGTTCACCATCTACTCATACTCATGTTTATGTTTAAATTATGTTTACTTTTGTTAGTAGTTTTAAACATATCAATGATTAACTAGATGAACTAGAACACAAATGATGAACTATTATTTGAACTAGATGTGTTTGGTTTTTCTTGTCTGACTACTCTGAGAAGAAACCTGAACAAACTTAGAGGTCAGTCTTATAAATTCCATACAATATTGTCTTCGTCAGGTCAAGTGAGGACCATGCACATTAATTTCAGATATATTCTTTTGATGAAAGTACTGCACAGATTTGAGTGGACCTGTCCATTAAGTGCACGGATGTGTCAGTAATCTTGTTGCTCAATTCAGAACTAAAGGAGCTCGACGATTCGACGAACAATACCAAAGGAAACATATGTGTGCTGCGTACAGACAAGCACAACAAAGAGCTTTCTCTTGAATACAGCAGAATCTATGTATATTTAAAATGTCATAAGCAATGTTCGGTGTTAACTTAAAAGTCATAAGCATTACCTAAGCTATCTTCATCTATGTTTATTATTAATTGAAGATGCTTTTCTTGTCTGTCTGTATGACTGCGTTGTTCTTTTAAGCTACGCCACAGATTTTGATGTGGTTTTCACAATAATTTTAGAAAAAGTATATTGTTTGGAAAGATTGTGTGTCACACTTATACAGGTGACTTTTTTATCCCTTTCCAAAAAAATGGGTATATTAGGTGGATGGAGTAGAAGCCTATGGCATACCTAGTTAGTTAGTTAGATTCCACAGCTTAGAAGAAAATTGATCCATCATCAAAAAACGCTACAAATCTCAAGTAAACTTTTCATATTAGAACAAAGAAAGAGAAATTTAGAAAAAAATAATATAAAAATATCGAATTTCAAATCATACACAATTCGCGTATGATTTTGAATTTAAAACTAAGTATGCCATTTGCTTCTACTCCGTTCACCTACTAAACCCATTTTTTTTTGTAAATGGATAAAAAGGTCACCCTGTATTAAACTTATATATTGTATTGTTGTGAAACGGCTAAGCAGATGATGATGATGTTGTAACAAAGAAATGCGAAGTCGTGAAAAAAATGCGAAGCAGCGGCGGACCGCTTGTACAGTGTCGACCAAAAGTCCATATGTAATCTGACAAAGCAATACCTTGACGTTAAGTTTGACTTACGACCTTCTACTTTCAAGAAAATAGACATTGTCGTCTACAAGTAATTGTAGTTCATAATTTCACAGTTTTATATGAGTCAAGATGGCCTAGCGGTTAGGCGCGTGGATCCTATGAGTGAATCAGTTAAGTTGTGAGTTCAAATCTCATGTTGTTATTATTAGACTTTTTGTAAGTTTTTACTCGATTGGAAGTAATGGGACAGAAATATTATATTCTTTATCTTGTTCGTTTTGTGCACACATTTCGTAAAGTTAGGAAGGTAGATCATAAAAAAATAAGTCAAAAATATAGAATTCTGTGAGGTAGACATAAGTTTTTATGAATATATAACTTGATCGGAATGAACGTTGTCTTTTGGTTGTAGTTGTTAGTTAGTGACGTGTGATTTAATAGATAACGGTATTGTTGTTGGTATATCGCAAAATGCAGGCAAATATTGATATTAATATTACCTAATCGCGATTATTTAGAGAGCACGGGATTATTTAGATTTTGATTGGAATACTACCATATTTTCAGATGAAGAATTTTAAATCAAGACAAAAGGGTAGGCTTAATTTATGTCGCCAGGATAACACTCGCTGGTCTGATAAAAACATGTTTCATAATACAGACTCAGCCTTGATCGAATTACGGTTAATATGTGGGGATGGATAAGTGCAGCAGGGCCAAAGGAACTGGCTTTTATTCCTCCACGTGCTAACAGTTTTATTTATGTAGAAGTTTTAGAAGATGTCATGCTACAAAATACTCGTATTATCCTTAGATGTTTTAGTTTTAATTAGACGTGTTACAAAATATTTAGTGATATTAACTTATCCGTTATTATTTAATGATCTTAAATTGAGGTTTAGTTTCAATATTCTTTTCTTCGAGAAAATGAACACCTAAACTATAACCTCAATACGAGTTACATTTATTGTGACGTCACATAAAAAAATATTAATGAAATCTCAATCATTTATATCAGTTTTCAATAAAATCTGCTGAATACCTATAATAAGTGGGTATCAACTATCAACAACAATTATTATATTTGTGTGATTAGAATATCCTTTCCTTGTTACCTGTGCCTAAGGTTTGTTATTATGAATTGACTTATGAGTGAGTGGGTATACAATAATTAATCTTATGAACGGTTACAAGAGAACTTCTTTTATATCTAAGTAGGAATATGACGTTACAATTCTCATGAAAGTTTGTTAAGTCATTTTATAAATAAATAAAACGAATAAACATTTTTGTTATCATTCAGCACGACTTTTTTATTTCTACCTTTCAACACAAAAAAATTATACACAATCACATAAATAGTTAAATAATAATGCTATAGTTTTTTTTTACAAATATTTAACTTCTTAAAAAAAAAATATATATATATTAATCCATTACTTATAAAAAAAAACTTAACACTGACAAGTTTTTGCTTAAAGCACAAAATAATAATTATATTAAACTAATAACTAAACTAATATCACCAAGAAACTAAAAACCTACACATCGTAAACGGGATTCGAACTCAGATCTTGTTGATCGTAATCCCACTGCTAAACACAAACAGCTACCAATACTTGGTAAATTAATGTGAATTTTAGCTATCCAATGGTAAGAACAGGTCGCCACACAAATAAAATCATGCGTTTGCTGCGTGTTAACAAAAGAGACGGAAATATATTATTATGTTTCGTGGAGTGTGACGCGATGTCATGCGATTGGGTGTGACGCGATGTCATGCGATTGGGTGTGACGCGATGTCATGCGATTGGGCGAACGCTGTGGTGTGCGTACTGTATAGAGACCACTTACACATACAGATGCACGGACGCTCGACCGTGCGTTCACAGCAATACAATCTTTAGCGTGCCTATGCACTTATGAACGCTTACTGTACAGTCAGTGTCATGTTTTACTTGTTTTTGTTTCTCTTCTTCTGCCTTTTTAGATTGGTCAGCTAACGCAAACCACTGACTGTACCTGACTACAATAATAACTGTAAGCTTGCTTTAATTAGTCCATTGCGTGGGCAGAAAGGACTGATCGGCACCGCCCACGGTCTTACACGTGTCAATGCGTAAATTACACTATTTCTCGCTACGGTTCATTAGTTACCTTTTGGATCACGTTTAATTGTATCAGTATTTAAGTAAGGACTTGGAATGACTTATTTATTTATTTATATGTCACTTCAACGACTAACTCACTAAAACATACATAAATATAAATCACAAACAATATACTTTGGTCTTTTTTTGAGTATTTTAAAGATGAAAAAAAGAGGACGCAAGAAATAAGGGTATTTTGCATAGTGATGCAATCGTGTATATACTTCATAAAAGATAGCTTGATCTCTGCATACTAAGTCGAACTTACATACACATATGAAGTGTAGTGATGCAACTAAAGTAGGGCCAATCTAATAGATCACATTTGACATCTGTCAGTTCAAAGTAAAGGTTACTATCTTTTGTCATTATTAAAATAAATCGTAAATGAAAAAAGTTAAGCAATTGTGCAGTTATAATTTCGAAAAATAAAAAAAAAATATGCCAGCCGTTACAAGGTTACGTTGTTGTTGTTCAATCAAATATGAACATTAGCTTAAAATGTACTTTTTCTATAATATTTTTACTTTTACCCTAGCAACATTTGAAAGTTGTTATTATATTGTGGGTTTGCTATGGCAACCTCTCCTTCCAGATCGTCTTCCCCACTGTGTAGACGTGTTCTGTTAATTATTTTCAATAAACGCGAATTTACGTTCAAATTACACTTGCATTTTACTTATACATGCAAGTGCTGGTCCTTCAAGGTTTAGCCAGTGAAATATCGGTGATTTCGATAGTTTTCCGCGGTTTGTGTGCGTGCCATCGGTTGCCGGTGCACTCGCAACCCGCCAAGTGTCTGCGAGAAATAGCTTATTTTCTCGTATTACGGACGAAAAAGGAGCTTCGGATCATCAAGGAAACACAATCTACGAGATTATCGACGAGATCCCACTACAAATCTGCAATTTAATTGTAGACGATTAATCTTTTCAAGTGAGGGTGTCTTGGAAAACTCGTCCATTTTTGCAACGGACGGAGTGTTTGAGCGTTGGCCGTGACGACACGACGAGCTTCGTCAGGTTGGCCATTTTGCGGTTGCGTTCCGGTAACTGTCATCAAGTTGACAGTGACAGCTGTCATCCGTCAGTTGTCCAGTCGTCAACATCATCGACATTTGCGCCCAGAAGTCCCAGAACGTAAATAAACACCGATTTCTACGTGAACAATCGTAATATCCGTCGAGTTACGTTGCAGTGCAACAGATTGCGGCTTTTTAAACTGCAAAGTGCATCGCCATGTGGTTTCGGCTTTAGGAATAGCATCACCCCAGCTCCGAACTTGGGTGTCGTACAAATCGACGAAAGTTAATCTGGGAAGCAGGCAGCAGCGCTTTTCGCGAAACAACGTCTATTCTATAGGCTTACAAACTAAAAAGTGCGTTCCATAATCAAAGTGCAGTGTTACGGCTTATTGTGTTATTGTGCGGCATATACGGTTTGTTTACCTACGTACGGTAAACCATGGCGGAGGATTTAAACAGGTTGCGATTACAACGCCGACAGCTAAAAGGTACTGTGACTAGGATAGAAAACTTTGTGAATGATCCAATTAACTTAACTTCTTCTTCCGTCGAAATGTTGCAAGCCCGTAAAGACAAATTAATCAGTACAATGCGTAGTTATGAAAGTGTACAATTAGACATTTTGTCTCTTTGTCCAGAGGATGCTGAAAAGGTTGAACTATTGGAAGAAAAATATTACTACATAATTTCAAAGTTAGACTCGAGTTTGAAACTGTTAACCCAGTCTGAAGTATCTAAATGTCCTAATGTAGCATCTTCCAAATTACCCAATATCGAAATTCCAGCATTCTCTGGCAAAGATTTTACTAAATACACGCCATTTATGGATTTGTTTACTGCTGTTTTTCACAACAACAAATCACTTTCGGATGTTCAAAAATTGTTTTATTTACGAAAGTATTTATCTGATGAAGCATTAGCCGTTATTATAAACCTGCCACTTGTAAATGAGTCATACAAGGAAGCCATTGATTTATTAAAGAAGAGATATGATAATAAGGCACGGTTAATAAACAATCACATAAACATTATTTTAGAAATGCCATCTATGCAGCGGGGTACTGCGGCCTCCTTGAGGTCTTTTATTTCGGAAGTGCAGCAACAAGTTTATGCTCTTAAAAACTTAAAGCAGCCCATCGATAAATGGGACATGTTGCTCATTTGTGTTTTAAGTAAAAAGTTAGATTCATATACTAACCGGGCTTTCCAATTAGATAAGGATCCCGAATGCTTACCAACATTACCTGAATTTATCAACTTTTTAGAGAAACGCGCCAATGCGCTTGAAGAAAGCGGAGACAAAAGCACTCATGAGAGTATCTTCAAAAAGTCTTCCAAGGTGAGCAATATTGCCACCAAAAGTAACCTCATTAAAATATGTAAATATTGTGATAAAGCTGATCATTTATTGTTTGATTGCCCAAAATTTAAAATGGCATCAGATGTTGATAGAATCAAGTTTATTGACAATCACAAATTGTGTACAATTTGTCTCAATGAACACAAAGGACGCTGCAGATTCCACTTTAAGTGTAAAATTTGTAAAAAGGGCCACAATACTCTGTTGCATAGGAGTAGCAATGCAGATCAGGAGCAAACGGTCGCTCTGCATACAAGTAGTCCCACTACACGGGTATTATTACCTACTATAAAAGTTAAATTATTTGATGTTAAGGGACGTGAACTGCTTGTAAGGGCATTGCTTGACAGCGGCAGCCAAGCCTCATTTATCACAAATTCTTTAATGACAAAACTGTCTTTGAAGCCTATGGCTCAATCTACCAATATTATTGGTATTGGCAATAGAAATAACACAATAAATAAATATGTGAATGTTGTGATTCATTCTCCAGTGCAGAACTTGCAATTTGATGTGAAATGTAATGTGGTAAATGCAATTACCACACAGTTACCTCAACAATATATTGATCCTACAAGTTATAAGCTGCCAGAAGGAATATACCTATCAGATGACAAATTTAATGTGCCAGCTGAAATTTCCCTTCTCTTAGGAGCTGACATTTATTTCAACATTTTGTTGGATGGTCATATTAAATTAGTAAATGGTCCAGTGTTGCAAAACACCTTATTTGGGTATGTTGTTGGGGGGACTGTGTCTAATTCGCATAGTTCAGATGAAACTCTAGTATCAAACTTTGCTATCTGTGACTCTGAAAAACTAGAAAATGTGATGGAACAGTTCTGGCTGAGTGAAAAAATGCCTGATGTTTCTGAGAAATGTAAAAACCACTCTGCTGAGTTCCAAAAAACTGAAAATATTTTTCTTCAATCAGTCCAGATTAAAAATGATAAGTTTTATGTAGATATGCCTTTTGTTGCTGATTTAGAAAACTTGCAGCTTGGAGATTCCTTTTCTGTAGCTCTGCAGAGGTTTCTCGCACTGGAGAATAAATTAAAAAAAGATGCCAATTATTTTCAATTGTATAAAAAGTTTATTGATGAATATTTGGCCTTGGGACATGCCAAGAAAGTCGACATTAGTACTTATGATGTACAAAATGGCCCTGTGTATTTCCTGCCACATCACGCTGTTTTAAATGAAAATAGCAAGACAACAAAGCTCAGAGTTGTATTTAATGGCAGCATGAAATCAAAAAATAAAATTTCTCTTAACGACGTTATGTTGAATGGGCCCATTGTTCAAAATGAACTTTTTGATATTCTTGTCCTATTTAGGACCTATATTTATACATTAGTATGCGATATAACAAAAATGTTCCGAGCAGTCTATATCAATGAACATCAAACTTCTCTTCAAAATATTTTATGGAGAGAGGATCCAAGCAAGCCCATTAGTTGCTTGCAGTTGCAAACGGTTACATATGGACTTAAGGCTTCAACTTATTTAGCAACTAGATGTCTTATCGAGTTGGCACAGCGATATGAAGATGCCTATCCATTAGCTGCTCAAGCCATGCGTTCCAACACTTACATTGATGATGTTTTAAGTGGAACTGATGATTATGGCCAACTTATAGAATTAAAAAGGCAGTTAATAGAACTATTAAGCAAGGCTAGTTTCACACTACATAAATGGTGCTCAAATGCACCCGAAGTGCTAGATGACATCCCTAGTGAAGACAAGTATTTTGAGGAAATTGATATCAATAAAAGCAATATTATCAAAACACTTGGTTTGAAATATGATATCATACCCGATCAGTTCACTTTTACAAGTCCTGTCAGTAACAAAAATGATTTGATGACCAAAAGAAGCATCTTAAGCTACATTGGCAAAATGTTCGACCCACTAGGATTAATTGGACCCATAATAGTAATCGCAAAATTGTTCATGCAAGAGCTGTGGTCCAGCAAAATTGGTTGGGACACAGCGCTGCCACAGATCCAACTTGAATACTGGTGGAAATTTATAGACAATTTAAATCTGATGGGAACAATAACTGTTCCAAGGGGTTTATCTTGCAAAGGCTTCAAATCCATAGAGTTAATTGGGTATGCAGATGCCTCTATTAGAGCCTTTGGATGCTGCCTCTACCTACGGGTTTTGAATGAACAGGGCACAACTGTCAGTGTTAATTTGTTGTGTTCAAAATCACGAGTCGCTCCCATAGGAAAATCCTTGACTATTCCCAAGCTTGAGCTTAACAGTGCTCTCCTCTTGGCTCAACTGGCAGGTAGAGTCTATCATACATTGAAAACCAAGCTTCCCTTGTCAGTTCATTTATACAGTGACTCACAAATAGTTTTGGCATGGTTGGTTTCGCGTAAAGACATTCGCAATGCTTATGTGTCAAAACGTGTCAAGCTTATACAAAACATGACACAAGAGTTTGAGTGGTCGTATGTAAGATCGGCCGACAATCCTGCAGACTTATTATCCAGGGGCTCAGAGCCTCAAAAACTGAAGTCAAGTGAGTTATGGTGGCATGGACCAACTTGTTTGTCAAATGTAGAGTTCAAGCACCCATATACAAATATTGATTTGCTATACACTATCCCCACAAGTAACGACGACGCTACAGCCAATGTCTGTACCACACAAGAATCACATTTTAGTCTCTTTGAAAAATATTCAAATCTTAATAAATTGCAGAGGTTACTGGCTCTCCTGTTGAGGTTTAAAAGTAATTGCCTTAATAAATTTGAAAAGGTTTATGGGGTGTTGACTCCCAAAGAGCTAAATAACTCACTAAATGTGATAATTCGAGCAGCTCAGAGAAAACATCTCTCAAATGAGATAGAGTCTCTTGCTAAAAACAAAACTATCAAGTCTAGCTTAGCTAATTTGCATCCTTTCTTAGACCAAGGTGGCATTCTCAGAGTAGGAGGTCGTCTACAAAATGCTGCAAATGTACCTTACGAAAAGAAACACCCTGCGCTCATACCCAAGTCATCACGCATTGCGTCAATGCTAGTTGAGAGAGAACACATTCGCCTTCTCCATGCAGGCCCTAAGTTGGTTCTTAGCTCTCTCTTGCAAAAATATTATTTGATCAGTGGTATAAGGGAAGTGAAAAAAGTGGTGCATAAGTGTGTCAAGTGTCATCGAGTGAAGGCTGCAGCCGCCAAGCAACTCATGGGCTCTCTTCCAAAAGAACGGCTCACTGCTGAAAGACCCTTTCAGACTGTAGGTGTAGACTTCTGTGGCCCATTCAACATAAAGATTGCAAGGATACGTAGGCCATTAGTATCAAAGGCTTATGTAGCCCTATTTGTTTGCTTTATTACCAAAGCCATTCATGTTGAACTGGTTACTGACCTCACTACTGAGGCTTTCTTGGCATCTCTCAAACGCTTTATTGCAAGACGTGGATTACCTACTTGTATTTTTTGTGACAATGCTGCCACATTTAAAGGTGCATCCAATACTTTGAAAGGTCTGTATGATCTGTGTAATTCCAAAACACACAAAGATGATGTAACAAACTTCTGCCTAGAAAAATGCATAGATTTTAAATTTATTCCAAGTTACTCTCCAGAATTCGGAGGACTATGGGAGGCAGGAGTCAAAAGTTTAAAATTCCACCTAAAAAGAATTGTTGGCAATCTCTGTCTTACCTATGAAGGTCTCTACACAGTCATTACTGAAATTGAAGCTATCCTCAACTCGAGGCCTCTGCTTCCTATGTCATCAGACATTTCTGATACTAACTACTTGACCCCTGGCCATTTTCTCATTGGCACAGCAATGACATCATATCCTGAAGTAGATCTTTTTAATGAAAATGTAAATTATTTAAAATTTTGGAATATTTTATCTAAATTGAAACAGGATTTTTGGAGGGCTTGGTCAAGAGATTATCTTACCCAGCTTCAGAGCAGGCCTAAGTGGATTGATGCACATCCTAATTTGAAAGTAGGAGATCTGGTAATTGTAAGATCAGATAATACTGCTCCGCTTAAATGGCCCATGGCCCGGGTAGTAAAAGTTTTTCCTGGATCTGATGGCAGGGTGAGAGTGGCTGAGGTCAAGATAGGTAGTAAAACCTATACAAGGTCTTATAGAAGACTAAGTCCTCTACCTATAAACTAATTTTTTAAATTGATGTTAACATTTGAAAACTTGATACCTACTTGTTATTTTCTTTAGTTTAATAGAGTGCCTTGAAACTACAGGCATTCACCAAATGTTATATTTTAATACTCTACTTACATAGAGTCATACTATACTGTTTAAGTTTACATTTTTAAAACTAAGTATTAGCATTTTTGTCATTCATTCTGCCCTCGGGCCCAACTATGTTCAATCAAATATGAACATTAGCTTAAAATGTACTTTTTCTATAATATTTTTACTTTTACCCTAGCAACATTTGAAAGTTGTTATTATATTGTGGGTTTGCTATGGCAACCTCTCCTTCCAGATCGTCTTCCCCACTGTGTAGACGTGTTCTGTTAATTATTTTCAATAAACGCGAATTTACGTTCAAATTACACTTGCATTTTACTTATACAGTTGTATTTAGATGAAGTGTCAAATGTAATCTATTAAATTGGCCCTACTGTAAAGGCCGTTTTCTACAACTAACTTACGTATAACTATCAGTTAGTATTCCTACGTCTCGTAGCTATCGGTGCTTCTATAGACAAAGTTAGCTTGAAAAGTTAGCTGCGTCACCTACCTGTCACTTGATTCATAGAAAAATCAAAAAAAGCTTTTCTGTGACGTTTTGTTTCTAACCGTCCGTAAGCTAAATATCAAACAGACGAGAGAAACAGAGTTATCAACCTACCGAAACCTGTCAGTAAGTTATTGAAAATGACCGTAAATAGTCACTTAACAAAGTCGTTAGGATAAGTATGATTAGGTTGACGTATGATTTGGTTTGACGAACTGGAAAAAAAGCGACGCTGCCGAAAAGGTTGTGACATCGCGTTCGGATTTAAACAGGAGCCGCACTGTTGCTTGCGATTATTGTCAACCGCAGCGCCACTGCCGTCTGCGGTTTATATCGCTTTCGGAAGAGTAGTAAAGACTCTTTCGTTGTCGTCGTGTCGCCTTCTGTGTCATACCAACGAACTGAATGCCTGTCAATAATAGCAATGACGATAATGCTGATTCGACCCGACCTAAAACGCGAGAAAATTAATCCTGCAGCCTTCATTTTACATGCGTGTATGTAACTGATAACAAACAATTAACACACTCTCCATTCATAACTGCTTTCGCATTTCGGAGTCAGTCAATACGGAGCGTATGACGCCATATCGGCTCAACCATTCGTCCGCAATATTGGTTTGATAGCGTTTTATTTCCAGCATCGATTGACAACGCCGACATCAAAAATGATTGGTCAATTTGCATACGGCGGAATGAACCTATTTAAGAACTGATGGTTACTCGGGGAGGCATAAATGGACCTATGGGTATGCCTATGTTATAATACATGCTCTGAGAGCTGGTCTTGAAATATTTAAAGTTATCATCATCATTGGCACTCTTATCCATTCACTTCTAGTGATATTCGTTTCTAGTCTGCGCGAATCTCAACCAGGATTCAGAATGTGATCGTTAAAGTGATAAACATGAAACAGCTCAAAAAGGGTAAGACGTTTACATACTGTTCCAACTTATTAATATCAAAGTCCGTAAACGTAGGTCCCCGATAGTATTGCTATATATACAGCACATACAGATTTTTAAAAATCAATAGAAAATTACGCAACGATCATAATCATATAGATAAACAAATATAAGAAGTGCGATACATGCACTTGGTATTGCAAAAATACTTGACTCCTTTTAAAACTAAAAGTAGGCTATTAAAGTGATATGATGTGTACCTATCTGCGAGTAAAAGTTAGCTAGCGAGTGCCCGAGGCGCATGATTTATGTAACTACACGGTATAAATTTCACTGGACAGATCTGTAGTGAAAAATTTGTTTATTTTTGTGAGACTACCCTACGTGGACACATACAGAATAGTTTAATATTATATGGATTGAACATGTCCTAGTTCATGTTTTTTCTTGTACGAATTCATTTTTAGCAAGCTCTTAACCTTTTTGTGCCTATAGTTTTATGGCTCAAACTTCTGACTGGCAATCAAGATATTATGAGTTCGAAAGTCGTCCTTTCCATTAAACTACTGACGCAAAACCTCTCTCAGATTATCTAGATATTATTTAAGAATCTTGTAATGTGTGTTTTTACATGTTTTTTTTTTACTTATATTTTTGAATATTATTAACCTGAAAATTTAAGCATTCGTCCTAGGTAGCTTCATGCTCATTTCCTGGAGGCTTAGCATATCTTTTTACCATGTAATTCATGTTATTTAAGTTTTTCTGAAGATTTTTATCTCTCTTGAATCTTTATTTACCTTTGTAATGTCAGTTAGTGACAGGCCTAGTTTTATTTTTAATTTATTGCTGAAGTTAGTTGTAGGTCGTATAGGTAAACACATCGACCTCATTATCTTTTCTTTTTACTACGTTCTAGAAATTCTTTCTAAATTATCAATCATCTGGAGACGACAGGAGCCAGGTGGTGGAATTTTCAGTCTACGTCTGGAGCTGAAAAGCATCACAAGTTTTGAATGTTATGAAAGTGACGTAGAGGAAGTTTCCCTCTACTGTGACTCTACCTCCATCCTCCCTTACGATCTGAGTAAACTGACGTCTTCCGGCTCAGCAGAAAGAAAACTGACGTCCTCCGGCCCTCCGTGAGGATGATTGCCGGCCTCCGCTTCCTCGGCTGCAATGACGAAGCCTGATATATCTCGACCAGTTCTACCGATGGAAGACGAAGCCTGATGTACCTCGACTAGTTTTACTGATGGAAGACGAAGCCTGATGTACTTCGACCAGTATCACTGAAGGAAGACTAAAGCCCTGACGTCCCTCGGCCACTACTACAGCTCATAGGCCCGCCTTTCTCCAGTTCATCTCACGTTCATATTCATTTTCATTCACCAGCTTCTCTGGCCTAGTGAGAGTTTAGTTCACTTCTAGCTCCGAATAGGTAGGCCCTAGGTTATTTCTTAATAATAAATTCTTATAACTCGTCCCCTTGACTATTTCTTTTAACAGTGCTCCCCTCCAGACTGAAAGTTAGGTAGGTGAGAGCTCAGTGTGACCTTACAGTTTTCTGGCTCTTACCAGGAAAATGTAACGTTACAATCTTTTAGCCATTTTTAGTATTAAAGATGAAGACATGACTGTGCGAAAAATTAAAAAGTAATCCATACAAGTAATACAATAGTGTTTGTTTGAAAAAAAAATAACAGTTTGTTACTGAAAGCATATGAAAGTACAGACGTTACCTAAAACAAAATCTTCATTTTAAATTTTTGTTTGTTTGTTTGTTCCGGCTAGTCTCCGAAACGGCTGAACTGATTTTGATGGGAATTTTACTGGGAATTTGATAACATATAACATATACCACAAATCAGATTCAAATAAAAAAGTAATATTTTATAATAATTTCACGCGGGCAAAGGTAGCGGGCAATAGCTAGTTATTTAATAATCTTTAAGCCGATTTTAGGATTACAGATTTAAATGATTATGCAAAACAATAAAAAGTAATAAAGTTAAAAAAACGCAGACAAGACTTTCATATAGGTATCTATTATACTTAACTCATTTACAGGGATCGATAAGCTAAGCTTATAATTCAGTAAATTACTTATATAGCATGTACACTTTATCAATTCACTTACATTAATTAAAGTGATTAATCTACTCAATGTTTGGACATGTTGCCATACCCTTTTTTCCCCGTCCGGTCCTGTTTTCATAAAAGTAACGCTTATCAAATTGGATTAAGTTGAAAGGGCAATAGCCGCAAGGACATGACTAAACATGCCATAACAATGGTGAACGGCCATAATTAATTTATAAAAGTGTTGTTGACCATTTCGTTCAATTATACAAACGCTGTTATTTATGATGAAATAGGTACTTTTTGGTTAATATTTATTTTAAATAAACAATGTTTAATTAAGCAAGTACACACCAATTACGCAATAACTACCAATTTATTTTCAGTAGACGTTATATCAAATCCGAGTACAAAAAAAAATACTTCTACAAGAAAAATAAATTCAAACTATTGATACTATCAACTAATAATACCAATCAAATACTTAATGCTACGTCGTAGCACCTCGCTACGGCGTAGAACCTAGCTACGACGTGTGCTACGCCATGAAGTTTTCTTTGAAATCCGAGCAATAAACTTCTTTCATACGCATCGTGAGATCAGTATTATACATTGTGTGTGTGTATACGCGTGTGCTTTCCGTTTACAGATTGCAATAATGCCCTAAGGCTATGAGCACAGTAAAGGGCATAAGCGACTATCGTAAATATGAGTGGAGTATACTTTGCGTAGCAGTGAATTACGAATTTTTGTTGCTTACAAAGATGACGTTGCGTTTGAACATCGCGAACTCTATTTTAGTGAAGTACATTTATGTGAAATGTACTATAGATGCACCGTCTCTAATTTTCTATTTGAATTAAAAAATTGGGTTTATTAATTTTCTAATTCTAATCAGTCTTTCAGGTTCGTCATATTATATCAACTGCTGAAACCACTTTGTCAAGAATACTTTTCATTTTATACATTTATAAAGGGATTAATAATGTATGCATAATGGATGGTGAATTGTTGGTAAACCTAATATAATAAATAAAGACTAAATGTTACATGATGATGTTATTGATTGGGGATCGATTTGAATTTTAGTAAGCGATATACATGAAAGTTTCTACAGACGCTTTCTCAAGCAGGGTGGTATCTATCTAAGATGGTATTAGCTTACCCCATGCCATTGTTCTGTTCCATAGCTCATTGTCTGGAAGTAAACATAGGTATATTAGTTATGAATACTTGGCAGTACATTGTACATTGTCAATACATCTACGAAAACATAATGTACGTCAGAAAAAATCTGCACCTTTTTGGTACAAGGGGTGACAGACATAATTACAGTACTAGAAATAGGGACCAACTAGTTCAGCCAGGTTTCAGACTCGCTAAAGTAGACTCATCTTTCATGGGGTACTGTTTCAGATGCTATAATAAAATTCCACAAAGTATTCTTGAACTGAATGAGACGAAATTTAAAACATGCATTAAACGCACACTATGTAAGCAAGCATATTACAATTTGAGCGATTATTTCGCTGATAAAAATGCTTGGCTCAATGCTGGTCCTGCTCCACAAGGACAGGGGCACATAAATTGATAGCTTAAATTGTATTGTTGGAGCTGCTGAAGATTGTACAACTATCTTTGCATAGTGTAGATTCAATCTCTTTAGTATTATATAAATGCATAGGCCATATTGTGTGAGTACTATGTACTAGAAAGCTATCATTCACTGGAAACCTACGTCTTTTCTTGACTTGAATGTGCCCTGGCGGTTTAGAGTATGTCATGCTCACTCAAATGTCTCGCTGATGGTGGCGCATGTGTCGGATCATTTAGTTCCCTTCAAAATGGTTGAGTTGGATGGTGCTGATCCATGCGTCATGACCGTGAACGGGCGCTGTCAGTTGGGACTGGTCATCTTTTAGTTGCCATGGCTTATTTGAATGAATTATTTTAAATTGTATTTTTTTTGTTTGTGTTTTTGCTGTGGACACTTTTAACGTGCACATCTTGCTACATTGTTCTCACATAATATACCATCTCAACATGAATGATGTAACCATGATTTTGTAACAATATTCTGATTTAAAAGAGTGTCCATGGAGTTTCTTACCCGTTCTTCTCCATAGAGATCTACGCTAGAGAATGGGCAACTACAGTACTTTCACAGTTTTTATGTCTTGTGACTGGGACTGTAGCTACATTTAATTTTCATCTTTGTTTCGACAATTCAAAAGTGCCTGTAACTGGCTTACTTGAAATAAATGCTTTGATTTTGATTTTTGATTTTGATTTTGGCTTATGTGTTTTCTGTTGGTCTTTATTTATACAGTTAAGTAGAAAACATCAAAATAGCTGTATGACATCACACTTTTAATCCTCGCAGGGTTAAGCAGAAGAGAAGGCACCCATATTTTGTCATTCAAATAACATGTTAAAGATACGAACGAATCTATTGCCATCAACCGGATTAAAACCAGACTCACTGAAAAAACCTCAACCAGGTCTTGGGTTCGATTAGTGGACTAAGCTTTTACACTGTCGAGCACTACCGACTGACGAGGCAGCTTTAGAAACATTTTGCTTAAAACCGAGAGAATGCTATTCTCCTTTATCCGAAAAGTCACAAAACACGTTCTAACAAAACAGCACCCAAACTCCTAACAACTTCCTAATTCGGATATTTACTTAAATTTCAAGGATAAAAGGATCAAAAAGTACTTAAACATCTACTTAACGAAAATTAAAATAATTACGGGGGTAGTATTCGGAGGGCATCCATTAGGTCGTTCCGACCGGCGCGTTACAGATAATGCTGGCAACGTGGGGTTATTGTTCGAAACAACAATGGTGGCACTTACGTGAGCGAGCTCTTATCTCGTCAGCCACCTCGTTTGTACCGGCGGACGGCGGTGGCGGCCCACCTGCATAGCCGAGATATTATTTCGAGGTGACATTAGTGTAGGCAACACACAGTTAACTATAAACAAAGCGACGTCGTCTTTCAAGGGGTGAGAGGTAAGATTAAGTGAGTTTCTAGACGAAAGTAGCTATGTGGTGACGTATATGGTTACTTAATTGATATTAAGTGGAGTTATATGATATTCTAATGTCGTATGAAAGTCAACGTTGAAGGTTAACCGCAAAAGTGAATACTTATAAGCTTTGTTTAGTAACTGCTAAGGGTTGGGAAAATTTAACTGGACTTTGTTATTCAAACGTATTTTAGTGGCCCAGGTACACTGACGATTGATAATTAATGGATGTAAGAAAGTAAGAGATTTAGGATGCCTAGACATGGGATGGGTCTATAAAAACACATCATGATTATGATTATTATATTATATCTATCCCTATTATAGCTATCCCACTGCTGGGCAAAGGCCTCCCTCCGTCCCTTTCAACGATTCTGTAATACATCTTTCCAAATCTCAGGAAGACATCCAGTTCGTCCCACCATCTCCTTCGTGGTCTGCTGCGACCCCGTGTCACTGTTTCATTTCACCAATCCTGAGCTTTATGGGCCTACAGCTCATTGGGCAAGCGACAGCCATGACTGATCGACTGATGAAACGAGACTGTCGGAAACTGATGAAACGAAACAAATGAGACTGTCAGTGCACAAATGAGACTTCATTTGTGCACTGACAGTCTCATTTGTGACTGAACAGTCTCATTTGTGCACTGACAGTCTCATTTGTGACTAAACAGTCTCAAGTTGGGCAGCCTTTCGAGCCACGTAAACGATTTGCGATTGGGAGCGCAGTGTAGTGTTTCGAACACGATCTGTTAATTTTATACCGAAGATTATGATTGTTTTAAGCAAAAAATATCCACTACTAAATAAATATTAAAACAGTAACGTATTTTCAGTCAGAATTATTAAAGTTCAGTGGATATCATCACAAAATATATTCAGGCAATCGCGTCCAAAATCTCGATCAGAGAATCATATATTCATGTTAGATCTCGTTGGACTAACTCGGTTAGGATGAACTCAATTCCGTGAAATGTTCCTCTTGACTTCGAGGAGCTAACTAGGACATTAGGTATACATGATACTTGGCTGTGAGATCGTGTGGTCTTCCTAAGAATTGGTATGGTGTACTTTATATTTGTTTTGAGTCATGTAGAGAAACATCATGACAAATATATGATTTGTAGGTTATTTGCACTGGGCTCTTGTCATCAAACCATTATTGTATTGTATTGTATTGTATAGCGGGCTGGTGTCCGCAACTCCACGTCAAAGCGCGTATTTTGCGTACGGGTGGGAACTTTATTCGATCCACCCTAACTCCCCGAGAAAGGCCAGCAGCGCCTTGGTGTTGCTGACAATCTCGCGGAGAGTACCTGGGTTACCGAAGTACTTTGCCCTGTATGTTGCAACCACTGGGCAGTGCAGAAGCACGTGGGCTGCTGTCTCGTCTTCCTCCATGCAGGCACGGCACAGGGGGCTGTCCGTGACTCCTATGACAAAGAGGTGTTTATTAAAAGAGCCGTGTCCAGTAATGGTGGCTGTAACTGTGCGCAGCTGCGATTTGGTCAACCGAAGCACGCGTTTGGTGAGGCGGCCGTCGATAGTAGGAAGTGCTTCCTTGGCCTGCCTGCACTCGCCATGGTCTAGCCATAGCTTGTGGTGTTGTACACTAGTTCGGTTCCTTACCAGTGTGCGTAGGTATCCGAAAGGGAGTGGTACGATAGGTTCGGGTCCCACCGCTGCCATGCTCGATCCCCTTCTAGCGAGTTCGTCCGCCGCATCATTGCCACGGGAATCGCTGTGTCCCTTAATCCACTGAATGGTTATATTGTTGAGATTACCAACCTGGTTCAGGCGTTGATGACACTCGTGTATTAACCCAGAGTTGACTCTGTGGTTGTTTAGTGCTAGCAGTACAGCCATGCTGTCTGAGAGTATACGAATTGAGTGGTCCACAACCTTCCTGGCCAAGATAGCAGATGCCGCCAGGGAAATGCCCATGCATTCTGCCTGAAATACCGTGTTGTGGGCCCCCAGAGGTTTGGCTATGTGGATGTTGAGATCCTCCGAGAAGACTCCAGCACCTGTGCCAGTACCTGTTTTAGATCCATCCGTGAAGATCCGTAGTTCCGCGGGGTTTAATCCCTCGCAGCGGTGATCCTCGTGGAGCTGGATTTTGTACTTCTTATCGAATACGAATAGTTTTGGTATCCGATCGTTTATTGCTTTCGCCAGGGGGAACTCGTTGTGGAATCCCTCCAGTACCGCGGTGTGCTGTGTTTCTTTCTTACCCCAAAGTTGAAGTGTATTAAGGCGTACAGCCGTCATCGTCGCTTCCTGCTGTATGAACAGATGAAGCGGTGGGAGCCCCAGCATGGCTTCGAGAGCTGCGGTCGGGGTAGTCCTCATGCAGCCTGTGATCGCCATGCAGGCTAGCCTTTGCATGCGTTGCAGTTTGATGGAGGCTGTAGTTAGTTTGGAGCGGGGCCACCAGACCACTGCCCCGTAAGTGATCATAGGTCGGATTACCGCGCAGTATAACCAAAGTATAATTTTAGGGGATAGGCCCCACTTCTTACCTATCATCCTCCTGCATTGCCAAAAGGTGATGCAGGCCCTGTTAATTTTATTATCTAAGTGACTACTCCAATTTAACTTACTGTCCAGGATGACTCCCAGGTATTTGACCTCGTCGGCTAACTGGAGTTCTGTATCGAAAAGTTTGGGTAGGCGATAAGGGCCTAGTGTTCGTTTATGGGTAAACATGACTAGTTCAGTTTTCGTGGGGTTCACTGAGAGATCGAACTCTCTGCACCACCGCTCAACGATGCGTAGTGCTTGTTGAGTGAGGTTGCAGATTGTCCCCGTCACTTTCCCTGAAATGAGGATAGCTAGGTCGTCGGCATACCCTATTGTGTAGAAATGGTTCGCGTTGAGTTTTGTGATGAGATCATTTATCACCAGATTCCAGAGGAGCGGGGATAGTACTCCACCTTGGGGGCAGCCTCTGGCTATCAAGGCAATCTGCTGTACCCCTTCAAGTCGAACCACTCGTTTGCTTAACATATTGGTGATCCAGTCTGTCAGTACCTGTTCTACTCCGTGACGGGAGAGCGCGGTGTTGATGCTGGAGAAGTTAGTTTTATCGAAGGCTCCTTCGATGTCTATGAAGGTGCCCAGGCAGATGCCCTTTTGGTGAATCTCCTCTTCTATCCGGCCGACCACTAGATGGAGGGCGGATTCAGTGGACTTGCCCGAGCTGTAAGCGTGTTGGTTAGTGTGGAGTGGGATAGATTTCAAAACGCCGTCCCTCAGCTCTCTCTCGCAAATTCTCTCCAAAGTTTTAAGGAGAAAGGAGGTCAGGCTGATTGGTCGGTGGTGTTTGGCGTTGGTATAATCACTCTTACCTGGCTTAGGAATGAATATGACTTTCACTTCCCTCCATCCTTTTGGAACGTATCTGAAGGCCAGGCACGCTCTCATTATGGGTACCAGTCTGTTAGCGACAGAGGTCCCACCCCATTGTAGTAGGGCAGGAAAGACCCCGTCCGGACCGGCCGCCTTGAAAGGATGGAAGCACCGGATCGCCCATTGGAGTTTTTCCAGCGTGATGACTTTGTGTGCATAGCGCCAGTCGTTTTCTGACGGTGTTTGTATTACCTCTGTCCAGTCGATAGCCTGTGTGAAAGCGCAGCCTGGGAAGTGAGTTTCAATAAGGACGCGCGTCGCCTCTTCTGGTGAGGTGGTAAGTGTGTTGTCGGGTTTACGGAGGACAGTAGGCCCAGTCGGGTTCTGCTGTGCCAATATTTTCCTTACCCTGTTTGCTTGTTGGCAGGATTCGATGTTGCCACAGTATTTGCGCCATCCAGTGGAGCTCCTGAATCTGATGCATTTTTTATAGGATTTTTTGGCCGCGTAGTACGTGTCCCAATCCTCATCAGCACAGGTGTTCATGGCTCTGTTTAAGGCTGACCTTACCTTCCCGCGCTTACGTTCCAGTTCCGCTCCCCACCACGGTTGTTTCCCTGGCGTTGTGGGCGGAGTGGTCTCCGGGCAGGATGAATGGTAGCTGTCTAGCATTGATTTCGTGAGATGACTTACACGCTCGTCGATCTGCTGCGTGTCCTCGTAGGTCATTACGTAGTTTGTTGACGCAAGTTTGGTTTCGAGGATGCGTGTATAAGCAGCACGGTCAGTGTTTCGCGGGTTTCGCCGTGGCAGTGTTGGTGTTACACAGACCTGAATATCGAAGCGGATCCACCTGTGGTCCGAGCAGGAGGCCTCCTTGGAGACCTGCCAGCCGGTGGTGATGGCCGCTGCACCCTCCGATGCCAGAGTGAGGTCTATGATTGTTTGGCTACGTCTGTTTACGAAGGTTGGTTCGGAGCCTGTATTTAGTAGGGTTAGGTTAGTTGTAAATAAGTAATCTACTAGCGCCTTACCCCTTGCATTTTGTGTGTCCATGCCCCACAGAGGGTGATGAGCGTTCGCATCGGCGCCTATGACAACCTCCAGCCCAGTGCTCTCGCAGTAAGTCACGAGGCGGGCGAGGTCATGCGGCGGCGGCTCTTCTGCCTCGGGCATGTATGCGGAGGCGAAGACCACAGTTGCTACTGTTTCCCCCCGCTGTATCAATAGCCTAGCTGCAGAGACATCCCTGCAACAGAAATCTGTTAGTGGCTGTGTTTTTATGTTTCGTGTCACATAGATGCACGATCTGGGTTTATCATGATCTGTACTAACTAAGAGCTTACCACCAAGATTGGAGAGTCCTTGTATTTGGCCCGCCCTAATCCATGGCTCTTGGATCAAGGCAATGGCCGTATGTTGTGCCTCCAGCCACTTCCGCAGTTGAGCCGTCGCGGTCTGACTGTGGTGGAGGTTGGCCTGCAGGACCTTACAGGTCGACGAAGGGGACGCCATCGCTGGACGTTCCTTCCTCGTCACCTGCCAGCCGCAGCCCGGCAAACAGGTCGCCCGCGTCGAAACCGTCCCCCTCCAGGTCAGAGGCCGAGGACAGGATGATGTCCTCGAGCTCCTCCCCCGAGGGGACGGCGCCCACGCTAGCGACAGTAGGGGCGGCTGGCGCTGCTACTGCAGGCTCAACCGCGGGTGTTTCCGCGGTGTTTGTTGGGGGGAGAGTTGCCTCCTCCACCTGTGTCCCAGCGCTGACTTCGGCGGCCGGATATCCCTGAGGGACGTCGACAAATTTGCCGTTCGGACCCTGGAACTTAACGTACACCGTCCCTACGCCAAATGAGAGACGGCGTTCGGCTTCCATCAGGGTCGGAATTTGGTCCTCAGGGACCCCGACCATCACGTACCACGCTTCGGCCTGTTTGTTGGCGCCCAGCAACACCCACTCCCTGATGCCAACCCAAGAGTTCTGGTAGCACAGAGCACGCCCGATGTCGGACGGCTCTGCGAAGATCCCCTGCTCATCAGGAATGAAGATGCCGCATCTTACCCGGCGCATGAGGTCCGCCTGCCTCCTGACCACTAGCACCTCGCTAGTGGGGGGAGGCAACTCAGAGATCAGTTTCCTCAGCCATACTAAGGTGTGGTCGTTCCCGCACCACAGTCTGAGGACCCCGCTGCTGAACACCGGCCTAGCTTTGAAGGTCGGTGCAGGTGAGTCCTGTATGGGAGAAGAGGCCTCGACGAGTATCTTCTTCTGGATAGCCGCGAGAACCAGGTGTGACACCTCCTTGCTGATGTGCCCCGTACGGCCGCAGGTAACTGCGACATCAAGGTCGGAGCTCACAGCTTGGGCGTAGCTACGCTTTGCGTCCCGTTTGGATTTATCAAGACGCGGCCGCTTGCGCTCTCCTCGAGGTGTTAACATCTCGTTGAGGGCTCGCTTGGCCGCGGCCTGATCCATCCGAACGGGTTGCGGTGTCGTCGTCGTGGCTGGTCCACTCGCGCCGCTGGCTGCCGGTTGGCTGGGTCCCGGTCGGCTGGTGCCGGCCTCGGCCTGCGACCGCTTGCCTGCGGAGAAGTTGACATTGCCATGGGTCGGTTTAACCCGGCCCGTGGCGTTAGCCTGTGTAGGTTGAGGGGACTTACCCGTCCTCTGTGTCTGCCGCTGCCTCATGGACGGCCTGTTCTTCCTTCTCGGTTTACCCGTCGAAGGGGCCGGGGCAGCCTGCACTGAAGATTCAGCGCAGTGGCGTTGTTTGCCGGAATCCTCCTTCCTGCCTTTACGCCAGCTCCTCTGCACCTGCCAGGCGAGCGCGAACGCGTCACCTGTGGTGCTGGTCTCCGCGCGTTGGCCAGTGACGGCCACCGAGGGGGGAGCAGTAGGCGGAGGAAGATGTATGAGGGGAGCCCGGCCAGAGGAATTAACCGTCGTGGCGGGCTCCACGCCTGAAAATGAGGGAGGAGCGGTACTGGTCCCGAGCAGCGCCGTACTCCTCCGTTTATTACGGGACCTGGTTTTGGTCCTGGCAGCGGTTCTCGCCACTGCCGGACCTGTACCCGCACTGGAGCTCGCTACGTTAGTAGCGGAGCATCCGGGGGCTAGAGAGGTGCTGCAAGCATCCCTCTTAGGAGAATCCTTGGCTTTTGCCTCCTCTCCGGTGTGTGTTTGTGCAGTATGTGCGTGTGAATGTGTGTGGGGTTTGTGAGTTTGTGTGGTTGTTGTGTGTGTTTGTGGTGTGTGTGTGTGTGTGGTGTCGTATGGTCTTTTAGTATCCATAGTAAAGTGTAAAGAATTCATCTCTCCGGCTTCCCACCCTCCATGGAGCCCGCACCTGGGAACGTCTCGCTACAAACTAGCTCAACCGTTAGGATTACCTTCGAGATATAGGGGCGTGAGGCTGATTTACAGTGCGACATCGGGCGCTTGATCGGGTTGATGACTAATCAAACCTTCACTTACGCCTTCAGCATGACCTTCACCAACCGCTTCGGCCATCCGAGGACGACCTCCGCGGACCTCCCACCCCTCGCCGTGGCCCTCTAACGGGACACTGTGGCCATTTCCCTACCCTTGGCTATTGGGTAGGGTCATCAAACCATAATCTATCGTACGATTACGCATCGGAACTATGAAAACAACAATATTTGAAGCCGTTGTGAATCCTTATCTTTTGTTTTTCGATGACGAGTAGGAACATTGACGAGTCGGCCAGTTTCATTAGGTAACCATTGTAAGCTGGCCTCTTATTTCATGAAAACTCCGTACTACTTAAGGTCAGCTCAAGGCCGAAGTATTAGTAACTCACAGCCTACTGTACCACCATTGAATGGCTAATATTTAACCAGGGTTTTGTATAGTTTGTGTCAATAACACAAGAAGAAACGCTAAAGTTTGAGGAAGAAAGGAAAAAGTCAGTTTACAAATTCCTAAACCCCTCGGTAAACAACACCGCTTTTTCAAAAGTCCTTTATTTCATCCCGTGTTGACAAACAAATGGCACACGCAACAAAATGAGCAACTAGAAAACCAACTCAATCAAACAAAACTACTACTTTCCCTCGTAAACTTTTACTTACATACAATATACAAACGTTTTGAGTTAACACAGAAACTCAATGGAGATATTTTTAGCTAGGACTGTTATGTGGGAATGAAACTGACATTTCTAATACCTTTAAACGAGCAATTCTTGTACATATATATATATATGAATCTCGGAAACGGCTCCAACCATTTTCATGAAATTTAGTATGCAGGTGGTTTCGGGGGCGATAAATCGATCTTTCAGATATCAAATACACACATCAAAAGTATCTAGGGATCAACATATATTTTTGCAATAACTTTTCTCCTGATTGATATTAATTAAAATTTTCTTTAAGGATTCATCAAATAAAGTGTTTTCGTTTGTCACAGTAACGATAAACCAAGTCACCTTTGCATTAATAAAGAAATTTGCCATTTTCCTAATAAAGGGATTTTTGACATTTGAACCACTAACATTAAAGTTCGAAAAAAAGACTGAAATAACAGTTTTCTTTAAAATTTTATTGGGTAACTTAAACAATTAATAATCCGTGTTTCTACCGCGAACACTAACAACACAAGAACATCGGTTTGGCATACTCAAAATGAGTTCATCCAAATCACGCTGTGGAATGGCCGCCCATGTTCGTTGCAACAACAAAAAAAGGTCTTCTTGCGACTGGATACCCTCCATATTCGGCAGAGCTCTTCTCTGTAGCATATCCCATGCATGCTCAATCGGGTTCAAGTCTGGCGACTGAGCAGGCCAGGGCAGGACATTGATGTTAGCTGCGGCGAGAGTCTGTCTCACAACTCTTGCGGTGTGCGGTCGTGCATTATCATGCATTAACTGAAATAAGGGACCGATTTGCACTTGTAGAGGAACGATGACGTCTGATACAATCGTCTCAGCATAAATTTGAGCGTTGAGGTTGCCTCTGATCCAAATCAACTCAGTTCTTCCGCCGATCCAAATACCCATACCATGATGGTTCCACCACTATAAGGATGGACTTCCTGGCAGGATTTTAATCGCTGTTGGCGTCCAGGGGTTCTCCAGTGTCGTATACGTCTTGTATCCGGTCTCATACCAAAACGAGACTCATCAGAAAAGCACACGAAACGCCATTGTTCTTCTGCCCAATTTCTGTGTTCAAGAGCC